>CM074576.1:87827609-88468359 GCA_037305975.1 Chrysolophus pictus | reverse complement strand
TCAAAGCTGATTAAGTGACACTGGTAACACAGGGCAAAGAAAACATGTCAAAAAAGCAAATTCTCTGCAAGGAAAAAAAAATTACTGTGAGGGCAAAGGCCACCATTTTTCATCATTTTTTCCAAGTGTTTTAGATAATTTTAACTAAAATACACAATAGTTTGAGCTGGTTATTGCAGAATATTGTCCTTCGAGGTCTTGCTATCCCCAGATTGAAGGGCACTGCACCAAGCAAATACATCTGGCATATTGGATTTCTACACCATATTAGTGAAGCTGTTCTGAGATTTTCATCAAGAATGGAACCTATTAACGTGTCTCTCACACTGTTCTGGTGTTTATAGCATGCTTTGGAGGACTGTGTGCTCTTTTTTTTTACTCCACAACCAGGAAGTCTAGAGAGAATGCTTTCAACTGTTTTATTTGACCTTTCACCTCCGGGCTTTTGCCTAATCTGTAAATTTGAATAGGAGGTATAACTGTGCTTTTTTTTCTCTCTCTCTCTAAGTAACCAGTTGAGTTCCTTTAAGGACCAGACACGCTTCTAAAACTGGGACTTTTTCGGTATTGTACTTCTTTGTTAGTAGCTGTGAACAAGAAACAGATGTGAAATCTCTGTTTTTGAAACTTAGTGACCCAGAAAGACTGAGGCTAATCCAGATCATTCTTAATAACTGAAAACTGCCACCCTTTAGCCACCTTGAGATACATGTACACATGCAGGAATATTCTCTATTCCCAACAGACATACAGACATAAATAGAAACTTCAGGATAAAGCAAATCATGTACTCAGGAGTGGCTTAGGATTCAAACAATAGCAAAAAACCTAAATCCTTCATGGATGTTTTTCCCCAGCATCAATCAACTCTTTCCACTTAGACAACTGCCTTCAAGAAAACATGAATTCTTCAACAGTGGGGAAGGACAGGTAAAAGAAACAATAGATGCATAAACAAAACTTTGATCTATGTAGTTTGTTTCAACCCATATCAGGAATCTCACGATATCTAGCACTGAGATGGAGATAACTTCCTGACTGAAGGAGGGACCCTTACCTCGGTGCCACAGGTAGAAGGGCAATGGGGTTGGAGCTTATGGAGCAGTGCAGTAGCTACACTCTGCCAGGACTCCTCTTATTTTGTCAAAAACATCAAGGAGAAATTTGAGCAGCAGGAGATATCATACCTATCATTATTTCCAAACACTAGATGTATGCTTTATATATATACAATGAAAGCATTCAATTGCACTGCTAAATTCTTCTTTTTTTTTCCTTTTTAGTTTCACATGTTGTCTAGAACCAAAAAGGCACATTTAACTAGCTTTTTTAAATACAGGGAACATCACTGTACAAGAATAATTATTTTGCACCAAGATTTAAAAAAATAAAAAATAAAAAATAAAAAAATTAAGAACTCAGGAAATGTGATAGTATGTCTTCCAGGAATTCCCCCAGGCTAGGATGCGTGGTCCAAAAAGGATAAAATGCACATATTTCTAGGACTGTCTGATATTTCTGCCTCTCTCTACGTCTCAGTAATACCATATGCCTGATGAGAAAAAAAATATATCTGTTAACTAACACTGGTTTATTTTGAATCTCAACTGTACAGTTATGCTAAAAATATTTACCACCTTTTTGAAGAACAGGACAATTATGTTGAGAGGAAATAACAATCAAAAAGGCCTGTGAAAAGTACAGTTTTATGTGTTTTCTTGAGGAGCAGAAGACAGTCCTCAGAGCATGGCATGATTATGTGCTACAAACAGCTCATTTATTTATCTAGCACTGAAAACTCTCATTCCTCTCTTCTATTAGGCGTGTTGGAGCTTTACCCCTTATCGTCAGTGAAGGTTTTGCAGAATTGCTTGGGTTGTACAGAATACTTTTGTCTGCAAACTTGATGACTCTGGAATGGCCTGTTGGCAATTCTTTTCGGCATTATTTAAGCAATTTATGAAAAAACTTTTTACTACCAGAATGAAATGTGCCTCTTTTTCACGGTACCAATGTAAAGCTTGATAACAAATACCAATAGCCAAGAAATACCACACTGATAAAGTCCTACCTGATCTGAATTCTATGTAACCACATTTCTAAAACTCAATTCATTTAGAAAACAAGACATTTGCAAAAACCTACAAGAAAATGAGATGATTATCTTGAAAGTACTACAGTGAAATCAAAGAACTTGGCAATGATTAAATAATGTGTTTTCACTTGGGGACTAAATACACTGGCAAGAAAAAGAGAAAAAAAAAAATCTCGATTACTTTAATGGATAAAAACTGTGTGCATAAAATGCTTATCACTTTGGAAAAAAGAAAAAACAACAACAAAAAACTTCAACCTATACATAGTTAATTGACGAGATAATTGTAACTCTGAGTTTTTACAGACCTGGGATTTTTCATGAGCACATCTTACTCACCATGTCTAAAGCACTTTGTTGGTTATCAAGTGTTTTAAGAAAAATAAAGGCAGTGTCTTGCTTTCACTCACATGTATGGGAAAACTCCTTCTCCCTCAGTAGCACAAAGGTTTCAATCCACTGAGAATTAAACAAAATTATACATTATCACAGTTCCTTGCAAGCTGGAAATTTTGAGTTTCAAAGGGTATGTTTCAAGACATAAAAATTACTGTCCAATAACTGAAACTGAGCAGAAGGGAAAGGGGGGAGGAATTGATAACTGATAGGATTTGATGCATGATTTAAGGCTTTAAGGCCCAGAAAAGAATCCGTAAAGATTTCTCCTGCTATGGAAGGCTTGCCAGACATGTGTGAAAAACTTGCTAAAACATGTGTGTTACATTACTTTGGTGGCCCATGACTTTTCCAACAACCATTCCCAATTAGCTGAGATCCAGTAAAACAGAAATGAGATTTTGTATGCAGCATTAGTTCTTTATTCTAAAAGGATCTTTTACTTTGAGCCTAGCCCTAGAAGATGCCAAATGTTTCCAATTCATGGCACTCAACTACATGGGTAGTCTGCTTCATTATCTCCATCCTATCAGAAGATTGTACCAACTGAAAGATAAACATTTAACCTAGAATTAGGCCAGTATTTCCCACAATGTACCATGACCGGTCTACACTGGTGGTTTCCTTTGCATTCTTGCCCCCTTGCACTTCCTCCCAACTGTGAAGGACTCTGTGTCCTTCAGTTAGCCATAGATGCTGTGCCAGAGTGAGGATGCCACAACCAGTCTGAGTCCATGAAAGGTGTGCCAGGCAATAAGATGCAATACAAAATGTACCCACTGCAGCACAAAATGCTTGCCTTGCCTCTCCCTCGGTGGGCACAGGACTTCACAAATCTCTTCCTCACTTCCCTGCTGAGCTACACAACCTTGTGGAAAACTGGTTGTCTGTAGGTCTCTACATACTACTGAATGGACAGAGAGCTCTGTTTCCTTATGAAATTCAAACAGGATCTGCTTGAGGAAAACCTGTTTCAGATTATCCCTCCAGTCAAATCTGTCCCTGCAATGAGTGGCTGCCTTGATGAAGAGGTGATCCTCTTTTCACCTATGAAGTTGTAGCTAATGTCCCAAATGTCCCAAACACTGTTCTATTTTAACAACCTAGGATTGAGAGTCAATCTGAATGTTTTGCTTGGCTTCTAAATGGCAAAATGTGCTATTAGGGGAGAAGAAATGTTATTCATGCCAGTGTCACTTTCTGAATGATCTGGCATTAAGAAAAAAGAAGAAGGGAAATAAAAAAGAGAAAAGGAAAGTAGCTAATTCTCTTAGACTGCAAAATAACAAAAACTCGTGTTTTCTTTGTTAATATTGCACAGTTTTCTAGTAATTAGGTTCAATTATTTGTTTCTCTATTAATGAGACTTTTCTATATTGAATAAAAAATTTAAATGATAATAATAATTAAAAACCATTTTTAAAACAGTCCTAATTAGATGAATTGATCTTTCCATACTGAGCTGCTGACACTACTGTTAGTGCCAGTACTTCATAAGGAATTAAGTGGTATATCAACTTACTTCACCGGTTAGACACAGGTATTTAAGACAACCAAGATAACCATGTAGTTTAATATACCATAGCACTCAGGCACAGTATTTGTTCCCCTGCAAGGCCAAACTTGAGTTCCAATCTTGCAAAGATTTACCATATGGGACATTTCCATTACGGTTTGGGGAAACTGTATTTATTTACTGGCAACTAGTTATTTGCCAAAGAACGTGGTTTTGGGACAGCTGAAGCCATTTACTAGTTCAGGTCACACTTGGTGAATAGTTTTGACTGGAACAAAAATGACAGCAGACTATGAAAACATTGAACATTCTCTCAAGCAGATATTTAAAGTGGTTTCAACACTTTGTTTTCATGGCACTTGTCATGAAAGGAAAAGAAGGAAAAAGTAATATTTTCAAAGATTCTCAAGGAGAGTAAAGGCCTCCCTTCTAGGCGGTAGCCCAGCATATGCCCGGGCACAGCACTTCAGTTCACCTCTATTCTCCACCAACAGAAGCTGCCACCAGCCAGACACAAGTTTCATCATTAAGTTATTTGATCTCTCATTTGCTATTTGTGTCTTAGATAAACTGGGACAGAAGAAATAATAAGCAACTCAACTATGATATAATATTTGCTTAGATGCTTTTCTGGATCAAGGCCTTAAGCCATAAGCTCCTCCAAGGTCTGCATACCTGGACAACACTGTCTTCAGATCTGGGAGGTGGGGAAGCTTTGTTTGCCATTGGAGAACAAATAACACACATGAATAATGTTATAAAAGAACTAATTTCTCTGGAAGTTATATTTATGTAGGATTTGTTCAAGCCAAGCATGTGCAGAACTAAAGCTGTTTATCTGCCAATATAAGAAGTAAGATCCAAGCAAGTCCATCCAGATATTGCCAGCACCACAGTTCTCTCCATGAGGAAAGAATTTGGAATGTGTTATTTGACACAAAACCATATAATTGCAGTGTCAAAAACTACAGTAAATGGTTCTAATCAATTGCCAAGAAGTGGAATATTTTTCTGGCTTGCACTCCTATTAGAAAAATAAAAACTGCAAGAGTTACAGCAAGTCTGTTGTTGCTAAGACGCCATTCTAGAAATTCTCCAAAGAAATAAAATTGATGAGGTTAACAAATAAACTATGTTAGTTCTACCAAGGTCAAAACCAAGTGATTTAGCTTTTCAGGCATTCTGTACCAAACAACATAAATCTATGTATTATGAAAAGCTTGTAAGTTCAAGTTGTTAATTTTGAAGACTGTGCAAAAGTAGTCAATAGTATTGACTCTGCAATTAGGATGATGATTTCAGTGTGTTCAGTGCTTAACAAAGTATCTATCTGCTACTTGTGAGCTTTCATTTGAAGGATTAGCCAATATCACTCCAGACTTCAAAAAGAGCAAGAACAATGATCTGAGAAACTACAGGCCAGTCAGCCTAACCTCCATCCCTGGAAAGGTAATGGAGCAACTTGTTCTGGATGCCATCTCCAAGCAGTTGAAAGAGAAGAAGGTTATCAGGTGTAGTCAATATGGATTCATCAAGGGGAAATCATATTTGATCAACCCAATAGACTTATATGATGTCGTCGTTGGGTGGGTAGATGCAAGGAGAGCAGTGGATGTTGTGTACATTGACTTCAGCAAAGCATTTCACACTGTCTCCCACAGCATCCTTATAATGAAGCTTAGAAAGTGCGGGATAAATGAGTGGACAGTGAGATGGATTGAGAACTGCCTGACGGCAGACCTCAGAGGGTTGTGATCAGTGGCATAGACACCTGTAACCAGCAGTGTTCCCCAGGGGTCAGTGGTAGCTTCAGCCTTGTTCAACATCTTCATCAGTGACCTGGATGATTCAATCGAGTCCGCCCTCAGCAAGTTAGAATCACAGAATAGAATCATAGAATCACAAGGTTGGAAAGGACCTACAAGATTATCTAGTCCAACCGTCCTCCCATTAACACTGTTACCACAAGCACTAAACCATATCTTATAGCTGCACATCCATACGCCTCTTGAACACTTCCAGGGACAGCGATTCCACTACCAACCTGGGCAGGCCATTCCAGTGCCTGACCACTCTCTGAGAGAAAATGTTTTCCCTTACGTCTAATCTAAATTTCCTGTGGCACAACAAGTTTGCTGATTATACAAGGCTGGGAGGAGCGGCTGGCATGCCAGAAGACTGTACTGCCATTCAGCAAGACCTGGACAGGCTGGAGAGTTGTGAGGAGAGGAATTTGATGAAATTTAACAAGATCAAGTGTAGGGTCCTGCACCTGGGGAATCTAACACCACGTGCATCAGTACAGGCTAGGGGCTTACCTGCTGGAGAGGAGCTCTTCGGGGAAGAATCTGGGTGACTTAGTGTGTGCAGCAGATTAGCTATGAGCCAGCAGTGTGCCTTTGTGGCCAACAATACCAATGCAATTCTGGGGTACATTAAAAAGATCATGGCCAGCAGGTCAAGGGTGGTGATTCTTTTCCTCTACTCTGTCCTGGTGAAGCCACACCTGATATTCTGTGTCCAGTTCTGGCCTCCCCAGACAGGGAGTCTCCTAGAAGGCATACAGTAGAGGGCAACAAAGATAATAAGGGTTTGGGAGCACCTCCTGTACAATGAAAGACTGAGAGGGAATCTGATCAACATTTATAAATATCTAAAATGTGGGAAGCAATTGGACGAAGCCAGACTCTTTTCAGTGGAGTATAGTAAGTAATAGGATAAGGAGCAAGGACCAATGACCTGGAACACAAAAATTTCAATACAAATATGAAGAAGAGCTTCTTTACAGTGAGGGTGACAGAACTCCAGAACAGGCTGCCCAGAGAGGTTGTGGAGTTTTCTTTGTAGATATTCATGAACTGTCTGGACACTTTTCTGTGTGACTTCCTATAGGGAATCTGCTTTAGCAGGGGGTTGGACTCTAACATCTCTAGAGGTCCCTTCTAATCCTTGCAATTCTGTGATTCTGCGATTTTTTCTCCCAATTTTCTTATTGTGGTTCATTTTTTCTTTTTCTTTTTTTTTTTTAAGTTCATTTGCCTTTCAATTTTCAAGCCCAAACACCTACAGGTTAGAACAAATCCTCCGCATTAACATATATTATGGAAATTAGACAAAATCATTGAATATCCTGAGTTGGAATGGACCCACAGGGATCATCAAGTCCAACTTGTGGCTCTACAGAGGACCACCCAACCCTATGTCTGAGAGAGTTGTCCAAACTCTCCTTGAACTCTGGCACTCGGGGCCATAACCACAGCCCTGTGCAGCCCGTTCCACGCCCACCGCCCTGTGGTGCAGACCCTTTCCCTGACCCCCAGCTGCCCTCCCCTGACAGCTCCATGCCGTTCCCTCGGGCCCTGTCGCTGTCACACAGAGCAGAGCTCAGCGCTGCCCCTCCGCTCCCTGTGAGGAGCTGCAGCCGCCATCAGGCCTCCCCTCAGCTCCTCTGCTCTGCGCTGAGCACAGCGAGGGGCCTCAGCCTCTCCTCACACACCTTGCCCTCAGACACTTCCCCATCTTTGTGGCCCTCCTTTGGACACTCTTTAATAGCTTTATGGCCTTCTCACATTATGGCTTCCAAACCTGCACACAGTGCTGGAAGTGACTGCACAGCACAGCACAGAGGGGCCTGCTGCAAGCCCAGATACAGTTGGCCCTTTGAGCTGCTAGGGCACACTGTTGATTCATATTTTCATATTCAACTTGTCATCAACCAAAAGTTCCAGACCTGTTTCATGGTGCTGCTCTTCAGCTTCTCATATACTAATCTGTACATATCCCCAAGGTTACGCTGTCCCAGGTGCAGAATCTGGCATTTGGCTCTTGTCAGACTTCATATGGTTGGTGATTTCTCAGCACTGTAATCTACTGACATATCTCTATAAGGCCTCTCCACTCTAAAAGGAGACAACAGCTTCCCCTAATTAAATATCTGCAAGCTTGCTTAGTGTACATTTAACTCCTGCATCCGGCTCATTTCTGAAAACACTGAAAAGAAACAGCTTTAAAATGGAAGCCTGGAGAACACAATTAACCATTGGCCCAAAATAATCCTGCAACTCTTTGAGCCTGACCCATCATATTGTTCACTCATCACATTGTGTACTTCTCTAGCTGTATGCTGGATATTTTGTCCGGAAGAATACTGTGAGAAACAGTATCAAAAGCTTTGCTAAAATCAAAAAAATGAATAAAACAACCACATCTACTGGTTTCCCTTGACCAATTAGATGGGTTATCTCGGCATAAAAGGAATTTAAGTTCATTAAATGGGACTTTCCCTTTGTGAACCTGTGCTGGTTATGACTAATGACTGCATAGTCTTCCATGTGTTTTTCACTAAATCACAGAATAATCTTCTCTGTAATTTTATCAGGTGCATGAATGAAACTGACAGGCCTGCCTTTCTTGAAACCTGGGACAATTTTTGCCAGCTTACAGTCAACAGGGACCTCTCCAGATTCCCAAGGTGACTGAAAAACAGTTGAGAGGAATCTCCTTATGACATCAACCAGCTTTGTCAGTACCCTATGGTGAATCCCACTGGACTCTATGGGCTTATGTGCATTCAGCTGGAGCAGGAAATCCTGTTTGGAGTTGGCTGGGAATTTATCATTCACCCAGACACCATTCTCCAACTCAGGATTTCAGGCTTTTCAGGGAGCTCTCAGGCTCTCATCACCATGCTTGTTACAAGTAAGCATCTCACCTTTACGACTGTAAGACTAGAAAACTTATCAAGAAAATACTCTTGTGGCACAAGAAGCTGACCAAGGATATCAAGGAAGTAGACTGAAGAGACAGAAAGTGAAGGAAACTTGTGGGTTTTTTACTATTTTGAAATGAATTCTTTCATCAGATTAACCAATTCTCAAAGCATCCAACATGTCTAATGTATTCAAGGATTTATTCTAAGGCCCTGTATGCAGAGTCTGACTCAGGAGAACATCCTCATTCAAGGACAGTTGATTTTAGGTTTCACTTTAAGCATGTTCTTAATTAATGCCATTAAAATTAGCAAGGTCAGTAGCCAAATGCCAGTAAAAATGTAGTATACAACTAGTAAGTGCCAAAAAAAATAACAGAAGAAAATACAACTCATACTGTGAACTAATAGAACGTCAGATGTTATTAAGAAAGTTTCTAGAAAACCAGGAAGAAAACCTGAGGGAATGGAACTAGAATAAGACTGCTCTCCTGTCTAAGGTCACAAACATATTCCCTGTGTAAATTAAAGGATCAGCCGAATAAAATAGATTGTGCTGCCACAAGGTGATTCAGAGGTGATATCAGAGCACACCAATCAATCAGCTATAGCTTATAGCCTCTTAACCTCCGAGTAGAGATGAAAGGGCCATCATGTTGTGGGCTGAGTCCTAGGCTGTGCTGCCAAAGGCTGCTTTGAGGCACCAGCACCTCTCTAGGTCTGGCCCTGGGAGAGCTACAGCCAGAGGTAAAAGAAAAATACATCTCTGTTTCATGAAAAACTAGTTTATAAATGAGAAAGTTTTGCTGGAAAATAACCAAATCTGACACAGGCTTGGACATCCTCCAGTGCTCACAGAAAAGCAAATCAGGTACTCAAGCTTACACATAAGACAGAAAAATGGCTTTGCCAAACTCCAACCATTCCAGATTTGGTGACAAAGAAAAGAGTTAGAAACTCAGAGAAGAATTTGGGTAAGTGAACAATTTCACACAAGTAGTCTTTGTAGCTGAAGTAGGTTACTTCAGCATAATAAAAAAACAGTTCATTTTAGGAAATCACTGTTTAGCTGGTTGTCCTAAAGAAACAATACTGATCATGCTAAAGCATGGAACTACTTCAGAAGAAAAGTCTCTATTTGAAATTCTTTTAGATAGGCATGATTGTATGCATGTTATTAGAGCCCTGTGCTACCCATGGGCAAGTGCAGCTAACTGCACTAGTCTTGAATATATAATTTGATTATAGATTAAGACTTTTCAGTCCATTGAGTTGGAGTGAGTATTTATGTCTTTGTGGAGACTGATCACAATTTTGTATTCAGCCTCATGTTTCAGAACAGTGGAGCTATTAGTAAAATAAAATAATGATAGTTACTGTTTCTATTAGCAATTTTCATACCTTCCATATTTAGAGAAGGAGATGTTGTCTTATAAGAGAAAGCAAATTCATTACACCTTACACTTTGAAGAACTACTATCATCTCCTATGAGGGGCTCAGAAATGCCCATAAGTTAAGTGCAACATAATAGAGCACGTGATTCAGAAAGGATGGGGAAAATGTTCTCAATAAGTTGT
Source organism: Chrysolophus pictus (assembly GCA_037305975.1). Lineage (NCBI taxonomy): Eukaryota > Metazoa > Chordata > Aves > Galliformes > Phasianidae > Chrysolophus > Chrysolophus pictus. Next base: position 88,458,066 of record CM074576.1, on the reverse strand, counting down.
TTCTTTAATTGATTTTATCATAATTGTTTTAAATCAGTTTTATGGTTACAAATTATGGAAAGAACATGGAGAAAAACAGTTATCTTGTTGGAAATAAAAACAATAAAATGCATTTCTAAAAACTATATTGCAAGGACTGACTTTCTGTTCTAAAATAAGATCTGAACTGTCATTGTAGAGCCAGAGCTTCAAATCCCGATCAGGTCATTTATAGTGCATCAGACATGCACAGGACAAAAAAGAACTTTTCCCTAAAGGGGTAACTGAATTTATTTATTTATTTTCTGTATAAGACAATATGGATTGCAAAGAAACAGTATCCACCTCATACAGAATCAGAAGAATTCCTAAGGAACGAGTTTAAGCTGTTATGGCTGTCTGTAGGTTGCTCCACAACCACCTGAAGATGAGGCTGCCCAGGTTAGTAGAGGAGTGATCTCCTTCCACTAGCTTTGTGCAGATATTGAGTCTATGCCTTTTGGTGAATTTCTGATGGGTATGTAAGTAGCCTAATCTAATAGAAGCAGCCTGCTATCACAGAGCCGTTGATTTCCTTGTACAACTTGACTTTCATTGTCACTGACGGTTGGGAGGATATTTCACAGTGCTCAGTTTCAGTGTATTCCCACAGTTCAGCCTCATGGGAATAATAATAAAATGTAAAGAAATCTGCAAAGTTAATATAAAATTATTTTTTCAAATGAAATCAACACAGAAAATAATGTTAAGGAATGTTCACAGTCATTCATCTCCCACATCAGTAGGAAAACTTCCCAAATTTGCCAAGTGGGAAAAGATGCAATTAGTCAAGGGAAACAAGAATTCACAGGTTTTGAAGAACTGAAACAAAGCATGAGCACAATAAAGACCATGTATCTAAGAATAAACATCACCCAGAAGTCTTCAGCAAAGAATGGAAGCTTGTGGTTAGCAAATCCACTTGGGAAAGAGATTGTGGAAATGACTAGAATTTATTTAAAAGGATTGGCTAATGAGAATATATTTCTGTGCTGGCACAAGGATATGAGTATATGTGAAAAAGTTACAGCAAACTTAATGGAGGAGAGCTTAGAGTAAATATTTTGAAAAAATACACAATTTGGAGGAGGTAGCTTTTTGTATTACAATCTTCATTTCATGCAACCTCCAGGAAAGGTCATTGATTTAATCAAAAGCTTTTCCTTTGGTTAGACTCCCAAATGTACATACCATCAAGATCTGGTGCACAGAAATAATTTGAAGCAAATCTTCTAAAAAAGGTTTTGAAGATGCTTGCCAGTAGAACATTGTGCCTCACAGCTATAATATCAGAAAAAGCCATTCAATTTAAATTAATATATTTGGCCAGACAGCTTTATTAAAATTCTTGTTGTTTTTTCTGTTATAATGGTAGCCTGTGGTATGACTAGCCCTCTTCAAAAATCTGTATAGTTATTGCCTTTCTCTTGCCTAGGGTGCATCATATGTTTTTGATTTTGATGAGCTGCATTGCACTACCTCATTAAAACAAACACTTATGCAAAACAAAAGGCTGTGTATCACAGCACAGGGTATGTAAGCCAGCTTTGAAGACTGCCGTGTTTCAAAAGCAAGTTTCAAAGGAGAACTTCCGTCGACCCAGCTCCACTTGTGTTTAACATTTGTGGATGATGTCAGACACATTCAGTACTTTCTTAACTCCTGCAAACAAGGAGGCTTCAAAAGTGATATCAGCTGCAGCTGCAAAGCATGCAAGCACAGTGTTCCCTTGCTGGTGGACAGAAAAGGTCAAACTTTCCAACATGTGCATTTCTGCTGTCAGTCAGGCAGTGCAGCTTCCATACCCCAAAGACAATTCGGTTTCTTGTGCCTGTGCTGCTGGACAGCTCCACTTCTACAGCAATCAAGCAGAGAGGAATCCTTCTCTCCCCTTATCTCTTCCCAAAAGCCTCTAAGTCTCTTCCAGATGTTTCCTTTTTCAGTGGGACACTATTTCCAGTGCAGCTTCCGGGGGAATTAGGAGGACTGTATGATTCATTTTTCTGGTTAATTTTTAATGACTACTTCCAGCTTAGATGATGTTTGCCTTTAGAAATGGCTACTTCCTTCCCATTGGAGAGGAGCATTCATCTAAAGGGAGCTTCAGATAAATAGTTTGAGTGCAGATATTACAGATGTCTTTAAGTTAGATGAGATTAATCCCAGAAAAAAAAAAAAAATCTGAGATATGTAACTTTTCTGTGTATACATTTTTTGGCGTCTTGTTTAAAAAACCTCAAGTGCCAAGGTTGATGTTTTTCATCCAACTCTCTCAAGCTGTTTACAAGGCAAATTACATCATCGCTACTACAAGCTTAACAAAGTTTACATCAGCTGGAATTTGGAAGGTCATCAAGATGTTATAGAATCTCAGTGATTACTGCAGTTGTATAATGTATTCCTCATGTTAATGCTGTTTCATTATGTGTCAAAATACTTTTATTAATGCAGGCATTGGTGCAATATTTGCATACTTTAAAAAATGTTAACTGTTTGGCATTTTGTCACTCCACAAGCTCACTTTTAATCACTTATGGAGGTCTCTGTCTTCAATACCCACTGATAGTTAAAATTCAGTTGGATTTTACCAAAACTCTCTTAGAAAATTGCACCATTAGTTACTTTTCAGTACAGAAAAGAAATTACCAGTAAAGGCTATGTGTTCCACCATAATTGAGAAGTAATTACTTTTCACCAGACATCCTACATTTTTAAAAAATACACATGATTTAATTTTTCCATTTGACACATTTTGAAGTCAGTGACATAAAATTATGGCAGCACCACAGTGCTTTGAAAACTAAGCATACCAGCATCTTCCCACTGTGTCTTTTATTTATGGAAGTTGTGTACTGAAGGATCACTTCACTAAAAGACTCTGCAGTTTTATCTGTTCATTCAGAAGATGTACTACAAGAAATTCAGAGTGGACTGATAATATAAATTTGAATATAAATTTACAGATTAGTATAGGGAATTCACAGTTTGTGAGCAAACCACAGCCTGGATGCATTGATTCTATGCAATGTGTGATTTACATCAAAGAGCATACAAATGTGTAGAAAATAAAGAAAAAAATAGAAAATGTAATGCTCATGTACAACTACAGATGAAAATAACTGACAGTAACTGGAGCTTGAAGTTTGTTTAAAACTACTCAAACTGTTTACTTATTATGAAGAACCCAGCTCACCAATTTATCTTGTTATCTCCTTCTGGATGGCTATACTGTCTCCTACTTTTAACACTTTAGTACAACCATTTTTTTTCAAGGGACTAATTATGCTTGCAAGTGATTCTTTCAATTTCCTTTTACAAAGCTAACAATAATATATACTTTCACCTGGCACTAAATTCTGTCAAAATGACAACAAATGATACAGTTCATAATCAATAAGAATATATAGATATAGTTTAAAAAAAATTAGTAAAAGTTAAATCCTGTCTCCATAGAAGCCAGGGGAATTTTGCCACCATCTTCCTTAGAGACCACAATTCATCCTAGCTATTCACAGCATTTCATGTTTGATAGGAAACAATTTTAAATGATAAATAGCAGCCAAAATGCAAATGTAAGTGAAAAGGAAAGATTTAAAAAGCAGCCTGAATGTTGAAAGTAAGCCTGGCAGTTTTGAAATTTCTGGCCTATAAGGCTAAATCTGAGTTGAAGCAGAGGATACATTTCTGCTTGTGCTAGCTATATGTAAGCTCTGAAATAGTCACACTGGCTCCCCTCGAAGACAGTGGATTCCTCCTTCTCCCTCTGGAGTCATCTACCAAGATATGATATACAGGCAGTCCAGTTTCAAACAGGACAAGGATCACCAGAACATCTAACGAAATTTCACTCTGAATATGAAGTTATTTCTACTTGTATGTTTAAACATGGATTTAAGATGTAGTGTCAGGTAGTAAAAATGCCAAAATATGACTTAAGTTAAACTGAAGAAAAATTTACACTATGAAATATACACTTTTTCCTCCTTTCTTAGTGGCAGACTTTTTTATTGCTTAGTTCTGATATTGCAGTCATATCTGCAACAGTCTGTTCATGTAGAACTGGCTGCAAAATTTTATCTTTGGGAATCAGTACCTACTGATGCTGATGATTTTTGCAAGATGTACTGACAGTCGTTAAATCTAGTCTTTTGGCTCCATAAACCCTGCACAAGACAGTGGCTCAATCTCAACAGGAGGAAATGTGTTTCCCCTTCCATGCTGCCTTGCTCTCCATCACATCCTAAGCTTTCCTGTGACCATGTCATTTGAACAATTTCCTGCAGAGAGTAAGATATGTGTTCAAATCCCTGATGTTAAAGAATGGCAAGCAAACCTGCTGCAAGAATGTTTTTTCCCACCCTTACATGATACAAGAGAGGAAGATTGATTTAAAGTTAAGCCACTTCTCCCAGAAGAAACTGGGGTGCTGAGGGAGGGAGCTTGTTCAGCCTGGAGAAAAGAAGGCTGCGGGGTGACCTAATTGTAGCCTTTCAGTACCTAAAGGGAGCCTATAAACAGGAGGGGAATCAACTTGATTGATAAGGGGATTGACTGCAGGACAAGGGGAAATGGTTTTAAGTTGAAGGAGGGAATATTTAGGTTGGATGTCAGGGGGAAGTTCTTTACAATGAGAGTGGTGAGGTGCTGGAACAGGCTGCCCAGAGAGGTTGTGGATGCCCTGTCCCTGGAGGTGTTCAAGGCCAGATTGGGTGGGGTCCTGGGAAACCTGGTCTAGTATTAAATGGGGAGGTTGGTGGCCCTGCATGTGGCGGGGGGTTTGGAGATTCATGATCCTTGAGGTCCCTTCCAACGGGGGGCCATTCTGTGATTCTGTGAAACGTTTGCTCGAAAACAGCTTGGACCATGGGACCTTTTCTCTTGGCATGGCCACTCAGCATTTCCAGTGTTCCCCTGCTGTCCTGCAAACACAGTGTTACCTCTCCAATCCCACATCTTCACATCAGGTCTTTGGGCCAAGGAAAGTGATATTTAAAGTGCTGGTTAGGGGCAGTGTTGGGACTTTCCTCCAAACTGACTTCACACTACTGAAATTTAGAGTACTGCAGCCAACAAACTATTTGAAAATCGATTGCTCATTTCCTATGTGAAAATAAAAAATCATTAAAAATGAATACTGACATAAATAGAAGTTATCTAATTACAGATTCTTCCCTTTTTTTAATCCTCACACTTCACAAAAAAAAAAAAAAAAAAACAGAAAAAAACCAACCTCATGCTCGTATCAGTGAAACTTTTTAGAAAACTTTCTCCTTCTCAGAGCTTTAAAGCAGGGAGGAAGATGACATGCCATACATTGAAACTTAGACATGGGTCAGGCTGATCTTTGTCTTCCATATCTAAGTGAATTTTGAGCCAAAACTGTGTGTCTTTCAGAGAGGAAATAATGGACTGAAGTTAATAGTCACATGCAGAGTGAGACAGACAGTAGAGATGCTATCCCTAGTTGAGCCTGATAGATTTTTCCCTCTAGGAAGACTTTTCCTGTGTCTACCATGCCAAAGCCAGTGCTGTTGTTATAGCCAGCACCTCCAGAATTGATTTCTCATTAAAAAACATCTCATTAAAAGCCACATGTAAGCCACACAAAAGTACATAATAGTGGGGCTAGGTACTATCTGAACCTCACCCACCAGAAACAGCCTGCTCTGCTCATCGAGATCATCAGCAATATCTAATAAAGTATCTGAAAGTACAAGCCCACTGTCCAGTTTCCTGGAAAAACTGCTGTAAGACACAGACTCTCTTCCGCACAACTCCACCCATGATGTCATGGTTCTCATTTTTAGCATATTTAGAGTACTTTTCATCACATACTCTCAGATGCAGTGGAAAGTCCTGTATTAGCAGTTCCTAGCGTTCAGATTGAACCTGTTTTGGTGAGCCTTTAGTTAAAGTATGTGCTTACAAGATCATGAGAATTTACACATCTTCAAGACAAAAAGCATTATTTTGGAGCTGCTTGAGTTTGATTCATTCAGTGTGAGATTTCCCTCAGACAAAGAATGCTATATTTGTAATAGTGATGCGCATTGGGCCAGATCCTATGACTCTGACTCAAGCAAACACCCCACAGATTTTAAGAGAGACTTTTAACTACATGGGAAGGGAATTTCCTTTCAAAAACACAAGGATAATCTCTAATTGCATCTGTCTATAAGAAATGGCAGAAAACTGTGATTTCTAATTTTAGGTATTCAAGATGGCCATGAATTGTTCATCCCACAAATTTAACACAGCAGTTGTTTGTTTTTTAATTTATTCATCTATCTTGCAGCTCTTTACCTGTGTCACTTGTGATTTGTTACCTCTTCCCAATCTTGGGTGTGAGGATAAGCCAAGGAGAAGGCATTTTTCCTTTCTATCATCCTGAAGTGAAAAGGCTGCAGAACTTGCACCAGCTACAGCATATTGCTCTGCAGAAGGCCTGAGATCAGCGAGCAGCTGGGACAAGGACTGGACAGCAGTAGCACTGGTTCCCCTCCAGACAACTTTGGATACTCCTACTGAAAGCTGCTTCAAGATAGACAATGGGAAATCAGATTAAAGTGGCTTTTGAATAACAGCAAGACTTGAGAGAGTAAGAAACATTTCCAGACAGGGCATGTTACGAGTAGAAAAAATGGCAATTCTACAGACACCAACAAAGCCAAAATATTAATTTATTCATACTGAGGACTTTTCCCCCATGACCAATGTCATGAAAGACATTGACATTTTACAATACTCTCCCAGTTTTTCACAAGTGCTGGAGGCTCCAATTCCCACTGACTGGTTGCTGTGCCTTACCCTAGAACTGGCTCAATTTCAATGATGAGTGAAGAGTCTCCTATAAAAATAGTTTGAAAAGCACTCAGGGATTCCCTCATGATAAAAACTGCATTATAAATTTAAGTTATTCACCATATGGTGCAAATAGCTGAGAAATGTATGTCTCCTTGTAAGTGAAAAATAAAATCTATAAGAGGCACATGAATCCTAGCTAGGAATAATACCATCAACTTCGGTAATAGAGTTGTAGATTTGAACCCATTTAAAAGGATCTTGCTCTAGGACAGAGAAAGAATAAAGATTAGCATGTATTTAATTTTTAGGTATAGCCAAGCTGAGAAAAAGCATTAAAGCAAAATATTACAGCAAATTCCAAACGATATGAGTTTAAATATGCTATTAAAATAACCTGTTCTCCTACAGGTGTTAGTGAAAGAAAAATAACATACAAAACAGAGATACAAAACTTAAAAAAGTCATAGGTCCACGAGGCTATGAAATGAGTTTTCCCTCCTACACTACCAGAAACTATTAAATTAATTAATTAATTAATTGGTTGCTAATTTGTAAATCCAAATTGTTAATCGCTGTATCTCTGATACTTTAGCTGGGTGCTGAAACCACCCAAGACAGCAGTTTGAAACATATTTGGTAGATTTTTTTTCCCCATGTGATCCAGTGTTATAAAGTTGACATGCAATTTTTCTTTTAAGTTAAGGAGACTCTTTGTGTCCATGAGAGCATCTTTTTATTAGAGAATCAAAAAACATCAATGTATGCAAATCCTTCAGTGAGATTATTGTTACCTAAATTTAGCTTCCACAAAGTTAGATATCTAGGCTAAAATTGCCTCCTTTGCAATTTATTTTAAAGTGGGATTAAATAGCCTCCGAATATTACTCGGAAGATAGGTTTAGCTTTCAGACAACTAAAGTTAGGTGAGATGAATCTCAAACTTAGTGGCGTAAAGTAATGAAGACATGACATTTAAATTAGAAGGAGTTTCATCAGCATAACCTACAGGACATCGGGAAGACAGACTTCATGGGAGATGGTAAGGCACAAAATACTTTCTACAAAATGCATGGGAATTCAAAAAGCACGAGGATTTCACTGACGTAAATGAGAACTGAACTTGGCACTATACCCACAAACTGATACTAATGGAAACTCTGAAAGAAATGTGTTGCTACTGCTTAATGTAGTTATGTAGTAAAGATATATTCGGAAGCATGGAAGAGCTGAGGAAGCTGTAAATAGGAATTCGGTCATCCACATTACCATTTTATATCCAGCTCAGCTGGGGAACAACAAGAATCTGTGTCTAGCAGACAGGTGGTTATTTAGTGGTGGTTTTAGTTCATGCCCCAATAAAAACCACACTGACCACACCTCAGGTAACACCCAAGCAAGCTCAGGTTAACACCCATGTTAGCAGTCTTCACTGTAAAAAAAAAAAAAATTCCTAGAGGGACAGAGACCAAAGTATTCTTTCATCTTGCAAGTGGTTTTCAAGGCCATACCTGAAGGTGCGGACAATCCAGGAAGGATGTTCATCCAGCTTCCTTTTGCTCAGTATCATTGTCCTTATTAGAAATTACTGACAGTCCCCAGAGCCTGTAGAACCTTCTTTTCCATCCACATTTAAACACAAATGCGAGGCCCAGGTAAGAAGTTCACAGAATAGTACAGTACCTCGTAGAGGCTACAGATAAACTCAAAGTTCACTGAGATCATTTTTCCAGGGAAAGCCCTGAGTCCAGGTATGTTATTTGTTATAGTTGCAGAAAAAAAATATGACATTTCCTTGGCCAGGAGTTTTTTAGAGTGGATTTCTGTATATGTCTCTAAGTATCGTATCTACTGAATTTCTTTCTCATATTCTATTATTCTATTTCTGTATTCCTGAAAGCACTGAACTTCTCTCACTTTTCTTAATACAAAGGAAAGGAATCTGTTGCCATGAGAAAACGATTTAGTCATGAGACTCAGGTTTATGGTTGGACTTAATGACCTTGAAAATCTTTTCAAATCTAAATGACTCTATGATTCTGTGAATTTTGTACTGTGAGAGACAGTACATTTAAGTCAACTGAAAAATATTTTATGCAGGAATCTCTAAAACGGCACTGATACCAAAACCAACAGAAGCAACAGCACTAATTATGATTCTGTGGAGAAGTATCAGGACTCACATTAATCCTGCATCCATCTCAGTCATCATGTTCAGTCACATGCACAGAGTTCCATCATAACAGAAGCAACGTCAGGATGTGGTATTAATTAGCATAATTGCCATTTATCAGCAACTGCACCAAGCGGATCTGTAGTTGGTGCAGACAGAATACAAGTGTACCTGGACCTCAGTATTTTCTGTCAAATAACTTTAGATTATTGAAGAATAATTGTCATGGGATGCAGGTTTATATTACATCATAAATTAGAAACAGATAACTGAAGGAGACCAGTTTTCAGCATTGAAGAATATTAATGCAGCATGCTTCAAGAGAGGTATTCAGTATATTTAATCTTATTCTATATTCAGTGGAACATTCCTTTCCTACCTATGTTACCTTTTCATATACATTTTCATATTCATTTGTCATAGCACACTACTTTCTACTTGGCTTAGTGAAACATTCAGTGGTTCCTTCAGCTTAGTCTTGAATAGCCTAAAAAATACATAAAAACGTGCATCATCTCAAATTTTAGAGGGCCCTCACCTCGAGCTCATTACTCAATGCATTAATGCAGCATTTAAGATGCAATTTGAAACACTCTGCTGCTGACTCTGAGTGACAAGTTTCAAACTGAATCTTTATTATTATTTTCTTATTTTCTCTTTCCTATATATATTTTGAATGGGTGACTGAATGTCACTTTTTTTCCTTGACAAGAAACCATCAGCTTTTCTTTAAAATTAAACTGCTCTTCCAAAATGTTTTTTTTTTTTTTGATGCGCAGATGCACATTCTAAAAATTCTAGTACAATGAAGACTTCCAATTTTCCTTTAAAAAATACATCCCACTTGATGTCTTTCCTATATTTGATAAAGGAGGTCTATTTATAACTTCACCATCGTTTATTATTGTGGCTGCATAGGTGTTATTTTTGCCCTACAGTAAGGCTCAGTGGGGCTTCCCAGCATTGCCTTAGTGTTTGTTTTAAAAAGTGCATACACAGACAGTCTCTCCCAAGTTCTCTGTTTCCCTTGAGTGCCTACATTTTTGTTATTAGCAGCTCAGGCACTTCATTCTTCAGTCCTTCCACAGCTCCTGGATTAATACCATCAGGGCTGTGTAACTTGTTGCTATTTAATTTATCAGTTTGTTCCAGCACCTCGACTGTTGATTCTGGCAAAGGAAGCAAAATGTTTTAAGGATGCCTCTAGAATAGATATCTAAAACAAGTCACTGAAAAAATCCCCAGTCCTGCAGCCAGAATTACAGATTGCAGACTGGCTCATGGACACAGTCCATATGAAATCAAATGGAAGATTCAACTAATGCAGGTCTTTCTGCTTCTGATCGTAAGGTACTATATCAAATCTAGTGTAATCACCACAAAGTACAACTGGTTTTGTTTGTTCATTTGATTTTCCCCAGTGGCAAGCCTGTGTATGTTGCATTCATGTAAGTCTTTAGATGGTCCTATGTGCATGCGTGCATCTGCTGCCCTGATCACAGTGTGCTGCAGCTGGAAGAATAACCTGATCCACACCTCATATGAACAATTGGTTACACAACTAACTCCACTATCCAAAGAACTCCTACCTCAGCTATTACGCATACTGATTCAACCACAAAGGAGTGTGCTCAGTGCAGCAACTGCCCATCAAAGCGTGATCACCCAGGCTGACTGGGCAGCCTCATGTGCCATCTCCTTGCCTGAAAACCAAGGCAACAAAAGCAAACAGCCCTAAGAACTCAGCTGTGCTCAGGAACTTTCTGGTTTACTCAAAGAGCATTCTGCAGACAGATGGGTGGGGGGTAACCTCCTGGTGGCCCCCTCACCCTCCTCCCCTCGCAGCACTACAAGCACTACAATGGGATCCATGTGTGCACTGTGCTGCTGGGGCTGGGGCTGCAGAAGCATGACACTGTCATATTTATGCATCTACTGCTGGAGCCGAGGCTTCACTAGGCCAGGGCACATGTGGGGGCTGTGAAACAAACAGTGGCTCCATGGAGGGAAGAGAGCAGCGCCTGGGATGGTAGAGATGGGGCAAGGGGATATGCTCTCCTCATCCACATAGAAACAAATGCTAACGTTTTTTGGCACCCAAACCTCATCACACCAGGGTTGGATTCAAGCCCAGGCTCTGAGCTAGCAATAGCCGTGTTAAGAGGACTCTGGTAGAGGAGTAAAGTCCAGGCAAAACCCAGCCATCCACCCCCAGTCTATGCAAAACTGTTTTTGGCTCGCTTCCGCCCTGAACACATTAAGCTAAAACAGCAAAACAAAGGTGGGGGCGGATAATGTCTGGACTAAAGCAAACAAACAGAAACACTTTCTCCAAAGACTGCCTGAAAGATTTAATATGAGTAGTTTTTGGAGCCCATCTATCATTTTCATTTGGCACTATTATAAATCAAATAATCCCTTGATCCAGAGAAGTCACTGACGAGACTCGAGTCAGGCCTCCAGAAGGGATGTGCTCCTTAGCTTGGAAAGTTGGCAGATGATTTAATTTTGTTAGCAAATTTGACAGTGTCATAGGAATTTTCCAAAATCAAAGAGCTCTTTCATAGGCTCCTCTACCCAATACTCAATCCAGTGTCTAAGAATAACATTCAGCCCTCATTAATTAATGATATCAGCCCGAATAATGTCAAATTGCCTCAGAGACCTTGCTGGGATGGATGAATCACACCCGGCTGGCTCCAAGGCCCTTACTCTGATGAACTGCAGTGTGTGATGATGGGCTGCTTTGCTTTGAAAGCTTTCACCCACGGCGTCCTGACAGCCCTCAGCCTAACCTGCTCCAACGCATGTGCACAGAGCCAAGGGGAGTCCATGAGGTTAATGGGTGTCTGAGATGAGATAACATTCAGCTCCTTGACTGCTGAACTCAAACTGAGGCAATGTAGGTCTACTGCTGGGATGACAGAAATGTTATTCAAAATGTTAACTGTGCCATCAACCATGGACAGATGTCCTCTGGCAACTTAGATGGTCTCCACTTTGGTCATTCAGTGAGGCAGCATGTTTGCTTGGTCACATTTTCTTCTTCAAGAGAAGATATCTCATGGATTGGCTACCTAGCAGAGAGTATTGAGCCACTAATGTGACACCAATGTGCCTCTGATGTGTGCAGGACCACAGTCAACTTAGTTATGTCTGCTGGGTGCTCTGCTTCACTCTGGCTATGTCAGAAAGAAGAACATTTTGTTTTTCACACCAGTTAGTTGATGCTGCACTTTTTCATGAACTGTGTTCAACACAATCAAGAGAAAACAGCAGAGAACCACTGACTTTTGAGACACATTACAGAAAAAAGATCAGATTCAAGAGTGAAAGGCCACAAAGAAATCTACACCTGAACGTCATAGTTTTGGTGAAAATGGCTCTCAACCTTTTACAAGGGTAAGATAGTGACAGGACAAAGGGAAATGGTTTCATGCTAAAGGAGGGGAAATTTAGGTTAGATGCCAGGGGGAAGTTTTTCCCTCAGAGTGCGGTGAGGCACTGGCACAGCTGCCCAGAGAAGCTGTGGTGCCCCATCCCTGGAGGTGCTCAAGGCCAGGCTGGATGAGGCCCTGGGCAGCCTGAGCTGGTGGGGGGCAGCCATGCTCATGTCAGATGTTGGGGTGGGTAGACTTTGAGCTCCCTTCCAACTCAAACCAACCTGTGATTCTGAGATTCTTGCAATACTTGCTCTACTGATCATATTCCGACATGGGAAAAGATACACCAGCTGTCTTTATAATTTTACAGTTTTACTGAAATCATAATGATGTATGAAAACATCCTGACTGCTTCTCAGTTGCACTGTATTAACACTGATATAAAAACCACCTTGTTTCTACTTGCAACAGAATTACAAATGCACTCTATGTTTTCACATACCCACACCTTCTGCTTTCTATGATAGCTGGAAGAGCAACGATACCTTATCTATCAGACATAAGCCTGAGGTTTAGCCATATTTGAACATCACAGTCTTTTTTACGTAAATGTTGCATTCCTAAGGCCTCATGAAAAATTTACAGACCTGTATAACAACCATACTGTTTAACATATCTGAATAAATGTTTATTCACAGATGCCCTCCTTTCCCTGCACAGTGGCCATGGCTGACCAGGCGTGCATGCTGCCTCCTTCCCCAGCTCATTTCTCTCACCTCGGCCACCATGCTCCTACCATGAGCAAGCCCAACACCGCAGCACTGAGCTGAGCTGTGCTCAATATAAACAACAGCTCAGCATAAACACACGTGTGGCGTTCGATGAGGGATCCCGGTCACGGAGGCAAAATGTCAGAAAGACAAAGCTGGGACTCGTCTTTTTATGCGGCGTTTGTTTATATGCTGCACACGTTGTGCCCAGTAACACGAAGGCATCAGTTTCAAGTTACAAATACACCATAAATGCCATAAGTAATTTATTTCTCTGCTCTGCCTGGGAAAGCAAATTTGGGATTTAAAAAAAAACAAAAAACAACCTTTTTTGATGCTGATGTATTCTGATTGCTGCTCCAAATATATGTGCTTTTACTTTGCATATGCTTCATTTAGATGCAAAGGCCAAAGCTCTAAAAGGGTTTAATGCTGAAGGATGGGACTTCTGGAACCCCCTCCCCAAATAATTTTCAGTCCAGTGAACTGATTTGAGAAGAGTTTGCATGTTCTTTGACTCTAAGGCAGTGTGGTAGTTTTAAAGGTGACGAGTTTCAGATATGTAAGCTCTGAAGAGGCAGTGGCAATGAATTCTGTGAAAAGCATTAAATCTTGAAGTAGCAATTCTCCCAAAGCATTCTGAAAAATTACACTGGTGATTGCATTTGAAAAATCTGGTAATGTTAATTTCACCACTGAAATATGATTTCTTTTAAAAGCTTTTTCCTTCATGGTCGCTGCCATAGGATCCACCCCAACATCTGGAGAACAGAATTGACGCTGACAGACTAATGCACATGTGGAGGAGTGCGTCTGCTACTTCACTGCTTCTCAGGACAGACACATTGTCTCTTTTTGGTTCTCTGTGTCCCCTCCTTTTCGCTTCCAGTTTTTTTCCCCTTTAATAAGACTGCACATGTTTTCCAGCTCTGCTGTGAATGTGACCAGTATGTGATATTGCATTGCATCTACACGGAATGTCTGGCTTAGGTGATACCAAGCGGTTACTGCCCTAGCTTTGAATGCTTGCTAGGTTATTAACCGGCACATCTGGCCCTCTCCCTAGGAGGGTGAGTTCTGTAGTGCCCCAGGAATTTCTTTCATACACTACTTTTATTAGCTTTTCAAAAGAATACAGATCACCACTGGAAAAGGAAGGCTTAGGTCACTTGCAAGCATATTGATCCCCTACCTGTTTGCCATGTTGAAAAAGTAACAGCAGTCTAAACCCATTATTTGATTTGCAGAATTAATCTTCCTTAATCTTCCATGATTTTAGGGCAATCCTATTGTTCTTTTATTTGGAGCATGCCTCGCTGAAAAAAAAAAAAAACAAAAAAACCAACAAACACGGCTGTTGAGTTGTGAGAGGCAGAATTTAAAAAAAAAATGTTTCAGAAAGCCACAAAGATAACTTTGTTTAGAAATACAGTTCCCAAAACATTAATTTCTAACCTTACTTTCCCCGTGGGCCCCAGTCCATCATCACAAGAGGGAAAATCAAAATATTCCAGGCTAAATCAGAAGAAAGAAGTGCATGTGTAGCTGCAGAGAACAAATTTATCTCCTTTGCCCACACATGGAAGTTACACAGGACGTGAAGTTAGAACGCAAGAGTTATATTACTACTATAATTTTCCCATCTGGACATCCCTATTTCAGTAATGTAAGAGTGGCCTTTTCTGGTTTTGTTTATGTCACTTCCGAAGCAGTTTAAAGCAACTGGGAAAACTACTTTTGTCTTCTTGCTGGCAAAAAGCATCCATGTGGAGGAGTTACAGAGGTAGCTCTATGCTACATTCCTACTACCTGCCCAGCAAAGCCCAGCACTCATGGCCAAAGCTCTCCCGCGGCAAACTTGGGGAAAATGCTGCCTACTTCCCTACCTAGTCACCTACCTACATGGAATTCTATCTTTCCAGAAAGAACTTCCCTCTTTCTGAGTTACCTGGAACAGCTGTGCACACTGCAAGTGCAGGAAATATTCTCCACACAGATCTATTCAAGCATGGAAAAAGAACTTTGCTGGAACTGTTAATCAATCTCTTTTGAAGATCTTTGAGGCCAGATTTTCGGAAGCTGTCAGCATTCTCCAGCTTCCATTGTTCCAAGTAGGAGCTGTTTGGCACTAGGAGCTTTTGAAGGGCCGATGCTTCATGTAGGTGTTTAAATGGGAGCTCTGCTCTGCATTAACCTTTTTTGATTGCTTTTGGCTAGGCTAACCATCCAGAAATATCACATTGAAAGAGGAACACGTAAGCACTCAGAGAAAGCATATTTTAAAACTGTATGCATAAATAGCCCATACTCCTCCAGCCAGGAAAAAGAAACAACATTCTGTGATTTCCCCAACCAAGAGGGACTGCCAGGCGAAAAGTTCACAAACCTCAGTAAATTCATACAATGAAAACAAAACAAAAATTCCTAATTATGTAAATGAAAACAGTGAATGTTTTCAAGAATGTCACAACCTATTCGGAGATTTCTGCCAAACAGAACAAGAAGTTAAGACCCTCAGATAAAATCCTGATTTCTTTAGATCAATATCAAAACAAAAGGGATGCCGAGTCAAAACTCTAAGCCCTAGATTCTAATATCAAATAAATCAAAGCCAACAGAACATAAAGATCTTCTCACCTCCTCGGGTCTGAATCTTCAGAAAAGCCCACCTTGGTAGAAATAGACTTGGCATTATTCATTCAGCTTCAGACTTAAAAACAATCACAATTCATTTGGTCCACTAAAGTTCATGGAAATCCTTACAGAGAATGTTGTTGTGCTTGTCTATTAATTGCATTGCCTTTATAAGGCTTCCTGTCCTGAACACAGAGGCAGTAGCACTGAAATTCAACTGAGATTGTTTTCCCCCTTCTTCTCCTGCTTTTATTTAACAAAAAAAAAAAAAAAAAAAAAAAAGAGAGAGAGAGAGAGAGAGAGAGAGAGAGAGAAAGAGAGAGAGAAATGGTAGAAGTTCCCTACAGGAGTTGGAAGAGGACATCTGCAGGCAATTTAACATGAGGGTTTGTTTCTATGTCAGCTGGCAACCCCTGGCTAACTCTGTCATGTAACTTCTATGCTAAAACATGATGTAGGACAACCATGAGATGGGTAAATATGGCAGCACATCAGTTTCATTTGATTAAGATTTATACTTTTTCAAAGGGAGCAGCCCTGCCATAAACTATGAAAACAAATACAATCCTACAATGACTGCCCCACCCTAATTCACCCCAACAGAACTGATCTTCATCAAACCAACTTTCTGCTGCAGCCAATGAAAATGTCTCCCTTCCTTCCAGTGCAATTCAAAGAGAAACAGAAAACATTCTTTTTCCAATGAGAGAAATATCTCTATTGCTTTCATGGCTGACCATCCCTCCACTGATAAAAGAGTAAGTAAAGATCAGTAAAGATCCAGTTTAAACTCCTTTGGAGGTGATGGCAGCAGAATGTATTAGGGTTCATGCAAGCAGGAGGCCAGTCCTAACACGAGCGTCTCAGTCTATTGCTTCCTGTCGATTTTAAAAGGATTCTCAGAAACATAGCCTGGTATCTAAATAGAGCTCTGGAGATAGCCCAGCTCAGAGTTCTCCCACTCCATGTGTTTGACTTCCTCCCAATTAGGGGAATCTGGTCAAGTGAGGAATGCATATTCATTCTGGTTCCACTTCTGTTCTTGCATCAGATCTTATGCATCTTGACATTTATAGCTGCGCATTTTAGACTGAGGCACTGATTAGATGCAATTGTTAAAATTACCTTCCTCCCCCTTCCTTTTTGTGTGTATGCTTTGGTTTGAATTATTAGCAATTTAAAAATCAATCTCGGAGTTAAATGTTTAATGATATAATTGCTTCTGTTACCAAAATTTGTTTAGTTTGAGCTTTATTAGCATGTAATATCTGAAAGTATATTTTCCTCTGTCTGAGTTAATGATGTCTGCTGCAATGGCTCACACTGCTAGCCGACTGGCTGCAGTTCTGGGACAATTCTGAAGAAATTGGAAAGATTTTCTGAAACTGTAACTAAGGAGTAGGCGGCTTCCCTTAGTTTCTGTAATTGAATGAATCTGAACTCTCAGTTGGCCTCCACTTCAAGTTTAAAACAATTTTTTGTTCACTCTGAGGTCATTTTAAGGGCCTCTAAATCTAAATGTTGGCAGGAAAGTTCTACTGACCCAGACTGGGGCCCATCTGCCTAGTAAGTGCCAGCCATGCTTCATACAGTGTTCTGCAGCTCTTGTCCCAGATTTTCTCAATGGAGAGCCCTGTGGGTGCTCAGGTGAACAGGCTCCTTTTAGAGGAAGCTTGGAGACTGGGAGGTATACTAACATTTGGGACATGGCTGCTCCTGCATGGCAGGTCATCTGCCCCTCACCTTCCAAAGGATTGCTACGTTTATGTAAAATGTTATCTGGATGTAATTATACCAATTGAGATTTAGAGCTAGCTCATTTAAGAAAGGCTTGGATATATCCCTAGTTCTGGTGTTAAACATTAACCTCTACAAGGTGGGATTAAGTTCATCTAATGATGAGCTTCTAAAAGACCTCCTGTGCTTAACATCACCACTATAGACTCCCTGTGTGAAGAGTAGAAAGACAGAAGCACCTTCCAAGGACAATTCATCTCTTCCTAAAGGGGTATTTCCCCATTCTGTACAGAGACAACCCAGAACCTTTTAAACTGAATACCAACCAAAAACAGCTACATTTAGGTGAGCATCCTGTTTAACATAGCTTCAGACTCCCTGATCATTTGCCATTTCAAAGTTC
Source organism: Chrysolophus pictus (assembly GCA_037305975.1). Taxonomy (NCBI): domain Eukaryota; kingdom Metazoa; phylum Chordata; class Aves; order Galliformes; family Phasianidae; genus Chrysolophus; species Chrysolophus pictus. The sequence continues at coordinate 88,440,147 of CM074576.1, read as the reverse complement.
TCCCATCTTATTCTATTTCACCCCCACTGGCAGGTATGAAGTGTTAACTGCTTGCAAACTCACCTGCTGTGACCAAGAAGCATGAAGAGGTAAAAGAAATTACATGTTTGAGAAGTGCCCTCTCCCATTTCCAGTTCTTTCCCTAGGGCATGGATGTCCAACCTTTTGGCTTCCCTGGGCTGCACTGAGTGAAGAGAACTGTCTTGGGCTGCATATACATATGTTACTCCAAAAGTAATTCCTCCCATTTATTTCCATGGAAACTACATCAAATACGAAGAGCACAGTAACACTGTTTGATAGGGAAACTCTCAGCTAAAAAAAAGAAAAAAAATAAATTCCAGTGCACAAATGCAGCTACAAAAAACCATTTTCCAATGCACCAATGCAGTCGCCACCATTTTTGCCAGCAATGAACAAGAGCTTGCATGCCACACTTGTAAAAATCTGTACCAATAGAGGTGAACCACCATCGCTGTCACCACTGCTGAGACACATCATCCACCATCTCACTGTGTTCACATCCACTGTTTGGTCTCCATCAACATTCGGCAAGCATTAATGAATGTCAGTGGATGCCATTTTTTCCACATGGTGAAATTCAATGATACATCTTTGCACTTCTATGTCTGATACCATTGTGTCAGACTGCCCCTCTACTGCCAACTGTCACAGAATCACAGAATGGCCAGGGTTGGAAGGGACCGCAAGGATCATGAATCTGCAACTCCCCTGCCACATGCAGGGCCACCAACCTCCCCATTTAATAGTAGACCAGGCTGCCCAGGGCCCCATACAACCTGGCCTTGAACACCTCCAGGGACGGGGCATCCACAACCTCTCTGGGCAGCCTGTTCCAGCACCTCACCACTCTCATTGTAATTGACATCCAACCTAAATCTTCCCTCCTTCAACTTAAAACCATTTCCCCTTGTCCTGCTGTTATCTACCCTTTCAAAGAGTTGATTCCCCTCCTGTTTGTAGGCTCCCTTTAGTTACTGAAAGTCTAGTAATTGTAAGATTTTTGAGTTGAATGTCTGATTGCAACTCTACATATTCCAGTTGAAAATTTTCAGGTTGTGTATTTATGCTGACTGAAAATGGAGTTGTAAATATACTAAAAAAGATATTTTTTTGCAATCTTGAAACTTGTTCTCAAATTCCTTTATCACAATGAAAAGTACAGCTGTGTATTTTTTGCTGTTCACAGGACTGTGTTTAGCCAATGTATCAAAATGCATACAATTATTTGCCTTAACTCGAGTTAGCACTGCACTGTTCCCTCTCTTTGTCTTGGTTTCAGCCCAGATGGGGTTAATAGCACTCCGATGTTTGGTCATTGCTTAGTGGTGGGTGCATGCTGGCTGCTGCCATGATGGAGCAGGGCAGGGGGCAGGCTGCATTACAGGCTGGGGCAAGCCACATGCAGCCCATGGGCTGCCAGTTGAACATCCTTGCTCTATGGCCCATGTATGCATTCAGATCTCTGCTGCTATCAGTTTACCATTGAATTAAGCCTACACATTCCAGTTGGCTCTTTATGACTCCTATCAGAGGAGAGTATGCAGTACTCACCCCAAGAACTGCCTGCACTGGACATGATATTCTCACATTTGCAGGATTCCTCACATGTTATTCACAGCAATGACATCTGCCAGGTTTCTGTGTTCCTGGAAAATCTAGATATGTGACCAAGAGAGTATGGACAAATAATTACGAATGCTCATCTGAGAAAGCTCTCAGCACACCACAGATTTATCTGCCTCCTTTTGAGCGCTACTGCTATGCAAGGTGGTGAGGATGACTGCCAGCAAGTTTATCTTTGGTACAAAGTAATCACTGGCAGTAGGAAATATGAGGGCTCTGAAAACAAAATACAGCTCCTATTTTATCATGTTCGCCCATGACATCAGAGGCGGATATTGGCGGGATGGCAGTAGAAGCTGAACCTTCCCACCAATATCCCATTACATGATGTTGTGTGACACATGGCAGCAGAGTGGCAGTCTGACACAATGGTGTCTGACATGGAAGTGTGTATGAAGCAAAGGTGTATCAATAAATTTCTCCATGTGGAAAAAATGGCATCCATTGACATTCATCAATGCTTGCTGAATGTTGAAGGTGGTGGGTGATGTGTTTCAGTAGTGGTGACAGCAATAGTGGTTCTCCTCCACTGGTGCAGATTTTTACAAGCGTGCCATGCAGGCTCTTGTTCATCACAGATGAAAATGCAGAGCTAATGGTTGTGAATGTTTTGACAAACAGTGTTTTGTATCTGAGATTCTGCTCTATCAGTGTTCCCATGCTCTACGTATCTGATGTAGTTTCCATGGAAATAAATGAGAGGCATTACTTTCAGAGCATCCTATGCTTTCATGCAGGATAACATTTGGGTTTTGCAGGTTATTTGGCAATTTACGGGAACAACACTTCTCCTGTCACCATTTCTCTAGGGCAAAAAGGAAAGGATGCATATTTCTGATAAATAAACATAATTGCCCCAAGAATACACTTAAGTTACAGAAGAAGTTTACACGCTGGTAAACACGCTGGAAGTACTGAGATGCTGGCTACTGATTTGAGCTGCAGAAGAAATATTTTTTTCACAGAGAGTTTAAACAAGCTTTTGAAAGTACACTGAGTCTGAAAATGTCACAAAGAATACAGGCAAAGACTTATGGCAAACGATAAAATAGCAAGTTGGTGGAATCTAATCAAATACCCATAACTATTTATGAGGTAATGTCTGTATTAATAATCTAAAGAAGGGAATTAAACAGCACATCGGTGAAAGATGTTACACTCCAAAGTCAACTCTGGGACAACACTGAGACTAATGAAATAATTGAAAAGGGTCCTGAGATTAAAAGAGGCTAATAGAAAAATGAGATTTCAGATATAATACGAATGGTATAAACCTGAAATATGAGACAAGAAAAAAACAACCACTACAACTCTCTCTTCCACCTCAAAAAAAAAAGAAAAGAAAAAAAAAAGAGAGAGAGAGAGAGAGAAAAGAAGGAGACAGGGAGGAAAGAGGAAGAGAGGTTTGTTTTTGAGTAGTATGCAGAAGAAAGACACGTTCAAGTTTGAAGCAGCTCTTCCTTCCCATGGGCTGCTAGAGAACCAACCAGCCTTTGGAATAAGCCTATCAACTCTAGGAAACATTACTAGAAGGATAAAAACATGATGATTTGTGATCAAGCAATAAGTACAGTTGAAAGAAGAGCTGGACACAGCTACAGTGTTGATGGGGAGAAAGCTGTCTGGCCCACCTCACCTGAAAGAGGCTGTAACCAGAACTAATGTGGATAGACTGTGGGATGCTTGGCAACCTCCCTTGAGCTCTCCTTATATATATATCCCTCTTTAAAAAGGTGAGGAGCAAAAGGGTCGTGAAATTAAGGGAGCTGGAATCTGAACAGAGCTGATACACACAGAACAGTTGAAGAGGGGAGAAGAGTGGATGAACACAAAGAAACGTTTCATGATAATGAGCCTTGTGGAATAATCTCTCAAGGAAGAATAAAGATGATCTATTGATTGGAATATTTATGTCCAGGTCAAGGCAAAACACAAATTCAGTGAACATTTAATTGCAATTTCTTACTAAATAGGAAATTATCTCTAAACATCTGTGATAGTCCCAGGCAGGTGAGATGGTTCTTGTAACCACTTGCCAAGGAAAAAAGAGATTGTCACTGCAAGCTTTTGGGGTCCCAGGCTGCCCAAGTACCATTCTGTTGGAGCCCCCTGAAGTTGGCCATCTCACATTCCTTCCCTTCAGTTCTCAGCTGCAGTTACAAAACACAGCACAATTGCTTGAGCTAATGGAGTTGAGTGGCCACATCTGTCAGGATGACTGTAGCATAACGAGGCACCTCCTTTGTCAGGGGGCTTGAGAGAGATTTACAGGCAGGAAAACAAGTCTCACTTCAGGTTTAGAGTGGAGAAAAGAGGAAGGGCCTCCACCTCTCTGCTTCCTCCTTGTCCTTGTCTCAAACTGTCTGGTCTGTTCTTCCCAGCTTTTCCTTGTGTCTTCTCCCCACCTTCAGCTTACTATCCTAGGCCTAGTTTCCATGACTGCCCTATTTTATGATTTCTATTCATCAGCAGTAGAAATGTGCAAACTTTTATTAGGCTGGCTGACTGTAGAAGTGAGATTTGAATACGTCTGATTCCACATACCAAAGGGTTAGTGTAAAACATCACGTTGAAAATGCATTTGGTACTCTTTAGTTTGCGCTCTCCTGCTTATGAAAAAGATAAATTTTGTTTAAAAACGGCCTCACTTAAGGAATTATCCATGCCATTAGTCCCCAGAACAATCAAGATTAAAGTCATTAGACCATCTCCTATCAAAAAATATACATTTCTTTGAACATGTCATTAACACTGCTTTCCATCTGGCTGTTGGCAGCAATCTTGGATTTGCTCCGAATTGCTGAAAGTTCATCAATTATAGTACACAGAAGCCATTATCTCTCTTTTCCTTTTGCAAGGAGGTATTTGCTCAGGCAGATAGAAGGAGGTAGAGTTCAGGGAAAAAAATACTGATGCAAGTTCTATGGCAATCGTTCTGCTACAGTACAGAATTCAAAACTTCTGAGAAATAAATAATGATTTCTGCATACAAGGAGATTCTAGTGTTCAAATACAGCAATGATTCTGGCATTATGACATGTAAATGATGTGTGCTGACATAGGGTGGAAGTAACACACAAGATTTTAAGCCTGGCAGTTTGAGGGCTCAATGAATGAGTGCTGGTGCAGAGGAATGTTATCCACATTCATAATAAACTTGTTTGCTTTATTTTACGAGAATCCAGATTAAACCATGCCTATCATTCAAACAAGATTTAACAACTGTGATCCAGCTAGAATAATTAGAAAGAAGCACTGTGAAATGGAAACAGTGTTGTTATCCTGTCAGTAGAAAAGCATGGGAAGAGCTTTTAAAGCTTTGCCAGAATAATGAATGAAGTACACGGTGAGGGGTAAGCAAAGGGGATGGATTTACAGCTACTCAGCAGCACCAGCTTCATGGACTGCTGATAGGGATGCCTTTTCACATCTGTCACTGAGGGATATTTGTAACCCATGAGAGGAGAGCACACATGCAGTAGTCATCCTGAAGCAGATGTCAGGCAGCAAGTTTGCAACCCAGATGAGCCACAGTAGCCTGTTCACCTTGGCACAGTAGGCCTAAGCACACCTTCTCTCACTAGAGATTATGGCAGGCATTTCATCCATGGGATCATCACTAATTCACACCTGTAGAAGGTCTGGCTTATTTTCCAACAGATATCAGCCCATATTTTTTGAAAGAGTGGGAGTATGTTATCAAACTGACTTCAGTGGTGACATATCATCACACAGTAGAATTATACACTCCATTTGGATTGCCTATTCAAGTACGCTGCCACTAGCTTACTTCAGGTGTGACTGGGCAAATTTCTCCTTATTTTTTGCTCAGATTTCCATGCTCTTGTTCTTAACTGAGTTGCCCAAATATCATTTTATAAGTAATGAAGGAAATGCTTGAGCAGTACAAGGAATCTACAAAGACAAGGCTCATAGCTTAGTCAAAGAGAGGTGGGAGGAAAACCCTGGCCCTTATGAATCAGTAAAATGAGAATAATAGTAACACTATCCTTCTTCCTTTCTTGTCCCCTGTGCCTATTCAGGCAGAGACTGTATTTTGCATATAAAACTCACAGCATAACGGTATTTTAGAGCCTATTTAGAGATTCTACAATTCCAGGAAAAATAACAGATTATATCAGACCCAGAATATGCTCTTTAATTAATAATACTAGTGAAACAAGCCAGATTTAACCTAACACAGCATATCAATCTAATCCAGCAGCATCTCTACCCTGCCACAACTGGAATTCCAGTGTACATTTTGGCCAACAAAGAAGCTCTGAGATCAGACTTTATAATGCTTCCAATGGGATGCTGTGCTTGAAAATATGCATGTGACATCTAATTTGTAGCCCAGGCGCCTAAGTGATAAACTCAGGAGTAGATTTCAGAAACAGCTCTGAGGTAATTGTTTTATTTGTTCTGAGAAACCAGATTTTTATTTCACTGTAATATCACGTACACCTTTCAGAATTGGTGGCCTCAATTTGAAATCTAGAAGCAACGATCTCTAGTTACATCCACCAAAAAAAAAAAAAAAAAAAGATGCTCATACAGATCAGCTGAATTTTGCTAAAAGTGTTGGATGTCCTGTTTGATTAAGCTATCTGGCACATAAAGAATTCCCTTCTCAAGTTCTACCAGGCAGATGAAGGCTATACAATCTACAAGCACCTCTCTTCAGCTGTTGCCATTCAATTGTCTCTTCCTTTATCCTAAATCTTAGATTACCAAGAAGCATAAAATCCTGGGTACAAGCAGGCCAAATCTTTCACCAGATCAACATTGCTTCAATGAATTACACCCATATACCCCAGGACTGAGTTCATTCCCAATAAGTATAGTAATTTGCTTGCCTATACTGCTGCAACTTGGATTCTTCTGCTCCCAACAAGGAGTAAACGAGCACCACAAACTTTTTTTTCCTGAGAAACAGTTTAATGAAATCCCTACCAGTCATGACACAAACTAACTAAAGCCAAGTAAGCATTTGGTCTTTGCAAACAAGACTTCTGGAAGCAGAATTCAACCCTTAAAAAAACTCAGAAGTTTCATTAAAGAGTCAGCATTCACAAAGCATATATCATTTATTTAGCTTGGAGAAGAGAAGGCTCTTGGTAGATCTCATTGTGGCCTTCCAGTACTTGAAGGGAGCAGATAAACAGGAGGGGGAACAGTTATTTACAAGGGTGAATAGTGATAGGACCAGGGGGAATGGTTTTAAACTGAGACAGAGGAGGTTTAGGTTAGATATTAGAAAGTTTTTCACATGGAGAGTGGTGACACACTGGAACAGGTTGCCCAAGGAGGCTGTGGATGCCCCATCCCTGGAGGCATTCAAGGCCAGGCTGGATGTGGCTCTGGGCAGCCTGGTCTGATGGTTGGTGACCCTGCATATAGCAGGGGGTTGAAACTGGATGATCACTGAGGTCCTTTTCAACCCAGGCCATTCTGTGATTCTATGATTATGATTGCATATAAAGTACACGTCTGAGATAGGACTGGCACAGTGTTTCTATGATTACTAAAACTAAAATTTAATCAATAGAAGAAAAAAAAAAGTTTAAAAAGGTATATACAAAACAATTAGTCTTGCCCATTCAAAGAGGCAATCCAGCCACTGACTTCTTCAAAACATTTCTTTTGATGAGCTGTAACTCTTGCAAAGACGTTTTAATTAATGCCAGTGTAAGCAGCTAGATCCTTATGTAGCTTCAGTGACTAAAACTGGGCTAGTAGAAGTGATACAGTTCAGACTGACAAGCAAAGACTCACTTTCCTGGTGAAAGTGGTATCCAGAATTTCCATGCAGAACCTCATTTCAAAAAATAGGAAAAATGATGTTCTTAAAGTGATGCTTAGTATATATAAGAGATCTATTTTCATCATGCTTGAAATTTTCTGTTGGTGACAGAAGGATCTTGACCCCCTGACAGCACAGACAAAAATATTCCTTAATATAATGCTTAATATTAAACACTTTATAGCTCCCAGTTAAAATGATAGCCCCTTTTGATGGCATGGGGAGGGTGAGATGTGAGAACAGAGCAGGCTGCAAATGTTCTCTCTATAGACTTCTCTGCAATTTTCAGACTCCTGAGAGAAAACATATTCCAGAAGAGAGGATACACACATTTTGGTATTAACTCGAATGCACTGCAGCCAATCCCTTTATACTAAATAAACTATACACATGACTTTCCAAAAATAATTTGTTCATTATAATTGCAGATACCAGAATGCAAAAATTTATTTGTCTATCTTTAAATCAAACATAAACCTATCTTTTTAACAGTTTGTCATTAAACCAAACTAATGGTACTATTTTAACACTTTAACAATGTCAAAATTTATTAAATTAAGGTACTGAATTGGAACCCGCAAACTGCTGGGCAGATACTTGTCTTTATTAATGTGAATAGTCTTACTTATTTCATCCCATTCAAAAGTACCAGATGTGTGGAACTGCTTGAAGATCAGGGTCAAAATTCCCCATATTTTGAAAACTGGGACTAAGGGTCAGAACATATATCTCCTTTTTTTTTGTCCACATGAAATGTTTCTGTCTTTTATGTCTTGGCATAAAACAAGCCCATGGCCCAGGTATAACTATGCATTAGGGAGCAACAGGAACACAAGTTCACCAGATCAATTATGAATGATTCGTTTAAACTGAATGAAGGTCCCAAACAAAATGAGGACAAATATTCCCCTAACTGGACAAGATCTGCCTGGGTGTTGAAGTCAGGCTCACACAACTTCCCATTCTGAAATGTGTCACAAGAGCTGTTAGATTGGATTATGTTTCCTTCTGGTAGTGCAACAGGCTGTTTTCAAAATAGACCACATGAGAACTCACATAATACAAATTAAATCATTCTTGCTGAAAAAAGATGTCTCTGAATATTCATATTGCCATATTCATTCATCTTTCACACGCATTTCCTGCACATGTTCAGGAAGAAAAATTTAAAAAAAAAATCTGTCAAATCTTAATAATTCAGATGCTTCCTAGAAAGCAGTTTTCAAAGTAACAACTCTAAATGTGCACGAATGAGCTTATGTCTGCTTATTCAAGGAACAAAATACCAGCAAAGAGTAGCATATGACTTACATGATGGAGTAAGTTAAACAAAACTATATCAAGGAAGACTGCAATGAACCCCATATGTTCAACCTCACCATGGCAATTAGAGGCAGAAAAGATCATCACACCAAATAGTCTTTTCTATGTCCAATGCACACTACTTTCTCATGGCTTACTTTTAAGAATGCTTTTACATCTGATTTTAAAGTTTAAATGAATGGCATTAATGGCATCTTCCTGAAGAATGTGCTTAGACCAAAGCAGACCCTAGTTACATAAACAGAAATGTGAAGGATTTGAGGTTTATTTGGCTAGTTGTCCTATCCCAAGCAGAACATTCGAGTAACTTGAATCTTCACACCCCATCTCAATGTAGCAACAACTTGTGTGTGCTGTTCTGCTGAAAATACACTCCTAAAGGTTCCCTTGAACACAGCTTTGTTGCAGAGATTTTTGTGCGGCTCTCTGTACTCACTGTAAAAAGACACACATACTTGTTCTCTCTAACTCCCATTGTAAAACAAAACAATACAAAAGCCTACTTTTTGGCAGAAAGCAAGAAGCTGAGTTCTTAATGTTCTGATGCTTTTCTTACTATTAGTTTGGACACTTAGAAAGCATGAAGAGGTTCTATATCCCCATAAAATGTTTGAATTCTTAGTGGTTGAGATGCAGGTGATGAGACATGCAGTGGAGAGACTGCTTCTATAAAAACAACGAAGTGTCAGAAGACTGTGAGGGTGTTGGGTTTTGGAAAACTTGTATAGACTGAACGGACGAACTCTCATACAGCTGCCCTCTATTCCAGTATCTAAACACAATCCAAAAATGCTGTAGGGAGTTACACAGAGAGGCTTTTCTTATTCCGTATCTTTCTACGGGAAAAGTGAGCTATTTAAAACAACATTTCATTTTTATTCAGTTAAAAATAAGTTGAAAAATGAAGCTTTTCTACAGGGAGCTGCTGACTGGTAGATAGCAGCTGGCTGAGTAGAAACTCCATGAAAGAAGTTGTTGCAGAAAAAGTAACTTCAAGGAAGGTCAGACAGACAAACAGAAGGGTGGACAGAAAGAAAGAATAAAAGAAAGCTATTCACTGGCAGCCTGCTTAGTGTGGCTGATCTCTCCCTTTGATTACAGCAATCTTATTTACCAGCAGTGCTCTCACATGGCAGAGACCACGTGAATGATAAACATGCGGTTTCCTCTTATTTTTTATACATAAGTGTAGGCTGCTTCTCCCACCTAAGACACTGCTATGTGAGTATCCTTTTTACTTCTGGAAATGAATTGCTTTTCACCTCTAGAAGCAGCCCATTTCCAAACAAAACCTCTAGGTGATAAAGCAGCAAGGCTAAAATAGAGCACCACCCCCGGTTGGTGAGGTTCAGGTGCTATTTACAGGCAATATCTAAAGAAGTCTTATTCATAGCAGCACATCACCAGCTATGCCTGCTAACGGTAGCAGGCTCCTATTTTTCTGAAAAGAAAAAAAAAAAAAAAAAGATAAAAGAACACAGTAATAATAGTAAGAGTTAAAATAATAACAAAGGAGCTGAAAAGTAATGCAGAGCCTTCTGAAGTGTAGCAAAGCAATCCGTTTGTAAGCCTGTATAGCGCAAGTTCAATGTCTGTGCTCCTTTGATTTACACAGAACTAGACCCTGATTTTTTTCAAAGAGATGTTTGTTTGTCTTTGGCTTTTCACATTGTGCTTATTTTCCTTCCCCATTAACTTCTGCCCCTGGCTTTCAAGGACCAAAACAGGGGGAATATGAATTCAGAATTTTCCAAGTAGGTGTTTTTTATTACGCATATCAACTATTGTAGAATGATCAAGGGTTTTTAAGCTTGGAAAAAATTATCCTCAAAATGTCCACATGCTTCAGAACACATTAAAACAGGTGTCAGCAACAAAGTCTGCGTGACTGACTCATTCAATAACAAATATCGAGGAATAAAAGACCCGGTGCTGCACAGTAGTACAATTTATAAACACACAAGAAGACTTGCAGTATGTATACATATTCTTTAATTTTATCGCTCTCAAAACATCTGAGGACTCATAGTAAACAGGAAACTAACCTTGATGTGAGCTGCTGGATCTGGGACAGTCTGAATCATGTCCTTTAACAGGCCAACGTGTTTACCAGAAGCTCAGATCCCAAGGCAGCTGCATAACCAAAGAAACAAAAGTCATATGATTATATTTAAAAATTTATTTTTCATAGAAATCTTTTTATAGGCAGATAAACACGTTTCCTTCCCCAGACCTCCTCAACAACCAGCACAGCTGAAGCCCTAAGACATTTCTGTGTAGTCTGGAAGGATAAATTTCATATAGGAAAAAACAGCTGAAAATTCTCACGGAAAATTAGTCTTTATCTCTAGTGAAGGATTTTCCCAAAACAAGAGCTCTGGGGTGTGTCATGCAGTGACTGCACAACACTATTAACCATCAGAGATACGAAGAATTTCCAGAATCTCTTCTTCCCAAGGTAAAAAAAATATACAGCAGGACTGGGACAGATCCGGTGCTGACAGAAATATGTATCATTTCATTAAAGTTTTGTCCATTTACAAATGCTGCAAAGCTGGTCCAGCCACTCAATTAACAGCACTTCAGAGCATCTTCTGGGATCCCTTATCCATGTCTGGAAATAAAACACAGATGGGCTGGGGCAGGTGGGAGACGTTTGTCTGCATGTGCAGGTGGTGAGGGATCACGAAAACAATTATAAATAATAACAATATATAATTAGAATAATTACACATTGTACAGCAAAGTACTGCTCAGTAAGTAGAACATTAATTAAGGCTGATAAGTTGGGATCAATAACTCAGAAAACTAGAAAACTGTTTACAAGGGTGAATAGTGATAGGACAAGGGGGAATGGTTTTAAACTGAGACAGAGGTGGTTTAGGTTAGATATTAGGAGGAAGCTTTTCTCTCAGAGGGTGGTGACACACTGGAACAGGTTGCCCAAGGAGGCTGTGGATGCCCCATCCCTGGAGGCATTCAAGGCCAGGCTGGATGTGGCTCTGGGCAGCCTGGTCTGCTGGTTGGTGACCCTGCACATAGCAGGGGGGTTGAAACTGGATGATCTTTGTGGTCCTTTTCAACCCAGGCCATTCTGTGATTCTATGAAAACATACGGAAAAATGTAAGAACGTGAATGGCATTTAAAGTAATCTGTCTTTTTCTCTGCTCTCTCTAGAAGCCTGAAAATATTCATTTCTCACACAAACAGTTTCCTTTTGCCCATGACCTTGAACTTCTGACATCTTTTAAGACAAGGCATATCAGAAAAACAATCTTCTTCTTCAGTATCTCCTTCTTAATTTCATTATCTGTTCTCAAATCTGCACTAACTTGCAGATCAAATTGCAGATAGCTTTTATCTATTTATTCAGGCAAAATGCTGATAGAGTGACACTGACATGCAGTTTGCCCCACAATCAGTCCTCTTGATGTAAAGGAGCCAAGTGTAAACTATGGTATACAGTACTACAGAGAGCAATTAAAGATATCTCCATTTAGATCTTAGAACCAGATTTGTTTCCCTTCAAATCAATGAAAATCAAGTACTTAATTATGGAGCTTATTATGGAAACCCCAACATGAGCCAAATTCCCATTTGGATTGACTTCTTTCTTGCACGCTTTCTTTGAGTGATTGAATGGGATACTGATGTCAAAACTTTCAGCAAAGATATTTCTTTCCAAGGAGCTTAAATACCTCCAAAAGCAAGAGATGTTTGTTTCAGTAAAAGTAAACTTTCAACAGCAGTGTTGTTCAGATTGAAGTCATATACGAACACTAACAGTACTGACATGCCTTTCAGTTCCCTTATTCCCTTCTCTAGTAAATCCACACCTGTCATGTTATTGATTCGATTTACTGGATTCATATTTTAAGATTTCAAAAGATGACAGACAGAATCTGGAAACTACTAAATTTCATTTAAACTGAACAGGAAAATATTTTGCACCCAGCCTCTCCAGAAATGCTCCCTGATGTTCTGGCACAGAAAGTTTTCAGAGCTCAGGTTTGCTTAGACCTATTGGAATGGCCTGGGACTTAGAAATTGCTTGCATTACGCCAGGCTAGCATATCATAACTTTCCCCCAAGAAAACAGACCTTTTTCAGGAGAGAAGAAGATGAAGACCATTTGGAAGCTGGGTGCCAGCTCTGTACCACACAGTATGGGAATTAAAGACAAGCGGACATAAGCCAGTACAAATTGCAAAGATGCTTTTGCAACTGCTCAGTCTGTTTGACTTTTTTCCTGTACTGCTGTACAGCAGTGATCCCAAAAGGAGGAATTATGCTTTGAGCTCAACCTTTGGCAGCGTATCCATCCGTTTCTCTTCTGGATATTCATTCATGCCTCCCCTACAGGGGAACATATTTTGCAAAAGGCATGACTTTTGCCTTACTACTTTTGCAAATCATTGTTTAAAAGCCGTGAAAGTACTCCTTCCTTTTTCCAAACAGAAATATCATTTTAATTATTCAGCTCCACCTTTACTGGCTGGAGCTGGACGCTTCCAGACATCTGGTACTAACTTTCTGAACCAGATGGTACTTATTGCCAGAACCTCCGCCACCCCCACCCCAAATTTCACGCTGGTGGTGTTTGTGTTTGACAGTCTGTCACAGGGCTGGCATGTGGCAGCAGATTTTGCCCTGTATCCCCTAGCTGGCATGGCTCTAAGTCAAAAGTCCAAATGACACCAAAGTCTGGGTTAGGGAGATATCTCTTTCCAGGGAACTGAAACATGGAAATTCTAACGCAAACCAAAAAATAAGTGTTCGCTTGAGTGATTTTCTTCACCAGAGCTTAACTCTGAAAGGATTTTCATAGCCACAGAGCAGGTTTCCTTGCAGTTGCTGGCGTCACAGATTGCTGTCATTAACTCTGCTCAGAGGAGCACCTCCTGTGACTTACAGGGAGGAAGGTCCTCCTGCATCAGCCGTGCTATGGCAGGAAAGCAGCCAGAGCTGTGTGTGCCACTTCCACTGCTGGACTCCACGCAGGAGTGGACAGTGAGGCTCCAAGGTCTCCTGACTTTCTGCCTTGCAACCTGTAATTTTAAGCTGATGCAAATGCATCAAAAGGGCACAGAATTATGTACGGCTCTAGAGTTCACCAGATGTGATTACACTGCTCTTTCTTTTTACAGTCATATCAAAAGGAGTAGACTTTTTAACAGATTCATACACTGCCAAAGTACTGAGAGACTGAACATCTTCTCTATCTGGGGAGCAGCATATACCTCTGGATTTCCACACTGATGCTATCCAACCTCCTGCCATGCGCTTTCCTGCTTGCAGATGGAACACAGGTTCTTTTTCCAAGCAATGTTCACCAAAACAACAGCTGATTAGGTGAACAAGGCTCAAAATGCTTACCTGCAAAAGGTATAGCATTCAAAATATAGTCATAAGTGTATGTACTAAACACTGTGGAAATACACACAAAAAAAGGACTGCTTAATTAGCGGCAATCATCACACCAGAAATGCTGGACCAGATCGGTGAAACTGTGAAAGCAAGGATGATATAAGCTGCACAAGAGAGAGCAGAGTCAAAGCACTACTTGGAGAACAGTGTCTGTCCCAAAAGATGCCTGGACCCGTGCTTCCAAGGTGACAAGGATCTGCACTTTACAACTACATGAATATGAGACAGAGAAAGGTTATGCACGGCACACAGCACTGGAAAGCTGCACACACACATCCACGTGCTGGTGTGATGAATAATGCCGAGTGGCATTGCAGAGAATTTCTACCGGCATGACTTTGGGATGTTTACCATTACTCACAGGAGGTGAATCCGTCAGCAGTTATGCAGACTATCCCCAGCGAGTGCCAGCAGGACTTGCAGACCCTCTCCCACTATCATGCAAGCTGTATTTGTCACATACTTTGTAAAAACTGATGTTTTTCAGCTGTTGGATAACTTTTGCAATGTGTGACTCTGTCCATTTCTGGGTAGCTTTTTTTTTTCAGGAAATCTTTCTCTGGACATCTGGGTCCTACTAGCACTGGTGACTGTTTAAGTGAGAGGAAGGCTGTAATTTCCAAAAGGCATGTAAATCTGCTCCTCATGGTGTTTAGAAACAGTGCAAGTTACTACTGCCTCAACTCAGAGCTTCCCTTCCTGTGCAGATGAGTGCCATACGTGGACTTTTCAGAGTGGGAGCTCTTGCATAGTGAATTTAAGACAAATTTAGGCTTGCTAAACTTTAGATATATCAGATTGGAGGAGCTTCAGGGACGAAAACCTGAACAAGTGTGCAATCATTTACCTAGTGCTACAGCTATTTTATTCATATTGTATGAGTCTTATTGAAATTATGTAATTAAATTACTACATTATCAAAATTAGGTCCTTTAATAATACTACAAAGATAAGAGGTGAAATTGTCATCCACTGAAATAAATTGGACTTCTGCAACTGTCAGAGACAAGCCAAAAGTTCACTCACTCCAGCTCTGTTTGCATGTGCAGAACTCTGGAGCAGAAGTCTGTTGCCAGCATGCAGGGAGGGAAATGGCACAGAGAGCGAAATCCAGCCATACCTACCAAGAAAAGGCCTAGAACTGAGGACATGAGATGTTCATACCTCAGTGTTTTTAAACCAGGGCTATGATGAACAGACTGTGAAATACAACTCCTCCAACTCAAGGCCAATATTGACCATACGCTATTACAAAGCAGAGCTGTGTAACATGGGCTTAAAACTTTCATGTTTAGCTTGTGGCTGAGTGTAACTTCAGTTGTTGTTTTCTTGCTTCTTCTGTTGTGACCTCTCTGCAGTCTAGCAACACCAACAGTAAAACCCTGCAGAAAGATCCTTCTACATTCAAGAAATACTGCTGTCAAAGGCAATTCATCTGCAGTCAGTGTGTATTGCTGTTAGGATAAAACTTCATGACTGCTAGTGGATACCATGAATAAAAAAACAGCAGCAAAGGATGAGAAAACTAAAACATGAAAAGATGCGTCCATCAACATTTCTACAGCTTTCCAAACTCAACTAAAACATTTTGTACCCATTTTGCCTTTGCAGTATCACCTACAAAGGATGTGCTTTGCACTCTCTGATGTGCCTACCTGAAAGGATGAAATGATTCTAAGTGGCATTTATTGTTATTTTAGTAAATTAGGATTAATAGATCTGTACTAGGAGAGGTTGAAAACTCTCCTTCATGCAGCATTAACACTATGTCCTTTAGTCAGAGCAGGGTGTATCCAAGAGTACAACACCCTCTGATGGGCTCCCATTCAGCAGCAACCTCTCCCTGCTACAGCACACCATGATGCCCAGGGCCTAGGGTGATGTGAGGAGTGTGGAGCACATGCTGGGTGGCGAGTGGCAGAGAGCTGAGGGCTGTGCCTGCCATCCATGGGCTTGGAGTGGTTTAAGCTGCCCATAAAACCACAAGCTGAATGTTACCATAAGCAAGCCAGTAACTGAAGAATGAGCCATGTGTCACCACCTGTTTGGGTGGGCCCAGATGGCCTGGGTTTACGGTTGGCTCTGCACTAATAGCAGTACTATGGATCTAGGGGTGCAAACGAATCCATCCATCTGAAGATGTGTCTTTGTCATCTATGTCTATGTTTGGAGTTCATCAAAACTGAAAGTGGATTTTCTTCTGGGATACAGAGTTAAACTGTGACTTGGTCATACAAGGAGTTAAGTATATCTCATAATGAATGAACAGAGCTCCCCTTCTTGGAGAGGTCAGTCTACCTAAGGGGAAAAGGCAGAAAATGGTCTACCCTCCTTCCCCCTGAATGTGGAGCCTGTGGAGAAGGCACATTTCTACCCTACCACCCAAATCTATCAGTGCAGCTACTGCTTATCTTAAGTTCCAACCCATAATCTCAGGGGAGGATACAGCCCTAAATTAGCTCATTTACAGTAGAAACTTTAGACTACAGCCAAAAATATTTGTTTTTATTAGTACTCCCTATATAGTACGCCTTTGACCAATAACTTGTTTTATTTATTTTTTTGGCAAATTACCATGTTCTTATTCAAAGCCATAATGAGGATTATATATCAAAGTGGAATGCAGAGTAGCTATTCCTGAAACTCCCAACTGTGTATAAAAGAGTCTGGAATTCCCCAAACACTATCTCTTCAGTCCAGGCCACTTACAAATGTGGTTAACATGAATGAAGTAATATCGTCAGAAAGGAAGGAGACTTTTGAGTCACGTCTGACACATTTTAACTACATCAACCACTTTCCATAGCTCAAGGTTTTGACTGTCTTTCTTAATACCATGCAAGGGTGTTTGATAATGATTACTCCCTGATGCTTATCCTGTTACAGGATACTTATACACATGCATAGGATACCAAGGGGAGAGCAACGAATGAATTCAAGACTTTGTGCTCTCCAAGTGGAAAACCACAGAGTTCACCCAAAAAGTTGCCAGATCAAATGAAATTCCTCCTTGATGCACTTTACTGCCTTTTTGTCGCACGCTGTCCTGTCAGATTTCTGTGTTTGGCTATTCAATCTCAACACAATTCTATGCTTAGCTGAAGGTGTTTGCTATTTGGCTCCACAAGAACAAGACACGAGGCCAGAAAGTAGCCATCCCACAGTTTGTGTCCGCAGGTTATTATTATGGACCTTACAGAAATATGACTTTCCAACAAACCGAGTGACAAATTGTAACTTCTAATAAACATTCATTCCACCCTTGGAACATGGGTCTCTTTCAAACATTTTAACCCATCTCCACTTAAAGTTACAGCTGTGGAAAGATATGCATCCTGTTATCAAATGAATTAATGAGAAATTATCTTGAGGCTGAAGTCACAAGCTAAGGAAAACTGATATCTCTTGAGAAAAGATAAAAGCAAATGAGAGTAGTTTTTAGAAAGTGAAACAAGATGCAGCTTACTAATAACAAATTGCATAGCAAACTCCTATATTGCACATTATCAGCGCCTTCAAGCCTTCCTTTGCTAGTGACTCTTGCACCTAAAGGATATTTCTTTGGGGAATAAAAAATGAGGATATTGGCATTCAAGAAACATTTAGATATTGTATTTTGGGACAT
This sequence comes from Chrysolophus pictus, assembly GCA_037305975.1. Lineage (NCBI taxonomy): Eukaryota > Metazoa > Chordata > Aves > Galliformes > Phasianidae > Chrysolophus > Chrysolophus pictus. The sequence goes on along the minus strand of CM074576.1, from coordinate 88,422,318 downwards.
AGTGTAAGTGGGAAAATATTGGTGGTGGGTGGATGGTTGGAGTGGATGATCTTGGAGATCTTTTTCAACCTTTGGTGGTTCTTTGATTCCATGAGTCTGTGATTCAGCACACAGTTCTTGTACCTGGATTTTGCAGGTTAGAAGTAGCTGAGTGAAACTGGAGGGCAGACAACACGTGGAAGATTAGACCGGATGCGCTAGCTGCCCTCTAGCTGTGAGATACCTACGCCTCTGTTTTTCTTTTGTTCCCAAGAGGTCTGTTTCTAATAAGGCCATGGAAAGTGCTAGGCAAGAATCAGTATGTTTTGCATCACACAGAGTTCAGATGATATATTATTTTTTTCAACCACAGTTAAGTATCCGGTACAATCTGATGGCATATATTGAATAAGAGTAAGCAATAGTATTTTTAAAAGCCATAACAAGTTTTGTCAACACCTCACAGACTTTTTGAAAACAGTTACTTGATTAAATTTATATAATCAGAAGTTACATACACCATGCACTTTCAATAATTACTGAGTATATTAAACTAGCACAATATTTATTGCACATTATTCACACTGATCTACCTATAGTCCTGACCTGCTACAGTTAAAAACAGTAAAATCTGAAGAATCTAAAACTAGATTTATGAGAGAATCAAAGTGTAATGCTTAGAAATATATGAGCAAGAAATAAAAAAGGACTAGCTAACATTTTCTCAGCATCCTATAAATTTCCTTAGTTGTCATATTTAAGAAATGTATATGCTGTTCAGGAACAGAATGTACTGGCACTGATTGCATGCAAGTATTCGCTTTGAGGATGAAAGAAAAGTTCAGTAAGCTGCACCGGAAAGTTATTCTCCCTTTTCTCCCCCTAGGTTTCTGGGGGATACTTTTTTTTCTTATGAGGAAATACCACTTTTAATAAGCAGTATCATTCTGTTGTTCTCTCCTACGTGTATGTGCTCTTGTTGGCCCAAGTGATGAAAACAGGAGAGGCAGTTTTGTGTGCTGGGCAATTCGCCCACAAAACAGCTCCACTGAGCACCTCTTTGAAGCTATCACAGAGCGTCAGTACATCCTGTACATCCCAATCACAACCTGCCAACCCACTTCTCCTGCTGAGGAGCCTCCCTCTGACACTCTCTGTGCTGGACTCACTCAGTTGTCTCCTTCATGGGTGGGAGCCATAGAAGACATCTCCTGGGCACGTTTCTCCAGGGGAGTGGTGGGTCTCGAGGGACAGTAATGATCCTGTCAAGCCCTAAATCAAGATTGACAACTTTTCCAGAGCAAGTCAAAGAGCAGTCCACTCACTAGAGTATCGTTCATCTCTATCAGTCACAGAGAACACGTGACAGACTTGGGCATGCAGTTTGTCGGTTTATGGACTTAAGGTGTTCCAAGAAGAGTGAAAAATGACTCTATATTTGGAAAAATTCTAGAAGGAAGTCTGAAGTCTGACCTAGCCGTGGGCACCCTCTGAAAGGGAAACATTAACAGGCCATCAGCTGAGGTGTCTGAAGCAGGTTTCTCCAGCAAAGCTTAGTGTTCAGAAGCATTCATGGTGCCTGCCATGTATAGGCATCTCCTGGAGAAGCAGAAGAGGGGAGTCAGCTTATAGGACAGCAGCAGAAGAGGGAATGGATAAATCATCAGTGAATGGATAAGCAAAACTCAACAGAGAGGTCGATGGAGAAGTATAGCTGACCCATCATGATCCTCTGCAGGATTTCTGGTCCTTTGAAATCCCACTTGTTTTAATTCAAAATCAGGACTTAATGGAATAAATGTGGCTTACAGTCTAGACTTTCAGTAGATGCAAAAGGAAGTTTAGGAATGGAATACAAGAGAGTTTTCTTAAGCAGTGGGGCCCTTTATATTCAGTTATTCTGTAATTAGTTGTTTTTATTGACATGAGGCATACAGATGGACTTATACATTGCTACAGAAAAACGACCAAATTTTATTATCTTATTACATTTATTGTCATGCCTTCCATCATGACAGTTTGCAAAAGACTAGGACCCAGACCCATTTACATTACAGTAAACAGCAAAACTGTCACAGATTTCAGCCATATAGGATCAGACTCCAACTACTATATGGGCATACACATTTGTCCCTGAAAGAAGCACCAACTCTGAATAGAGAACACTGATGCAGAAAGCAGATTGTTCCCAGAACTGGCAGAAATCTGTAGCTATTTTAGAGAAAGAAGTAACTCAGATTACTTAGGAAGCCTGTGTAACACCTTCCCCTTCTGTACATGGTAAGCTCAGGACTGTATTTAACATCTGGCCCCTTCACATGACCCTAAACAATACCAGCATACTCCATACAGCTGAAATAGTCACATGGTTCTTGTGCTTCTAGCAATTCAACAGCTCACAAGCCTTAAAGTGGAAAATGGAAATATATGCAGGGAGACATATGCATGACATAAAATAGTTCAAATGCATTAATAAGTACCTGGGCTACTTTACATTGCTGAGAAACCTGTTGGGGCTGGAGCCTGTTACACTTGAGCCTGCAGCCTGCAGGGATCAGGCTCACTAGATGGACAGCTGACATGAAAGCTGTGCATTCAAATTGCCCTGTTAATATGGAAAGCTATAGAAGCTTATCCATGCTAGATGAAAGCATCTGGGAGATAAATTCAACTAGTCGTAGTACTTTGTGGTAGCCAAAATGCTTCTGCTCCCTGAACTTATTTATTTAGTAGTCAACACACATCACCAAATCACTTGTAGATATAACTCACATAAACTACATGAGGTCTCATGTGACTTTTGTCACAAGAGCTTAATATAGATTGTAGCCCAAGTTGGTCATCCTCTCTTTCATTTTATTCAGGCACACGTTAGGACATCTTTGCACAACAGACATAACCTGAAACTGTTTAGAGTACAAGAAAGCCTTACTTCAATATTTTTATGATCCAAAATTTTACTTTGTTCTCTCTCTCCAAAACAACAGATGCCATCTCAAATTCTCCTGCTAAACAATGGTGAGAAGTAGATACATTGAAATGAGGAAGATTTTATATGAAAACATTGAAAAAAAAAATGTGAACAGTGCCTAGGTGTAACAGGAATGAGGGAAAAATACAATGTGAGGGTGAGAGCAAGGAAAAAAATAAAGGGAATTATTTGTTGCATTAAAAAATGCTAATGGTGCAGCTTAAGAATGCACTTCTGGGAAAGACTGGCTGAAATCCAAACAAATGTGTAGCAATATAAAAGTTTATTCTAAACTTGGACTCTACGGTCAGATTTTAAACCATCATAAAATCTCAGAATTTTAAAATCTAACTCCCATTCTTACTCTCAACAAGAGTTGAGAAATATTTCATTCAAAAATTATTCAAACTTTCTGCAAATTGTTTATCCTGAAACCCTGCTGACTATTCTGTGCTAATTCTGACCAAATCCAGTAACAATCAACAGTGCTGACTGTAATTTGAACACATGGCTTTTGTGTCAGCTACAGTGATGCTGTTAACAGACCTGACGTATTCACTGGGATAACAAGCAGAGCATTGCCCTAGGGTCTCCCACATAGTGAGCTTCAGCTCCAGCATGGAGATCTAGCAAAAGAGAACCAACCCAGATGGCAAAGGTCTTTCAAAGCAATTGTAGTGTTGAACTGTGACCCTTCAAACATCTTCCTTGTTGACAGGACTTAAATGTAGTCCAAATCCTACCACTGGTCCTTTATTTGCCCTCCAAGCAACCCTTTCTTCTCCTTACCAATGGAAACTCTCCCACGGGTTGCCACAAATGCATCTCCAGAGAACCAAGTTAATCTCCCCCTTCTAGAGCACACATGGAAATCCTACCTCATGCTGGGACAAGATGCTATATTTAGTTAGCAAGATTCTATCATATGCTCTCTGCTCCCTGCTGCACCTCTCTGTTTATGTGGTGGACCATGCACAAGCATTTGGTCAGGAGAATCAAAGAGAAAGGGAGGCTGGATGGGACCTGTGAGTCATTTGGCCTGACCAATTACAGTAGGCTGCTCAGGGCCTTGCCTAGTCCAGCTATGAATAGGCCAAAATTACACTACTGATTTGGGCATCTGTTCCAGTGTGTGGCAACTCTCAGGGTGATTTTTTTTACCCTCGTTTCTAGTCATTATTTCCACTGTTGCAGATTGCAGTTGTCTGCTGGCCTTTTTCTGCACACCTTTGAATGCGTTATGTGTTTTCTTTGCACCTACCACTGGGTAAGTGAATACCACAGTGATTTTTTTTTTTTTTTTTTTTTTTGTCTGTTCTGCAAACTTTAGTCCCTTTTCATTCATGCTTTTGATCCTTTGCTCAGCGCTGCATGGGCTTGTTACAACAGCCATACAGTACAGGAACTTTTCTCGAGTAAAAAAGGGCCCATTCATGTGGGTACATCTGTAGCTGTGTGTAGTTTTGCTATGCCATGATATTGAGAACATATGAACCCCGTAGATAATAACTCAGGGTTTGTTTAATTTCTGAGGGCCAAATAGGCGTTGTAGGCATCTCTTGTGGACTACATGTTAAAACACCTTTTTGCCATCTACTAGCGGAGTAGAAGTAATAGGGATTTGGCTGTTGTGGCTACATCAGTTCTCCTAGCCACTGGCACGCAGTGTCACAACAAAGGTATTGTCTATCATAAGCTTTCATAAGTACCCTAAGCTCTAGTATAGCTCCAAAATTTGTACCAAAATTGTATTTTTTCCTCAAATTTGTGATCTTTAAAATTGATAGCCATTAGAAAAAGCCACATATTTCAGCATTACAAATCTTTTCCAGCATGTTAGCATGCAGATTCAGATTTATTTTTTTCTGAAACATCAATTTTGCATTTCTTTAAAAGAATGTACTTCTAATAGGAAAAAAATAAGCAATCTGAAAGTTCAAAGAATCTAAGTGAGTGATGCAACAATTTTCCTTAAAATCTAGTTCCCATTCGTTCCACATTTTTATATGCCAGGTGTGCATAAATGCCAAATAACAGATCTATAACAGCCATGACTGTGCTTTTTCAGTAGAATTAAAAAAATAAATCACTAACATTTCCACCCCAAGCTTTGACTCATCAGTGTGCAACCTTCTAATGAAATATAGTTAGGATGAAAAAGAAACAAGTCAGTACTGAAACTTTCAGTTTCTTTGAAGCTTGCTGTTGCAGTATGCCATAATTTCTAAAAACAGTAACTTGAAGTCTTACTTCTAGAGTATCTGCTGATCTGGGTGTACATTTCTTTGTGTGCTTCATCTTTGAGCAGCCCAGACCATGCAAAGGAAGTTTCCCCTAAGGAGCAAATGGACTCAGTCACCAACAAGATCCACAAAGATCAGAGGCTCAGATCCTGCTCAGCTCTAATTCGTATCCATCGTCTACATATCTGACCCAAGCTAACCTGCAGACAGGTAGGAGGATAAAAGAGCTGTTTTTTTCAGAAAGGTTTGAAATACAATGATCTGACATTTCTGAGGTCTGTGGGCAACAGGGGACCTACATACCATGATGTTGGGGAGCCCATTTCTACCATCATCAAACAGGTAACAACAGCAACATGCTCTTCAACACCTTCCCTTTTTCTCTGGCTCATATCATAGTCCTGCTGGAGAATAATGAAGACAAAATGCTCTCCACAGGGGTTCTGCTAAGCTGAGGGTAAGTGGGATAGTGGTCCAGGGCTAAGGAACAATTAGGGCTATTTTATATTTGTGAAACAATTAGTCATAATTAGCCTGATTTCACATTTGGAAAAGGGGAATTGCTTTAATTAGAGTGGAATTATGTTCTTCTGACAGACTTCAGAGAGAACTCTAATGGCAGGATGCAAACTATAAAGTCCACCAGGCTTTTACAGCATTTAATAGCTTATGGAGTGTATTGTAAGTACACAGTCCTTTCAGTATGTATAATAACCATCTGCACCAAAACCTCATGTCTCTGCTAGGATCAGAGTTACTTAAAAAAGGAGGAAAAAGAGTTTTAAAACAGTCACCAAATTCCTAGCTTAGCTCAAGCATTTTCATCACTATATCTGGGGAGCTTCTCTCCATAGTCTAGAATTATTAATTTTTTTTAAACTGAAATTCTTGCTACAGAATATAAAGAAAACACAAAGTTCCATTTAAGGAGATAAACACTTCTCATCTAGCTGTAAAGACATCTTTCCTCTCAGTCATACTGTTGTTTAGCTATTAACTAGAGAACTGATCTGCATACAAACTTGCAACAAAATAAGTTAGTTTATTTTAATTGATGCCTTTTGTTATTCACACTGATGCTAAAAATGGGCACTGGTCTGGACACAGAAGTTTCCTGGGAGCTTGAACAGATCTACAGCTTAGTTGTCATTGACTTAACCTCCTTCCACCATGAAAAGAGCAAGTTTCCCTTGAAAGCAGTGGAAGCATTCCTGTACAGCCCAAAGAGAATTGGCTGTGCAGGCTAGTCCAGTGAATTATATTTACCTAAAAATACAAGTGTCTTCCATCCTCTGAAATCAAAATCAAGCAGATCATGTTGAAACCCCACAGAGCAGAGTACAGAACAATGTGGTACTGGTGACGGGAAGATTGCTGATATTTTTATTTCTTGGTGGGAACTACTCCAAGCAAGACACTTCTTTTTCAAATTTAGAGATGATGACATCTTGGAAATTTTTCAGTGAAAAAGAATGCAGCTTTCAGCTGCCCATATCAGAACATTTGAACCAAGTAGGACAGTTCTGCTTCCAAAAGGTGTTGTGGGAACAAAGAGAAAACAAAATTGTCTCTCGGGAATGTCATGGCTCCTCTCCCCTGTCCCACCAACCTCCCCCTGCCCGAGCCACTCAGTGGCTGCTGCCTTGGCTTGGCACCCAGAAGGGGCAGGTTCAGCCCCACCCTGTATCTGAGTCACAGCCCTGGATTTCCAGGGGCACACTCCAAGATACAGGCAATGGGACTTACAAAGACAGAATGGGTCTTTTAACTGCACCTTTTGGCAACGTTATGTTGTACATAAATAATTAGACATTTGCTGTAGTGGAGTAGCAGAGACTCATATGCATGTGTCCTGCTTTCCACATGCTTCAACCACATGGACCAGAGTCTTTCTCACTACAGGAGTGAAGAGATCCATTCAGACAGAGGGGATTGAGGGAGACCCATCTAACAGTATCTTTTCACAGAATCACAGAGTCATTAAATCATTAAGGTTGGAAAAGATCACTAGGATCACCCAGTCCAACCACCAGCCCATCCCCACCATGCCCACTGACCACATCCCTCAGTGCCACATCCACATGGCTCTTGAACACCTCCAGGGACGGTGAGTGCACTATTTTTAATGTATGAATGAGAATATCTCAAACATGATCGATCCCATTTTACATCCACGCTCTACTACTGCCATAGTTTACCCTGAAAATGCATTTCCATAGACCAGTGAGGAAGTCAAATTCACGAACTCTTGAGGAAAGCAGAGAAATTGCTCAGGGACAACACTTTTAATGGTCAAATTCACAATAGTGCTTAAGAAGCATACAGGAAAAAGTTTAATATCCTAAAACACAATTGTGGATACCCACTCACTGTTCTGGAGGTCTGTGAAACAAATGAAAGGTAAACATAGCTTAAAGGACTGCCATAAATATATCCACCCAAACTCTTTACCATAAAAGAAGTTATTCAAATAAGTTAAAAAATAATAATTTGGGTTCAGGAAAAAGAACACCTTACAGAAAATTTCCTGTCCTATAAATGCACCTTATTCTCATCTCAACTATGGAAAAATATGATACTTCTGGTAACTGAACCTTCACAGATTTGGGACTACAGATTTAAACCATCACCTTGGATACCAGTTACAGACTTGTTGGAAATTAACATGGATGACACTCTCTCATCCAGCATTTTCTTCCTATGCGTACTTGTGAATTAACAGGTAAACAGTGCACCCTTCTCACAGTTGTTATTTTCCATAATCATGGGAAGAACTCATTTCAGAAGTAATTTCTTAGACAGATTTCCTGCTCAGCTAACAGGCCCTCAGGATATAGTCTGTCTCTGCTGACACTGTGTAGAATGCAAATAAAGGGCAAAAGCATAACATGTATGAGGCACAGTAGAGACAAGTAAGGAGACAAATGGTTTCTTAAAATATGTTCCTGGATGAGAACAGTAAAGGAAAAGGAGTATAACACATTGGCCAGCTGTCACGTCAGAAGATAAAGGGAGATAATAAAATACTCTACTTTCTGCTAGTCTTCTCTTTCCCATCCTATCTTCCCAGAATAAAGTAACAATAGCACAAACTCTCTCATTTGTTCATTGTGTGCATGGGTTATTAAGGCCGGTATGACCTGCAAAATCCTTTCTTATCATCTTGGAAAATAGCTTTCTGGTAGGGTCATAGAAAGAGAACATGGCAGAGGACATGATGGAAGTTACCATATAGCTCAGCATAGTAGAAAAGCAGATCTGCACTACCTGCACACAGCAGGAAGTTTTCTGTCTTAATTAGAGAATGCACAGCCAGCTGTGCCTGTTCAGACCATTTTAAAAGAAAATAAAAGCTTGCATCATGTTTGCCTACAGACAGGTATGTATTCAAATTGTTTTTATGATTTGAACCCAAATTCTTTTTTCTTTTTTTTTATATTATCATCGTATTTTGTGCTTTTAGGTACAATACTTATCATCATATTTATCATCATCCCCTTGATGTCTTGATGCATCACTTTCATTTGCTTGTGGAAAACAAAACCATGTTTTTTCCTGCCCGACCTGCTGTAGGGAACCTGCTTTAGCATGAAGTTGGACTCAGTGGTCTCCAGAGGTCCCTACCAACCCCTATGACTCTATGATTCTATGATTCTATGATTGTCTTTCATTGAACAATACTGTCATTCGACTATTCAGGATGCTCTTCACTCTTCCACTTATTATTACTGTAGCTGAAAGAAATGAGATAGGGACATTCCCTAATTACCTTTAGCTTTCAAGAAAACAATGCCTACCCATCATTCCACTTCAGTAGCAATAAAATAACAAGAAAAGATAAAGATAATACTATTTTAAAAAAATCTGAGAAAGTTGTTCTTTGCCATGGAAGCAAGAAAGACTGGCAATTATTTTCTAATTCTGCTAAGTGGTTTTGTTAATCCAGTCAAGAGAAGAAAGAGCTCAGATTTTCAAAATCTGCTTGGCACCCATCTGCTAAAAGTAAGACTCAAAATGGAAATCAAGGAACAACCAAACTCATTAATTACTTTAAATGGCTCAGTTACACTTCAGCAAAGAAAAATTACTCTAGCCTACATTATTACGATATGCATAACATTTACCCACTTGCTTTACATAAACTTTGCTTTGAATGTAGCTGTTATTTTTCTGGCACTTGGCATGGAACAAATTATGAAGTAAAACCACTTAGCAGAAACACGTACAAATTTAGATTGACACATACAACCTTAAAAATGCAGACTTCCTACTTAGAGAGTAAACAGCCTGAAGAAGCTGAAAGATTGACAGAACAGACTGGTCAGTCAGCTGGCCCTGACTTCTTTTTCCATACATGCTACACATTTCTTTTAGCTAGCACCTTGGTATAAAGCAGTGTCTAAAACTTAGCAAGGTCTCAGCAATTTTAGTAAATTGGACATTCTGCCTGAGTACTTTCTGTTTATTGGTTATGCTGCCCATCAGTTTTCCAGGCTCTGTCTGGCCGTTTGGTGCATGAGACATCTGAAATCATTGATGATAGCAACGGAGGGGGAAGACGGGCTGCCAGATGTGAAGACCAACTGTGGCAGTGCCAAAGCCCTGTAAAATAGCCATGAAGCATCTTGGGGGTCAAAGGAAAACAACTTGGTGATTCTGGTGGCTTGGTAGCAGCAGATGCTGCTCGGAATTCCATTGAGCTCATGACATCCTTTTGCTCAACATTAACTAGCATGGAGAAGTCTCCAGGTGGCACTGTCTGTAGCTGGCTCACTGGTATGCTGAGGTTTTGAATGGCTATGATGTGCCTGGATGGCTTCTGCAGAGTCTAAAAGCAAATTGTTGTCATGAAGTCCAGAGAAATATGTGTTGGGAGAGGAAAGGAAGAATACATAATTTCCTCCCTCAACGTTCTTGTTCTCACATTTCCCTCCACCTAAGACTTCATCTCTTCTGCTCATCTTGGGGAAGCCACATGGATGAAGAAAACAGGATACTTTGTCAAGAGCGGGATTTGACTGTTAATCAGCAAAATAAATGAACCTATAAAACTCATGTAACCTTTCAGTACATAAAGTAAAACTGCCTTGGTGGTGACAGTTTAATTCTAACTACTTTCTGCCAAAGATTCATTCTGGGTATGAATACACAGGCTGTGCAAAGGAGCAATATATGCCCCTTCTTTCCTCCTTTTGAGATACCTCTTTCAATGCACATAGTTCAAGATAAATCAGATGTTAAAGGAGATATTTATGATCTTCAGAACTCAATAAACTGCATTTACACTTAACAGTACTTTGGTTCTTTCTGTGCTGAAAAGACCAAAAGACCTCATGTATAGTTGTATAAATAAATGAGTATATGAAATTTAGTAACAGGAGCTCTTGTGACTCATAGGAGTCTTTGGAAAAATCCCCACTAATCTATTAATAATAAAGAATCTGTAATGCTAAAATTGCAAACCCCAGCACATCCCCTCTTCTTAGCATACCAGAGAGATTTTTTTTTTCTCGTAACAGTAGCATATTCAAGACAGCATAGCCTTGACACAAGCCTAGCTCAAATTCTGCAACCGGATGCCTCGAATTAAGAGCATTCCCATGCAAGATGTTAGATATTCAGCAAAACTCTCAGCTGAATGGAAAAAGCTAATATTTGTAAATGAGGTAAGTCTGACTGTGCTGAGTACAATCAGTGAACATAGAATTCCTTTTGGTACTGGACTGAACATCAAATTATCTTAATTTCTTTCAGCTTCCCAATTAAAAATTCAGAGTACAACAAAAAGTTATGGAAGATACTAGGCAAAAAAAGCTGGAACATGTGGCACAGACAAAAGTCTATTTCTGCCAGTTGATACTAAACATTCAAGTAACATATTTTACAATATTAACATTTTAGACATAAGGTTTCAGAATTATATCCCACAGATGAATCAAGTGCTCTCTGCTTCAAAGATTTTTTTTCCAAGTTCTCTACAGAGACAGAGGTGTTGCTGAATGGTTACAGTCACTTTGACTACATTTCACTGTTTTCTTTATAGGCATTATGACTAGGGACTTAAAGCTGGGATCAAGCAATACAACCTTGTTACATGGGATGAATTCTGGAGCAAACTACAGAACCAAGATATCCAGCAGCTCACAGAGCTCTGTGTCCCAAACAGCACAGTTGGTCACCCTCAAGGCCAGGCAGGATGGGGCTGTGAGCAACCTGGTCTAGAGGGAGGTGTCCCTGCCTACAGCAGTGGGTTGGAACTACATGATCTTAAAGGTCCCTTCCAACACAAACCATTCTACTGTTCTATGATTAGTAGATAAAATGCGCAATTATGTCCTAAGTCGCACATTCTTTATCAAACTGCCTGTCCTCCATTCCTGAGCTCTGACGGGTCATTCCTTCCTTCCCAGACAGCCCCTCATATTTACAGGTACCTAAATTGGACAAATAATGCAACAGGAAAAATACGTATAATATTTCAGCGATCATTAGAAGAACAGTGCTGTGGCTGGGAGGCCTAAATTCCTTTCTTCTTTTCTTTGTTGGTCGTTATGTATGTTTTAGTTTTATACAGTGCTTCAGACATCACTTAACAAATTATAATCTCCCCAGATAGTCACACTACAATAAACAAAGCTAGGTGGAGAAGATCCATTTAGCAAGGGAAATGCTGTGGATCCATATTTAGCCCAAAACGAGACGTGAGATATCACACTGTGTGTATACGAGTGTCTCTTGACCTTTTCTTCCATCAGCTTAGAAATCATCACACACTTTCCCCCCAGTTTAACAGAATCATAGAGTCACAGAATGGTTTGGGTTGGAAGGGACCTCAAAGCCCACCCAGTTCCAAACCTCTGCAGTGCGCAGGGCTGCCACCCACTTGATCAAGGGTATGAGGGAGGTAATCAACTTGAAAATGCTGCATTTCTTAAAGAGTGAGAGAAGCGAGCAGCTGGGCAGATCAGGGAGACACTGTTCGTGCCTTAACCAAGGGGAAAACTAAAAGAGAGCACTCTTCATTAAGCATCAGAGAGCCCACCCTGGCAGCACTGCTGCAGGGGGTTGCTTTGCTTTGCACTCAGAGGCAACTGGTATACACTGCAAAAGAAAACAATTTTGCTTCTGTAAGCGGAACTTCCCCCTTCTGCACCCGCAGCCCTTCCACCAGCTGGAACATATGCTTTCTATGTAACAGCACTGTGCAGTCACATCAGCACTACCTGCACGTACTGTCATCATCCCCCAAAGGGTCACCTGTGCTCTAGTTACCCCACTAGGCTGACAGATCGCCCAAGTCACATCTTGGAGGAAAGCCCTGGTCCAGCACGTGTTGTGTTAGTCTCACAAGCAGTGCTTCCTTCCCCAATGTGACATCTATCAGCACTACTTATCCCTTTTGCAAATGTCCACACCCTGTATTTGAATGAAAGCCTTCAGCTTCCTGTCACTGTACTCTGGAGATGAAAAAAAGAACCTTTGCTAACTGCCTTGGATGTTCCCGATCTGACAAAGAGTTGTTAAAACATCACTGATTTATTCAGGCAAGACAGTCACTTCCAAAAAGACAGTGCTTTGGCAAGGTGCTAGACACAGTCAGGCATCTCTGCAGTATCAAAACACAGAAATTTTGTCAAGTTAACAACAAAAGCCAAAGAAAGGTGTTAATTTCTTGGAGAATGTTAGGCTCCAGTTGCCCTTACAGACAGATTCTTGATTCGTACCTAAATCTCAGCAGGAGAATTGTTCCACACTGAATGCAAGTACCCTTTTGCCTAAAGATCAAGGTACTGATTCACAGATGTTTATGCCTTTTTCACATGATTTTTTTTTTTTTTTTTTGTGACAACTTTACTTAATATTTGTCCTCACTAGAGCTTATGAAGAAAAATACCAAGCGAGGGGTCGTTTATAGTGAGAATAAAATAGGAATCTTTAGTGAGGCTGTAAGCGAAATAAAATGCTCCTCAGTGAGAATATGGCTGGCAGAAGCTAACCTCAAGAAAATGAGATCTGTTTGCAACTAAATAACATGTTTGCATTTGAACAAGAAGGGAAAGAATGCATTTCTTGTCAGATGACCTGAAATACTTTCAACTTAGACATACAAGTGTTAGCTCTATTAATACAGAAGTTTTCTTTTAAATGGGAATTCTATAGAAACTAATTGAAAGCTACTATTGTTTCAGTGGTGGCAGGGAGGTTAACATACTTCCTAATCCACAGAGTAACCACCTTTTCTCTCACAAAAACCTCTTGACAAAAGAATAAATTACAGATGTCTACTTTTCAGCCTAAAGAAAAAGTTAGAGCAACTGTGAAGTAGAAAATAGCCAGAGAGAATTATGACCAAATGCCACATATTAAAAAGTTTTCCACATGTGGCACAGAAAGAAACAGTTCACTGCAATTGTCTGCTTAACAGGTTGAGCCTCTATCCAACTGGTAGCAATCAGGCAGGACACTAGAGTGGGCAGGAAATCTAAAATTAGGTTTTACTACCTATAATGGAGAATTTATGGGATAATTTAATTGGCAGTCTTGGGACTGAAACCCAAGGTGGGGAACAAAAACATCTTTCTGGATATACTTACTTTATGAACCCTTCCTGTAGTGGGCTGAAAAACAAAAGCACTGGGGAAATAACCCAGAGACGTAATATCCCTTTCTAGTGTCAAGCAGGAGATGCATGAGCATGCCTGTGGATGTGGGTGTGCGGTTGTGGGGGCAACCAGAGATAGCAGGAAGTCCTGCATTGGCATAAACTGATTTTTCTTCTTTTCAGGAGAATGTCCTGTGAATGGCTTTTTGTAGTGAAACGTGTCTCTACTTCACAAGGGACAATAATCAGTCCCAGCATAAACAGAAGGCTGTAATGCACTCTAATGCTCTTCTGACATCTCAGAGGATGAGAGCACAGCACAAACAGTTTATTAATGGCAGCAGATTGAACTTGGCTTTGTATTCACTCACCAGGACAGCCATTGCCATCTGCAATATTCTCTGAGTCTTTTGCATTTGTTTCCCCATGGCCTGTCTGTGCTCACACAGATCTGAGGTTAAACCTCAGTGAAAAAGAGGAACATTTTCTTGCCCTTTTCCTCCTCACTGGGAGAGCTTTGAAAGGGTTAAAATGTAGTTCCCCGCTGGATTAAAAGGTTGTGCAGCTGAGCTGGGGTAACAGGATCCCTTCTCCATCCCCATGTGGGTTCCACTGATGTCAGCACGTGCTACTGATGCATTTTCCATGGCTTATTACATTTATTATACAGGCCTGATGGCAGCTTGGGAGGTTGGTGAGGGGAGTATGGGCACTGTCCTCTGTCACCCACTGAGCAAGGATGCGCTTCCAGGTGTTGCTGGCTGGTGACCTCATTACTGCACCAGGGCTTGCTGCTGTGAGGTGCAACACATGCCTGTGAGATGCTCAGTAGGTGTGGATCCTCAGCTCAAAAACTGACAGAGGGGACTTACCTGCATTGGTATCACAGAATCACATGGGTTGGAAGGGGACTCAAGTGATCATCAAGTCCAACTCCCTGCTAAAGCAGGTAACCTACAATAGCTGGCATAGATATGCTTCTGACGGGTCTTGAATATCTCCAAAGAAGGAGACTCCACAGCCTCTCTGGGCAACCTTACCATAAGGATCTTCCAGCGGAGCTACCAACCCCTTGTAGAGCACATCTTCAAATTCTTTTTAAGCCATGACCATTTCTGCTCAGAATTTTAGTCCTGCTGATATTCCTTTTTTTCTTTTTCTTTTCTTTTGCTAAACCTAATATCATTTAAAAATAACAGTCAGTCACCTCTACTCCCAACTCTCAGAGCCAAGAGCTACCTAATTCACTGTTTTTCTGTAATTGGATCTCCATTGCAGACCTTTATGAATACACTAAGGCCTTTGGCAACTGTCTTTATCTTTAAAACCCATACATGGTCATATTCTATTTGACAGTGACAAGTTCTGAGAGGATGACAGAAGAACATGCTTTAATACTATTACCTCTAACTTATTGCTGGAAGTGTCAAAAGGAAATGTAAACAATCAAGTCAGTTAAGCAGTCTCGGATTATTATTTTTAGAACAGCAATGACATCAAGTTATAAGCCATCATAAATTTAAAAAATGTATTCCCATTTATTTCAGAAAGTGACACTCAGGAATAGGCTGAAAAATTCCAATGTTGTCTCAAGAATTTCTCTCTCAGCACATTTCAGACTTGATTGGTACGAAATGAAAAATCCCCCAAACAAGAGAAAACTAACAGATTCCAGAAATCAACCTTTGCAAGAATTCTGCTGATAGTCAGTAAGTCTACAATAAAATTGGTCAGGCCCTTTGGAAAATAGCCCATTGAAAAGCCTACAACACCTCCAGAAAATATGGCTTAGTAGATCTAAGTGTGGCAATTTCAAGTGTAAAATGATCTTTTTACCGTTTTACTTTTTTCCCCTCTCCCATTTTTTGAACGCTAACATCAATCATCTTTCACTGCTTGCTTTTTATATCACTTCCCTAATCCTTTTTCTACTAAAGTGAATGAGAAAAATCTCACTGCCATCAACAAGAACAACTTTCTGCAGTTATTAAGCCACTCATGCTACTTCACAAAGAGGACCACCACAGAGCCTGACACAGACAGACTTACAAGTCACTGTCATAGCGAAGATACTGTTGATAGGTCATCAGATTTCCTACGATACCGAAAATTTCCTTTACAGTAGAATAGTTAATTTACTTTATATTTGAATGTTTCTTCCATAATTTTTTTTCTCACAGCTTTTTTTTTTTTTTTTCCCAATATCAGGGCTAATACGATTACACTGCAGTAAAGAAGAAAACCTTTGTGTCTTAAGTATGACATCTCTGTTGCTTAAACTATGTATGTGAGATGTTTATAGACCTTGCCAGATTCAGGGTGTGGTGCATTACGCTCTCCTTCATGTAAGCACAGCCTACATCTGTAAGTTGCCTTTTCATGGAAATACTGTTCAGAGAGCATTTCCATAAAAATTCACCTTGGCACAGCTCTGTTTCTCTTGTCATTTGCCCAGCTGTGTTCCTTCTTTGATTGATTTTCATTTCGAATACAGCACAACAGTCATTTTACTGAGGGGAGCGGGACGAACTTTCCATTATTATGTAAGAGCAAACATCTCCGTCAATTTAACACGGCCACACAAAGCATCAGTAAAACTTTGTTACAGAGACAGTCTGAGAGGACGCTTCCACCTCCAGTTGCCCTTACTAAGGACAAGGCTAGAATATAGCACATTGAGTCCTGAACGCAGCATTCAGGAAAGGGGACACCAGATCTTCTCCAGGATTTGCTCCTGGCTGAAGTCATTGAGAGTCCTTCCACCAACCTGAGCAGGGAACTCAGATAGTCCAGCCTGTTTGTCCAGGGGAAGAAGGTATTCAGAAGAAGGGGAAGGAGTCATGCTCAAAGAAGTGAGCAGCTGGCATTGATGGACAAGTTCACTGAGGTCATACCATCACCCCTGACCCAGCTCCTGAGCCACCACGTCCCACCAGTGCCATGGGGAGACCTAAAATCTTTTGTTTCCTTCACTGCTTCACAGAACTCAGACTGAGATTCAACACATAGAAAAACTCAACTTGTCTTGCAGCAGGCAATGATGGGGGAAGACAGAAAGGACCAGGAGTTGCCCAAATAAACCTGCCCAGCCCCGCAACACCACTGGGAGAAGACCAGACAAGGACTTGTTCACCCCAGTGAAACTTCCAGCACCACACCAGAGTCAATCAAAATTCTGTCCCTTCTGCTTTGGCCACACAGCTACACATCACAGAGCTTCAGCATACTCAAAGGGCATTCTGACCATGCTTCCCAAACATAAATATGAAAATATTATTTTAAATGATGGGTTTCATATTCACTGAAGCATTCACCCTACACTGAGGCTGAAAATGGACAGTCTGTGGTCTCTTTTATGAAGTTGTTTTTATCCTTTCGGAACCAAAGTGGTAAACCACTAATGGCATAAGCATTTTTCTCATTATCAGTTACAATGTTAATGACTCCTATTTAAGCAAGAAGCATTTTAAAACAATTCAGACTTGCATGTTCGTTTATTAGACCTCAGATTATTTATTGTGTCTTCTCTTGAGAATGTTCTTTTATAATGTTAAATGGAAGAGGCACTTTCAAAACCATACAGTAATTTGCATCAGTAAACACTTTCAGGAACTTGTAACTACAGCATCTCAGGACTGACTCATTTTCCAGATCCCTTGTATGAAAGTTTAGTGCACTGCAGTGCTCAGGTCTGATTGAAAATAGCTAAATGATCAGTCAAATCTGTGGTCTACCAGCTGAAGCAACAGCAGACATTAATCCCAGTGCTAGCACTGGACTTTGCTTTGCAGTCTTGTGCAAATTACTCTACCTGTCACAGAAAACACTGACTGAAACGAAGGGTTTCAATTTGTTTGCACTAATCCTCCTGCCACAACATGGTGTCGAGTCATCTCTCCATCTCCAGGAGCCCACAGCCACCCAATAGAGGTTATTTTCACACAAGAAGCATAAATGACTTCTGTTTGCTGGCCCTTTTTCCTCAAACCCCATCCCAATGCTTCTGCTGAGAAAGATGAAGGCACCATCATAGCTAAAGAATGAGAGTTAGTTCCCCGGGTTGAAGTGGGAAGTTAGGAGGAGTAGAAATCAAAGCATAAAGGCTCTGACACCTAGAAATCAAGCACAGTCATAAAACAACAGCCCAACTTTTTGAAAAGTATTGAACACGTATTATAAAGTGGTTGCCAAAGGGTTGCTGTCATCTCCAGGAAAAGCAAACATGCCACAGATATTTCCTGTGCACACTGATCCTGGGGGAACAGTAAAAGTTGGTTATTGCACAGAGCTACTCTAAATGTTCTTGCTTTCATAATACACAAGTGTTTTCTCACTGCATCCATTTTTGTTCAAACCCATTGGTGGGCAGCATACCTAACTCAGCTTTTGTTTAAGTTCTTATGTTCTTCCAAGGTAATTGGCCCTATGGGACTTTAATCTAAATGGAGTGTATCTTTGTAGGGACCTTGTAGAGGTATTTCTAAAGTTTAATGGTCTCCTGAATTACTACTTTCCTCCCACTGTGAAGGAAATGGGCTTGCCGCCGTCCGTTTCCCTGTAGCATTCATTACTGCTAGCAACATGGATGTAGAAGCAGCATCCCTCAGCCCATCTCATGTCTCAAAAACATGAGAAAGAAGAGACAAAGCATTCATCCTATTTAATGGGAGAACACTTGCTCCGCATCAGTCTGATCAAGCAAAAGTTCCCCTTCCATGCCACTACTCAAGGTCCATCCATTCAGGCTCAAAATGGGAGACTAAAGCAATTACATCTTAGCACAGCCTGCTGACACAGGGCAGCTTGGTGACACGGGCACAAGTCTGCTAGTGGTGTGAGAATGTGGATCTGTCTCTGTGGGGTTATTTCTGCCTTTCTTGTGCAATCATTTCTCAGACCACTTTTTAATGTCTTCCAGACCACCAGCAGCCCACAGACCATATGTTGAGAGCACTGCCGTAGACTAACTGGTTAATGAGTTATACTCACAGCCTGCAATAAGGCTTCCCTTAGGAGCTGGTAGACATCTAGTTGCCTGCCAGCATAGTTGAGAACCAGCTCTCAACTGCTGTCAATACCTAATTTAAAATGCTTGTAATTTTAACCGTACAACAGTAACTTCTTGTTTACCTAAAAGCTAAGTTCTTCATTCATTCCTCCTTCCCTCCAGGCAAACAACAGCTAGGCATGTGCACACCAAAAGAGAGGATATAGTTTTAAAAAGCGCAGGTAGATCTTCAGTCTGCAGCAGTTAAGAAACACTCAGGTATGGCGGAGCTGACCCCTGCTCATCACCAGCTGAACCCCTTTGTAGTATCCCATGAGCAGAAACAGAGCGATCCTGGGCACTGAAGTACAACCTGTGTGCTCAGTCCATGATGGGAAACAAATCAATGGGCTTTATCAAGTGCAAATTCTACTCAAAACCAACAGTTTAAAGTTTCCCGGTGGTAACTTCAGCTCCATACCAGACAATGTGAGTAGGGCTGAGGAGGGAAGTCCATCCACATATCCAATTACTGTATCAGACTAGCGGCAATCTTGCATGTTGCTATGGTGATTTTCCTCCCTTATCTTGCCTGCTGACATCACCTGTCTCACTGTAAGACAAGGAATGGATGTATAAAACCTGCTGTGCTTTGGCTGTAAACGTCATCATAGCCAAAACAGCATTCAAATTTTAAATGAAAAAATTAGGATTCCCCTGCAATAAGAAGCTACTTGGCCCTGTGAGGAACTAAATTAGGAAATCTTGACAGTAAATCGTCACTGAATCCTTGCTTTTAAGGGACTGAGCAGGAGGTAAGCAGGTGTATGACCCAAGTCTCCACACACAGGAAAGATGAATCCATCCAGAGAAAGTGGAAATGATCTGACTTTGTTCAAGGAAATTTTAACGAGAGGAGAAGCAGAGTCTGTTTCCTGTGCTAAAAAGACAGTGCCTTTAAATTCTGTACTAGTCCCATCACAAGGAAAAGACTATACCATTTCCCAGACCCAGTGGAAACATTAGAAAGAAACTGTTCATCTGTACAGTTCTGCACCTCCTAGAAACCAACTGAAAAGCTTCAGCAAGGTTGATTTCAACCTCTGAACACCAATTCAGAACTTTCAGATGTTTTCGTTACTTGTACTGGGCTGGAGGGGAAAGAACAATTCATAGTTTGGTGGTTTTTTCCATGTAAAACCAACTGAAAATGGTAAATAAGTTAAACATGTTTATTCCTTTTATTCTGGAGAGTTAACTGGTCCAAGGGAGAACAACAGGACTGACAAACATCCATAAAAGCACGTGGTGAAGTGCACCACCGGTTTTCAGTTTCGTTGGACCAGCCAGGCTCTCGCTTCCTACCAACCCATTAAAAATGAGAAAGGAGTTCAAAAATTCAGTAGCACCTACTTAGCTGCAAGTGACCTTTTGTGAAATCCTTTGTCTCGCTAATTGTTTCCCTTATTACCTAGCGAGCAATACAGTACAGAGGAGGGCTGATGTCCCTTTCAGCCCCGTGGGACAGGTCCATACCTGACCCAAAAGAGCTGAGCCCTGTTAACTTCACCAGCATGGACATGCTCTCATCTCACGTGTACATCAACAGCACCACTCCAGGACCCCAGTTGCCAGTGATGATTTGTCACCTCGCAGGTCCATAAACACTCCCAGCTTACGTCAATGTGGTTTCAGGCACATTTTTAGCTCAGACCACTCATTTTGAGCAGTCCAAAGGGAGCCCAGAGCCAACGGTCAAAAGGAGCCTCACTGTGCTCCACACAAGTTTACTGATCAGAAGTGTATGTCTGCAGGGAAGAGAGGATGCCAGAAATCAGGGCAGAAAGCTCGCCAGAATTCATCCAACCGTTCACAGACAGGAACTGGGAATCACACTTTTCCCCTACAAATGTTAAAACTATCCAAATCTAAATCCCCTCCCCACAAAACCCAAATGCCTCCTTTCTATTTTCCCTGGTGTTAAACATATGTTACATGTGCATTACAAAACTCGCACACAAATTGTGTTTTGAAGCAGGGACCAAAGTGCAGCAAACATCCTCACTCTCACTCACATTTCTGCTTTCCAAGAGAAGTGCCAGAGAAAGTATTCTATTTTTGTAAGAGTTTAAAGGGCATGGTCAGAGAAGTGACTATGTAAAAATGGCACCTTTTCATCCAGCAGATCTGTTCCCAGTGAGTATTCTGACTCATGTCTGCTTACTTCAGTGACCAAAATAGATTTTTACTACTTCTCACTCCTCTTTAGCCCTGCAGAAGCAACACAATGAGGAGGGAGGGACATAAATCCTATGCTGGACCGAAACCCACCGGACTTGTGACCCACATGATAGGAAAGGGCTGGATGTGCCTCTGAGGGTGGCAGCACCACTGCCCGTTGGTTTGCCTGTCCCATACCATATGCAGTACATCACAGGGGTGTCGTTATCTGAAAGGGGGAGAGGAGAGGAGAGGAGAGGAGAGGAGAGGAGAGGAGAGGAGAGGAGAGGAGAGGAGAGGAGAGGAGAGGAGAGGAGAGGAGAGGAGAGGAGAGGAGAGGAGAGGAGAGGAGAGGAGAGGAGAGGAGAGGAGAGGAGAGGAGAGGAGAGGAGAGGAGAGGAGAGGAGAGGAGAGGAGAGGAGAGGAGAGGAGAGGAGAGGAGAGGAGAGGAGAGGAGAGGAGAAGGACTCCTTTTCCTTGTAGCCCTGTGCCCTGCAGCAAACCAGCCCCTAACCAAGCATTACTGCTCTGGGCCCTGGGAGATGTAAGGGATGACCCCCAGGTGTATCATCTTTATGGCTGCATCACCTTCTACCCTGATTAGGTGATTTCTGCAAAAGCCTGACATGGGTATTTCCTTCAAGAACAGAACTGACTCTCAATAGAAAGACAGCAAGACTAATCCATTCCTGTCTTATTCTAATGATGAAAGAGATGCACAGAGGCTGCTTCCCAGTGGCTCTCCCAAACAGAGGTGGTTGTCTCAGATTGGCAAATCGATCTGTCCTCAGCCCAAGGAGGAAACTGACAACTGCCATCCACTAGTTGCTTACATTTTAGATGGCTACAGCTCAGTGAAATCAAGCCAACCGCCACAAAGCAGTTTTTCAGCACAGCAGATTTGACTTCTCTGCATAGAAGGTGCAAGAACCAAAATCTCAGATTCCTCTGTGCTCTTCCTTTCGAGTGTGTGATGAATTGCTTCACTGACATGAAACCTTGGTTGTGCCTACTAAGAGGTGCTCTTTGTGGTTTCAGGATGTTGACATACATATTGGTGACAGATGATTTGGCTTGTTCCGATTGCGAGAGATACAGAGCATGCTACAGACTGTTTGCTATAAATTCATAAAAATACCAGAGAACTTATAAATGTAGTGAAGGAATGAGGAGTACTGGCCCAAATTCCCAGCTTCATATTCTGGGCAAATATAATGAAACTGGGGAAAAAGCATTTGGTTTTTTTATTATTATTATTATTATTTTTTTTTTTAATAACCTGCTTTTAATTCACAGGCACAGACCTGTGTAAAAAAACACTGTCAGCCTTTGAAGAGCCAACTAGAGTCAGAACAGTCAATGTTCTTCTTTGGAGAAATGATTGATAACTTTTGCCATACCTGCTTCACATGGGTCCTGCAATTCAGCTCGTTCTTTTCCAAGCATTTTGCAGTTTAGTCTTAGTGCAAGCTGCTATGCAATGTATTAATGTTACTTTTTTAGTTATACTATCAATCCTTTGTGTATAATTTGTGAACTCTGCAGAGAACAGTCCTTTTTATAAACAATTTTAAAACGCCAGGTTTAAATTTATTAGCGTTCATTCGATAATGACAAAGCCTTTTTACAAAGTTGAATTTTGCATCAGGATTTCCCTTCGGTACCACTTAAATTCTTTTAATTATACAGGAAATAAAAATATAAGCCACGATAAACCACGAAATTCGTCTAAACTTCATTTTCTTTGACTGTCATATTTAAGTTTTTGTACTGCCACCACAGAAGAGTAATTCGCAAAAAAGATGCACGTGGAGCTCAGTGAATCCATATGATTTTTGCACGTACACTCAATTACACTAAAACAAATCACACATGAACTGCATGCAGTACAGCTACTGAGTGACAAAAAACGTATGGGACTTCTTGAAAAAGCATGCTTCAATCAAGTCAGGTCAAATAGACTGTGTATATCCACGCTTCATAAGCTAAAAATAAGTAATAAACTCAGTGCAAAGCTAGGAGGCATTACGAAAAGCTCAAACTGGTAAGCCTATATGACTTAGAAAGAGAAGACATCAATCAGATTTTGCACAACATTTTGTTACAAGTAGTTTACAGAACAGCAAGCTGCTGCTTCTAGCCCACCACCCTCAGCAGTAGGAAAATGACAGACACATATTCTAATACACATTTGATAACAGCAGAGCATTAGCAAAAATAGACCCTTACAGACCACTTGCAGCAGCCAAGGGAAGACAGCAGCATAAGAAGCTTGCTCAGTAGGCAGCACTTGGGAATGAGGGGAGGTTAACAGGGAAGAGCATCATCTCCCAGCCCCTCACACCTGCACTGTCTCAGTCAAAGCTGCTGCTACCTCTCTGCTGGCAGCCCAGGTGCTGCAGGACAGCCCATCCACTGCCTGGCGAGGAATGTGGTGCTGGCCACAGGCTCTCACAAGCACTCACTGACTTGCAACAATGCTCTCTGAGCCCTTCAGTTACCATCCAGTCATGTCACCCTGAGCAAAGTCCAAGAGGTTTTTTCTCCCCTTGCTGTTTCCTTGTGAGGTGAAAAGAAAACAAGCCTGTTTCATTACAGACCTCCTGCAGGAACTTGAAAACTTGGGTGTCTAAACTGCACTGATTGAAACCACATTGAAGCTCGTGTTTGCTTAACTTGCAGAGCTGCAAGCCTGCCGGTGCTGATCACTTCCTACAAGCCAACCCTTTTGGTAAGTCAGCAGCTAATGAGGTACGTGCAGTTCAAAGCTGCAGACTACCTGGCAAACCCAGATCTGAAACGCAGCACAAGTTGAGGTTCACGTGCATGAGCAGCGCTGTGAAAAGGGCAGCTTCTCAATGTCCTGCCAATATGGCACAGCACACAGGCAGTCTCCTGGCTTCCCTAAGCTGGGAGGATCAGCAGCAGCACAGCATCACTGAACAGACAGTAAGGCTGAAAGCAACACTGCTATCCAGACACTTTAATAGGGACGTGGATACCACGCAGTGCACATGTTAAAACAAACAACAACAGAAGAGCTCAATTCGACAGCAAACCCCTGGCTCTCCAACCCCTGGTGCACACCAGCAGTCTCCCAGACACAGTGGTCCCACGGCGTCCAGCTCGTGTTGCTGCAAGCTGAGGCCCTTCCCTTCCACCCACTGTCTATCAAAGCATCTGGTATCTGCAGCTAAAATGAAAACACATGTTTATTGTTTTCTCTTAGGGCAGGCAATTAATATTTATACGATGCATTATCAAACAAACATAACTATGTATTTTGTTCCTGGAATAAGTTTTTTTCGTAGTGGAATGAAGTTGTGCCAAGGAGGGATTTCATCTGATGCAAGCAGCATGCGAGAGCAATCCACGTCCCATCATAGCTTTCAAAATTAAAAAGCAGTGTTTCAGAATGTGTCACAGAAAAGGTAAGACTATGAAAATGAATGCTATGGAGCACTTTCTTGCTCTGTCCAAGAAAAAGTGCCACCGAGACTAATAGGAGATACGCCTGCAACAGAAGTACGGCAGTAGACATTCTGCAAATGGCATGTTTACTCTAGATCAAATATCATTTTAGCCCTTAAACAACATAAAAATGCCTCACCGCATACATTTCAACTTTTATATACACACCGATTAACAAGGACATGTACTACATCTGCAGCAGAATAAACTCTTGGGTTTTCATTGTGAAATTGCTGTTTCTCGCGTTCAATCAAGCTCTCCAGATTATACACATACCACTAGATATAAATAGAAGAGGTCAAAACGTAGTTTAAATATAACAGATATGTCCGCAGCTCCATATTTAGATATACCCTTCAATTTTTTTCTATTGCCTACTTTTTACTGACATTTAAATTTAGCAAAGTAATTTTAGACTGTCAGTTTTTTACCTACGCTAGTTAACTACCAGCAACATTGTCAAAGAAATGTATTAGATTTCCTCCATTTATTTAATTACTTTTCAAACCGCCACAGTAACACAAATCCTCACGGCTCCAGCCTTCAGCCCGACCAAAAGACAAAATGATGCTCAGCTAAAACCTGCCTGACTAATAGTACATGGCTAGAACCATGCTGGGAAATCAAATATATTGTAGTGGCCAGAAAAGTGGCCAGCTGTGGGCACAATGAAAGCCAGAGTGCTGTTAGTGCACAAAAGGTCATTCTTTCAAGCCCTGACCATGCTCTTTGTCAGCAATGTCCACCTAGAGTTCAGGCCACAGCTTTCCTCAGTGCAAGAAACACAATATTACCTTACAGATGCCCTCTCTCCCCCAAAAAACAATATATCCACTTAAAAAAAAAAACATGGTAATCTTCCTGATAATGAAAAATAAATAAACGCCCCAAAAAACTCCAAACAACCCAGCCCCAAAGCCCAATAATCTGCGGTAGATATTTCAAGGGAAAGGATTTGCTTCAACCCAAGCAGTTGTAATGGTTTCATTGTTACCTGCTCATAACTCCTCGAGTGTTTAGGAAAGGAAGGAAGTGTGGCATGTATCCTCTCAGAGCTACCAGACGCCAACAGCGCTGCAAAAGCTTTCCATGGTTTTTATTTTTGATTCTTAGCAGAGGGCATAGAAACAAGGGGAGAAACTCTCGTATAGGCAGACCTCCATTGAGTGGTCAAAACGAGCTGCCCTGTGGCAGGAGAACCAATGCAATCCGCCTCCAGCTTGGCTGGAGAAGGGCTGGTGTTTTGTAGGGAGTGCAAAGGAAGGGATTTGCCTCATCGGTAGCCAGGTATTCGCTCATGTGATGCTGCTCAAACCAAGCGGGTGACAAACAACCAGCTGGGGATTTGGTGTTTATTTACAGAGCTCCACGTGTACGCAGAAAATAAATTTTCCCTCAGCAAGCAAGTAGCAGAGACATCCACAGCGCCCAGGCAAAAGTACTGGGGTGTGGGGTGCAATCATACCACTAACAACTGGGACTGCAATTTCTGCCTACTTTTGTGAGTACGATTGTGCTCATGATGAGGGACGCTCCTTCTGAGTTTGTAGCAATCTTCACTTCAAGCTTATGGCTCCTAACACTGACGCTACTCAACAGGCTTCTGCACCCACACTGTGTCACAGCCTGACAAGGAGCTCAAACCTGGTTAAAAAAAGAGAGAGAAGCCCCGCACCTCCTGCTGCTATAAACCATTGGAAGAGAAATGCGGCCAACTGATATCTTCTAGAATATATCTTTAGAAACGAAATGCTACGTAAATTGTAAGCCAGAGTAACACCTTAGGAGCAAAAAGTCTGACTGATCCCATCTAGGACTACTGCTGACAGATCATTTATAAAGTGCCTGCAACATGTAACTCTATCCAGCACTGTATGATTTGTTTAACTTTGGGGAGTCAATCGTGGGAGGTGGGGACAGATGCTACCCCAAGCTCTAAGCCCTGAAGTGCTTTTGGAGGTAGCTCTTTTCTTCCTTGCAAAGTTTTCCAAAGATTTGCACATCTCGCCAGCCATTGTTTGGCACAAGTATGGTAGAAGATAAGAGTCAACATTACTCTTTCATCCCACAGCATCACTGATTATTTTTGACGTCACTTAGAAAATAGACAAGATAATCAATATCAGAATATATTTGTCCTACATTAAATATTTAGCCTTTCTTTCTTTTCATTTAATTAAGAAGCTGCCAAGCAATCTGTTATGGATTCTTCTCTTTCTTGCTTTCCATGTCAGCTCAGAAGTGTTTGAAACCCCACAGGTGGTGGTGCACAGATCCTGCTGAAAGCTTCCATTTCCTATCCTGGTGAGATGCTGTCTTTGTCTACTTCGCTTGTTTCCATGAAACTGGGGAAGCGGTTAAAGGGTTAAACCAAAGGAATGTGACATTTCTCCATGTGCAGTTCAGAGACCTATCCTGGTTTTTCTAACGGACTCAAAATTACATGGGTAGAGTGTAATTTCCAAATTATTGCTTCAGAGCTGAAGCAGCGTTAATTTGGAGAATGGCACTTCAAATACAAATAACTATTTAAAAAAAAAAAAAAGGAAAAAATACAATTTTAAGTACACTGTGGGCACTCTGTGAAGGCAGAAATGAATGGAAGTTTATGTTAGCCAGAATTTGCAACTTCAGCTTTTGCAAATAAGATTACCTCCGCTACAAAGCCTATGGGAAAGTCATCTGGTCACCAAAACAGACATCTGAGCACTGTGCCCAAGCGCTGACTGGGAAAAGTGTCACAACCAGCTCTGATCTCATCAACCCAACTCAGGTAACTTTAGGTTTTCCTACATCCAAGAGCTTGTCAACTTTTGAGATGGCCGCACAGGTATTAGTTAACTGAATGGCGAACTGCCGAAAGAATTTACAAACGAACGAGAAGAAAAAAATAATAATAATAAAGGGGGAGGGAGGATATTTCGGAGACTTGCTCCCGAAAAGAGAGCGGCCAGCCTGAAACCAAACGCATCAAAACGAAAGTGCTATCGCTTTACCACCCGAAGTAGCAGGCGAGGTCCGAGTGCGCGCAGCGGGCGCCCGCCGGAGGATGCTCGGCCGCCGCCGCCCCGCTCCCTTCGCCCCGACGGCGGCGCCGCGCCCCCTCCGCGCCCATCCCCGCAGCCTCGAACCGCTCGAACACCCCCCTCCCCACGCTCCGTCCACCACGGTCCGGGGAAAGGACTTACCGGGCTCGGGGGACGGCGGGGGACGGGGCCGGGGCCGGGGAAAGGCGGCGGCCGCCGCCAGCGGGAGCGAGCGAGGGAGTGAGCGAGAGCGCGGGGCCGGCGGAGTGCAGTGAGTCACTTCAGTCGGGACGGGCTCAGCCCATCGCGCTGGCCCCGGGCTCAATGAGCCTCTTTCTTTCTCCAATCGCCGAGCGGCGCAGCCGCTGCTCCTCGGCGTTCCCCGGCTCCCCCGCGGCCGTCGGGGCGGCCCCGCGCTGCCCACCGGGCACCGGCACCCCCCGGGGCGGCCCCGCTCCGCACGGGGGGGGCGGGAGGAACTGGAGGTGAGCGGGACCGGCGGGGGGGTTAGGGGGGGATGGGGGAGCGGGGCTGTGGGGCTCGGCCCGGGAGGGTTTAAAGAGAAGTACAAGCGGCGAGCCGACGTGAAGTCTGAGAGATAGCAGTGGGGCTCGGGAGCGCCGTGCAATAAAGAATGCGGGGAAAGAAAAGGAGGAAGGGGGGAGCGCGGTGCGGAGAGCCGAGCGCTGAGAGCCCCTTCAGCGGGGGACGGGGAGCGGACGCATCCCGGAGCGGGGAGCAGAGCGCTCCCATCACA
The DNA here is from genome assembly GCA_037305975.1 of Chrysolophus pictus. NCBI lineage: Eukaryota > Metazoa > Chordata > Aves > Galliformes > Phasianidae > Chrysolophus > Chrysolophus pictus. The sequence goes on along the minus strand of CM074576.1, from coordinate 88,394,062 downwards.
TACGCACAGCACAAACACACAACACACGGAGCGAGGAGAGCCGCGCACGCTGGGGAGCAACGAACGATGCGCCTCGTCCCGTCCCGCTGCCCCAATCCCGTTCCTTCCCTCCTTACCGGGGCGCCTCTCCTGCCGCCGCCGCCGCGCTGCCCCGGCCGCCCCCGGGCGCTCCTCGGCCCCCGCCGCCGCTCCGGGCATCGCCCGCTGCCGGTCCCGCGGCGCTCCTCGGGCAGCGGTCAGCGCACGGAGAGGCAGCGAGAGATGCGGAGAGCCGAGTGCTCCCTTAATTAAAAAATAATAATAATAATAATAATAATGATAATAAAATAAGAGGAAAAAAAAAGTAGAAAAAAATTAAAAGCGCCTCCGTTTTTAAAGCAGAACTACATAATGTATTAATTGGTCGCTATTAGCATGCAGTTTTATTGAGCGTAGCACACAGAAGTCTGATTGTGAGCGAGGAGTGTTTTCAATGAAAGTGGAGTTATTTTAGCTGCAGACATGTTTACATTTCTGTGGTTTAGTCTATAACTTTCTCTTTTTCTTGCTTCAGAATTCTGCTCCATGAAGCAAAGCCCTTAGCTCCCAGACATTCCAAAAAGTCTGCCAAAATAATAGGAAAAAAAAAAAAAAAGGGAGGAGAAATTAAAAAAAAAAAACACACACAGAGACCCCCAAGTCTGGGTCAGGCCCAGGGCTGAATATGGGCAGAGTGAGCATTACCCCCTCCTCACTCCCTCTTCAGCTAAAAAGCCTTCAGGGCTCCATTTCCTGTTTTTAAGGAAAAAATAAAGTGGGTCTAGGTCTGATTTTAGACACTGCCTAGACCAGGGCTGGTGGGTGCAGAGGACCTTTAACTCTCTCCCTGCCAAAGGGTCCCCTATACACAGACCACACGCTTTTCCCCTCTGCAAGCATGATGGCATTGGACCGCACTGTGCCTTTTTGAATGCCTAAATCGTGACCAAAAGAGGTAAGCTGGCCCATGCCCAGCTCAGAGCAGCAGAGCTAAGAGACAGAGCACCCCAAAAATGAATCCTGCCACAGCAGCACCTCCCAGTCCTTCCTCTGTGGCCAGGGAGCATCCACCCCCTCTCCCCCCACCTGCCCCACAGCCAGTGCCTCCCTGCTGGAGACAGACAACATCCTACTGAGTGTTAAAACCACAGCTTCAGAAAAGCAAAATATCCCCTCCCAGTCTTGTCCCAAGCATTTTTGGTGCCCCTTTCCCCATTTTATCCCCTCCCTCTTTTTATTTTACATGCCAGATGACTGCTGTATAGTTGGACCTTTCGCTTTTGAAGAAGCCCGAAAGCGTTATGATTTCCTAATGCTTAAAAAAGAAAAGAAAACACCTTTCCCCCAAGATGTTTTGTATTAATTTAAGTATTGGTTCCTGGTTCGTGTCAGGCCCTTTCGCAATGAAATGTCCTGCGTGGGCTGTCACACCTGCTAAATATAATCCTCTCTTTCTTTTGATATTCTGCAAAGGGCCTTTAAAGGTTCACATCCTCCAGTCTGGAGATTTAATTGCTTCATCTCAGATTTTAAAAAGCCTTGTAAATTGCTGAATCTTGTCGATTTCAAAGAAGAGGGAGGGATGTGATGGGGCTGTGAGGCATTGTCGATGCTCCGTGCCCTCCTCACAGCCCTGAGTCACTATCCCACCCCAAGGGCTCTGCGCTTCAGGGCCAAGAACGTGAGCTGACTTTATGGCTTACCAATGAGTTGAATATGAAAATAGTAGCCCGTTGCACTATGGTAAATGCTCACGAGGGAGGAAATCACAGATTCTGTTTTATAGAAGGTAATGGAGTGAGATTACTCGCACTAATGTACTTAACTCTTCGGAAAACATAAGTCTCACAGGAAGGCAGCCCCAAAATGAGTGGCTCCCCAAAACACTGGTGGAACTGGGTTAGAATGGCTGCTTAGCCCCATGACCAGGCAGGGACAAGGCTGTCCCTTTCCTGGGGACAAAGGGGCATGAGACCCCATGAAGGCGCACCATGCATCTTTCCTGTCAGTATAAATGACACAGAGGAGTAGCAGCTCTCCACCATCTTCAAAGCAAAGCCCTGAGCCACTCCCGCTGGCGGGGACAGCAGACTTCCTGCAAGCAAGCAGCCACCAAAACAAAGGAGATGGGGACATGGCTTAGAGATGGGATCTGGTATGGACCTGAGCCAGCAGCATGCCCTGGCAGCAAGGGACACCGCTCTCAGAGGTAGGGTTTGAATTTTTGGTGGTGCTTTCTGAAGCCAGGAGCTGGACTTGATGATCCTTGTGGGTCCCTTCCAAATCATGATTTTCTGGGATCTTATGATTCAATAATCCTAAGTCAGGTTGGTGGTTGGACTGGTGTTCCTGAAGGTCTTTTCTGACCTGGATGATTCCATGATTCTGTGATAGAGCACCTTACCTCTTACACAGTTCTGGAATAATGAAACTTTCAGGTGCTTCTGCAGGTGAAGACCAGGACTTCAGATGCTGCCACTTGGTAAGAAATGGAAAGGACAAAGTGTTCACATCATTCTCCACCTCCTCAAACATAGTTTTCAAAACACAGGTTTGAAATGATCAAAAATTTTCACAACTGGAAGATAGAAAAACATTACCAGCTCTTTTCCTATAAGTCCTATGGATCTATGAAAATGCATTTATTGTTGTCATGGATAACTTGCAGTCTCTCATGTCAGCACACTTGTCATTCCCTTGCTGGCCCCTCAGTGGTGCAGAGCTCACTGGGGTGAACCTGGGTGCCACAGGCTGCAAAAGGGCAATGGCAGTGCCACAGTAGGCAAAAACTGGACCAGGGATCCACATACATCTCATGTTTCATCTATATACCATAACACCCAGATTACCTACACACCAGTAGCTAAGAGGTTTTGAGATTTGTTCTGCCTAGTAGCCAGCAGGATAAGCTGCAATGTGCAGCACAGAAACCAGGGCTGCACCTGGGCAGGTCACAAAAACCACGTTTGGTTTGCACACAGGATGTGATCCTATGAAAATGCTCACGCTTTGTGCTGCAGCTCCAGCACCTGTAAAAGTGTCTTTAAGTCTCATCTACCTCAGAGGCATTTCAACTCCAATTCATTAAATAGAACAAATGAAAGAGGGGTGTTAGTGAAAAGCTAGTAACATTCATTATCATAGATATTAAAAATAAAATAGGACATATTAATGACGTTTTCCTTTCCGAATGAAACTAGATGAGGGCAGGGAAGATTATTTTATTTTTTACACTGTTCATCATTCTTTTCTTCAAAATGCAATTACAACATCTGGTTTTCTCAGCAAAATAAAAAATAATTAACATTTAAGATGAACTAGTCTGGCAAAAAAAGGAGGGCACATTTGTAAATATTACCTATCACAGGTTTGGATGACATTCACTGATAAAGGTTCTCTCATGCAAAAATGACATTTAAACCAAGAGAGATAGACAGTTATATTGATAAATCCTGGTGCCTAGGTTTTAACAGGCAACATTTTTTTTTTTTTTATCAAGTACCAGAAGTGATGACAGCAATGTGGCCATCTCTGAGGAGCTCACTAGTGTCCTTTTTATGTGAGAATCATTTTTTATCAGGGAAGAAAGAGCATTTCTTGCTAAAAGCTCTAAGGTGGTAAAAGAAAACACTTTGTTATGAGAGAAACTGGGACTTACCTGATTAGGTGCATGCTTAGATAAGGAATTTGCCCCATCCCCTGGAGGTGTTCAAGGCCAGGTTGGATGGGGACCTGGGCAACCTGGTCCAGTATTAAATGTGGAGGTTGATGGCCCTGCCTGTGTCAGGGGGTTGGAGATTCATGATCCTTGAGGTCCCTTCCAACCCGGGCCATTCTGTGTGACTCTCTCTGTGAATTTGAACTAATAGGATATTGTTCTCCAGGATATTCGACACCAGTAGTATATTCAGGACTGCTGTATCAATTTAAAACAACTCACATTGATTTCTAAACAATTGGCTTAAAGGAAACTATTTGTTTGCATTTTTAATATTTGGTAAAAAAAATATTCTGTTTATAGTGGTAATTGAGATTAAAACACAAGCAATGTGTTAGCAGGAAAGGCCCAGACTTGAGATTTCCACAAATTTCACTGGGGTTTTTATAAGGCCACTGATAATGATGGAAGAAATTTTAAAATGTCAAATGTCTGCTCTGGCTGATGGGAAAACTGGGATACTTGCCTGAATCCCTCCAATACTCTCCATTATATGGCGAAACTATCCAGTCTTTTCCCTTTATTTTGGTAGATAAGTCCCAGTCTAGACAACAAAACCTGAAAATAAACACAAGACCTGAAGATCAGCACAAGAGAAACGAGAATAAACACCAAGTAAACTTTCCCATCCACATTTCAGCATCCAGAATTTAGCCTCTTAGTGATTCTCAGTTTGGAGTGGGAGCATAGGAGGCAGAATTTGTGTATTTTCCTATTTTACCCAAGGCATTGTTCCTCCCCTCTCTAAGGGGGCATTTCTTTGCCTCACTGCCTAAATTCAAGGAACAAGAACTCATCCAGTGAATCAGCACAAAAATGCTGAGTAGGGCATCTTTCTAAGAATTACTAACTTCTTCAACCACATAGTGAAAATTAAAAATAATTTTTTAAAAAGGAGCAGTTTCAAAGGCCAGAATGACAAAGGTAGGTGACAAAATGCTATAACTCCTGAAGTTTGTATCTATTTATAAGTGAAGAATTCAGCCAGCATGCAGAAATATTGAGATTGGGATGACTGTTGAAATATAAAAGGCTGATAAATAATGCATGAAGATAAGTCTGATCAAAAATAAAATGCTTAAGTTGTTGAGTAGAGAGCAATTAAGAAGTTTAAACACAATATTGTTACTTGCTTATTATTTACACATCCTTACATTTTTGCATTTTCTTTGATTATTTGGTATGTAGTGGTCTCTGAAGAGGTCATAGCTTATTTCCATGTAAGTAAACAGTTTCAATATCCAAATGTGTAAAATGTTTATAGGATTTAAATTAGTGAGCTGTTCTGATTTTCTCTTTTTTCTATTAGTCTGCTCCTCTGATTTCTGCATTTGTCATGCTCCCAGGAAAACAAAAAAAGATTTTGCCTTCAGGTATACGGAATCAGTCCTATGCTAATAGATAAGTAGCTATACTGCTGCATATATGGCTTTGGCTACCAGATCTGCATACTACACTGGGAGACTCTAAGAAACATGGTTCTAGCAGATAGATTTAGTTCTTTCTCTACACCTATTTCCAGCTTTTCCAATGTATAATTGCATCATTTTAACTCTTTAATTTAGATAATTCAAGTTTCTACAGCATTTTGCCACTGAATGTGCCAAAACCTAGACTAATATCCAAAAGTCTACTTAGAGGCAGAAAAACAAGTGCCACAGAAAGAAAAGAAAAAAAAAAAAGAAAAAAAAAAAAACAACGTTAGAAATATAAAAGTAGGAGATCCACAAGTACAGTTATATATGTAAACATATGCACGTGCAGACATATAGGTTTCTCCCACCCACCTCTTGGCAGCAGCACAAAAACATCCTGCATCCCCCAGCAATCTCATGTACTTAGATGACCGGCAGGTCAGTGCTCACTCTTTGGCATGGCTGAGCCTCAGTGCAGGTGCCTCACTGGTGAGAAGGGAGAGGCCCCTACAGATGACTCAGCCCTAGACGTGACACTGAATCACTCTGGAGGAAGGAACCACAGCCAAGGGAGAAACCTGCCCCTCGCTTTCAGTGCTGAAGTTACATGGCTAAAGAAGACGATGGTAATGGGACCACTTTCTTTTCAGTTTGGGCTGCAGCACCTGGAAACATGAGTGGCCCATCTGTGTAGGTACAGGAATGCCACCACAAATGCTTCTCAGGTAGCACTGTGATGGAGATCTCCATAACTGGCAAGTTGGTGGCAGTCTTCCTGTGTGTCCCGCTGCCACAGCCCTCAGTCTTGTCCAGCACAAACAAGGTATGCTTCACATTTCTTTCACATGTGATCTTCTGGAACAAGTTAAAATGAATCACAGAATCATAGAATCATTAAGGTTGGAAAAGACCTCTGAGATTATCTATTCCAACCGTCCACCAACCACCACTATTGCCCATTGTGCCCCTCAGTGCCACATCTACATGGTTCTTGAACACCTCCAGGGATGGTGACTCCACCACCTCCCTGGGCAGCCTGTGCCACTGCCTCACCACACTTTCCAAGTATATATATTTTTTACCTAATATCCTGAAGATCATGTTTTTCCTAATAATCAGAATGATAATGTTTAATCCAGGGTAGACATTTGGACTAGGTTAAGTGAAGTCTATTTGTTCTGTCAAGGGTAAAAATAATGGCATGTTGGAGCCCCATTGTTATTTGACTTATAATCTCAGAAAACTTTGGATTATCCCACAAAGGGACATGTTTCCCTCAGTTTTGTACCTGAGCCCTTGAATTAACTGAAGAATACTGAAAGATGTCTCTAGGTCAAGACAGAACCAGGCTCACATGTGCTGTTTATTAGAAAAAGCAAAGTATTCAGAAGTATATCTCTCCTCCGAAATATGCTTCTGACACTGTGGTTTTAGAGCAAACTGTGAAAATAGATTCTTCAAACCAAGAATTGATTTATTTTGTCAAAGTGCACACGTAGCACAGGTGTGCCAGACATAACGATCTGTCACAAGGCAGCTCATGAAGGATGACAGTTTTTCAGGGCAACTACAGTTTTGCAAGAAGGCTGAAGAAAGCCATTTCTTGTCACCTTACGTGTATATATTTGGTGACACCCATGAGGAGAACGAAGATCAGAACTAGGCCCTCCATGTTCTTGAAAATATTAGGAGGAATCTCTAGAAATATGCACCAGATGATAACAAGAAAGGGACACAGAACAACCGTTAAGAAATCCTATGGTTTTTACTATCATTCATCAGAGCAGATTATCATAATGGGTCCCATCTGGCTTTAAGATTTATGAAATTGATACAGCCTAGGACAGATCCTCTGTAAAAAAAACCCTGTTGCCAATGTAAAGCTTGCAGAGACTCACCTCAGACCGTGTGTCAAAATTCTGACTTGATTTACAGCTCAGAAAATCCCTGTTTTAGTGAAAGGAGGCCTTAGTTTATGAACCATGGCAAACCTCACATCAGTACAGCATTGAAATTAAAAGGAAAAACTGAGAGAAAGTTGTTCACAGGGAACCTGGTATTCCCATTCAGCAGCAGCATATAGCTATCTATGACATCTACACCACAAATGCACATCATTCTGGGACCCTGCCAAGGCACCTGGCTTTGAATTTCTCTTCCTTTCACTGTGCAGCCATTCTGTGGATGTCAGGTAGTACCTACTGGCCCCTATGCATGTGTAAAGGAGGGACCTTCCAGGCAGAGATTCATTTTTTCCTCTTTTGCCAAATGTGGCAGTAGTACTGAGCTTTATTTCTGCAAAGCTCTTTGAAACAGAAAACCACTTCCTGTGCGTATTTTGGATATCAGACATATAAGAAGAAAAAAAAAAAGAAAAAAAAAAAAAACTTGACTTCAAATGTAATTTTAAAAGTTTCACGGTCATTGAATTAATAGAGACTACTGTCATCATTCGTAATTTCATACGGAGCTACATTTAGAACAGGTAGATTTTGGCTTTAGTTTCCCTTTGCATGGATCAGAAAGTATTTGTACAATCATTTCAAACATTTCAAGCATTTCATATTTTACCATGATGAAAAAATGGGCAAAAATATTGAAAAGTTCTCTGAAGAAGGCAGATTATTTTTTCTAATGAAAAGAACAGTTGGTTCTCCAGAAGCATGGGAATTTTTAGCAGGCACTGCACGTTTTCCTTCAGAAATGAGTGAAAATGCTCCTGTTTTTTTCCAGCCATTCTGCCATCTATACAAAAAGCAAGCGGAAGGGCACTTTCTCAATGCAATCATGGTCCTTTTCTTGAGAGCAAGCAGAAAATTTGAAGTGAGTTGTTACAAAAGCATAGATGAGAAAATAAGCTTTCTAAAAAGAGAATGTGAAATTAAAAATAATAATTAAAAAAAAAAAAAAAACAAGTGATGGGAAATGTTTACAACTTTGTCTCTGCTAAAACAATAGCTTTTTCTGCTTTGGGTAGAAATAGCCATTGAAGAGCATGTGAACTGCAGCAACATCCCAAGACAAGTCAACAGAAATGCAAGTCAGAGAAAACTTAGTCTCTTGCTTATATTGCACAAAAACATCTTCTGGTGGAAACGCTTCCTCTCTGATCTTTTCCATTTTCTTCACACAGAAATAAGACAACTTAGAGTCACATAAAAAGCTGGGAACACCAAATGCAGTCTAAAGCTCTATCACACTAGATAAAATTCCCTGGAACTATTTATACATTCACTGAAACAGTGTTTTATTTTATTTTTTTTAAGTCATCTTCTTTGTTGAGGAGGTAATGTATAGATTAAGACAGTACACTTAAACTCCAAAGTCTCCTTGGAGAGTTCTTTCTGGTATAAATCTGCTATCCTTTAACTTGAATTATAAACAATCTACATGATATGCACCTGGTTCTGGCAGGGTCTATATTATTTCACTCCCAAAAGCAGCTTCATAAAGAGAACACACTGCATTTCAACAGCAATATAAATAATGTTGCAGTTTGGGATCTCTTGTGCTGCTTTCATTTTTCTTTCTTTCCTTTTCATCTGCACTGAACCACACCTCTCTAAAAATACTCTGTTTCTTAATGAAAACCATATTTTTTGGCATTTTTTTTCCCTGCGTGTGCATGACCTGTTGAAATGCCTGCACAATCTTTAATGTCAGCTTCAGACGACACGTGTCTTATGAAAGTCTGGGACCCAGCTCTTGTCTGGGCCTCTGAGATCTGTCCCACATCTTTATGAGAAAGAGGGACAAAACCTTCTGTTTTTGGCATTTTATATTGGAGTCTGCTTTAAGCTCAGAGAAAAAAAAATAGCAACGTAGAGTCTAGACAGAAGAGATTGGGTTGAAATCTGGAAGCTATTCAGTGAGGCTACAGCACATGGCAGCTTGACTGCAGCAAGAGATCACATTACGCTGCCTAATTACACATGAAAAATGTACACATCACTTTTCTTAAATGCTTGGAAAAATAGATGTTCAGATGGCAATTGTGAGCTGTAGTAACTGAGCCAGTTGCACATAGTTGGAACGCTTCACAAATGGCATTTCAAAAGCCCGCATTTTTCTGTGCTTTTTTACAATGTAATTATTTTTGTGTGCGTATTCATGAAAGAAATTCTAAAAAAGGTATTCTAAATTTAGCAGATGCTTGCCCAGGAGAGGGAACATGAAAAGGTGAAAACCCAACATGTGAGCAGGAAGAGCGAGGGCCCGATTCTATTTCCTCGCTGGCCAAAAGGCAAATGTGACACAACTTGTTCGAAAGTGCAAGTCCACAGGCCCCAGTCCAGTGAACTCCCTTTCGTCTGCTTGACTTACGCAGCCCCGAACACTTCCTCCTTTGCAGTAAGCAAATCCAGTGGTTTGTATCTTCAATGGGAGCTTCTCATGTGAGTAAAGATTAGCAGAGGCAGTTTGCAGTGTTAGCAGTACCTACATCACGGAGATTATGTGTTTATATTCTGATGCAATGTTTAGAAGTTCTTGGTTAGCATAGACAAGGAGGAAAAAAATCTCATTTCAGCATGAAAGTCTGCTATCATCGTGTCCTCCCAGACTCCTCTCCCCAAGACCTGTTGATGGTTCCTGTTTTCACACCAATCTTGTGACGCTCTCGCTCTCTCAGTGATATGCTAATATGGTTCAGAAAGAAGTACGATGAAGTTATTATTTTGTTTCAGTCAGCTCAAATGACATCCGCTCTTCTTTTTAGCTTAAACACTCGTGTACAAAGAAGACTGCTCCAAGGGAGAAAAATGTTTCCAAAGATTTGCTATTTCAGTTCTTCAGTCTAAATGAGACGTATAGAAGTGGACGCGGAGAACATGTTGGTGTCTCTGTCTCCCAGACCGTGCTTTTCTAAGAAGACTCTTCAGAGAAAGTTCCTCCAAAAGGAAAAAATAAAACCCAGTTCTGCAATCTGGGCACCGGATGGTATTCTCCCCCTCCCCTAGATGAAAACATGAACATCAGACCTTCCTTTGACTTTTCCAAGGATGTTTATATCCTGGGTTTTGTCCAGAATCTGTTCCTTGAGAGTGATTTCTCTGATGTGGTGGGCTCTGTATCTATTCTCAATATTTCAATCAATTCTCAATTTTCCAGTCAATTTAGTGCTTTCAATGAGAAAGACTGACTGGCACAGGCAACCCCCAGCCCAGAGGCAAATTTCTTCCCCAGTATCCTCAGCCAGGCCCTAATTAACCTCCTGCTTAGAGCAAGTCTTGTTACGGCCACCATGCTCTGCCCGGTCTGCTCCCTCCACATGCATTCCCCTGCTCCATCTCTGGACAGCCAGACCTTGGCTGAACCACTTATCCTGCCAGACACAGAGGAAAGAACATCTTGTAAAGTTTTGCTGCTGTTGTTATTATTAAAGCGGACTGAGCACGAAGCAGCTCTCTCCAAGCTATCTGGCAAATCTGACCCGCAGAAAAGTCCTTTGAGACAAAAATGGTAAGTTCTGGATATAGGAGGAAGCTTCCCAGTTCACAGAGATTTCGCTGGAATGGCTGCTTTCAGCCCCAGTATGTCTTGCTCCACTGATTATTTTACCACAGTTCTCCACAGCACCTTCCTTGGTTTTTCCCTTTTATGGCATTGCTGAAAAAAAAAAAAAAAAAAAAGATGTTTTGCTGCTCACACAGCCTATGTTAGCTGAGATCCCACAACAGCCACCCTAGGCCTTCTTCACCCAGGAACAGGGGGTGCCATGACCACATGAAGACCCACACTGTTCCCCTCTGAAGCAGACAGGAACCATTGCGGGTGAGGCCTTCCTCCCTGGGTTGGCCTCTGCAGAAATTTGGGCCAGATGGACAGAGCTGGTCACTGAGCAAGCAGCTAGGTCCCTGCATCCCCCAGACATCTCCACACTGTATATTTTGTGTGCCACAGTGGTCGGGGTGGTGGCACCGAACCCTGAAAGCCCTTCAGCGAGCTGCTGGCACATCCTCCAGCAGGGTCAGGCTTGTGTGTAATTTATGAGAGTTGTGGTAGCCCTGCTCCTCACTGGCTGTTTGCAATGAATTTTAAGTAATGTTAATGTTTTCACTTCTGCTCGCTTCTGAAAGACTGCTGGTGAAGAAGGAGGAATGATCACAGGAAACAAATAGCTTCCTCTGGTCATCCCGCTCACCACAGCCAAGCTATTTTTAACAAATCTGATTAAAAATTATACAACGCTGTCTTTTCTGGAATCTGTTTTACTGAACAAGTACAAAATAAACCAAAACAGGAAAAAATGCACCATTCGGAGCAGCTCTTTTGCTGCAACCGATTTAGCAAAACAAGCCACAGGGGAATGAGAATGACTTTCTAGAACTGTTTCCTGTGGTCATCCTTTGTGTGGAAGAGAGGAATATTTTAAGTTAACCAGCTGCTTCACTTCATACAATAGTAAATTATTCTAACCATTCTGGTCACTAAAAAGCACGCTCCCTACAAGGTTATTCCCATTATCAGTGTTACATGTTTAATTTCTTTCCGTGGACAGCTTTAAACAGTGCCTTTTCAAAATGTTGACAAGTCTTTGAGTGTGTGTTCAGCAGAAGGGGCTAAATCTGACTGGTCAGATCCAGAGATGTTAGACCCTTCCCTGGTGGGGTCTGCTAGGACAAGAATTGGACAGAGTGAAATTCTTTGCAGCAAATAGGAGGTCCCAAATCTTGTGATTTGTATTATAGAATCATAGAATCATATGAATTGGAAGGAATCTCTGAAGGTCATGTAGTTCAACTCCTCTGCAATGAACAGGGACACCAACAGCTAGATCAGGTTGCTCAGAGCCCTGTTCAGCCTGACTTTGAATGTCTCCAGGGACAGGACATCCACCACCTCTCTGGGCAATCTATTCCATTGCCTCACTAGCCTCTTGGTAAAAAAAAAACCAAACTTATTCCTTATGTCCAATCTAAATTTCCCCTCTTTCAGTTTGAAATCACTTCCCCTTGCCCCACTAAAACAGACCCTGCTAAAGAATCTGTCCCCTTCTTTCTTACAGACCCCTTTAGATACTGAAAGGCCATTATCAGGTCTCCCCACTGCCTTTTCCTCTCCAGGCTGAACATCCCCAGCTCTCTCAGTCTGTACTTGTAGGGAACGTGTTCCATCGCTTGAATTGCTTTTGTGAACCCACACTGGATGGGCTTCAGCAGCTCCATGTATCTCGTGTACTGAGGATTCCACACCTACTGTCACTGTACTCACTATCTAAAAATAATTAATATATTTGGAAATCTTATGATCAAATGTAAGAAATCTCTCTGCTTGCATCTGTTTCCATTTATGTGGCAAGAGGTGAGGCTGATGATCAGGTGGCCTGATATGGCTTGCTGTTTACTGCAGTATCTTTCACCATCATGCCTTAGAATTATTCTTTATCAGCTGCTGCTGACTTCATTTGGGCCAAAATATGACCCTGAACGTTCAAAGACTGAATTTTATACTGAGGGATTTTGTATAAATGGGGAACACATCTGAGTTGCAAACAAAGACATAAAAACATCAATTTGGGTCCTCACCATTTAAATGACACCTACCTCTAAAATATACTAGGACACTAGATGCCTAAATTGACCTTGTTGAGCTCTTTCTCTGCATTAGAAGTGAATACTAAAGGTAACATTATAATAGGAAAAGTACTAATATTTCCCATGAACAGATGTACTCCCCACATGAAAGGGGATGTGCTTTGGACTGTTGTTCTCTCTGACCACAGAAATTTTGTCTTCATTTATAAAATCACACTTGAATGAACTTACCCTTGTAAGATGTTCAAGGAAAACATCTCTGGAGAATGGCCTCAAGCTCTGATCCACAGAATAACAAGGGGAATTTCAATATGTGAGTTTAACATGAAGGAATCTCATTATAGGACTGTGGGTGGGGAGGAGGACAGGAAATATAACATGTATGTCCTAACTTACATGTTATTATTACCAGTAAAGGAGACAGTATTCTGTATGATGATGGATTATGTACTGAAATCCTTATTCATTTTGTTTAGGATTCTATTACTGATCTGGATCAGACATAATTTTAGAAGTAAAGGACACAATATTCATTTATCTTTCCTTGAGACCCACGTGCACAGGTCTTGATGTGCCATAGATGTGCCATAGCTTCTGTGTTGTAATACACATGAACATTTGTAAAAGCACAATTTTATCATTAATAATATTTTTAAAGACGTTGCAATAATTATTTAGTCCAGTATTCTCTGTAGACTCACAAGCGCTCTGCTGGGGACAGAGTCTGAACTCTGGCTCTCAATTTGTGCATTGCAATTGGCTTCTAATTCTGTGACTGAAATAAAACCACCGGAAAACAAAACAAAACAAAACAAACAACAAACAAAACCCACCAGCAATAGAAGCTCTAAAATGGACAAATCCAGTCTAGTGACTGATCCTCACCCTGCTTAGTCTATGACCCACATAGATATGAATGCTGTAAAACAGTTTTTTTAAAGACTTTTAGAGATTTTAGTCAAATATTGCTGGTAAAAAACTTAAAAGACATTGTATCTCCTGATAAATAAAACATTTAGAATATACTCTCACATGTCTCTGAAGATGTACTCCAGAAACCTCACCATGATACCTGAACATCTTTCAGCCATGCGTAGCAAATGTCAGGTACAATCGATCCCATATTTCTTTCCCCAGGAGAATCATATGTCTTGTGTCTTTTACTGGTAAGGTTCATTTCTTTTTTTGTTAGTGATCAGAGGATGGAGATAGCATAGATATTCAATGATAAAGTTTTGCAGGATGTTTTTTCATTAATTCTCTTTCCTACAGACTGCCAAAGATCATTCCAGAAGATCTGTATTTGAAGGCGAAATAGTTTCTTGCCTCCTTCAGAGCTTTTTGCAATGTACAGTGACTTCAAGAGAAAAATAGGCTTGTTTTGTTTTGTTTTGTTTGAATGTTACTGTCCTTGTAGTTCTCAGGACAGTTTCTTAGAGGGTTTCCTCCTCCATGAACCAAACCATGGCTGATCTGACATTTGCGAGAGTAGCTGAGCTGTTCTATACCTGTCCCCTCAGGTACCAGTGACACACATTTCTGTGCTCCCAGTCACCATGTAACAAGGTTGTTTCTCTAGAAACAGGTACCGCTGTGATTTGGGTGTCAAGCTTTAGAAAATACTTGCTTGTGCTACGATCTAGGTGCACTGGCATGTGCCAGCTTCACTAGCAAGTCATTTGTAGTCCTGAGGGTACTGAAAAGAGGTTGGTAGGTGCTTTTTTGGAAAAGGGTAAAGTTCTCTCTTTGATTTGGAAGATCAGTAAGACAGGGGTTCTCCACTTCTGTTCAGTGGTTCTCTGAAAAAGTGTCTACAGACTGTAAGATCCTCAGTCTCAGGCCTTGGATTAATCCTAAGGGAAATCCAGTAAGTCTTGAAATAAGCGCTCCTGTATGAAGACTCCCTCACAGTTTGAGATGTTTTTAGGCACCAACATCTTCAGAGAAAGACCCAGATGAAGAATGAGGAAATACATATTTGAATCCAGATGATCTCAAGGTCATATTAGGTTCAAAGTTTGATTCCAGTTTTCTCTTTCTAACTTAATAATAACAGTAATACAATAATAACAATAATAACAGAGCTCAGTCGTGAAAATTGGTATAATTTGGTAGAAAGGAGAAATGGCACTACTGATTGTCCGGGAGCAGCAAAAGTGAGGATCCTCCATATGAAGGGGTGACTCAAGAGCCAAGGCTGACTCCATTACAGATTGTGTCCAACAGGGTGGTGTGTACCACCCCATAGCATCTGAATATGGCATGCATAGCCTCATAACTGGATCCATTAACAGTCCCTGTGAAGGCAAGTGAGTTCAAGGTTAATCAAGCATGCCCAGTCAGGAAAAGGAGAGGATGGGGACAGAGACAGGACTGCAGACCAGGCTGCACCTACATGATAGCTCAAGCAAGGAGTCAGTGAGGCGCATTAAGATGCATTGGTGGGACTCCCAACCAAGGCCAGCTTGGTAACAGCCAAAGTTGAGGCCTCTTGGTAATTAGGTGCTGATGCTCACCCAATCACTGATTTAAAAATAATAATAATTTAGAAAAAGAAAAGACACAATTCAGAGCTTCAAAAATTGAAGCAAAAAAGAAAGGTGGTAAGGATTTTAACAAGAAAACCAGATTTACCTCCAGCAACGTGTTAGTTCAGGAGAACTGAGGGTTAAGAAGAAAACACCACCCTCTGGAAAGCACAAGGAGTGACAGCATACATGTGTATGGACAACCCAGACCAGCAAGCTGTCCTGCTTATGGCTCACAGCCCACTGAAACAAATGCACAGATCATCATTCAAAGGAAGAGCAGCAGCAGTTTAAGGACCCAAATCCATTTGGCTCTGAAAGCTGCCTGCTGCTAGTGAAGTCAAAAGAAATTTCAGTGCTTGAGGTGACTAGCGTTTTTGGATGACAGAAAATCCTATTTAAATCTTTTTAAGCTGTTGACACCAAGTTTCTCGTAAGAAAATACATACTTTTTCATTAGTGCCACTTTATTAAATGCTCTGCACTTTGGGACGAAATTCTGAGTCCAGCCCAAAGGAGCATGTGTCATCCAAGTAGGCAGAGCAGACCCCATGCAAAATCCTGTCCCGCTATTCTTACAGCAGTGGAATGAGAAGTATCGTTTGAAAACATTTACTGGAACTAAAGACTTTCACTACCTTTTTCTATTTGGAATATCACAGGAGGACTCCACACCTCACAGATGGATTCCTAACAGGATACAGCAAAGGTAAATAGACAGAAAATGAGGAATAGCTTATTTAGCTGAAACTGAAGAGGGACTGGAGGTCAGGAGGAAAGATCTCACAAGTTGGAATACAGCCAAGACACCAAAGGTAGACCTTTAACAACTTGCAAAAAAATGCTATTGGAGACTTAATGAATACAAGCAGGAGCATCCTGTTGCCCCCACCACCACCACCTTTCCTTTTCCTTCTCTTTTCTCCCTGTCTTCCTGCATAACTCTCCATAGAACCTCCACAGCCAGGGAAAAAGTAAAAGTGTGATCCCCTGAACTGCTGTAGCATGCTTCCTAAAACACGCAGACGCCTGCAGGATTACACTTGTGCATCCACTGTGAGAGCAGACAGGATCAAAGTGTGAAGCAGGCTGGAGACTGAACACAAACAAGGTCTTTCTCACGTATCCTTTCCAAAAGCTCCAAATGAGTAAAACCTGAAGGAGCATGCAATTTCCTCCTGGTACCACCTACTTATGAAAGCGTAATACATTTCTTTCTGGAAGTGGTGTCCTTGGGTTCAGTGAAAAAAACCTCACCTCAGAAACACAGGACTGTAAAGAGAACTGTGAAAACCCTGTTAAAAAGTGTCACTGTATTATTCTGTGCATCTAGGTTTCCTTCTGACTCCTGTGTTCTCTTGTCACAATTTAAAATAGAGAAAAGAATGTTTCTCAAAACGGTATTATGCTGACATTCAACAATTCTGAGTGTATGTCCTCGGAATTTTTATAAAGTGCCATTTTAAAATATTATTTTTCCAAAATACTGCCCAAAGGAACCATTCTGGCTGATCAAACAACCCTTGGAACTGCTTTAAATGCTCACGCAGCATTTCTCCAAATAAGGCCTTGTATGAAAGCGAAACACCACAGGGGCTCCATGAAACACCAGTTAGCACCTTTATAAAACTCTGCTTCTAAGATTAACTGTGCTGCAACCCTGGCAGATCACAGAATTGTAAGTCTTGAATGAGCAGAGAGTGGAATTGTGTTAATTTGTCTCTGAGGATGTAATTGCAATAGTCCTTTCTTGTCTTCAGAGAAATCCAGCACAAAACACTGAGACAGGGCACACCAGGAGAGCTTTTACTGGAACAGGCTTTTGCTAGGAGGGGGTTCTCATTCACACAGCTCATCTTATGCCTGTCAAATTTCACCAGTCCATCTGAAGTGGAAAGACAAAGGTCTATGTTGAAATTTGCTCTGTGGCTCCAAGTGACGTTTTGTCCCTGTGTCACACTGGGTCTTGGGGATTGCAAGTTGTTTTTGCACATTTGGGAAGAGAAGAGGCAAACAGACAAGGGTTGAAACACAGTCAGTGCTGCTTCCTTCCTTTCTTGTGTTTCTTTTTGCCAGCTACAGAATATGCTCCCAGAGAAATCTGCAAGCCATCAAGCACATCAGAACATGGGCTGCATTTGCAAGAAACTGAACCAAATATTCAGCAGGAGCCCACTTCCCAGGTTGGAGCATGGCCCCAGTTCATGGCAGCATATGCAGAAACCTCCTGCTCCTCTTGTGCCTCCCAGTGCAGGTTAGCACACTGCTTGGACTGTTCCAGCAGCTCAGGGCTGCCAGAAGGAATAATCCTTCCCCCAGTCCTGCTCTGGACCAGGGCCTCCACACTCTCCACAGAGAGTTCTGGCACTTTCCTGTTCTACAGCAAACTCATCTTGAATTTTTTCTAGAATGCAGCAATCCAATCCAACTTGCCCAGGGTCCGACAAGCAGCAAGGTGACATGGGCTGGAGAGTAGGGAAGGAACTGGGAAGGGACTGTCCCTTCTGAGAGCAAGGGACCACTAGATCAGTTCAGCTACCTTGTGAAAGGTCTCCAGAGGCTGTGAGGCTCTAGCTCCTCAGCTACCTTCCTTTCCTTTTTCCTTCCCTTCCCTTTTTCCTTCCCTTCTTCCTTCTCTTTTTCCTTCCTCTTTTTTTTCCTTCCCCTTCCCCTTCCCTCCCCTTTCCCTTCCTTTTAGCCTTTCCCTTCCCTTCCCTTTCTCTGCAATCACAGCACAGGTGATTCTGCATTCCCATTAATCCATTCCCATTAAGTAGTAACATGTTTTCTTTTGAAAGCAGGGAACTGAGACCCATTGAGAAGGAAGGTCTCATCTAGGTCATCCACCAGAATGTGACAGTGAGGGTTCCGCAGCTGACCCCAAATCATCCTGTATGCCAACGCTACACAGTGTAGGTTTGGGCAACAGTGCTGCCTCCATAGCAGCATATGTGCAATATCTTGTCCTGCCATTTAGTAATGGTAGCCTATAGTGGGCACCTTCCCTTTGCTCTGGAATTTGCTCATTCCCAGTCTGTGCATTAGGTCCCACAGTCCAGCAAACAAGCTATCAGTAGAGTATATGAAGGCTGTAGCAAAACAAAGAGCTGACCCCAAGTTCTGTAGTCCAAAGAACACACCTGAAAGCATTTTCCTTCCCGAGAACAAAACTCTTTGCCTCTCCTCATTCTTCTCTTTTCACCTTTACAGTTCCCTGTCTTTTCAGGCTTTGGGGGATTTTTAGCTTAAAAAGGAATTACGGAGTAATTCCCTCCATTTGTAAATAATACAAAAGCTGATAAAATGTTAAAAAAACAATGAGGCCTTGCCAAAAGATTTAGTCAAGACGTTTGTTTTTGGGAAACCCTCTGCGCAGTGAGGTCCACATACACACTTAATCACGCAGAGAAACATTTACTGTAGGATATATTTTTAGGCAGTTTTTCAAATGGCAGATTTCCACAGGGGTACAGCACTTGTCCTGTCATAATTAACTATGCAGAAAATATTAGTCTAGATCTGGCCTGCCCGATGGCGGAGGGAAAGCATTACGCCCAAGTTCAGGAGAGGAGCAGGGACTCTCACTGTGTGGGCTTGTGAAGACTAAGCACATTACACACATATTTGGCCATTACCACCACCAAAGGCCATGAGCTTCTCTTGCAATGTGTGCTTGGTAGGCCGATCCCAGAGCTGAATAGCTTTCAGCTGCACAGGATGCTGCTTGGCTGCTCCGAGAGATGAAAAAAAGATGTAGGAGTCAATCACTGAAAAAGGGAGTTGGATTTAAACCAGGATTAATGTGACAGCCAGGGATCTGAAGGGTGGTGGAAAGCCCAGGAGGCCCCGCAGCTCCCGTCTCACACGTGCCTGCCAAGTCCCACAGATTCGCAGCGTGACACATGTCTCCCATTTTGGATCACACGGCCACACAAATAGCTCGTTTGTTCGCATGGCTTCGGCCGGCTGCTGCTCCCCTCTCTGAGAAGGGTGAGCGCCACACGCTGTGTTTTCCTGCACGGCCTCTTTCTTTTTGGCTTCAAGTGTTTATTGATTGGAAGACATGGAGGTGACAGAGGTAAATCCTCCAGCAAATAATCCCTATCCCTCAGACTGTGCTCTCCTCTTCTCTGGTTTCACAGGATCTGATCATGCCAAAAGTGCAGACAGCACCGGTCCCTGGCTCAAATAAAGGACAGCCTTTGAGCACATCCTTAAAGACAACAAAGATGGATTTCAGCATGTACTACTGAAGGGCTTTGCTGACTGAGAGTCATGAGAAACAGAATGGCAAGTCATCCACAGTCAAGTTACTTGCGTGGTGGTCTTCCGTATGTGTGTGCTTTGGTTTTTTTACACTACATTGAGAATGTTATTGATTTGGAAAGACCCAGCTTACATATCTAACAGGGAATGGCTGGAATAGGTAGTGTAATGGCAAAACAAATCAAAACTTTATTGTCATTCCTAGAAGAATTTGTGCCATTTTTTGGCTCCCTGACTAAAATGGACAGATTCAGCCTTAGCACCATTCCAGGAGCTTTATTAAATCCCTGCTGCAGCAGGGATAGCAGCATAGATATCAGCTGTTTGGATAGTCAAGATCTGCATAAACAGAAGATATTTTCTAATTTCTTTAAATTGCACTATTCAAAGTCTTGAAGCTGAACTGAGAATAACTGTTATAGCAGATCCATGAATGAAAATAAATCCTACACAAACAACATATGTAGAATTATCTTCTCTAGTTGGTGCCAATAATCTTACTGAGAAGTAGTATGTGTCTTTTACTGTATTTCTAAATGTTAAATGGAAAACACTACACTGCTGCAAACTATTCCCATAAAACTGTTGCCTCCACAGTCCTGTGTACCAGACCAGCTGCCATGACAGAATTCTATAAAGAAGGCCAATCTGCAGTTCCTGTTCTGTAGATTTTTCAGGCCACAGAAATAAAACCTGAAGGAACCTGCACAAACTACCCCTTTCACCTCTCTGCTTTCCAGAAAGGATTTTTCCCTGTTCCTGGCTGCTACAGAAGAGCTGCATAACTCATCACTGCTAAAGCTCCACTTCTCACATGTCTTGGGAATCTAGATGTCTTGGGATTCTCAGATGTCTTGCTATTCTAGATGTGTTGGGAATCTCTGAATGATTATTCCAGAGCTTTCACAGAGAAGATTCAACCAATGGATTGAGGAGAAAATCATGAAAACTAGCTGTACTGTACAGCATCTACAGCATCAAGCATACAGCATAGTAGCTATAAAGCATCTGCCCTTTGCATGCTACTTTACAGGGTCATTACAGAGTCATTTATACAGCCACACTCACTTGGGTTGTGTGACATCAAGTTTACATCTCTTCTTGGCTAACTAGAAATCTTGGCAACTGTGGAAGACTTCTAACACTTCCAAGGTTAGACATCTATCTCATGCTGTTTCTTGTTTCAGTTCATTTTTTTTCTTTACTACTTCTTACTCCATTAAATTGCTAAGAAATTCCTTATCAATCAGATTATTTCATCTTGCATCATTTACTGAGCGCATGCTATAGTACGCAGGATTAACAGTACTGCCTCTGTGTCTGAAGTGCTCCTCTATCACATTTGCAAAGAGATTAAGCACTTTATTTTTGCTTTTTTTTTTTACCAAAGCTATGATTTATTTTGCTTACATTTTTTTCTGATAACATTTCTTCTAAGTTTATGACGGGGATAGGTAAGCTTCTCTTTTCCACCATTGCTCCTGCACTCTCCAGTCTCATGTCACACTCAGTCCAGACTCCATATGATTTATGTCAGCCTTCAGAAATAACAAGACCTGTTCAAGCTGTGGAGTTAACAGAGCTGTGCTGAGATCAGAGCAGCACTTTCTGGGAAGAACCATGAACTTTTAGGTGTTACTTAAAGGCCAGAGGACCACTCTGTTAAATATAACCATTCCAAAAACAGACATGACAAATAAAGTGGCCAAGAATATGCAAGAGGCCTTTTAAAATAACATTTGTGAGCAATGTCATTTGAATGATTGTGTTTGAATGCTAACGTACTTCGTATAAGATATGCACCTAATTTGCTGTTTTGAAGTATTTAACCTAATTCAGGTGTCCAAAGGATTATGAAGAGTAAAGAATTTGCAAGTTGGCTTCAGACTGCATCCCACTTGTCTTTCTTTATGTTAGATGTAAGAGAGGCTCTAAACTCAACTTGTCTATTAAAAAAAAAAATCATAATGGAGGGAAAAGGAGTCCCACTTTTCCCCAGTCTTCTCAGATATCTAAAATACCCATGGAAATAGGAAATAGCATGCATATCGTGCAGCTCTAAGCTGAAAATGGCAGAGGAGAGAGAAGAAAATCCCAGGTATATTAAGTTCAAAGAGTCAACATTGTGATATGGCTCAGGAAAAGACAAATTCCATCAGAATGCCCAGCCAGTGAAAAGAGTAAGGTATTAATTCTCCCATCTTTGTATTAAAATCACTTACTCTCTACTGCAAACATTGCAGTACATTGCAGTGTGTTTTCCTGCATTCAAATGAGACCAGCTGTGTAGAATGGTTACTAGGATTGCAAACAGAGTAGCTTTTCGCCCAAGGAAGTTTGATTTGTTTAGTCCAACAAAGTTAGAGCTAGGAGGGAGAAGGCTTAAGTGCATTCTGTAAACAAATTAGGAATGTATTGGAGCTGTCGAAGCAAAGAATAGATTTGACAAAAAAGCAAATAAATATAAACTTGCCAGGAGTAAATTTAAACAGGGAATGAGCTTGCTAACAATCAGAAGAATGGAGTGCTTAAGTAGGTTTCAAACAGAAGCAAAGGGAGTAGTTAGGCTGGAAACAGCTTCTAGGCACACAATATGTCTATGAAAGCAAATATCTGCAACATCAGGCAAAATTTCATGTTTCATGTGGTGTCTAGAGACCTGTTTTATATACCCTTAAACTACATAAATAGGAAAAGAAAAATATTGCAGATTGAAGACCCCAAAGCATTTGATCTGGTATTTTACCGAAGTCAAAACAAAGCATGAAGAATCAAGATTCTGTAAAGCAGTCTATTGACAAGCAGGATGGGTAGAAAGATTTTGATTTGCTGCAGTGAGATCTTCTCTTCTCAGTACCTAACTGTGGAAAGGTACAGGAACAAGATTGATTAGGGCCTGGTAATAGTTCAAGGTCTACCTTAATAACAAAGAAGTCTTTAAGAATTCTCCTGCATGAATTAAGATTTCTGCACCAAATATGCCATATGCTTAAACAAACAGTCTCTTATTCTCTGCATATTTTTTTTCTCTACTGCACCTTAAAATAAATAGTGCAGGGGGGTGGAATCTAATCTGGATTGAATGAGAGTGTTGCATTAGGGAAAATACTGAATGTTCTCATTCTTCGAGACTGCAATTATTAATAGATGGCAGTAATAAGAAAAAGAGAATTAGCTGCTTAATGTAGTTGCTCTGAGACTGGAAATTCTGGGCCAAAAATTACCAAGTGCACATAAATGTCCTGTCATTTAGCATTCTAGCAAGGGCTGGGATCTCAAGTGGCAGAAGACTAGACTGCAGGGGAAGGGGAGGAGGTAAGGTCACTGAACTCCTAATATGTAGCATCTAATGTAACGCATGAACTGGATCCTGAGGGAAAGGGTATTAAGAAACAGTCTACATCTGTGTATGCAGTAAGAGTGATGATCCCTGTCAGCCATGGTTTCCTGCAGGTATGTTCACTATGACAGGTAATAAGGATTGGTAAAGTTTTATTAATGAATATTTGCCTGATGTCTGACCAAAGTACTTAAAGTGCAGAGCATGTCCTGGTACAGTGCACAGGTTCCCAGCTGGAATCTACTTACAGGAATAGCATAGGAAAAATGGGAGTAAAAACCCCAAAGCCTTTTCCCTCTCTTAAATAAACCCTGGTAGAAGAAGAGTTCCCCTTGCAAAGGTGGATGAAGTAATCCTGGTGTCAGAGTGAAGGCAGCAGTGATACATTCAGAAACATATTGGGAGAAAGTTCTGTTCTCCTTAGGGGTTTGGCAGGGAACAGAACGAACACTTCACCCAGCCTCTCTGCTTCACCTGAAGAAGAAGGTTTCTAAAGTTGTTGCTTCCAATGTTAGTATTCCCCTTTCACTCCCACAGCCCCCAGCAAGACCAAATGATCCATATTGCATGTTCAGAGAGCTGCATATGTTCACCCTCACAACATCCTCACAGATTCAACTGTGATCTCTCTACAGCTACAGTTCTTTATTAAAAAGATAAAGCCACAAGATGTGTGACCTCGGAAAGCACTTCTGGAGATTTTCTAGTGCAAATCTCTGGTCAAAGCAGAATCAAACCTGGGCCCCCAGTGCAGGAGAGATGTGGAGCTGTTGGAGTGGGTCCAGAGGAGTGCCACAAGGATAATCACAGGGCTGGAGCACCTCTCCTACAAAGAAAGGTGGGGGCAGTTGGACTAGTTCAGCTTGTAGAAGAGAAGGTTCCGGGGAGTCTGGATGATTTTTAAGGTTCCCTTCAAACTAAATTATTCTACAATGCTATGATTCCATGTTGGTATGGATTATGTCCAGTTTGGTTTTGAGCATCTTCAAGGATGGAGACTCCACAGTCTTTATGGGCAACATGTTCCCAGTGCTCAATCTTCCTAACAGTAGAAAAGGTTTTTCTCATATTTATTTTGAATTTCCAGTATGTCACATTGTGCCTATTGCCTTGTGTCCTTTCACTGGGCCTCACTGAGATAAGTCAGACTTCATCCTCTATTCACATTCCACCAGGTATTTATGCACATGGATAAGATCTCCCCAGGCTTTGTCTTCTACAGGCAGAACAGTCCCAGCTCTCTCAGCTTCTCCTCATCAACCAGAAACTCCAAGCCTTTAACTATCTAAGTTACCCTGATTAATAGTTTTGTTCACATCTTTGGTGCATCTTTGAAAATGTGATATTTTATTTTCCACTTCTAATTTAATAGGAGAGATCATGTGTCTTCTTATCTGTTCTTCATCGTATATATTGTCAGAGATTATAAACACCTTTTGTACTTTGAAGAGACAGCACATATTTATCACATCACAGAATTGTTAGGATTGAAGGAACTTCTAGAGATCATCTAGTCCAACCCCCCTGCCAAAGTATGCTCCCTAGACCAGGTTGCACAGGTAGGCAGCCAGGAGGGTCTTGAATGTCTCCAGAGAAGGAGACTCCACAACCTCTCTGAGCAGCCTGTTCCAGTGCTCCATCACCCATTCTGTGAAGAAAATTCTATGCACATTTGTGTAGAATTCCCTAGGCTTCAATTTGTGGCTATTTCCCCTTATCCTACTGCCATGCACCGCTGAAAAGAGACTGGCCTTGTCCCTTTGCCTCCCACACCTTAGGTATTTATAGACATTGATCAGATCTCCTCTGAGTCTTCTTTTCTACAGGCAGAACAGACCCAGATAACTCAGCCTTTCCACACAGGAGATACTTCAGGCCCTTTATCATCTCTGTGGCCCTCCACTGGACTCTCTCAAGGAGATCCCCGTCTTTTTTGTACCGGGGAGCCCAGAACTGGGCGCAATACTCCTGATGTGGTCTCACCAGGGCAGAATAGAGGGGAAAGATCACCTCCCTTGACCTGCTGGCCACACTCTTTTTAATGCACCCCAGAATTCCATTGGCCTTCTTCACCACCAGAGAACACTGCTGGCTCATGGCCAACATATTGTCCACCAGGACCTCCAGGTCCATCTCTGCAGAGCTCAAAGAATCACAGGATGGCCAGGGTTGGAAGGGACCTCAAGGATCATGAATCTCCAACCCCCCTGCCACATGCAGGGCCACCAACCTTCCCACCTAATGCTAGACCAGGCTGCCCATGGCCCCATCTAATCTGGCCTTGAACACCTCCACAACCTCTCTGGGCAGCCTGTTCCGGTACCTCACCACTCTCTCTGTAAAGAATTTCCCCCTGACGTCCAACCTAAATCTCCCCTCCTTCAACTTAAAACCATTTCCCCTCGTCCTGCAGTTATCAACCCTTTCAAAGAGTTGATTCCCCTCCTGTTTGTAGCTCCTCTCCAGCTGGTCATCCCTCAACCTGTACTAGTACATGTGGTTATTCCTTCCTAGGTGCAAGACTCTACACTTGCACTTTGAATCATTAAATGCTTTCTATTAGCTCGTCACTGGAGGAATATATGTTCTTACAGACATTTGAGTGATGCAGAAGAGAAAGGAACACTATATTCAAACTATTATTTTCCAGAGAATGTTGCTCCTCTGTGATCCTGTGTACTGACATTTTTTTTCCAAGAAAACCAGGATCTATAATTAATACATTAACAAATCTCTGATAAATGTAGTCTGTCCTGAAATATTGCTCTCATTCTTTGAAGTCATCTGAACAGCACTAAGAGCAAGTGTGCAAGCATCACAGGGTTTGCAGATAATATGCAGTATTTTTAGAAAGAAATATACTCAAATATACTCATGTATTGTGCATAAAATACATTATGATTTCTGCCATCTGTGAGAATGCATAGGAAGAGAGAAAAAGATTTCATTTGTGGTTTTATGAATTAAGGAAATTCGTACTCTCGAAGTGTAATGTTTTTGAGAGGGCAAAATGACCAGATTTTGAAACACATTAAATACCTATTGAGAACAATAGGTGATGAATTTCTCATTCTTGTGTAGTCTGGACACAGTAATTAAAGCCTTGTTAGTTTAAAAGTAAAAGGTGGGTTGTAAATCATGTTAGCTTTGGATAATGAGCCTTAGATAGTATAATTTGAAACAGTGCCTAGTATTTAGTGAGACTGTAGCATAACAAGTTTGAATTTAATTGATGTAGTTAGAGTCTGTGCTGCTGGGTAGTATAAAGTGGAAGCAAAGACTTAGTCACCAATGATTCTTTCAACCCCTTCCTTATCTCCTGCATGTTAGAATCTCATATCTGAGCAATCCAGAATTAAAAACTGAGTTCTAGAAATAAGGAACTTATTTTAAAATGTTCAGATCATAAGAAATTTTTCTTATGATTTAAGGCATAGCTTTTGGAGGGCTCAGGAAAAATGAATCAGCGGACTTGGTGGGAAGGCAGTGGGCATTCAGTGGCAGATCTCCCCCAGCAATTCCCTACCAGTTTTGCCCTACAGCCAGTTTCTGTGCCACCATCCATTCTTATGGAGATCCTGGGAGCTCAGAAGAACGAGCACAGAGGATCCTGGCTTCCAAATTCATGTAAAGATTAACAGCAGTGCAAAAGATCATACATTTCCTCCTGATTGGGGATCTTTCATGAAAGCATCTCATCTGACCCTGCTACCCTCTCTTATCCTGCTTGCTTCAGTTACTTCCACACTAAAGCAGCCCCACATGGTGGTTTGAGGTAAGTACATCAGTTTTAAATCAAGTTGAAGCTCTGTCTCAAGTGTTTCACTGCCAAAAAATATCGATGCATAAATCATGAGATTTGACAACCCTGTTGAATGGTGCCACAGTACTATAACAAAGGTACAAACAACGCCATGCAAAGTATTGTATTTTATGCATATAGCTTAAAAATGGTAGAAGTTGCTGATTTTTTGAATTAATGATTTCTAAATATACAACCTTAAAGGAAACTTAGTTGAAATCAGTGGAGCAAACTACACTAGAATCCACTAAATAAATCTGAAAACTCCCTGATTAGTCAGAAGTAGTAACTGAAATATATGTTCAGAAAAAGTCTTAACATGTGCCATCTGGTGCTGTGGGAATTGTCTGATCTATTGAGAACTGAACAGGGTCACATTAAAAGGTGGGAAGCCCCTCCAACTCAGAAAGTAGTTTATGAAAAAAGAGAAGCATTTTTTTTTTCCTTTTACTGTATTTTACTCACATATTTGTTCAAGACCATAATTTCATATCCACACATAGTCAAGCATCATATTCTTCACCTAACTTACTACTGAATATTTTAAGAAATGCTGAATAATTCTGGACTTCCTTTGAAAAATTGATGCCTGCCCAGTTGTAGTTAAAACAAGACTAGCACCTTATCATGCTTAGGCAGAGTACTAAAGTGAGTCAATCGACCAGGTTTTATTTCCCTTTCTGAAGCTGAATGCATAATATGAATTCTACTAGTTTTTGTCCCTTTCTATTCCCAGTTACAACCAGACAAAATTATTTTCCTGCATCTGAAAGGGACTTTCTTCACAAGGACTACATATATTTTTATTCCACAGTGTATTTATTTGATAATAAGCATCTACTGAACTGAATATTGAACTGAATACTGGAACTATTTCTAATTTTGTAACTGCTGTATAAAGATGAAAGCTCAATTTCCAGTCCTTCAAAAGCTTATTAAGTGATTTACACTAGGTTGCAAACTGGTGTTGATTCTGTGGGTTAAAAGTTAAACTGTCAACAATTTCAAGCCTAGTCTAGCTTCATTTTTTATTTTCCATTTTAATGCCACTCCAGATACTTAAGAGAAATGGTATATGCTTAACAATTGTTGCTATGCATGCAGAACTATGGCACCTGCAGTAGCAGCATGCCATCTCCCAAAGCAATCGCCTGTTGAGCTGTTTATTATAGCTGAGCTTATGCAGAAATTTCAGTTGCATCTGCTGGTCCATGTTTTGGCTGCAGTGGTCTACAATGACGAGAGGACAATTTATGTGCTCCTTAACTGAAGCTTGATGACTTTGTGAAGGTGCTTGTATCATGAGCAAAGCCAAGGAGGAGGTTCACTGTCCAGCAAGATCCCACTTCCCAGTGTAGTTCTGCCTCCTAACTAAACCTTTGGAACACTCAAAAAGTAACTTGCACAGCACCTTGTCACCTGCCTTACTGAACTGAGTACCCAGGGATGCCACTGTGTCCTACATCACCAGTTCACAGTTCAGCTTCATGCCTGGCAGCCCTCTAGGTTCTCCTTCTTCTTCCGGAGCTGAGACAAATTTGGCATTGGCCTAGGTGTTGGAACATTGCACGAATACTCATAAAGAGATGTTGGGGGGAAAAAAATATAGAGGGATAATAAGAAGAAAACATACACATCAGGTTTCTTGGCTCCATTTATTCTCCGATTCCTTTACCGGAACTATAAGAAGACTAAGAGGACAACAGAAGATGTTTTGTTATGAGTATTAAGTGCACATGGCTTTTCAAAGAATATGTTCTGCCTTTTAGTTGCAGTACTCTCACATTTAATTTATTCAGTACTCGGCAAACTTACTCATTTTTATTTCCTTTCTCTGCTTTGATCACAGAATGTTTTCGAAGAGTGTTCTGTGTGCATCATTCACACAAGTGCATTCATTTAATTGCCCAGGTAATTCACCACGTGTGCTCACCAGCCTGGGGGAGCACACAAAGATTTCTGTCCTCAGTATTCTCTTGTGGATGGAAAACTGGGAAGTGAGGAATTAAATATATTCTATGAAGTCCGCTCAAACACAGACAACGTGAGCACAACCAGGAACAACAACAATGCATGCAGCTTAGAAATCTGACTTCCATGGAATTGTGCCAGTGAAAATCAGTCACTTGAAATTCTCTCTCTCTCTTAAAAAATAAAAACACAAGCATAAACAAAGAAAAGCACAAAGAGTGCCAAAATGAATTATTTCAGAAACCACAAAAGAACATAGGAGGTAATTTCTGCACTCCCTAACACCTATTCCAACATCTATTATTCTGCTCAATTGTGTCTATTGCAAACATTAGGGGTCAAAATGCCTACAGGATTTTTGTTTTGCTAATATATGCCTTGCCTTAATATGAACAGAGTTCAGAAGCTCTTAAATGAGAGGAAAACACTGAACTAAATAAGAAAAGAGTCGTATTCTGTTTGGAGATGCAAATTGAGAATGCTGCTCTCTGCAACAGCCCAGAGCAGTTTTCAATGTGCAATTGCTATTTAGATAACTTTGTGACAGGCACTTTGCAAATTACCCAGAATTTATGGGCCAGATCGTGACACCATTACTCATGCTGAAAACCAGCACCCAACGGCAGCAGCCCCACCAAAGCCAGCAGGCTGCCAGACCTGAAGTCACGAGCAAGGGTTTCGCAGTCTGGCTGTCACTGTGCAGATAATCTACAAGCCCACAGATACACAGGCAGGTTTTGCAGCAAAGGTACACAGCAAAGCTGGAGAAATGTTTTCCAACAGCATAGCACGGATGGGTCGGACAGGCAGAGAGAGAGGCTGTAAGCTCCTTTCCTGCTTTGTTAGCCTTCCTGGCTTTAGTCTTAAACAAACAAACAAACAAACAAACAAGCATCTCAAGGGATCCAGGAGATTTTTATTCCTCCCTTTTCTTTTCTTAGCACAGGATCAACTACAGTACTTCCAAGAAACAAAAAAGTCACACTAAAGTTAAGAATATTATCTTATCAGTCAGCTACATGCAAATAATTGAAGAGTTGTCAAGACGATATTAAAGGTTTCAGTGACAAACATGCATGACATGCTCCTCTGGGAGGATACAGGCTCTCTAAATCTTCTTGAATGTGATTTAAGTTACAAATTACCCACATCTTGTTCCTGTGTTCTCCTTTATCTCTTCCTCCACTCTTCCTCTATGATTGCTATAGTTTTTGTATTTGTATTTTCTCTGTGGAGTTTAGCTCTAATCATACTTGATCCTAGCCATATTAGCTTTTTTTTTTTTTTTTTTTTTTAAATGAAAGGGGAAAACTTTACCACAGCAACAAATTTCTTTATGACATGATTTATCTCATTCTTTTTTATGGTACTGAGATTTTTTCTCCTTTAATTACCCAACAGAAGTGAAGTCTATCATCCTTTCCTCATCTTTAAGTACTTTGCTTTCAAGCAGTTCCAGATGACAGCATGGAAGAAAGTTTTCCAGCTAAATACAGCCACCTTTTCTCATGTATTTAGGCTGACTTGCTCTATGGAGAGCAGGCTACAGAAGTTGTACTGACCACACACTAAACACGTCTTCTGCTACCAGTTCTTCTTGTGGTAATATTTCTTTACTCCATATTAAACTGGCTCTGCCAATTCCCTGCCCTTACAGACCCTAGCTGTGCAGTGAAATCTCATTCTCTTGCATTTCACATGTGAGTCTGGTGATTTTCTGGCACGCTTGGACTGTGTACCAGCTGACCTTTCCACATCCAGCCTGGCAGCACTCTGGCTGTCAGAGGTCCCAGCTCCACATCCTACCTTTTCCTCCTCATGTTCTGTGCTGTGGTGTCCACACATCACATACAATTTGATAAAACGGTCACAAGAATGATTTATTCATTTATTTTTACTCCCCCTTGTGTGCCATTTTGCAATGGCAAACATCAGATTTGCCCAAATATAAGAGCAACAACAGAATTTGCTTTCTTCAAGAGCTCGCATGACTCCCAGGCTGCAGCCAACCCAGGGTTTGAGCTGGTGTTAGAGAATATACATCGATCTGTAAGATGTTTGCTATGTCCAGCCACTTCTGCTTCCTCCTGCAGCTGCACCCAGTACTGGCACCAGCAATACCCATCCCTGCCTGTGGAAGTGCACCAAGAATGCCAAGCAACTCATCTTCTGTTGCGGGCTGTCTCTCCTTGCCAGTGGGTTTGGAATCACTGTTTGTTGAGGAAAAGATTATATTTGGATGGAAATAGGTTTTGTTTTTGCACTGGAATACCTTATGGAACTTTCCTACGGAGAACCATTCCCAGGGAATCCCAGGCACCCCAAGGCCTTCTCAGAAGCTGAAGAGGCCTCGGTGGAACATCCACAAGCCCTGGTGGTGCCACAGCTGACAGATTCTGAGTGCTGTGAGCAGTGCTCTTGAAGCTCTTAATTGGTTCTCGGTGGGGCTGGGGAAGCACAAGCTGACTGCAGCATACAGCCTGTTCTGATGGAGTCCTGTTGAAGCCTTGGGAAAATATTACTGTAATGAAGAGCTGACTGACATTTAGCAGTGTAAAGCTTTTTGTACAACCGGGGAAATGTCACAATGCATTTTCTTTTCAAGGAAACGTGTGGGCCATGCTTTAAAAATTAATGCTTGCACGAAGGAGAGAAATGCTGGAGAAGGAGCCTTCCCTTTGTTTGCAGCAAACAGAAGCAAAATACTGTCTTTTAGGTGAGGGTAAATATGTCAGAGCCCTGACATCAGAGGGGAAACTCCCTCCCCCTGTGCCGTCCTCACCTAACTCGCATCGTTTTAGCGAAGCCAAAGGTTGCTAAAAACCATATGGAATGAAAAATAAAATAGCTCATAACTCTGCAACAGTTGGAAGGGAATTTTAGCTCATTCTTCATCTCTTTCACGTGCTGTGTTGAAATATGAGGCCAAGAAGGAGGCCAAAAGACTTAAATGGCCTATCATGAGGTAATTCAGCCACGAGCCCTGAACAGGAGAGCACAATGATAGCAGTGTGTTGGCTGTTTCCACAGAACTTGAAATATCAGAGCTCAGTAGACCCTAAAATGCACAATTAAAATTGAAACAACTCCTTAGGGCCAGGAGATTACTCAAATCTCCCCCTCCGACAATGTTCAACACAAGTGTCCTATAAAATATTTAATTGCTTGTGGCACCTGCACAGCATAGCTGTTGAGAAGAAACCCATAAAAGAACAAGCAAGATTCCTTACGCACTTTTACCACTGTGTCCTCCAGTGACCATCACATGAGCCCACGCTCCATGCAAAGGACTGAAGGTTCAAGCAGCAGCAAGCAACACGTAATTGGTCTTTTCACCACTATGTAGCCAACATTTTGTGTACAAGGGCTCGAGTTGTCCAGCAGGGCCCTTCATCAGAAGCATACATGAAGGAAAGGGGTCAAAGCAACAGGCTGCACGGAGTCTAACAGTTAAGCAGGGCTGTGCTGTGCTGGGTTTGCTGCCTCCTTGAGGTGTGGGAGGTTATTGTGAAGGCGGAAATCAAGAAAGGAGGAGGAAATGGCTTGCTACTTGGCCAAAAGTGTGGGGGTGGGTGTACTTTATTTTTGGACCCCACAGTGCCCTCAGGCACCATGAAGTAACCAGACACAGTTGATGGAAGGTCTCCGAGTAGCTTCAGACACAAATTGTGTTAATGCCTGTGGGCACCCAGGGAAGAGGCAGTGAGGAGGCCTGAAAAGCAGTGCAGAGGCTGAAACCTGAGGCCAGAAACACTGCAACAGCAATGTTAGCAGAAGACTTTTTGAAACTCCAAGCAGCGCAGCAAGCACAGACTGATTTTTGTCAGTGGTGGGGCACCAGAGAACCATAGAATCATTAAGGTTAGAAAAAGCCTCCAAAATCACCTAGTCCAATCATCTGCCTACCACCAGTACTGCCCACTGCCCACATCCCTCAGTGCCACATCCACACGGCTCTTGAACACCTCCTGGAATAGTGAGTCCACCACCTCCCTGGGCAGCCTGTGCCACTGCCTCACCACTCTTTCTGAAAAGAGATGTTTCCTAAAATCCAATTTGAGCCTCCATGCATACACACAGCTGCACTACTCATGGGACAGCAAATGGGCAGAAGAAATGGGGGGAATTAACAAGCAGCCCAGACCATAGGATATTTACCCGATGAAGGCAATCTGCTCTGTTTGTCACAGGATTTCCACAAGATCTGGCTGATTGGGGGTGGCAGGGTGTGGCAGTCATGAGATGCTTATTTTGCATACTTTATCCCATAATAATTACTAAAACAGCATTTACAACTGCAGCATTAGACTGTAGAAAAACAAAAATCAGACAGGAAAAATCAGCTGTACTATGTAATGTCACTTTCCAGCTTGGCTGAATCAGTGAAGCAAAGAGAAAAACAGACTTTTTTGGAAAGTATAAATACGTACTGAAATTTATATTGAATAAACATAAAAACATACCAAATTTAAAACTGAGAACTCTAGCTTAGCTGTTAGTTTTAAAATATTAACATAGGTTAATATTCACAGTTTTAAAAGTGCATAAACGAGGTTATTCATAGTCTATATGGATCAGCCATGCATACCTCTCCAGTGCCAGTTATTTTGGCTGCTCTCTTCAAGTTATGCTTCTCAACAACTTAGAAAAAAGAGAAAGGGGTGTTAGCAATCTCACAGGGCTGGCTTGTGTTTTCTTTTAATAATAACAAAATGTTCATTTAAAGGCAGTCTGAAAGTGCAGACAGCTGCTATTTCAGCCAGATGGTGGCACTATAAGTACTTACTATTCTCAGCGTATTATAAATAGAAAAGGGGGGGGAAAAAAAGAAATTAAACCGGGGTAATCACTGCAGTATCATTTTACAGCCCTGAATCTTTTAATTTATGAGAGACCTCCACAGATGACTAAACGTACATGAGCTGGCTGTGTTATGAGCCCAAACCATTAGGTTAATGAACAGCATGCTAAAAAGGAATAGTGTAAGAGTGTGTCGTGACGTTTTCAAAAATGCCTTCAAAAGGAAAACAAAAACCTTTCTTTCCCCACTCCCTTCTCAAATAGCAGAGAGGAATCCCAGTGGGCTGCCAAATGACCTCTCTTACCACACCACTAACATAAAGCCATTGATAGCAAAACATATTGAACACAGAAAGTAGAGGGCACTGAACTCAAAACTGTTTCTTGAGCAGATTAAGCGGTGGGACATACTGGATAACAACCTGGTACACAATATACCATCAGTAGCAATTTGTAAAACTTACAGATTACATGTTTGCTACAGAATATAAAGCAGGAATTTAAAGAAGGCAAGAAGCCCGGAATGAAATCCTGGCTCCTTTAGTGATAGTGACTTTTTCCTGTTGACTTCTGTGTGGCTTACTCAAAGCAAAATATACAGGACTTCAGAAGTGTGAATCTGTTTGCATCAGCAGAACTGTTCCTGGTTTACAAGAGGAAAAGTGAGAATCTGGCAGGAGAATCAACCAGAAAAGATGTCTAAAAGTACAACAAACATTTGACATATTGAAGGGAAAGAAAAGAAGTATGCAGCCATTCAGACATCATATTAACAAAGTTCTCAGGCTAACAGTGAACTTATTTAACATTTTTATGTCAAATTAAATGTGAAATTAATCCTATTTTAATTGCATTTGCCATTGTTCCTCCAGAGCCTTCTTTTTTTTCCCTTTTCCCTTTTTCCTTTTCTCTTCCCTCTCCTCTCCTCTCCTTTCCTTTCTTCTCCTCTTCTCTCCTTTCCATCATTTTGTATGATTACTCCCTTTTAAGAACCATTTACTGTTTTCCCAAGTTAATCTCTCAACTTTTCTACTTTATTATTCCTTCTCATTTTCTTGTGGAAAATTGAAAATATCCAATTTTTGGTCAGAATTCCTTCTCTGACATCAATACATTAAAACATACAAACAAACAAAATCACAGAATCACAGAATGGCCTGGGTTGAAAAGGACCTCAATGATCACCTAGTTTCAACCCCCTTGCTATGTGCAGAGTCACCAACCAGCAGACCAGGCTGCCCAGAGCCACATCCAGCCTGGCCTTGAATGCCTCCAGGGATGGGGCATCCACAGCCTCCTTGGGCAACCTGTTCCAGTGTGTCACCACCCTATGTGTGAAAATGTTCATATATACTGCTTTAAATTCATTGCTTTCAAAGGACTGACCAAGCAATACCTGCAATATCACTGATTTACAGATGGGGAAACATGAGAAAACTCAGAAACAGAACGATTTAGGTATCAATAATACAAACTCCTGTTTATATGAATAATTTTATGATAACATTTGGTGCAGCTATTTAGATACAGCAGGTTACTTGCATGCAAAAGTGTTTGAGGAGTAGATGTTTATCACCTATAGCAGCTGCAACTGCTTCTTCTTCATCTTCCTTGAAAAAAAAAAAGGTCAATCATGGGGAGAACACCATCTTTAGAAATAATCCTTCAAAACAAGAAGGGGGACAAAAGTAGTACAATCCAAAGCTATGATAAAAATATTTTTACTCATTCATAAAAAGTTCAGACTATACTTTTTTTTTTTTCCATTTTATCATTAAAAAATTTCAGTAAAAAAAGATTCCATACCTTTTTCACATTGAAAAGTCAAAAAGTCTTGTTGCCAAATCTTCTGAAATTTGGTAGCAGCAACACATTCAAGATTACACGTGATGTTTCACTGCATGACATTTCAAACATCGAGAGATGTGTCTAATGTCAGAGATTTGACTTGACTGGATGTTTTGGTCATAGCAAACTCAAAAATATTCACTACATTACAAATGAGAAATATAACTGACCTTTGGAAGGCCAACAGACATACTCCCAAATCAAACATATTTTTTAGATACATAGCACACATAGGAAAAACCCGAATATCTGGCTTCTTATCCCAATTCTCCTGAAGGGAGTTTTTTTTGACCTAGACATATATGAAATAAATGCAGGTTACAAACAACACAGGGAAGGCAGAAGCTTGCCAAAGCCTGATGAATATGAAAAGTGCTGGTTCTCTCGCTCCTGGACTTTCAGGAGTGTAGCAAATAACTTTTCCCAGCTACTGAAGAAAATAATCATTGCCATCTTAGAAAGAAGAACTGACATTACTGTACATACTGATAGAATACTTTTTTTTTTTTCCTCTTTGGGTTAAATAAGAGGTAAAAGCAAATGAAACAGAAATGTAGCATTCTACAGAAGGAAAATGATTGGAAGCATAGTCTTCGTATCTTCTAACAGAGATCATCTGGACAAATTCTGAAATTACAGCTGATTTTCTCTATAAAATTAGAATCACTTCCAAACAACATACCCTTCTACAAAATATATGTGGGGTTTTTAAAATATTTTTTTAATTCTAGACTAATGAAAGCATGGAGGGTTACCCTGCCTTAGATTTACAAGATGTAATTACTGCAGTGACTAGTTCCCTCACTAAAGCAGAAGTGTTCTGAATGAAGGTGAAGGCACAACACTGGTGGTGTCAGTCAACAAATATGTGTGTGTTTGTGAATGAATATTAAAATATGTGTATAAATATAAATTCTATTTACTTATCTATTTTTTTTCTTCCTAGAATGCAAAGAAAGCTATGAATATGTCTCCAAGTGAATAATCAGACAGACTATGAGTTTTTTTGAGGAAACTGAAAATGAGGAAGTGTCATCACAGTTTGCTTCTTGGTTTGTTCAAAAAAACATATTTTTACTTCTAGTTTCCCGATGAGGAATTACACACAAAAAAAGATATCCACAACGGGGAAAATGATCTCACTTCTGCACACTTTGACATGTTAGTCATTCCCATTTGGTTCCTCTTGTTCAATAGCTAATCCTTGCCCAACTTAGGAAAAATTAGTTGAATTAGACTTTATCAGCTACCAGATAGGGGTTTCCAGTAGAGAAATAGTTCATGTTTCCTTCTGACATTGTGCCACTCTACTTGTAGCCAATCCACCCAACAGAAACTTGTGGACGCTCTTACAGAAGTTCCTCAATCGCCACATTGTGGACAAGTCACAATGAATTAATGTACTTTGATTTAACACAGGTTTTAAGCAGCTATCTTTATGTCAGACTTATTTCTCCAGTTCCCTTGTTTCTCCTCCAGATGTTTCATCTTCTCCAGCACTGGTCAGATGAAAAGGGAAGCCCATTAGGAAGAATAAGGAACAATTGCACAATTTGCTAGTAATATAATGAGGATCGCTCAATAGCAGAATTAAAGAATGCTCTGCTCTGCAAGCCTTGCCTGCTCATCTGTGCATGCTTTACTGAAGGTTCACCATGAGAATCAGGAGCAAGACCACCAGTGCTGCAAGCAAAAGCAGGATTGGGCCCCAGTGAGGTCATCTTTTTACAAGAGCACTGTGAGCAGGAGCACTATCAGGAAGAGCACCAAATCACGCTTTTGAGATCTATCTCATGTGCTAATCTTGTCTCTTTTAGAAACCCAGGAAAGCCATTTCTTTCCCCAGATTTAGTCATTACCTTCCTCATTTTACAGCACTCTTACAGTTCATGCTAGCCCAGATACCATGATGCAAAGTGGAATAGCAAACTCAACAGAGCTCCAGTCTGAAATGCTTCAGTAACATTTTCTCTGAGTACTCAACTCTTGTCAGGCCAAGTCCCTTCCTACACAGAGCTCAGACCAAAAGAGCTGTAGGAAACATCATTTTTGTGTCTTCTGCCACTTTGTGATGCTTGATTCAGATTAGCAACAAGTGTGCCCCTTCAAGGCACATCCACCGGGCAGGGAGCAGCACTCTTCAAGCATTGGGTACTGGGGAGCTCAGGGGGACTACGTGACCATCCCTTCCCTGAGCTGCAGGCAGCATGTGAGGGTCATCTGGGGCACCACACAAGCTCCATGGGTTGCCTGTAAAACACAGGGATTCTAAAGCCTTGGAAACTGCCCAGAGACATACCCCAAATCCCTGGTGTTGCATGACAAAGCAGTGAAGTAGAGCACATCCAGCAGAAAAGCTCTTCAAAATCAGGTGAGCTGGAGGTTTCAGAAATTCGTGAAGACCCTGTAGATAAGAAAGGCATAGATTGCTCCAGACTTTATTTCACAACATTTGTCTTGTCTGGAGTTAAGTCTTAACACTAGATTTTATCACTAGGTAGGACTAACTTCATTCTTATCTTCAAGTAAATGCTGCAGTGTAGGCTCTCAGAACAGTGCTGGTTTGTTCAACTTGCAAGTGTTATGTGCACTCAAGCTTTGATTCAGTGTTTTCAATAGCACTGTGATTCCTGGCCTGTTGTCCTTAGGGCCAGGAACCCTACAGATCTCCTCTACTGCAGAACACAAACTCCTTGGGTATAAATAGCCCCCTGAAGCCCTGGAAATGCCAGGCAGTTGTGCCAAATTGATGATCAACCTTGAGAAGGGGCAGGAACAATGCAACTGCACAGGGTACCTATTTCACAGAGCAGCTGAAAGAGCAGGAGTCAAATCTAGCAGAGATTTCAGAGAGGATGAAGAATTGATTCTGTCCACTGTGGATGCAAACCTAACTTTGGAATGATCCATGAACTCAGAAAAAAAAATACTGCTTTTTTTGTCTGTTTGTTTTGGTTTGGTTTTGCTAGTTTTGCACATAAATACTAAAAACTCTCTAAGCAACGGCTCTAAAACAGAACTGGGATAATTCACCACAATCATCAACACTCAGGAAATAATACATATCTTCTAGTGGCACCTCAAGACACAAAATCCAGCTCTCCCTGGTGCCATAAATCACAGAAAGCGAATCTAGATGAAAAATATAGGCTGTTATTGTGTAGTTTCACTGCCAGGCTTCAGCAGAACTAAATCATCTTTCTGTAACACAGAAAGCAACCTCAGCTAAACTAGCTAAAATAACTGAATGCAACCTAGCAGCAGAGAAGTGACTTAAGAAAGAATATAAAGCCCCTGACAAGAGAAATCTAGGCTGTCACACAGCCCTTCAGCAGCAGGCTGATTGTAGACAGGACATGTGAAACCCAAGCAGGGTCTCTGTGTCTTAAATAAGAGGCAAAAAGGGAAAGATGAAGCCTGCAATAGAGGCAAAGGGAAACAAGTGTGTGACAGCAGTGACAGAGGAGAGGCTGTTCAGGAGAGCTGTTTTCTGTCTGAATGTTGAAAATATGAAGGAAGACAAACAGAATCTTTTCAAGACACCTGGGAAAAATGACAGAATTTTAATTAAAGTATTTGTGTATAGGAATCACAGAATCACAGAATCACAGAACCATTATGGCTGGATAGATCACTAAAGTCACCTAGCTCAACCAGCAACCCATCCAACAGCATGCCCACTAACCTCAGTGCCACATCCACAAAGTTCCTGAACACCTCCAGGGACAGTGACTTCAACACCCCCGTGGGCAGCCTGTGCCACTGCTTCACCAATCCTTATGAGAAGGAACTCTTCCTAACATCCAACCTGAACCTCCTTGGCACAACTTGAGGCCATTCCCTCTCATCCTATCACTGTTACCTGGGATAAGAGATTGACTCCTACCTCGCCACAAGCTCCTTTCAGGTGGTTGTAGAAAGCAATAACGTCTTATCTGGACCTCCTCTTCTCCAGATTGAACAACCCCAGTTCCCTCAGCAGCACCCCAAAAGACTTGTGCTTCAGATCCCTCGCAGCTCTGCTGCCCTTCTCCAGACACTCTCTAGGACCTCAATGTCTTTCTTGTAATGAGGGGCCCCAAACTGAACAAAATACTCGAGTTGCAGCCTAGGAAAGCTATACGTGGCCCTAGAAAGTGGGAAACTTCTTGCTAGGTGGGCTGCCTCATGCTAAAGGAAGGCACAGGAAATGGCAAACAAACATGGGAAACAAAAGGCCAGCGTGAAGGCTTGATGTCCTGGCAGCTACATCTGGCACCTCCTGTGGCCTTCTGCTTTTCCCCTTTTGACATCATGTATGGCACTGCGTAGCACTGAGCTGAGCTGGACTCCTCTTGAGTGCACATGGAGATGAGGCCGTGTGCTGCACCACAGCTCCAGAGACTGAGAGAATCCATGATTTCTACAGGAAACTCCCTTTTCATTTCAGATACAGGTCAGTAATAGTACAGCAGAGTTGATAAACAACCCTTGGTTTTGTAATCTTGTTTTCACTTGCATGTGCATTCCTGATGTTCCTGCTGACAATGAGGACATAGGTAAGGAATTTCCACACTGCCCTAGTGGCCTTAATGAATCTACAGGAGAGGCAAACTGCACTCGTCTGCAGGAGAGGGCATTCAGGGTTCCAATCTCACACCAGAGATGGAGCCAGATGTGGTGGGGGGTTCAACATGCCACTTTTCTGACAACTGAGTACATCCCAAGAAACCCAGGAGAAAGGACTTACTGGAGATGGATAATGTAGACAGAGGAGCTCAGAGGAAAATTCAAAGGTGTTTTCTTCTGAAAAAGTGAACAGAAATATGGCTTCTTCTTACTGCACTTGAAAGGGAACCTACCCTCAGGGACAGAAATCTGAAGGATTAAGAAAGAATGAGACTCAGCTAGGCAGAAGCTGGAATGAGAAGTCATTATTTTATTCTGCACATTTCTGCCTGACTTTTGAATAGCTATGAAAAAAAAATTTTCATTTCAAAACTTCCTGAGGCAGGAGCCACACCTTCTGTCACAGATAAATGCAGGCAGGTAATCCCATCAAAGCCAAATCCCATTGAGCTTGTTTGCTATACAGAGACCCGCTGATTCCAAGCCACTGTTTCCCTCTTCAGTTCATCACCTCTGGGACTTCTGGAGTGCACATGTGTTATTACTACCACACAGATCCATGTCTAAGGCATAAAAGCCCCCTCCAGCCTTGCCCTACAGTTACCTATGGCAATGATTAAAACCTCATTTAACATGTCATAGTGAAATGGAATATTTGCACTAAGTATCTTACATTAGCCAGCAGAAGCTCCAATCAAGACTAGAGGATGTGATGTGATTTACTGACTGTCAGAAAGCTCTTGATGAGCCAAGAGTAACTGGGCTGAAAAACCTCTGCATCGTGAGGAGGAGGCACAAGTCAGCAGGCGAAGTTCAGAGGTACCTGGAGTTTGTAGACTCTTAACTGCACAACTGTAAGGAGAGAGGAAGGCAGACAAACGGAGCTGCTAGAATGGTCCAAAAACCCAAGGGAGCTCCTCAGTAAGCTTAACTGTCCTTAGTTCATTCATAAGCCAAGAGGAATAGTCAGGCAGGAGGTAGAGGAGGGGAAGGTAACATCTTTACATTAAAGAAAAATGTATTAAGGCTCACAAAGTGCTAAGATATTAAGGGACTGAGACCATGCACCCTCCTCTAAGGCATAGGTGTCCAAATTTTTCACTTGTCTGGACCACATTGAGTGAAGAGGAATTGGGTCCAGACCCGCCATGATGGTGCAGAACAGTTGGCAGCTGCAGGACAGGCTGGGCCAGGCCATATACAACCCATGGGCCAAGGGTTGGGCATGCCTGCTCTAGGGTGACCTATAAAAAAAAAAAAAGATGTCTGCACCACATCATTGTGTGTGGCAGTGTGCTGTCACATACTCTGTACTGAGCAGTACAAGCTCTGTGTAGAAAGTCAGATTTGATGAGTATGACTAGGCATCATTCAAATGAGCTATTAGGAAAAGTGATAGATATGATTTGTCTGAAGATCGCACAGAAAGACATGAGAAGAGCAGGGAAGTTACAGTTTGAATATCACATCGGAGCTTTGTTGATTTGGTTCTACAAGTGTGTAAAACATGTCTTCAATGGCTAGCTTCCAAAACAAAGGCAGGGCTTTCATGTGTCCTACTTTTATATGACAACAGGTAAGATACCTGCTTAGATAGCAAGTCACACAGGTCTCCTTTCACAGCTGGTGGAGAGAAACTAGCAGGAGGCAATTCATCTGATCTGATACGTGCAGTAGGAGATGAGTCATGCTCTACAGGTGTCTGAACCTCCCCATTGACTGCAGATGGAGCCTAGATGACTAACTCTGACATAGTTACTGTGAACACCAATTTTCAATCAGATGGATATCTTCCTACCTCCCACCCCCCAAAATACTTCCCTCTTCGTAAGAGTCCACATGCCTCATTCTTAAAGGTATGGTTG
This sequence comes from Chrysolophus pictus, assembly GCA_037305975.1. Classification (NCBI taxonomy): domain Eukaryota; kingdom Metazoa; phylum Chordata; class Aves; order Galliformes; family Phasianidae; genus Chrysolophus; species Chrysolophus pictus. The sequence continues at coordinate 88,352,348 of CM074576.1, read as the reverse complement.
GTGCTTTAACTCTTTTTCAGAATTCAAATCACACCTGCTCTTCCAACCTGAAGACATCAAGGCTTTCATTTACATCTTCCTTCACCATTCTAAGGTGGTGACATGTCACATGGTGGCATGTCACAAGAGGACATCACTCCATTGTGTCCATCATGTCCCTGCTCCTAGCATGGCTGCTGAGCCCTGGCCATGCTTTCTCACGTTGAGCTCAGTGAAGCAAAGGGGCTCTGCAGAAAGCTGCCTCTTCTAGGCGATGGAATGGGCATCCAAATGGACCAAGAAATCATACAGACAAGCTCAGATAAACAAAAGTCCACTGTATCTTAGCAATCCAAACTTTTCTAAATTTGTCAGACTCATCAATTTCAGAGCCTGGTTTAGCACAGCAGAGAAGTGCATACTTAGTTTTGAGAAGATAATGTCAAAGAAGGGACTTAAGAAAGCAGATTACTTAAATAAGACTTCCACAGTGTCCCCTGTACAGCACTTCAGCTACAAATACCTGGCTATTCTGAAATCTGCCACTTATTTGACTGTGACCAGAACTTCACCTCAGCCATCTCGTTGTTTTTGTGCACAGCCAATTGGCAAATATTAAAGTTTGAAGTCAGAGTATTTATTATCCTGTAAACGCCATTTTGATAAAGCCATTCCCTTGCCCTTCCCTGTTCTTAGTTGAAAGACTAACTCTCTTTTACTACTCATAAAAATAAACCTGTATCAGATTCAATTTCTTTCATACCACTCCATCAGAATGTTTATTCTTCTTTATCACTGAGATCAATATTTATCCATGTGGGAGGAAACAGTTCTCTCTGTTCACCAAGCTGTTATTGTGTTAAAGTTTAACGTCACTAAGGAGGCAGTAAATGACTTTATTTATTTAATCAAATAATGTACTTTACTAAGAAAGCCAACCATACTGTTCCTAGGCGGGATCCTAAGCACATTTTTCACAGTAATGAGCCTTTAATAGCTACCCTCGTTTTAATAACATATCTCTACCTTAAGCATGATTGGATGTGAGCTGGTCTTACGCTAACTTTCACACCACAGAGACAGGTAACTTTGTAGTATTGGTGCTGACATACAAAGACTTACAAGAACTGGAATCAGAGCTGCCACCTATGTATTTGTACAATATGCTTTCTTTCCAGCTTCACAGTTCCCCAACAGTCTTTTCAGCTTTGTAGTGTCCCAACAATCTTTAAAGATGAAGAGAACTAACAATTTAAAAATTTTTTTTTCTCATCCGAAGTTTTTCTAGTCTCTGTGCTGACAGGAATATCTCCAAAACTCCTGGTACAGCACAATTCCCAGGAGGGTTTTGTTTATGAATTAATTCATGATTAATATTACTTTCTAATTTTAACAAGCATTCTACATAGTAATTATTAGCCACCACTAGGGAAACTCTGAAGTGGCTTGGAGTTCGAGTTCAGTTCAGATAAACACACAAAAGTTCAGATGCTTATCCAATTGCTTGCACTTCTTGAATCAGCAGGGCAAGTCTGGAAACCTATCAGGTTCCCCATCTCTATGCTCCCACATGTTAAGTCATGCCAAGAATGTTCCAGCTGCATTTTTTTTTTTTTTTTTTTTTTTTTTTTTTTTTTTTTTTTTTTTTTTTTTTTGGTAGTGCTTCTGCATGCCTGGTTTTGGTCCTGAGCTGAACTAAGAAATACAAAGGTTCATGACAGGGAAGGTGAGGCCCAAAAGGAAGTTCTGTTTCTCACTAAACAGAGTGTTTTCAAGAGCCAGCTGTACCATAGGATTGTAGAATCATACAATCAGTTGAGTTGGAAGGGACCCTTAAGGGTCATATGGTCCAGCATCCTTGCAGTGAACAGGGACACCTACAGATAGTCCAAGTTGCTCAGAACCCCATCCAGCCTGGTCTTGAATGCCTCCAGGGATGCGGCATCCACCACCTCTCTGGGAAGCACAAACTTCTCAAGACAAAGGGCCATCTTAAGAGAGGGCCATACAGCTTATGGCCCCACAAAACCTTCCTCCACAATCCCCAGATAGGATGCCCATCTCTTGTACTGATCTGGAATGTCTAGGTACCCCTCTGCTCTGTGCACATCTCTTCTCTGGCGTCTTTAGCTTTCACTTTAACTCCACAGTTCTCAGAAATTGAGTTTAATCCTCTGGAGCACTCCACGAGCCAACCATGCTCAGAGTACAGCTAACACAGATTCCATTTCCTCATCAAAGGAATTTTAAAACATTTCTTTTAAATAGCACTTATAGCGTGCTATAATGTGGAGATGTCCAGCTTATTAGTGTTCAACCATGCCTTCCAAGGAAATGAAAGGGCTGGAAACAACCCACTCTACAGCCTGTAGGGAGTCAAATGTGCTTTCCAAAGGAGCACATTAATCTCCAGGTTGACTGAGGAACGCCATGCCCTCCTGTTAATGCTACGTCCGTGTGAATCCGGGAAGGCATGTGCTGTCAGAGCTAAGACATGTGAGCAAGTAGTGGAGCAGCTCTGAGGGGCAGAACAATTTATGAGACCAGGGTTCGTAACTGCTTCTGAGTTCTCAAACCCTCAGATAACCTCACGATACTACAAAGAAAAGTATTCTATCTGCAGTAGTATTGAGACAATTTCCAAAATGTTCTTGCTTAGTTTTTTTTTTTTTGCAATTTGTTAATATGAGGCCTTGCCTTGTCCCTGAAGACGTTCGTGGCCAGGTTGCATGGGGCCCTGGGATCTAGTGCATGGCAACCCTGCCCAGATCAGGGGGTTGGAACTAGGTGATCTTTAAGGTCTTTTCCAATCCAAGCCATTCTATGAATCTATGTTTCCGCAATAATATGATTCTATATTTCTCTGTTTTTATTAGTCCTCAAAAAGCAGTTTATCCAGCCTCAGAAGTGATAAGCTTACTGTGTTTTGATGGAAGTCATTCAAGTAGCCACAGCACAGGCTTGAAATGTAAGCAAAACTGAATTACTCAGCCCTACACAGTCTCACCCATGAGTACGGGATGCAGATTGACTGCTATCTGTGATCTCCTCACTAATTCACCTGTTGTGAATGACTGTTCTAATTTGTCTCAGAAAAGCTCAGGAAGGCCTGGGGAGAGGCAACACAAAGCAGGCCTGAGTGTGCATTACAATTATGTTTCTAAAAGGAACTATGGAATTAAATAAGGAATTGGTCAAAATTGCTTTGCATGTATTAGTAATCTGCGTGCACAGATATGATTAATATCACTAGCCAGTTCAGTTTTCTCCTTTAGGTTTCAAAACCCGAAAGAACTAGTTGGTGTCATGGCACCCGTGAGAGAAAAGAGTGGGAATCTGAAAATATGTGCAGCCCAATAAACCTTGGCACATTTTGATGGGAACAGATTTTCCCTGAAGGAACACATATATAAACACGAATTGCAGAAGCAGGCACTAGGGTTAGGCACGCTTGCCCTTTCCATTTCTGCAATAGCATGGATGAGATAAACATGCATTGCCTCGTGGAAGATGCCTACCCACACTAACATCCCCTCCTGCCATGCACAGGAGATCACCGCCAACATTTGTAATCTCATTGCAACCACACCAGTGTCTGCTCGCTTCTCCACTCCCCTTCAAATTTCAGTTTCAGAAACCAAGAGATTGTGTGAAGGTTTTCATTTTCATATTGTTTTAAAGACGTGGGGTTTAGAGCTTTCAAGGCTTCAAAAAGTAGCTTAAAAAGATAAGGCAAATTCATCATACAGGCTCTGAAAACAAACTCAAAAACCCTCAGCCTATGTAAGAAATAAAATACAATCTTAAGCTCGACTGTACTTCCAAGAAGATACCCATGTTTTTTTTTCTCTTTTTTTTTAATATTAAACATGGCCATCTTCCTTCTAATGATTTATCACATTCATCTCTTCAAAATATATTAAAATGCCTCTGAAAAGATGCTAAACAGAATGCATTCTTTTGCCACAGTGAATTGTTAGCCACAACTCTTTCAGGAAGAAGAAAAAAGCTGCTTTCTTGAAAGACTGAGCCATCTCATATGACCTCCATTTTACTCCTAAGATAGAGAGAATAGAACATTTGCTTTCATGCAGATATAATTTCTTCCCCTCTCTGAGGCAAAGAAACCAGAGCAAGACAAATCAAGAGTGTGCCTTGCATTGCAACTGTGGATTCACTCCATGTCAAGCAACCCACCAGTGGTGACATGGATGAAGCCATGGTGCTTCAGCATAGCAACCTTTGGAACAGTCTGACAAGTGAGGTTGTGGAGTCATTGTCTGTGGAGGTTATCAAGGAAAGGGTAGATGTCACATTGAATGACATTGTCTAGAGCAGTCACAGGTATGGGCTGACATTTGGTCTACATAATCTTAGCGGTCTTTCCAACATTAATGATTTTACGATTCAAGCTCGAAGAGGGTAGATTTAGGTTATACAGAAAAAATCTTTACAGTGAAGATGGTGAGGCACTGGAACATATTACCTAGTGCTGTGGTTGATGCTCCATCCCTGGAGACTTTTAAGGTGAGGCTGGATAAGGCACTGGACAACCCGATCTAGCTGCTGTGTCTCTGTTTGTTGCAGGGGAGTTGTACTAGATGACCTTCAGAGATCCCTTCCAAGTCTAAGGATTCTATGATTCTATGATTTTCAGACATCAGCTTCCAATGTTGGGCTGCTGCTGGCATGCATGGAGCTTGCTCCATGGAAATGCAGTACGAGCACACACTGCTGTGACTGTGAGGAGCAGCAACACAATTAAAAGCAGCAACAAGGAGGTGATGGGAAACGGAAAGATTAATCCCATTGCACTGCAACTTTTTTTTATTTAGTGAAAAGGAAATACAATTAGGTGGAACACATTAAACGTACCTACACAGATATCTGAGCATCTCCCTGGTGCACGAGAATTCATGCCTGCAGATGAAACAGGCAGGCTCCACTTCCTTAATCTAATTAGAAAACTAAACTTAAAATTATCCTCCTCCAGAGAGACATTTATACCTCCAAATATGTTCAGTAAAATAGAATATGAAGCTGAAAGGAAATCATTGAATTATTTATTATGGTTTTCTAATGTGCTGGGCTTACAACTTCAGACAGTAAAAAATACAGTAGAAAATGACTGATTACAGTGTATACCGGAAATTTTGGGGAATTAAAAGAAAGCTGCTTTTGCATAATTGCACACTTCCATTTCTTGTGGAAAATTAAAAAGCCATTGCTTCTCACTAAAGATGACTATAATTGCAAATAAGGGATTTTGGAGGCGGGAGGGGAAAAAGCAAGGAGGAGAGAAAGAACAGTGGCAAAGATTCACAATGTGCTTGTGGAGGCTAACGCATGAAATTAAGCGATGCTCAGAAACGCAGCTGAGGTACAGAGGAACAAAAAGCTTGCCTTCCACAACTGTGCCAAAAAATGGGCCACTTCCATGTGTATGGCTCTGCCACAAGGAGCTTGAAGTGTGGGTGAGGGTGGGAGAGGGGAGTGAGGAACCACCAGCATTACTGGCTCGGGGAGTTTGCATTAGCAACTTGCACTTGTGAATTGGAGAATGCAGGGACACATTATATATTCTGCTGCACACATAAGGGATGGTTTCTCTTCCTTCTTCAACAAAACAATTAGACACAATCCAAGGAGACTCAGAAAATCTCTCCTGTGGTCCTCTGAGGGACTTTCATATCAGAAACAGAAATCAATCTTTGCTGCTTATAATATTGCTGTGTAGGGATTTCTTTAAGTCTTATAGATGAATTAAGCATTACTGAGTGTAATAAAGTTCTAATGCTTATAGATACCAAATGCTTTAGTATATAAATGCACCTAACGAATTCATGCTTACATGTGCGTAAGTATATGCATATTAACACATGTATTTTTATATATTAGTGTCCAGTTACAGTAAAGCAAATTTACACATCTTAAAACTAATGTTGTATTTGTCTATGTCTATCTATATATATTTGTCTATCTATACTCAATTATTTTATGTTTACACATAACAGAAAAAAATAAGTCATTATTAAAATTCCTTGCTGCTTTCCAAATTTCAACCTATAAAGAAATTTTGAGTCTTTTTGTCAGGCTAGTATATTAGACACAAACAATCATGTCATCAGTGTGCTAAAATGCACAACAATAGACTACAGAATTTGCACCTGGACACTTTATTGAAGACAATATTCCCAAGCGGCAGGCAGCCCTACGACTCACAAGCTGGAAATAGTCCCACTCTGAAACAATCAGAGGAATTGCTCTCACATCTTCTATCACATATGTTTTTTCCTGTACTTGTTTGACACGGTTTTGTTTTATAGTAAAAACTTTAGCATGTCTGTACAAAAAATGCTTACAACTAGACTTCGATGTCTCACCCACATAGCCAGGGGCTAGGATTCCCCTCAGAAACATTCTATTTCTTGGATAGTATCTCACTATTTAGGTAAATCTTCTGGCATGATGATGCATGCATGTTTCAGTAGACTGCCTTTCTCCCTGAAAGGAGGTGGTGGAAAGATTCTCAATGTTGCCCTGAAAATTTGGGCAGTCAGGAGGAATCTCTGTCAGCCCATTGCTTTTTCAGATTGCCCTGCATGGTTTTTGTGTTATGTTAGAGGTGCCTTCAGGGGAACTCACTGAAGTGCTGTCACAAACTACTCATAAATAGGAAGATGACTCCTGGATCCAATCCATTTTGAAGATGTTCCAGCAGAAAAGTTGGGTAATCTTTACATGGATTTCTCTCAGACAAAGACACACGTTCACTGACTCAGAAATCACTTCCAGACATGATCAAAAGCTGCTGTAGATGATGGCACATAGGTAACCGACTGCCTAGACAATCAAAACCATGGTTTACAATGTGCATTCTGGAAAGTTCCTCAAGACTGTCAGACATCAAACAAAAATTCAAACAATAAATAAATAAATAAATGCTAGTTATACTCTGTGAAGTCAACCCTGTGCTTTGCACACTTGGAAATGCCCCCAGACAGCCATTGGGCATATTCAGAGCAAGTCTGTATGTTAGATGTCCCCTAGTTCTGAAGCTATCAACGTTGACACATCTAGGCTAAAAGGAATTCACTGACCCTACAGCATCATTTCTTCCTGATTTCTACAGGGAGAGAGTAGATTTTGTAGCAGGCACAGGAGGATACCTGCATTTGGCCCAGTGAGGTTTCCAGTCCTCTGCCAAGATCACAAAGTGGCACAGGAACATATGGAGAGACATGTCCCAGCTGGAGCCTCCTTTCACCCACATACAAGCTTGTCTCACCAAACTGTCCCTGCCACCCTCTCCCACCCAGAGCCAACAGTTGAGGGTGGAAAGCCACCATCTGCAGGGCTAGGCGGAGGAACCAATTGCTCCCCTAAAATACAGATGGAACAGAAAATGGTGCCATGGGGGAAGCAGAACAGGTCCCAAAGAAGTATAGGTAAAAGCACGAGGGGACGTTATTTCCTGATGTTTGAGAGCTGTGACACTGATGCATTTTCAACACAGGAACCCATACGTAAGTGAGTGACAAATCCACAAAGATAATCTCAATTTAAGTTAGTACAAAAACAGATTACACGGTGGTCAGGCAGTAAGTGCCAACATAATGGGAAGTTTTCATTTTGAGTCAGCATGGAAATGTCATTTTTTCCCCTTTGTTCTACTTCCAGACACCCAAAATCTTGCTGGCCCAACTTTCTGCCATAGACTATGTAACCAAACAAAAGCTGTTTCTTAATTGTGGGAAAGGAGTGGAAGAATCTTCTTCCCCTCTGGACAAAGCAATTCACTCCCAGAGCCTTCTTGACTTGGCTGGCAGAAGAGCTAACTCAGCACATCAAAGATAGACTCCCATCAAGTTTGCCTTTCGTTTTCCAACGCTTTTATTCTGAAGTGTCATTTAAGGGAACAGAGAGAATTTACATCGTCATGGTAAAATAATGGCACTGACCTCACCAAATTATGGCACCACTGCGGAATAAGCACAAGATAGTCCTATCAGCAACGGTAGTCCAAAACAGGATATGTTAATGTCAGGGTGGAAACCACATCTTTGATTTTTTTTTTTCTTAATTGATATCAGGGAGAAATAAAGAAGTTTCACTTCCATGCAAAAAGGAAAAAGAAAAAAAGCTTGTTCAAGAGATGATGCTACCGCTAATTCCAGTGAGTGTGACAGCCTGAATTACTGGGAGATGGCAAACAGAGCATTCTTTCATTGTTTCCACAGTATAATATGTGGAGAGGAAGGGAAAGTTATATATATTCTTTCACGAACTGCACAGCTACACTGTGGAATTCATTACCATCGGATGTAATGGCAGCCAAAAATATACGTGGAAAGATTAATCCAATTCATGGAAGAGAAGTCCGCCACAAGCTGTTAAACACAAAAACACAAACATGGTCCCTGGATAAGGAAATCCCAGTGCAGCTGGCTTCCGGGAGCGGGAAGGATGCACTGGAAGAAAGGAGAGCATGTGCCTGCTCCAGCATCCAGTGGCTCCGGGGCAGGGCAGGTCTCTGGCGGCACAGATTTTCTTCTGCCACGGGAAAAATACTTAGGTTGAAATTTCCAGTTACCCAGGAATCTGAGTTGTATTCAACACTTGTCAAGCTCCCAAGTGAAAAATTTGTGCAAATGCTGAGGCAGTTTCCTTCAATTTCTAGAACTGTTTTCAAAAATCTCGTGTTTGCAGCATACAAGGGTGAAAAAATAAGCAGCGGAAGTGAGTGCAGTTCTCAGGGGAAGGTAGCCAGGCTGGAACTTGGGCACCCAAACACAACCACAGTGAATAGGTGGGATCAACTGACCATCTTAAAAAGTCTGAAAAACCTAGGTACAATCAGAAATATATCACCTACACATGTTCATTAGCTGTTTGGAGGAATGTACAGGTGGATTTCTTGCTAAAGTCCAGTGCTGTTAGGTCTGTTGCAGCTTGGGAAAGGAGACACTATCTGCTCTTCTGCTTTTCTTTCTACTTGTTCTATCTATCTCTTGTCAACAAACATTTTTAGTACAAATTTTTAAATATTCAGAGATATAAATATCAGGAAATTCCCAGAAAATAAGGCAACTGAAGCCAATGCTTTACCATCCTATGTGTAAACAATATTTTTCCTGACCAGAGCACGGGAATTGACTTTGTTGAGAGTTTTTACGAAAATTGTTTGTTAAATGGAAACAGCTTAAAAAAGACAGAGATATGCTTAAAAAAGAAAGAGATATGTGCTTGTTATGTAACTTATTTGAATCTCTTTTTCTCTTCTTTTTGCCAAGATCTGCTTGATAATGGCGTGAATTGTTTAGGCAAGCTCATGCAGCCTACAGACATATGTACATACAATCTTTAACAGAACTTTCTGTTCCTTGTTCCCAGGTACACACCATACCATGTTGGATATTTAAAAACCTGCTATAGCCTGTTAATGGAGTGTGGAAATAACCCTGGAGGATAAAGCACACAGAGTTTATTACATAAACGAAGAAATTTTGGCCAGGAGAAATTGTTGATCCTATTAAATACGTTTTAATGAAGTCAAGATTTAGGTGATTTTTATGATAATAACTTCATTCCAGTTGCTGTTTCAGCATGCCAAGTTCTATATCCCATTAGCCCATTCATTACCAAAGAACAAACTGTTATTTGTGGACTTTACTTTTAACTTTTATTTTTAAAAGGCAGGATGGGAAGTGCTTATGTTGGCTCTTTCTTGATACTATTATTCCCCCAAAATCTGACTATAAAGGGAATTTCAGTGAAGCCATTAATAAGTGAAGCAATAATAAGTAGTTCTGAAAGAAAAGCTCAGGGACTGTCCTTCACTGCAAGACCTATAGCCCAAATGCTGCCTTTCAGTGGAAGGCCTCTTTGCTTGCATATTAGTAACTTTTAAACCAATCTCAGTTGTTTTACAGGAAAAATAGGCTAAAGTTTCAGCTAGCACACAGTTTCACTTGCTAACAGAACAATTTTGGCAATTTTTTTTTTTTTTTCCTGGGTGCTGAGATAATATTGTATTAAAAATTCATGGTGTTGTTCAAATTAATGTAGAAATGCCCAGGCTAAGCCCTATAGCAGTCTTTGCACAATACATGCTTGAGTGGAAGACCAGCAGGTAATCAACGGCCCAAAATTCATTTCATGGAGGTGCTGCTTTTACCTACAATGAAGTAACATGAGTCCAGAAGGACAACAGTGAACCAAACCAAGCCAAGCAAAACCAAACCAAATCAAACCAAAACAAAACAAACTGAACTTTAGTTAATAACACTGAAGTTAAGTCAGCAATGAAGACACATCTTTTCTTTGATAGCAAACTGAAATAGTACAGCCCTTATGCCATGTCATTGGTCTTAGTACTGAAAGGTTGCACTTTGGAATTTTTGGACTGTCCTTCAGATCTCAACTGTTTTATACTCTGCTTTGAAGCATATCAAGCCTCATGTTTTTTGCTGCAATTGACTTTGAGGAAATGTTAAAATGGGAATACTAAATGAATTGCATTGAAATCTTTGATTTTCCACTGAAAATAGTTCAGTGAATAACGTGGCTGAAAACTCATTAAATGTAGGAATCATCTGAATATCTTCATGTTTTTCATAGTATTTGATGAGGTATTCAGTCATGATATTTATATTTTTTACTGAATATTCTTGATTACTACAGTAGTGAAATCATCTCAAAATCCTGGTGAGAACTGGAAGAAATCCCCCTGTACCTACAAATGGATCCATGATGAAATTAGAGCAGTGTAAAACGTAGACTGTATCTTTCCAGACATAATCTGGCATGAGTTTGACCTTCTTCATGTGAAGTTAAGATTTTCCATTTTATGCTGGTGCGCCTGCCATTGAGATGGGACCCACAGCAGAGCTAAAAAGTGAATACCAAGAGAGATCTCTCAGTCCCTCTCCCCCATACTCTTTCTCTGAAGTGAATTTCCTTGGGCTACACTAACATAATCCATGAATGCCTCTTGTAGAGAAAGGCTGAACAACTGGATGCTTTTGTAAATTAACTAATCTTATCACTGAAAGAAGAGTAATTTACAGAACCCTTTGCAGTTTGCTAAATTCTTTTATAATATTTTTTTTCCTCTACTTTTTTCCCTCTTTGTCCTGGGGTGTTCTGATCCTCACGCTTTATGGGGACCAAAAAGCCATAACACCTAATGTTGTTTCATATGAGAAAGCATGTGGAGTTATATATTGCGTAGATCTCCTGAGGTAAATAAATAGCCAAGTTCCAAGAAGCCATTATGAAAAATATAATAAAAACATTTGAGACTGGGTAAGATCAATTACACAGTCATCAGTAAAACTAAAGACACTGAAGATTGCAAGAGCTTCAGGTCATGGGGCAGGTTGCCAAATGCTGTGAGTGTTTCACCTGAAGAAACTATAAGCTACATTAGCATCAGGAAAAAAAAAAAAAAAAGAAAGAAAGAAAGAAAAAAAAAAAGAAAAGAAAAAAGAAAAAGGAATGAAAGGAGACAGAGCTACACTACATACTACAAGAGCTATTAATAAACTGTCCAAAGCATGATACAAATAGACGTTTTCTTGTAGCTACAAGTTGCAATTCCAGCTCAACTTACACAGCTAAATGGAATACAACTCCATCAGGGGGACTGAAGTACATATGTACACATATGTACAAACAAAGATAGAGCTCTCTGAGTCCAAAGTTGTGTAAGATTTGGTTTAAAGATAATCTTTCAAAGGTGACTTGTAAAACTCATCCTTTCCAGTGACAGCTGAAATTCAACACGTTACTTACAGACATAATGGTCTCAAAGCAATATGTTTCTAATGTAAGACTTGCTAAATTCAGAATGAAACTTCCTTCATCCATCATCACAACAAACGTATCAGGATATTGCTGCTACAACAACAAAGCCTCCTGTTTTTTAATGTATAAAAATAAACACTTCCTGACCAGCGAGCTCAATCCATTGTGTTTCAGGTCTAATTTTTAAGTCAGATGAAGTATAGAGACATGGAATGGGCACAACTGCATTCAATAAAGGAAACAATGAATAATGACAGGCTCTCACAATAGAATCTGACAGATCTTGCTTCTGCGGGTTTCTTATCATTCTCATCTGGCTGTCCCGCCCTTCTGCTGAAGATAGCCACCCCACAGCAGAGATGCAAGAAACCATGTGTGCATCCCAGCAGCTCTGCTCTGGTCCACTGCCTGCAACTGCCAACGGGTTTCTTTCCCAGGAATGTGGGGTTGCACCAATATTGTGAAGCAGAGTGAAAAGACATGGGTTCATATTCCACTTTTGGCATTGTTTTGGGAGCGGTAACATCCGTCAGAAGGGTAGGAGCAAAACAGCTAGAGCAGGCAAGAACCTCTTAAACCACCGCAGCTGTTTTCTCAGGGAGTGTGCGTCACTCTTTAATATAGCCTTTGTGACTTGTCATTATACTTTGGTTTCACCCTACTCCTACTGAAAATCAGCAAAAACTTTGAAACTGATTTCAGAGGGAGCAGAAGTCAGGTCTTTGCTGTGAAGTATAGGAAAAAGAACACCAAAAATGTTGACTTCTTGCTGTTTTCCCTGCCTTCTTTCCCACACCCAGCAGAAGCATCCTTCATGCTTGCTTATGATCCCCAATTGAGCAGTGGTGACTATAGGAGCTAAAACCAGTGAACTTAGGAAGGCTTTATGGGCAGCTTTCAAGTGTCTGTCGAGCGCTCATTTCAGCATGAGCAGCAGCCAGCTGGTTCTGTGCTCTCTCAATCTGATATTTGCAGAGCTCCTTTCTGCCAGATGACATTTAAGGCCTTGGATGGTTTCACTCTATTCACTTGGTTGGGTTTCAAGTTTACACATAAACAGCCACTACATGAGACGCCAGCAAACTTTGACTCAATTTCTCATCAGAAAACAATTTTGTACTCCCACACTGATTACACAAATGCATCTGACTCTCTAATAAAGAAGCATTCAAAACTTGCTTTCTGTTAGAGGGCCAAGACCTGGCTGGCAGCAGAGCACCCCTTCTCAAACAAGAAGGTGCAGAAGAACCCTCAACACCCATTTTGTAACTGAAGTGCTGTTAATACTTCATACAATGTTAATAAGAACATTGCTGTTCTTATCTTCTCTTGGGACCTAACCTTTTAGTAGCCTTACAGAGAAGGTAAAACCTCAATGACATGCTACCACGAAACACCTGCCATTCTGCCTTTTCCAACTCCTCTAGTTAATTTGTACACTAAATGACGAGTCAGAGACCTACGAACATTACCACATACTTTGATTGGCACAAATGTAATTACAGCTGAGGTAAAGCCAATCTAAAAATAAAGCTGTGCCTAAAACCGATAGGAGAATTCATACCAGGAAAAAGCAGGTCCTGAACGCTGGGCATCAGTTTACATAGCTAGTGGTGTTCAGGCCTTGAGTGAGTGCAGTGCAACAGGAAGGAAGCCCAAGCTTCCAGCTCCTTTCTCAGCCTACACTATTCACTCTGGCAGCTCTTCGGGGGAGGGTATCCTGATGTGCTTATGTGGCATATCAGACACAAGGGCAAAAGTTTCCATTGGGACCCTTTAGGTGACTTTATCTTGTGAAAACAACTTGTGCCCAAACAGGCCCAACAGGCCGACCCTGTGGGGAGGGATTGCTAGGCTGAAGCACGACGATGGCTGGCACGTAAGTTCACCCAGCACAGCACGCAAGGGGCTGGCTGCAGCAGCACCTGCAACCATGTATGTGACATGATGCAAGCCCTTCTCCAAGCTGAGACAGACACAAATGCAATCTGTCTTTCAGAACTTATCTGCCAGATAGTGCTAAGGAAAGTTAAGGCATAAAAGTGTCAAGGCACTGAGCTCAGGATGAAATATGCTCCAGCTCCTGGAGAGCTAAAGACCTCAGAGGCTTCCTTCAAGATTGCATAGATCCAGTTAGCAAGAACTTTGTGTGTACTGTGTGAGGTAACCTGCTCATTTTTAGTCTTCACAGTCCTGCCAAAGAAACAGATCCACCAGATGTGACAAGCAATACTTTTTGGATGGGGGAAGCAGAGATGAGCTCCATTTGGTGTGGCTGCAGCCAGGATAAGGCATACATCCATAACCTGCACTTCAGCTGAGGGTTTAGGATTTTCATTTTCCCCACAAAAAATGTCAACTTCTTGAGCCAGTTTAATTCTCACAGGTTTAGTTTGTTCTGATTTTCTCTGTTTGCTTGGTTTTGACCAGCTCCAAACCGCAAAAGTCAGTTTCTCTTCCTACTCTGAATTTTCTTGCCACAAAGAAACAACCCATGCAAAATCAGCGGCTGGACTGGGAAGGAGAGAGTGAGGGGACTGGAATGGCCTCCTCTGTGATGCACAGGAATCATCTCCATGATTTTCATAACCTGAATGTTTTACATAGGAGGCAGGAAACATAGATTCTTTTAAAACCTAGCGCTCATTTCAGTAGCACATATTCTTGATTAGGTACCAACTCTGTGATTCCCAGAAATAAGAAGTTTGTGCCCCTTCTTCAATTTCCAATTCCGTGTTAGCCCAGAGGAATGGCCTGAACTAGAAATCCCTGGAGAAACAGAAATGGGAGAAGGACAGGAGATGAGCTGCTAAATCCCTCCAATTTCTATGCTCAGGGGTAGCAAACACTAGGAGCTTTCCAGACTGTCTTCACAAGTATCACTGACAAACAAACAAGAAGTTCAGACATCTCCCCTACGTTTTACAGAGTACTCTAACAACAACACTAGTAATTCTCAGAGGCTGCCACAGGGGAAAAAAAAAGAAAAAAGGCTACTTTTGTCTATGAGCTAAACATCAAACTGAAGATCAGACTACATCTGTGCACCACAATAGCTGAAGTCTTTCCGGCCCAGGAAGCTGAAAAGCTAGCCCTGTCCAGATGTTTCCACACCATGATAGCTGTATCAGACATTCACTGAGAGACACCTTTGAGAGGATTTCAAATACTCAGTAAAGTTTAGAGGCAGCAGGATCACATCATCCTTTTCCATGCAGCACTCCCAGCTCTGGCCTGGGAAGTGTTCAAGACAGCACTTAACACCGTGGGTTAGAAAAAAAAACAAAGAAGAATAACAGTCTGAATTGAAAACCAAGGAAGCTAGGCAGAAAACAATGACTGAAACTGGAACCTAGCCAGAACTGCCTGACTGAACAGTCTTACCCTTGCACTCACACATAAAAAATGCCATCAGATAGTTATGAATGATGAGTGGCGAAGATCTCAATTTTCTATCCCCTCCAGAAGACTGCAGAGTCTTATTAGTGCTTCGATGGGACAGAGGTTCATTAATAGCTGAGAGAAAGACTGTCAACTGCTTAATCACCAAAATGCTTCCTGCAGCACCCACAGGCTGTGTGACGAAATTGCACCAAGTATTGATTAGTCCCAGCCCTACTAGGCATGCAAGATCAGATAAGGTCACAGCTCAAAGTGATTCACTGGTAACTTGGAAAAAACCTTCATATAAGGAGCAACACTCATTAGCTACACTACTTAATGGAAAATATGCATTTTAGAGGAAAAGAAAAACACTGCCAGGATTACTGTTCTAAATCCAGTTACACATTGCTAAGCATGAATGAGCATTTACACACAGCTTTAAAATAGTTTCCGTTTTGGAAAACTCAGTTCATATGGAACATCTCAAAGATCTGCAGTAGTAGGGTATGAGATGAAGGTCTCCAAAGTCTGATCAAACTCTTAAATATTCTTTAACAAATCAACGTATCACAAATATAAGTAGTAAATGCCATCAGATCATCCAGGTGCTTCTGTGAGTCTTTCATTCAAAAGCATCTGATACTGCTTACACTGACTTATCAATCTACCAGGCTTTTTCATTTGAGCTTCATCTTCTCCCAGATTACAACCAACAAAGAACAGTGACTGATTAGAAAATTCCGACTTTAACTTCTATCTTACCCATACACAACATCCACCACCTACAACAATAAAAAATGTTGTGTTGAAAGTTTCTTGATGACAATCAAAGCAAGTGCAACGCGAAATAAAAATACAATGAAATGAATCAGTCAGCAGAAATATAACAGCCTTTCAGTACAGTACAGCTCGTATATATCCCAAAGAAGAGATGTGTTAAGAATGTTTACAAGGTAGAAAAGTGAATGCTTAGTTCCAAGTTTATTAGCATGAGGAGGAATTCTCCAGGGTTAGAGTTTTTCTGCAACAGATGTTCTTCACTACACAACTGGGAAAAGGAAAGCTTCCGAACTCAAGAAATGTGAAAGTCTCTCAGAGCTGTTCATTTTCTCCGTTACATATCTTTCCACTCTGTAATGACCCACCATCACTAGATTTTCACTGTTATTAATGATGGGGCATAAAAGTAGATACATTGCTCTGGTAGAGTGGTGGGACCCTCCTCGTTTAAGGATGATTCCTTCAAATTAAGGCAAAGAGCCTATCTTCTGCAGCTACTGCAGCCCCTTCATACTACTTGAAGAACATAAAGGGGCTACTTTGCTACCTGGACGTTCTTTGGCCACATAGGGAATCCTTGCACAGTGCATGTGTTTACATGCGTGGCATACCTGTGCCATTGGTTTTGCAAACCCAGCATAGACCTGTTTCCTAAGGAGAGGATGTGTGGATGAGGGAACATATGTAGGCATCTTCTCAAAGCCTCCATGCAGACCACTATTCCTCAGCATTCTTCAAGGAGTCAAATCCTCTCTCTGAGCAAGCTGCACACATGGGAATATCATCCTTTGGTATTATCCTTTCTGATGAGGATCCATGGAGCTCTGGGGAATAACGTGGCTCTCTTTGACTAAACTGTTCACATCAAATGGAGTCAGAATCCCAGAGGTCCCTTTTGGGGGTCAGCGGCTAGGGAAATTGGACAGTTTATTTTAGTCAAGTTTCTTTTCATAATGTACAGGAGAAGTACGTGCCCTGAGGACAACCTCCATGCCACGCTGGGAGTCTACTCAGTATCACGATCTCTCCCTGTGCTGACCCATGGGCCGTCACACTGAACAGTGAGCATGTTGTGGATACCATCATATTTTGCTTGTCTTCTCAGCATGTTTAACTCTTGAAACGCCAAATGTTTCCACTGAAAGAATATTGACTCTTTCATTTCTTTGTGATTCTGAAAGCAATGTCAAAACTAATTTCAGTGCTACAATGATATAACTGTACCTGAAGACCTGAGTAAGTCCTGCTCTAGGCCACATTACATGAGGACTAATCAAAATTGCAAAGAGAAATAAATGTAGGCTCTCTGTCTGCAGGGCCAGAATTTCCACTGGTATGGGCCGACCAAATTCAGTGAGGAGAAGCTGACACAGCTGCACTGTATGAAGGATGATAAAGTCTTGCTTTAATCTTAGGCTTTTAGTACATTTTAGTGCATTTTAGTACATTTCAGCAATTCTGTTTTCTGTTTAAAAAAAAAATTAAAAAAGGTGTTGGAGAAAGCTGCACTCATTTTTAAGTGGGTCTTTGCTACTGTAATAATTGCTAGTGAGCACCAATTTGCCTTTAAAAATAACAGCGAAGCAGCAGAGGCACAGCTGGGCAGAGCTTAACAACACACACTGCACAGGAATGCAAAGAGACAACTTTTCAAGATGCCCACAAAAGCAAGGAGCATGAACCCCCCCCTCAACCCATTTCAAAATCCTCCTGGAAGATCCAGGAGGGGAACCTGGTGGGTACATTCAGGGAGCTTGGGCAAGAGGAGAATGGGCAGCAGGATGGCTGTGCATCGTGCTACCCCTTGTGTGTCACCACCGTGACCATAAATGGTGGTGCCAAAAAAAACCCTGGTTTTGTCAGCTATAAGATGACCATATCAAATAGGAAGGAAGTTCAACAATTATTCCCATTGCTTAAGGTAGGGACTGACAACATTGAAAGGACTGATAATTAAAAATACAGCAATGCTTTCCTGAAGTCTTTTGCAAACTTATTTCCTCTTTTGTGATTGGTATTCTACAAAGCATAGTTTTATCAGCACCTAAAAATATCTCCACACTGCTTAGTGGCAGTTCCCCTTGCACAGAACACCAAATGGTGAGCTTTTGCATTCTGTTTGCTTTAACTGCATAAAGAACTGAAGCAGGGATAGGAGTGAGGCATTCTGTCAAGGTCCCATCAACTTGTCTTTGTGCATGTGCCTAGCATTAACTTTCACGCCTCCAGGGATGGGGCATCCATAGCTTCTTTGGGCAACCCCTGAAGAACCTCAGATGCCCTAGCCCTGGGATGGGAGTTGGCGAGGGGGAGCTGATGCCTCCCAAGTACAGCCCTTTCTCTGTACGGCACTGTGATTGATACTGGATGGTATCATGACACGTTTATTTGGCAGGCGAATTGGGAAAGATGCAGATAACATCGCCCATCACCACCCGATGATGGCATTGAGCAAGACACCCGACCGCTGGCCTAGGAGGCTTGGGGCTGGCTCTCCTTCCTGGGGCTGGCTTGCTTAGGCAGCTCCTATTTGCATCCTCTGAGTCATGGATGTTTCCCGAAGTAGGGATCAGAGGCTGACACCAGGCAGGAGGGCTGCGCTATCTAGTTCATCTACCTCAAAGCAAAGTGCTGGCAGCCCTGGCTTGGGAGAAGTGTGCCTCTTTTGTAAGTCCAAGATGATGTAGGAGAGGCAAGAGGGGAGGTTTGTTCCAGTTTCTCCTCACTGTGTGCACTAGATGATGTATTCCCCTTGATTTCTCCTGCACGTGACACAATCACTCCAGCTGTGGCCAGTGAGCACATGATGACAGAGAGGTGAGTTTGCATGGAGTGGGTGTATGATTCCCTCACACCCTCCTGAAATAAGTAATGAACAGGGAGCAGGCTACGGGAGGCATGGGGACCACAGAGTAAGTGCCCTGCTGAGGCACAAGCACCAGCCCCAGTACGCTCAGGAGTGGTAAAGACTGTTACTCTGCCAGCAGCACCATTCTGACCACACAAATTAAGGATTCTAATTCAAGATGATGAATGCTAAGAGAGGGAAATGTTTCAATAGCTCAAGGATTCATGGAGATACCCTAAAATGACCGTGTCCAGACAGCCTCTGGGTTGCCCATCACCTCAGTGGTTGCCCACAACATCTGAAAACTTGAAAAAGCAGATTTTGTACTTGCACCACCTCACTTAATTTATATTTACAAAATTAAATACCAAACTGATGTTCTGTCCATCTCTGCCTAGAAGATTAGCAATTATTCCATATTTTCAAGAAGCCGTATTACGAATAGTCAGTTCTAACTAATTGCTTTAATTATTCAACCCCTGATTTAAATGCAAGTTTTTCAGCATTACTGCTGGTGAGTTAATTAATTGTAATTATGTACAGGTCACGTTCCAGATATATAATCTTTATAAATGATAGGCAGATGAGTAAGGATAGGAATCCAGATCGCCAAACACAAGTTCAGCCCCCAATTAAAGAACTGTGTGCATCCCAAATGTAAATGCTGCACACTAATTATTTCTATAAATAATAGTATCTGGAGAAGGAGCTGATGACAGAGCCGTATCCCAATAATTAGGAATGACTCCAACTTTGTTTACTATTCCCTCGAGATGCATGCCTATTGCTTTGGTTTCTAAATTAGATGTTCATCCAGGTACCTTGGAGTGTGCTATCAAATATTCAAACTGTCCCTTCACATACCTGCTCCTCACAAGCACTGCCTCTCAGGGACGTCATGACTGGGGCTGAAACAGTGTGTTGTCCCCGCAGAGGAACCGAAGAATTAGCCAACAGCACAGCACATTAACAGCATTTCTTAGAGCTTATCTCATAAATACAGGTTCACCAAAAGCCATTTCTGACATGTTTTAATTCAAAAGAGTAAAGTAAAATGCACTATGTCTTTAAGTAAAACATAGATAATGTAATTTGCTAATGCGAGTCAAAAAACCACTAAGTTGATTCAGATATTTTCCTACTTTTTTCATGTTTTTAGAAGGAAATAATCAATCACACGATGCTTGAGGTGACCACTTTCCTTTAAAAAATGAAGGTTGAACCCTGAGCCAACTGCAGTCACATTTGGCAGTGTACTGGAGGTCTCAAGTGAATTACATTGATACACTTCCTGAAAATGAGCATCTAGGTAGGGCAGGGGGACCTTGTCAGTGTCCCCTCTGAAAGAAATGTGATGAAGCCTGAATAAATCAGGAATCCACCATGGAGAGACACAGGAAAACAGGCTTCATTTACCTGTTTACAGGCTTTTAGCCATTACCCTGCAGAGAAGAGATATAATTCTTTAGACGGGCATTTCTCTTTTGAACATTTGCAGTCTTTTCTCTGCCTCTTTCCTCTTGAATTCTTCACCTCAAGTCCTACAGAAACTGCTGCCTCTGAAGTCATCCTAGTGGTTTGTCACTTCACCACCTTTTTTCCCCAAGGCTCTGTATCACATTAGCCACAGGCATCCAGCCCTTACCAGGGACTTGACTCATGACATTTAGTCCTTCCTACACACCAGCCTTTGCACCTTCTCACCTGCTCCTGGAGCCCCCATTGTATTCCAGACCAAAATGACTTTGTTCCTTCTTCCACCTGAAAAATACAAAGCATCTGGCTATCCACTGGGCTTCTTCCTGAGGGTGAACACACACACAGACACAGAGTAAAAAAAAAAAAACGGAAACAAGCAAACATTAAATAATGGAGTTAGACAACTAGTTGTTATCCTCTACGCATTAATTCACTTCACCTTCAAACATCTTGAATTGAAACCTACCAATTAAACACTACAAAGTTCTAGTCATGCTTGTAGTTCACTGCCATCTCTAAGCTGGATGTCAGGTCTTGGAAAAGGAATTGATTCTTTTGTTTGTACAAAATCTGACACAGATAAGAGCTTCACAGAATCCTTAGGAGCAAAAGCAAGCCAGTGAAATGAAAACTGAGACCCAGAGGATGGAAACAAACACAGAGTGTAACTGATGATTTAACCTTTGCGGTTGATAAGAAAAACTAGGATTAAGAGCTCTACAAAGTTTGCTCTTAAATTTACTGTTTACAAAAGATGTCAGAAATCTGGAAAAAAATAAAATTTTTTTTGGAAGTCCAAAGATGAAAGATGTATGGATTCCAAGTTCCACATTGCTAAGCACACATACTGGAATTAAAATCATTATCTGATGATCAGTCTTCCAAATATCAGAAATCAGAATGCATCTTCTATCCCACCACTTCTGGGTAAGGAGTATATTCTTTGTAACGAACATACATTTGATAAATTCTCCTTACTGAAATATTGAAAAAAATGGGAAGAAATTGAAATGAAGGTTAGGGAGCACTGAAAGAGCTGTCACAGCAGGGAGAAGAGTGCAGAAAGAACTCTGCCACTTTCCTCAATTCCACCATGAGGTTCCCAAACAACTCAAAGAAATTGCACACAATAAACAAACCAACACAAAAAAAAAAGAGTGAATGTAGGTATTAACTCCCTGAATTGAAACAAGATATGCAATTCACTCTCTAGGGATGGATAGGTGCCCATTTACTATTCTTGCTCACTCATTCCTGCTCAGATTTGGCAAACCTAAGTATCAATGGCAGTGGCCATTTGCCAAATAGGTTCCCAAATGAAACTGCCAACTCACTAATTAATAGCATTTGAATAGCCTTCAGCCAGTAATGACATTCAGCCACTGTTGATCTTGTCTGGACAGGAGCGTGTCCATTTGGCATCTCCCCATGAAGCCTGGGAGGCACCCAACCCCACGGACTTGTAGGCTTGGCAAACAATTTAAGGTTGATTCTAGCAATTCAGCTCTTCAGTCAACAATGAAACAGCAACAAAAGCCCAAGTCTCCTTTCACATCTCATCAAATATTCCCATAAGAGAGCTGGCTCAGACAGAGCTTCAGTAGTGATGAGAAACCACTAAGTAGAAATAAAATATTAGACTTTACCAAAGCAACAAGTAGTTCTGCGAAGAGGAGAACAAATGATGCCTTGCTGCTGTGATTCGTGTTGTAGGGTGACTTATCTCACATCTAATAAGCTACAAGCTCTTATCTTAAGCCTCATAAGGTGTGAGCTCTGATCAAAGGTCCTCCTTAATCGCATTTTTTTCTTGTGTGATTCTCTGGAAACAAACACAGTTGAGCCCATGTTTCTGCCTTTATCTCCATGGGGGCACGAGATCTGGTGTCTTTTATCTACTCTGCTGCCTTTTATTTCTGAGAAGTATATGAACTTTATTTCCCGTAGGAACATGCGCTCCCTCCCAGGGTTGATTAAAGCTGACCAAAGGGTTCAAAAGTTGTTGGGGGGAAACAGGAAGCCAGAACAAAAAAAATGCTTGAGTGACTCCGTGACTCTCATTTCCTTGAGCAAATCTCAAGTACTATATATCATTGCAGAGAAAGAACAAACCCAAATAAAAAATATTTGATAAACAAACTACGAGGATGTATTCCTTACAAAGGAAGAAAAAAGTATACGTGCAGAGACAGACAAATGAAATAAATAAGCTAGAAAAACTAAATTCATATTGTATTCTCAGAATCCCTGAAAACAGCAAAGGGAGTGAAATAGGCTCATTGAGAATCTCTTTATCCCTTTATCAATAACCAAACTCTCCACTGGAGCACAAAACAAAACAGTATACAGAGGGCCAAAGAAAGTGAGGGAATCTTTAATTGTTAAGTGTCTGATGTGGGAAGCAGGCATAGCACTTATGGGGCAATTTATACACAATTCTCAACTCTTTTATATGTATATACATATACAATGGGAGGCACATAGGAGGCGCATACTGCACAAACGCTGGCCTTTGCAGTTGAGAGTCCAGCAAGGTCCTTTTGGGAAGCATCCTCACATTGCAGATTTGCCTGTGCTTTGAGGCTGCCAGCAGCAGCAGCTCGACCAGAATAAGGCAAGGCTGCAAGCTGCACAAACAGTGGGAAGGCACAAAGAGCCCAAGAGAAGGGAAAGGGCATTTTAAAGATGACTGCTGACCTCCAACCCTGGTACAGGCTGAGTTTGAGTTCCCAGAAACTCTGGGTTCCTGAAGAAGCCCAGGAGGAATTTAAAGAAGGTGGGTCCACAATCCTTGTCTTCTAAAACCAGTTTAGTTTGCTTCCTGCATGACCAAAGCATGTGTTCTCCTGAGATAAGAGCTCCACACCGCAGTTAGCTTTTCCTTGGTTGACTTAGGAACATTAAAAGCAATATAGATTGTGCTTACAGAAACCCAATGGAAATCAATGGAGTTCACCACCCAGATAGGATCCAAGAGCACAGCTTCCATACGAAGAGTTCAGTTTCCATACAAGCACAAAGTTATAGCCATATTGTGGATAACAATCCCTTGGATGACAGAGATGAAAAAGCAAATGAATGATTACAGTAGAGGTCACAGTAGAATATATACACTTATTTAAAGTCTTTTATGCAATCATCAGCCATGTTAAAAACAAAACAAAAAACAGAAGTGCTTTGTACAAGGATGAAGGAAAGATATTATAATACAAAAAAAAAAAAAAAAAATAGAGAGAAAACTTGTAATCAGGCAGACAATTTATTTCTCTTCCAATTAAAAGATTTCTAATGCAGTGAAATAACTAATTCCTATGGTTGCTTCTCTGGGCAATTCACTTCACACCTGCATCAATCCAGAAATCTCAGTGCTGTCAGCAGGACCAATCCTTTAATGATGGGACCACTCAGCTGTAGGAGGAGAATAGGGCATCTGGCCCAGAGTGGGGGAAAAGCTGCACAGAGATTTGTGCACAGAGAAACTGTCTATAGTACACTCTCACAAGATGATTCCTTTGCTTAGTGTGTTCAGAGCTCCACCAAAATCCACTTTTGTAAAAAGACAATTTAAAATAAATACATTAAAAAAATAAAATAAAAAAATAAAATCCAGAAACAAAAAGAATGTAAAGGTTTGATCAATCACAGCTAGATTTGCTTTGTTTTTTAAGGGTTTTGTTGTTTTTTTTTTTTTTTCCAAAATGCAATTCACAGAGTAGTTTTGAGACCAATGTTGTTGTTCCTGTGGGAAAACTGCCCAAGCTCCAACATATTCTCATGGATTTCAGCCTTGCTCTGTGTCAGCCTGGCACAGAGGAGATGGGTTTTATGCTGTATGCCAGCAGTGAAGTGCCTGCAGAGCAGTCCCAGCACCTGGGCTTCACATGTGACCAGACAGCCACAGCTACGTGGGATACGGCCACTCCATGTGAGAACATCTGTTTCGCTGGGATGCTGCTCAAAGAGCAAGGGGACCACCGTGCCCAAGCTTCTGCCACGAACAGAACTGCACGTGGGATGAGTATCCTGGCCCCAGCCTGACACTGCTGCAGGATATCAGCTTCCCCCACACCCTATAATCACTCTCCCCTAGAAGCTAAGTATTTTGAACTCCAAGTGGGGAATTTTCTAACTAGGGTTAATCAATGCATCTAAGCTCATTTTTTGTTCTGCTAATAATAACCAACCGGTATGATTTTCAAGATTCCTGGTACATGGCATATGTCATTTGTCCTCCACAAACATTAAACATACTCCCACCCATCCCTTCCATATTTCTACTTCATTTACTGTTATGACACAGATATTCTTTAATGAATCTTAATGACTCACCTCAACTGTTGTTTTTTTGCATTCTGATAAGCACTGGGCGGGATGACGAATATAATACTACATGCAACACCTAGACAACATGAGCAATTCAGCGTTTGCTTAAGCCATATTAGACACTGATAACAGACATAGGCATTGCACCTGCTCCACTGTACAAAGCACAAAACAAAATAAAATGACACCACAGGACAGATAGAGCAACTGCTGCTTCTATTTGTATAAAGCAAATTTGTCTTGTCAGAGTTCCACAGAACGTATGTTGTGGCTATTATGAGCCTTTCTTCTCTTATAAAAATGACTAATTTGATATTTTGCCCCTGGGAAAGAAAAAGCAAAAGTTAGCCAGCTTGGCTAGGACTGAGTAGTGTTTCACAGTGAAGATGTCTGTTAGTCAAAGGTGGGTGGCTTCCAAGACTACCCATGTACACAGTGACGGACACAACAACATATATACTCCCTTTTGGCTAAAGCTGGTACTCCCTTTTCTCTTCCTGCTTCTTTGAGATTTAGGTTAAGTTACTAGAGATAGAAGGCCAAATAGTGTTTTAACAGGAGAGTGTTAAAATGGAATATAGGTTTTGTATAGGTACTAGTTAAGGCCACACAATAGGTATCTTCCCATCAAGATGAGATCCTCAGCACTGAGCGGGCTGGATGACCCCAACTACAGTGTTCTGTGCCTAAATTTTTGCTGAGGTCAAGAAAGAGGACAGCATCTTCTTCTATAGGTCCCAGCATGTGGCACCAGCCTGGCTCAGATCCATAATTTTAAAATATTGTGTAAAACAAGATCTCTCTCTTATTCACTGACCACAATAAGACTCACCGCTGCTCTTTATGTAAGAATGTATGCAGACATTAAGCATGCAGCAAGAGGACACATGAATGCAATCATTGCATTTTCTTGTCAGAAAGAAGCAACCAGTTAGACGTGATCCCATGCTCCCTTTCTGTTCCACAAGTTCTGCCAGCACCTAGCTCTTCACATGTACTTTCACTATATAACAATAAGTCGATGAAATAAAAAAGCAAACTGTTGGGATTTGCTCTGGAAGATAGGAGATGGGAAAGAAGCAGGCTGAGAGATGGTAATAGATAACATAAACAGACTTCCTAGTTATGGTCCTTCATATTCTGTAGCACAAACGTCATTACCAATAAACCTGGAACAAACTTAAGTTCATAAAATGCTTGTGGCATCTTACTGCTACCAGTATGCAGCTTTACAGCCACTGACGAACAATGCAAAACTTTGATGTTTTTGGAGATGGGGAAGGAGAAGAGGAATCATGTCAACCACAACGCAAAGTGCTGCCCTGGAGAAGCACACTTCTGTCTACCCAGATAGGAGAGAAAATGTGATGCAGGTCACCTCACAGTTATTCATGAGCTGAACAAGAGGACTGTAAACCTGGACACAAGCAAGGTAGTTTTTAAATGAAACCAGCAGTATGCAAAATGCAGGGAAAAAAAGAAAAAGCTCTGCTGCCAAAGGATGCTAAAGTGTATTTTTTTGAGTACAGTCATCCAAAAGTAATTATTAGCTCTTCAGTTTCTGAATACACTTGGCCTTAAAGTATTAACATGTGCTTTTTATTTTATGCCTCAAATTGCATGAAATGAATTAAATACACACCAAATGGTATGAGCAATCTCTTAAGCACTAGCAAGTTCAGTGACTTATCTTCTGCTTTAGTATGAAGGGTAAAGGTTTATTTTTTTCTGTCATATGATCCATCATCATACAGTTCATGTGTTAGGAATCTCTCTCTGTCCACTGGCAACATTACTTGAGGCATGCTTGTAACATTTTCACTCGATTAAGAAATGAGAAGCAGGAGATACACTGCGGAGCTGGCAGTTTATTTAATTTCCTTCAGTTTTATGCAACATGAAATGCAGCAATTTTTGTTACCGCTCAAACATGCTGACAGAACTTTGACATAGTATTTTTTTTTTTTCCGTGGTAATTACTAGTGTTGGTTTGCATGTGCTAAGAATAATGACACACATGAATAACTTGCTACACTTTATGACTCACAGAGATGCCTTCGCAGAAATGATCTTGGTCACAGTGTGTTCTCCAGGCACTGCGTAGAGAGCTTTTCAGTGGGGATGGTTGGTGGTGTTTTATTTTATCAGCTTCTCCCTCATCAGGTGAAGAATACACTACCTATATAAAGACTGCTCGATACTGCCCTTCCCCCAGCCCTGTATATATATTTTGGTTTAGCTCCATTTGAATCACAGAGACAAGGAGTTTCATCCTTTGTTTCAACCATAACAGTGTGTTGTTTGAAGTCACTCTTTCAAACTCAGATAACCAGGTCTCTGCTTTCCAAAGCTGTCACTTCCCGAGACCCTCGAGGCTGTGATCTTACAGATGCTCCCTGCTGGCATTCCATTGGTAACTGTTTTTAGGGGAGGCACACATAGGCAGCCCCCCCTTCCCAGTGCAGGGGGAGGGTGTTGTTCACCTTGCTGGCTGCAGTGGGATGGAGTGGCCAGGCACCAAACATAGCCCTGTATTGGGCGCCCATGCTCCAGGGCACCCAGAGATTCTTCAGCCCACGCAGCTGGGCAGGAGGAGGAGGAGGCACACACGTGCGCCAGACACACTCAGGCAGGGGAGCTGAGCCAAAATGCAGATGAGTGCACGGCACATACTTTGAAAGCACGACAGGGTTTTCACTCCTGAGTGTCCTCTCCAGTGTCGCAAGAGAAATTCTGGAGGAGTAAGTCATACCTTCGCTGGAGTGCTGGCTGCAATGCAGCTCTGCCACATACCTGCCTCCTCTCATTCCCTCCTTGTGCTTTAAACCTCTACATTTTTAGGATCTTATTCCCACTCTGTTTTGGCAGCAGTGAGAATACTTCCCTGGGATGCCCCAACACTCAGCGCTTCCTCCTCTTCTCCAGTGAACTTCCAAATGAGCACTGCAACAGCTTGGAGGGACAAATCATACCCTTGGATAATGGTCCATTGTTTTCAGCACAAGATGTCACGTACCTTAATATTTTTAAAAATGCTAACAAGTTTCTTTAATTCAGTATGAGAGAGTATTTTTTGGTCTAATTCTGAGATGTCATTGCTGAAAACAACAGAAAGCATCAGTGGGTCTTCAACAAAACATCTCCAAAGTTTACAGCCTGGTGCTGACACCACGATTGTGTATTAGGTTATGCAGAACTCCTGTCATCTCTCATTGACAGTATGTCAACATGCACACAAAAACACAGATAAGGACTAAAGCGATTGTGAGGACGATGAAGCTTCCTAAAAGAGAATTAAACACATAGGTACAGTATGGAACTATTTCGAGACAAAACAAAAACTATTTTTCTTATCTTTGACTCTCTAGCTGAAACATTTTGAAAAAGTGTAGTACAGTGGGATTATAGAGAGAACAATAGAGAATAATTCATGTTGGAAAGGAGCTCTGCAGGTCTCTGTCCCAATCTGTTCAAAACAGGGCTACATACAGGATTCAGCCAGGCTGCTCAGAGCTTTGACCAGCCCAGACCAGAGAAACCTTCAAGGATGCAGTTTTCCCTTGCTCTGGGAGCATTAATTTCTGTATATCCAACTGACATGCTCTCTGCTGCAACTGTGCTCCTCTAAGAAGAATCTGGCTCCTTCTTTGCTAAAACTTCGATTGAGTAGTTGAAAGCAGCAACAAAATTCCACATTAGCCTGCTCTTCTCCACACCACTGGAACCCAGATCCTGCCTACTAATTGTATACCACTTGTAAAGGAGTAACAGTGAACTTTACACTAAGTGCTAATGAAATTAAATACCTGTATATAATAAGAATTACTTTAAAAATTAGAATTTGAATAGAGGAAAATACAGCCAAGTTAATCATTTTGCTCTGGATCCAGAACATCAATTTAGCTAGAAATAAGTAACACCCAGCCTTTCATCTTATCTTTTTGACAGATGTTTCCCCTGTATAAAGGGTGGCACAATTGTTTTTGTCAGTATTGTAATTAAAATTGCTATCCAGCCAACACAAAGTTTTTAATGGTTTCCCTTGAGATTATAACAGATGTTGCCTTATTAGATAAGAACTCTCCCAAAGTGAGAAATGTTACTGGCATAAGACTTTTCATTCAATCTCGACGCATGCTGTCACAATTCACCTGGTAACATTTGGCCATAAGGAATGAAGTACCACCCCCTGTCTTAAAGAGAGAGAAAAAGGCATCCTGAAGGGTTTGGAAGAAGTACTAGAAAACCAAGTGTTGTGGTCTGACCTTTGCTGTGGCCAGAAGTAGATGGAGAGCATAGAAGGAGGTGGCCTTGTCAGCTGCACCTCCACCCACCAGATACTACAGGTTCTTATCGGTATAAATAACCATCATTTAGTCATCTGGCAGAGGGTCTTTGGAAATCTGGTAAGTAGCAGTTATCTGGTTCCTGTTACAAGAAAAGATACAACGGTATGATAATTTGAAATGGCAGCTAGTTTAAATAAAGCAACATGTAACGGTGAGCTCCAAGAACAGCTTTGCAAAGGCAGCTTAGGTCCCTGACTCTCGCTGAAGAGCTGAAGAAGCGGAGGGTGGAACTGCTGAGGTGCTGTGGTGCTCACCCTGCGTGTTGGTGGCACGGGGCTCCATGGGATCCTCCCAGGGCTACCAAGTTTGTGTGAGGTCTGAGGAGCTGCTTAGCCAACTGTGGTGTTTGGGTGTTACCCATTATCGAAAAGTCCCCAAGACATCTACAGAACATGCAACATGGCAGAACTGCTGAGTTTCTTTAAGTAATAAGTGTCCCAGTGTATTATGAAATACACTAGTCATACAGATACTTGGGATTTCATGGGTTGATTCTCCTAATCTTAGCCCTCCCGAGGACAGGTATTAATTAAGCATACAAAAACATTTGCCAAGCGCTGGCACAGCTGCCCAGAGAAGCTGTGGTGCCCCATACCTGGAAGCACCAAAAGCCAGGTTGGATGGGGCAGCCTGAGCTGGTGGGGGGCAGCCCTGCCCACGGCAGGGGTTGGGGTGGGTGGGCCGTGAGGTCCCTTCCAACCCAAACCATTCTGTGACTCTGTGATCTCCTGTACAGCAAAGGGAATGAAGCGACCCCAAAGATCCTATCCTCTTCCCATGCTCCCCAGCAAATCCCGCAGGCCCTACTCTGAGCACAGCGTTAAACCAAACACTCCTCCCTCTGCCCGGAGGGAAGCTCACTCTTGTGCTGACAGACACACACACACAAAATCAGCGGGGGGTTCGCAAGCCCTCGGGGCAGCCTCGCCAGACCCAGCGAGGCCCCCGCAGGACCGAGTCCCGCCCCGCTGCCCGCCGCCCTAGATCGGCGCCGAGGCAGGCCGCACGCAGAGGCCAGCCTCCGGGGGGCGGTCCCGCCGCCGCCCCCGCCCCTGCCCGCTGAAAGCGCCCGGCAGGCCGGGCGGCGCGGCACAGCACGGCACAGCGCGGCTGAGGGTGGCACGGCCCTACGAAGCGGCCAGCGGCACGGCCGGCAGCGCCCACGCAGGCGCCCGCCTCCCGCCCGCCCCTTTTCTTCTCCTCCTCCGGGACTCTCCGCTGGGATCGAGCCGGCTGTGCCGCTGTTGTTGTCGGCCGGTTGTGCCACATCGAGGATATTTTAGCTCCCGGAGAGGCGGCGGCGCTTCCTTTTATCCGTTTTTTGGGGGAGAGCTGTGCGTGCGCGGCGCCGCTGCGAAGCGGAGGAGCAGGTGAGCCGGGGTGCTCGCCCCGTGCCGTCCCGTTCTCACCCCCGGGCGGCGGCGGCGGGGACCTGGCGGCGGTGGGGGGAAGGGGTTGATGGGCGGAGGGCGCTCCGGACCGGCTGCGGAGGGACCCCGAGGGCTGGGCTGTGCCCAACTTTTAGGTGGGCGAGAGTGTGCGTGGGGAGGCGAAGCGGCTCTCTGTCGCCGGGTCCCCGGGAGCTGCCGTGTCCGAACCGATCGGGAGCGAAATCCGTCCGTCGGCTTTCAGGACTTGCCGTGGGATCGTGGCGTGCCGGCTGTGGGCGCGCACCTGGTCCTCGCTGAAAGGGAGTCGATCAGAATTCAGGAGTATTAGTTAATAAGTGCCTGATCCTGTTGACCCTGTTCTGGTTCACCCACTCAGCTATGCGGGGGAGGCGAGGAAGGTGTCCTGCCGGCTAAACCAATTACAGCTGGCAGGGAGCAATCATCGGCGTTGCTGAGGAGCTGGGAGCCAGGCCCAGGCGCACCGTGCCCGTGTGTCTTGTGTGAACTCAACTCAAAACCAGCTGCAGCTCTCTGGAGCTGCTCGGCCCTCTCGGTGCTGTGTTGTGTCCTCAGCTGTTTGGGGCCGGTGGTGCTGAGGGAGGGAGAAAAGCGGAGCGAAACAGATCTTCTTGTGTTGTTGGTAGAGCAGAGCGCTGCGTGCCTTGTGAGAAACCCGATGGGAAGGCCACAGAGTGAACAGTCTGACATAGAAATACAAGGAGCCGGGTTAATGAGCAACGCTGGGGCAGTGAGGGCTTCTTGGAGATCTTTTGTCTCAGCACCCAAAGCGCTTCTGAGGAAACGGACAGAAAAATCAGGAAGGGCAGAATCTCCTGATCACAGAATTGTAGGGCTTGGAAGGGTCCTCTGGTGATCATCCAGTCCAGCTCCTTGCTAAAGCAGGCTCCCTTCAGCAGGTTGCGCAGGAGAGTGTTCAGATGGGTCTTGAATATGTCCCAAGAGGGAGACTCAATCAATGGGAGAGTACTAAAGAGGAGTCCTGTGAAGGCCTGGGTGGCACCTGAAATTGTCAGAAATCCTATCCCTCACTGGAGATCGGATCTAGGGTTACTAAAAATGTGTGTAGTGTCCTCATAAGTACCTTTCGATTGTTGAGGCTTGCGGCTAGTTTTCCTATGTACCTGTACAGGTTCAAAGGCCATTAAAAATTCCATATACGAAGATTTTTTTTTTGTTTGCTTAAAAAAAAAAAAAAAAGCCCAGTTGAATTAAGGATGAATGGTTGTTTAGACTGGTGAATTTAATGAAAAAAATGAGGATGCTTGCTGAGTGAGACTCGCGCTGTGTGAAATTCTTTGGTGCTCAATGAGATGTGTAATTTAGATCAAATATTAGCACATGCTATTTGAGGTAAAACCCATCATTCCGTGGATTGCACTTTTGGGTAACATTAACGAAGGATAAGTGGACTATTCCTTTTATATTGGGCTGATTTATGTTGCTTCAGTGATAAGCCCCATACATCTAATAACTGTGAAGTTGAAATGGGCCTCTCAGGTTGAGGACTCTTGACTTTTAAGTGATTGCAAACATAGGAGGATGAAAGGGATCTGTGGCTGTTGGGTATTTTTCTTCTGCTAGATGGACAGATGTTGAATGTGTTGTCATTTTAGCAGTTCTGCTTGTTTTGTGGTTTTGGTTTATTTGTTTTTTTTTTAAGCTCTAATCTGTCATCTTTTTTCAAGTTCAAGATTGTATGTTGATTTTTGTGTGTATTGAAATGGCTTAAGAGAAATTGCTTGTATTTAGTAATCACAGTTTTGTGGCAATAGTAGTGCCCTCAATTGCTTTGTGTAAATAGGAGTACACGTTTTCAGACTGTTTCTGTGGAACAAAACAATGCAGCACAACGCAGTGACAAAGTAGAAGGAAAATTGTTGAGACAACTTGCCACAGTCTAGCCTGATAAGGTATCATTTACCGACACCTGAATTACAGCATCGTGATAAACTTGAACAATGGCAGTAAAATCTGCATTATTCATTGTATTTGATCTCTCATGGGATAAGGATTTTATCACTGTGTTCCTTGAATCATATGTAAGAGAACATGTTATACAGCCCTCGCACAACCCTGCTTCTGGTGGCCCAGGGAACTTGATAGCTTTGACTTGAGCAGCATGAAAGTGCTGTTGGTGGTCTCAGATCTGAGAAGGGCGTTTTAGTGCATGAACCCTTTTTGACTTGTATGCCTTTAGTAGGCTCAAGTTTAAGTGTACTCGTGCTCATAAATAGGCAAAATAATGCGTGTCGGAGGTGCTGTTTCTAGTAAGGAAGCAGGTTGTTGGTATTTGGAGCTGGTTTTCAGAGGTAATTCATGAGAAGAGTGAGCAAGGCAAATATCAGTCTGAAAGTGCTATGGTGAGCACTGCTGCTTCTCTTCAGAACTTTAAAGGCAAAGTCCAAAGTGAATTGTGGTGTGTGAGCGTGAATACAGTAAGTGAAGGTAGACAACACTTCATGTTTAAAAATAATGTTTGAAAGGTACAAAATAACTGCAAGCAATAGGTACTTGATGGGCAAAGGGCTTCTGAAGGCTTTCATGACCATCTAATTGGATGAGCTACTGAAAGCACTTAGGGTACCAGAAGTTAATCATCCTCTTGTGCACTTGTTTCACAAAACTGTGCTGATTCCTGGGAGAAGTCTTCCAGGAAAAGCTGTGTAAGCAAGATGAGAATTTTGCTGTATATGATTGGGATGCAAACAACATAAGGGGGGGAACAGAAACAGCTTTGCCTTTACCACACTCAGAGCTGTTCTGCAGTCTGTGCTAAAGCAGTAAGATGCCTCTTAACATCCTTGCTTTCTCAGTAGCAGTGCATCTCACATAACCCTTCTTGTTTTTCAGATGAGTGAATTTGCAATCAGAAACATGGATCAAGTAGCACCTGTCTCCAGTATGTACAGAGGAATGCTTAAGGTGAGCTCTCATGAGTGAGCAGCTTCTAAACCCTTCTGATCTCATTAAATTTTTCCTAAATAAAGGTTCCAGGGCTGGCAGCATGATTGTCTGTTTTGAGGAGAGTAGTGAAGTGCTGTTCTGATGTGACTAGTTAAGTTTGATTTGTTCAAGAGAATTTTATGAAAAAAGGAGGTTATTCTCTTATTACATGCAACAAAGTCCATCACTTAGTAAGAGATCAAGGCTAGTTATTCAGTATATCTTTATTGGTAGATAAGCTGCCTTTGTTACCTTGTTTTGAAATGAACTTACAAACTGAAGAGAAACCAGAGGCAAACTACAAAGATTCCATTTATTAAGTGCTTCTGTCCTCTTATTCACACCAATTACTTTTTATCCCAGTGTCATTTTTTTCACACAGCATTTATTAATGTGAACCAGACAAGGATTAGGAGGATGCTTTCAGCTCTCATTAACTTTGAGCATTGTATGTGTTTTGAAGAATCATTTAGTGAATCTTTAGTATTCTGACTCCTGATGTTTTATGGCCTCTCAACTTTTTCTCTTGCCCAAGCAACAACAGTAGGGTACAAAAGAGATCCCTTAACTTGACAGCTGTGTACTCCTGGACACAGTAGCTGTTTTTAAGCAGATGCTCAGTTGTGATATAATTAAGTCAAAATCAATATGTAGATTCTACTACTCTGTAGCTGCTCTCTTTTTTTTTTTTGTTATTTTGTTCTGTGGTAATTAGTCTTAACACATGTTGAATGGCCACATAAAGTGTTTGCATGGCTGATAGGGCAAGCAGAGTTTATTTCTACATTACTTTGTTGTTTTTTCCTTCCCTTTGGTTACCATTAAAACAAGAACCTATTTAAATACTAGCCCTTTTTGAAATATGAAACTAGTACAGTATAGATTTTACTCATTCACATGCCACAGCATTTTTTCCAGTGACTCAGGATAAGGGTCAGCTATTTACACAAAATGCAGGAGTTTCCAGATTATGTTGAAAGAACTTGCCCTTTCTTCTAGGTACTAGTGATGAGTCAGTGCTTTTATCTCGTAGTGTACCAAGTATTCTTTATTAACAGTTGCCCAATCTGCCAGTTGCTTGTTATGTGTGGTTGTGAGCTTTTTTTCCATGGGTTGGCACTGACTTTCCAGTACCTGTGGTGGGCACCTGGACTGACTGTATAGAACTTGTCTCCACTGTCTGGCTCCCAGTGGGGATCCCTGAAGCCAGTTAACCCCCAGAGACATGATATTGTGTTCTTCCACAGCTTTTTCTTCTGTTTCTTCTTTGTCAAAGCCTCATAGTGACACCAAAAGAAAAGTTAGGGGGTACATGGATATACCCTTGCAGTTACAGAAAAACGGTTCAGGTTGTTTTTGCCTCATACCTGAATACAGCCCTAAAGCATCTTTGTACTTTGCTTTGGCATAAGCTGGTATACCACTGCATGTATGAAAGAAGGAAGTGTTTGCAAGATGCTTTAGCCTCCCTGTCTCTGAGCTGCAATAGCTACTGTTTGTGCTATGGCTTTTCAGAACAATTTTCTATCTTCAGATGCTTTTAAAATCTTGGGGGCAACTTTTTACCTCTTTTTGCTTCTGGATATGACAGATACTGTTTCCTTGTGACTAAAGGGTGAGCTGCATAAGTTGTTTTTAAAGTTATTTTCTCCTCTTTTGCATTTTCCTCCCTTCCCCTTATGAGGCTGGAGAGCTTTAGTGGTTGTACTCTGTGTTTCTAGGATGCACAAGCCAAGTATGCAAGAAGCTACGTTTTTAAAATGTATCAGTATATGTAAGGCTGCCATATATGAGTAGAATTTGTTTTTATCTGGACTATTTTCATTATGCTCTTGTTTATCTCTTTCTGTACGATTTAATTAGCAGTATTTCACTGTGTGCTTGAAGACTGCAAACTGTAGTGGCTTGCAAATCATGTAACTCACAAATGTAGAAGTCCTTAAGTCTTCTGAAGCTGGCTGTATTGCTTGAAGTGATGTTTCATGCTACAGTTCTTTTTTTTTTTCCTTAAAATTGCATATACACCTATTGTAGGTCATGCACTACCAATTGCTTCTCCAGCACTCAGCCTTCTGCCATCAAAATCTCAAATGATTAGTGAATTTCATAGGTTAAAGAAATGCTAAGATTTCTTCAGAGCGTATCTGAGAGTGTGTGTATAGATATATATGCGTTCTCTATTGTTAAAAGATTCAATCACAGGAAAGCTTAGAATATCCTTCCTTGGCTTTACCTGACTTGTAGAATGTGCTGCACAGTTAGTACTGTGGTGTGAGCATTGGCTTCTTGTACATGAATACAAAACAACCATGTTGCAATTGTGTTCAAGTATTTCAAAGGTACGGGTTAGTTGATTCGAGGTAGTGGTTGTGCATGATCTCAAAGTCTAGGAAGTGGTTGGGTTTGGTTTCCTAGCAGCACTATTCTAGAAAAAAATCTAATGTTGGGGCTTCTGTTATTCTGTTGCTTTGCAGCGGCAACCAGCATTTGACACCTTTGATAGCTCCAACTCCCTGTTTGCTGGCTATTTTTTATCACTAAATGAAGATCAAACACTCCAGGAAGTGCCGACAGGATTTGATTCTACTTCTTACGGTAACTTTTAACTCTGTTCTTGGTCCAATCCATAGGTCAGAAAGAAATATGTGGAGTCTGAGTGCCAAATAATTTCCATAAAAAAAAAAAAACTAAACAAAAAATAACACCTTGTTTTATTACATGGACTTCTGTGTACATATTTGATTTAAACCATGTGAGTTGCTCTGTTGGCATTGCTGTTATCTGCTCTGAAAAAAAGTGGGATCTGGGAGTAGTTTAAGATAGACTGACACTCCACGTAAGAAGCCTTAACTGTTATTAAAGTAGATCTACTTCAAGGCAGTTTAAAATATTTAAATTTAAACAAAAAATTATAAGTATTTAAACTTAAAAATTAATTATGGTTGAGACATTGCAAATATTCAGCAAGCTCTTTTCTTGACGCTCTTGATCCTCTGGCATTAATACCCAGAACACAGAAATGCTTGTTCCCTTTCCTACTTCTTCTCTTTTCCCTAGGAATTTGGTTTTAGTCCTTACCTTAAAAAACAGGATGTTTACATATATTTGTGTCTATAGGACAGTACCTGCCAGCAGTTCTGTGTAAATCCTAGCCTGAACTCCCTGACTAGCTTATTCCAACTCCCCCTCCTCCCCCCCAAAAAAAAGTCAGTATTCTACCCAATGCTGCCTTTGTTTCCTACTTGGAAAATGGATTTGAAAAAAAAACAACAAAAAAAATGCCCTAAAACCTATGAAAAACTGCCAGTCCTTTGTTCTGCTGTGATTCTAATCAGTCACCTTCTCTGGTCAGCAAAGCAGGTCTTAACTGATATTGAGGATGGGTGTGGTACAAACAGAAGCAAAAATGTGGCTGGCACTGAGCTCTGCTTGCTGGATCAAGTGGAGCCTGTACCTAGTCAGGACCTAGGAAAACAAGAAGAGCCACACACCTTCCTGAACTGACTTGAAGTCTGACTTCACATACCTTGTCACCGTTATATGCTTCTCAAATAACAGAATTTTCAAGTGCTTCTTGTGTGCTGGTTTTTAGAGGCTCCCAAATATTATTCAGGGGTACTGTAGTGATGTGATTCAGGTGTCCTTAAATTACCTCTAGCTTAGCACTGTCAATCACAAACAAAATACCATTCAAAGCTTTTTTAATCTGAAACATTCAGGTGGTGTGGTTGACTTCTTTTCTTCATCATCTTGTGAGCACTTTCAGAATAATTTGAGGCACCTTCCCATGAGAATTCTCCAACAAGATGAAGTGGAAACAAAATTTGCCCAGATTTATTTTATGGACAGCTGATTTGGCAAAATAAAACTGGGCAGCCTGATTTAGTGGTTGGTAACCCTACACATAGCAGATGGTTAAACCTAGATGATCTTTGAGGTCCTTCTGAACCCAGGCCATTCTATGATTCTACCCATAATAGTAATCATTTTTCATTTCAAATCTAGCTTGAATATAACCGATTAACAAACATAAAAATCAATCATGTGGATTAGTAATTTATGAATGATGCTGTTTTTGGATTTCATTGTATTATTTTAGGCACTGAGTGACAGCTTGTGACCAGTCACAGCTGTTTGGTTGAGGTGATTTGAGGGATAGATGGGAAGGTTGGAAACAGTCCACTGGATCACACTGTTGAGTAGTGCATGCTAGTTCTTCATAACCCTATTATCAGTTGCATAGCTCTCAGACTAAATTAAGACTGTCTGGAGTTATAATAAAGAAGTCTGAGGTCAAATTATAGATGAGAAAATAGAAATAAGCAGTCTCATATTTCCTTTAAAGAAAAAATACAGTAAAATTTCACTACAACAAAGGCATGTTGTGCAACTGTGAAGAATCAGTAATGATCTATGTGATGGACAGCAGCAAAGCTTTAATTTAGCATGATGCAATTTTATCAACCCAGCACTACAAAGATTTTAGTGTTGAAAATATGTTAAGATGATTTGAAAATGGATCTTCCTTGTTTGTTTTAAAATACCTAGTTTCTAGCAGCCTTTTCTTATTTTTCAAATAGTATAGCAAAAACCTGCCACTTCTTTGACTGGCCTAAAAGCTAATGCATCTCCCTTTTCCCCTCCTCCCCCTATTCTTTCTTGTAGAGTCCAACAACTGTGAATTGCCTCTGTTAACCCCGTGCAGTAAGGCTGTGATGAGTCAAGCCCTGAAAGATACTTTCAGTGGTTTCACAAAGGAACAGTGTCGGCTGGGTATACCAAATAGTAAGTGTTTTCTATTTATAAGGTCTTTTTTTGATGCTAAGGAGGACACTGAATAGCGGCTCTTTGAAAAGAGAAAGAATGATGTCAGTAGGGAATACAAGAATGGATCCTATGTGAATCTGGCACAGCTTGACTTGGAAGAAGTAGACTTGCTGGTATTAAAAATGGGTGCATAGACAGCTCATATTTTGGCAGCATAAGAGAGTCGACGAAGCTGAGGACATCTCTGATTAGAAGTGAATGCAGTAAGAAAATAGCTGCTTTTCTTCAAGTTCAAGAATACATTCATTCTGAAGCTTAAACTTCAGAAGTAATTGGTTAAAAGTTTCTTTCATTCACTGCCTTTTAATGGAGACTATTTCAGGAGCTGACAAATGTTAGGATTTCTCTCAAATGCTGGATGCTTTCTGCTTTTCAGATCCCTGGCTGTGGACTGAACAGCAAGTTTGCCAGTGGCTTTCGTGGGCTACCAATGAATTTAGCTTGGCAAATGTGAACATCCATCAGTTTCTTATGAGTGGCCAAGACCTCTGCAACTTGGGCAAGGAACGCTTCCTGGAACTTGCGCCTGACTATGTGGGTGACATTCTGTGGGAACACCTGGAGCAGATGATAAAAGGTATCTATGGAGCCAGAAAAAGCTAAGGCTTTTTTGACAGGAGCAGAAATAGGACTCTTTCAAAAGCTAATGTCACTGTGAAGGATTTTTGTTACGTATCAAAAGTCAAGATGAAGTGTAAAGCGTGGTTAATGAAAGCATTATCAAAAGTAGTACTGCATCCATCATAAACAAAGTGCAAATGCAGGTATCTGCTGAAGTCATTCTGTGTTCAGGCAAGGTACCTCTTGCATTTGTGTTTTATTTGTATTAATAATTGAAATAATGAGATTAAGGCTACTGTAATAATCATTTATTAAAAATACATGTAGTCAACCAGAAGTTAGGCAAAACTTGCTGACAAAGTCACAGGTATCTGGTTTTACTCCTTTTATATCGTGTTCTGAGGCTATTCAGTGAAGGGATGTAAAGGAAAGAAAGCATCCAAACTTGTTACATATAGAGTTTTAGCAACATCATCAGTGTTCACCCATGTGCTCCCTTGCTTTTGGAGCATAACACTCTATAGTTGCCAATGTTAAGATCTGGACCTTTAAATTACTGTTGTTTCATTGTTAAAATACCATTCATATGGAGGTTTTCAAGTGTGCTGGAAGTTATGAGGTTTCTTTTGGTGTTTGTTTTTGTGGGATTTCGGGGGCATTTTAGGGGTATTTTTTCCCTCTGAAAGAATTTGATGCAGAATTTACTAGCATACTAGTAAAGCTTATGTAAATGATGACCCTAAAATGCTTGAGTCAGAAACCTTTCTTATATGTGTCACATCTTTAGAACTGTAAAACCAACCAACTTTCTTTTTTTTCCACCTCTCAGATAGCCAAGAAAAAGCACAGGATCAATATGTGGAGAGCTCTCATCTCACCTCAGTTCCTCACTGGGTCAATAATAACTCCTTAAGTAAGTATCTTAAGAAATTTGACACTTCAGAAATCCTAAGTTTAATCTAAGAATGTCACAGATCCTTTTTTGAAAAAGGCACCAGAATAGTTACTGTGCATCAGAGAACACTTCAATTGCTGCAGTTCTTTTTCCTAGTATTGTTTGTCATCTAACTCATACCAGAAATCTTTTGAAGGCTGAAGGGTATGGAAAAAAAACACAACAAATTTCCTCTTGGAATACCAAAGCCTACATCTGTGGAGCAGAGTGACCACTCCCACCTCTAGCAAACAGCCAAAAAGCAGCAGCAGGAGCTATGTTTAGCTTTTCTGAGGGCTGTGGAAGTGTAACAGAGCTTTTGACAGTGTATGGCATAACCATAGAGACCAAGTGCTACATCCTTCAGATTGTGCTTTTGGTGCCATATTTTACTGAACCACAGTTTGATCTCTAGATTAGCCTTACTGCATCACTTAATGATGAGGGCCTGCCTCAAAACCACTTAAGTTTCTCCAGCTTTTTCTGCAGCCCTGTAGTGTCTTTCAAGAACAAACAATATACGTATTTGTGGTGTGAAGATACAGATGGAGATTAACAGAGTCTGACTTGGAGACCGGTAAATGGGAGTCTCATCACTGATGTCAGTAGCCTTTCTAGGAGGTCCATAGCATCTAATACTCTTCTGTAAGATTTCTAAAGAGGAAAACTACTTAGTGGCATAGCTGTTGTGGGGTTCTCAAGGTGTATTCGTCTGTTTAAGGAGAAAACCACTTAATTCATTCTTTCATATTTTTTTTTTCAGCTGTTAATGTGGATCAGACCCCCTATGGTATGCAGATGCCTGGGTACCCTAAAGCCCTCAGTTATCCCAAACAGAATCTCCTGAGTGATATCTGCCAGACTTCCACAGGACCAAATCTCCTTAATCCAGAACAAGACTTTTCATTGTTCCCTAAAACCCAAGTAGATGCAGTTAGTGTGAACTACTGTGCAGTAAATCAAGATTTTACGAGAAGTAATCTGAACTTGCTGATAGATAATTCTGGTGAGTTACTGTCTGTATGACAATAATGGATTCAAGGCCATATTCTTTGTCTTTTCCTCCCTTTCATAGTTTATATATACAAGCTTGAGAAGAAAAACATTTTTCTCTTTTTTTCTTATGAAGGTAAACTTAGAGAACATGAATCTAGTGAGAGTGGTGCAGAAAGCTATGAAAGCTCAGATTCAATGCTGCAGTCCTGGAACAGCCAGTCATCGCTAGTGGATTTACAGCGTGTGCCATCCTATGAGAGTTTTGAAGATGACTGTAGCCAGTCCTTGTGTATGAGCAAACCTACAATGTCTTTTAAAGACTATATTCAAGATCGAAGCGATCCTGTAGAGCAAGGGAAACCAGTTATACCAGCAGCGATTCTAGCTGGCTTTACTGGTAAGTAGTGAAGCAAAATGGTCACTACTCATGCAACAAAAATATTTTCTGTAAATGCATATCTGTGCTGATAGAGTTGTGTAGTTGTATAGTATGTCTTGTAGTGTGGTCAAAGTCCACAACTCTTAAAGATTTTCAATTTTAAGCGTACATAGGGGAGGTCTTACGGGGCTATCTGTCTAACCCAAGAAAACATGGGTACATCAGAATGCTGTAAATATCAAATGCACCTTCTGATTATTTTGAAAAAAAGGAAAGCTTGGACAAAGCCTTCCCCAGTGCTGGATTCCTGCAGATGTTGGCTTGCCTTGTTGCTATAGTCCTTGCTGAAATCAGATTTTCCTCTAGAAAGGCTGCCAAGCCAAGGGAGTAGAAGGGAGGGATGAGGAATCTACTTGCAAACAATGGAAGACATAGCTTGCTTCAGATCCAATGTTTCCATGAAAAAATTTAATTTTAACCTATCTGTGAACAGACTTGTAGAGGAAAAATCTTACAATAAAGCTTTTTTCCTTCTAATTAAAAACAAACAACAAAAAAAATCAGACTGATAACCAGATTGACCTTGTGATCTGAATATGGTTGCATATATTGATGGTGATATGAGCTTGCAGAACTATTAATTATGACTCCTCCCCACCCCTGCTCTCTTAACAGGCAGTGGACCTATACAGCTATGGCAATTCCTGCTGGAGTTACTGACTGACAAGTCCTGCCAGTCATTTATTAGTTGGACTGGAGATGGATGGGAATTTAAACTTGCTGACCCAGATGAGGTATGTGCTTAATTGTGGTGTACAAAAAGATTTTAGGGTCTCATCTGCTATCTGTGGGCCTCCTCTTGACTATAAAGCATTTGTGAGATCAGACACTTGCTGAAATCTCTTCATCTGCAAATACTTTACTGTGTGGTCAGGACTGCTGTGGGATGCTCCCCCTCCCTTGGGATATCAGCATTTGCTTATAGTAATGAGAACACATTGCATAGTTTGAAACTTAAAGCATACAAAGTTAGATGTTTTGACAGGCTAAGCAATACTGTAGGCTAGCTTTCTGAATACAGTTGAATCAGCAACATCTGGGATTGCATGAATTCCCAGGGCAAAGGCACTGAAGGTATTATAGCTCTTCTAGTAAACAGCAAATGTGATGGTGCTGCTTCTTAAACTTGTTGGGAGCTTATGGCTTTAGTCATGAAAAATGAGGAGACCATACCTTTGCTTCCTGATTGCTGCTACTAGTAGGAAAGTTACTGTATTAAGAGTTATGATTTAAAGTTCCCTGAATCCTGTTTTATTTCAAGAAGGGAAGGGGAATCATCAACTCCAATGAATTTCTTACAATTAAACTTCCATTTAAAAAGCTGTCCCTTGCTTCTCAATAGTAAATTAAATCTTTAATTGTGTCCTGTTTGAGAGAGGTGACTACATTTCACTTAAGTTTGATCCTCTTAAAGATATTTGGGCCCATCCTCTGCAAGGAAGTGTTCTTGCTGCCATTTGCAACAACCGCTTTGTCCTGTATGACATACTTTGTCCTGTAGCTCATACTTGTCTTGGGGTTTGAGCCACCAACTCCTGTATCATCCAAGTTTTGGACACCCAAACAAGTAAACTGCTTTGATTGAAAGGGGTTTTAATAACTGCCTTTATAAGCTGCTGACCAGAAAATTGTGACTTGAACAAACCCTTTACATTTGTTTTTCTTTTTGCACTGGCAGGTGGCACGGAGGTGGGGAAGGAGGAAAAACAAGCCAAAAATGAACTATGAGAAACTCAGCCGAGGGCTGCGCTACTATTACGACAAGAACATCATCCACAAGACCTCGGGGAAGCGCTACGTTTATCGCTTTGTGTGCGACCTGCAGAACTTGCTCGGGTACACAGCAGAGGAGCTGCATGCTATGCTGGGGGTGCAGCCCGACACTGAAGACTGAGCCCAACCATCTGGTGCTGCACCAGCAGGGAGTGCTTGTTGGGACTGTTACCAGGAGCCGTCTGCAGTCAGTTCTTCTGGCTGTTCGGATGGGTGCAAGTGTGGTGAAATAAGGACCTTGACTGATTTTGTAACCAGGGAAAGTTGGAAGGAAGTGGCCTTATTTCATCAGTGGCTTCAGATGTTGCTGTGTCAGGCACTTGAGCAGCATGGAAGTCGATACAGATCACAGCTCTGTCACAATGACACAAAAATGCTTTAAGGTTAAGCATTTTGACCACCTATTCTGCCATATAAAATGTTTTGGCTACTTACACTGCCATGTAATGATGGGTTGGCTTTAAAACCAAAGGTTGGATGAGGAAACTGGTGATGGAGCAGAACAATTGCTCAGATTCTTTTTTTCACGTGCCGTCATCCTTGCTTCCATCTCCTATCATGCAATTATTTAAGAAAAACTAATTTATTTTAAAAGAGCGGTAAGAAGAATTGATATTAATGTCTTGTTCTCAAGCATGTTTTTTTATTGTTATTATTATTATTACTCTGGAAATGCACAGGTACATCAACACTCTGTGTCCAAAACCAGATGTAGCAACTCTTTCAAAAAGTAAAAAACCCTCATGAGAAAGGAAGGAAAATCATACCATTTCAATATTCAGTTTTGTACATATTCTGTGATTCTTTTTGCAACTACGTAATGTTCCTATTTAACAGATACTGTATAGTGTAAATTAAACTAATTGTGTGTGTGTGGTTTTTTTGAATAGGATGAATGTAAACCTATTGAATGGCTATTTCATGTTTGTCTAGGATATACAACCTTCTGCAAATATTTAATTGGCCTCAGAGACAACATAAGTACTGAGTATGCATGCATATGGTATGCCAATGACATGACACT
Source organism: Chrysolophus pictus (assembly GCA_037305975.1). Taxonomy (NCBI): domain Eukaryota; kingdom Metazoa; phylum Chordata; class Aves; order Galliformes; family Phasianidae; genus Chrysolophus; species Chrysolophus pictus. The sequence goes on along the minus strand of CM074576.1, from coordinate 88,308,489 downwards.
GGGGGGGTGGGTGCGGTGGGAAGCTGGCTCAGTGTTAAGACTGAAGCTGGCAATTCTTTGTGCGTTTTGGCATTTTTACATGAAACTAATATCATATTCTGGGACATTAAGGGCCTATTTGTGGTTTTTTTCTTTAACTGAAAATGAAAATACTAATATGGATAAAATTAACTTTTTCCTTTATAAATGGCATATGTTTTTCAACTTCTATGCATGTCCTTTAAAAAAAAAATTTATATACAAGCCTTATTTTTTCAGTTGACTTGTCTCTTCTTCCTGCAGTTTATCCTGTATGATTAAGATATGGATTCTATTTTTGGAATAACTGTGACTCCTTTTCAGAGAACAGGAGGGATTTATGTAGCAGCTATTTTTACTGCACAAGAAAAAAAAACACCATAAAACAATTCACTGGAAAAATGTACTTTGTAAGAAAGCTTTATTTTTTATCTGAGCTTGGTGTACATTTAAATGTTGTAAAGTGTGAGAGGTTTAAAAAATGAGTCCTTATTAAAACCTCTTGAACAAGGGAAAGAAGGTATTGTGCTTTTTTACCTCGATATTACAGAGTGTAAGGGAGGGTGGGGGGAAGAAATCCTGCATCTCTGCAGAGGTGTATGGGGAAAAATAGTAAAAATAGGGCAGTGGAGAGTTTGTTAGAGAAAAATTTGTAAGACTCTTGCAGGCTAATGGCTTTGGACCAAGTTGAAGGTATGCCAGTGTTCTCTGTTTAGGTATAAATTAGGAGCTAATGCCTTTGTTCTGTGTGTTTGAAAGAAAACTGGTGGTTCTGAACCACCAATACTGCGTATTAATGTGTAACTATGGGTAAATATAGGAGAGAGCAGGTGTGTGAAGACTGCTAGTGCTTGACCTGTTCCTGCTTCTGTCTCACACAGTGAGCCTACTGTTGTAGCTATCTTGATCTCATATTCTTCTCCATCCCTCTACATTACAGAAAAGCAGGAAATAAGAAACCATTCACTTTAAATCATCTATTAAAGAAATAGGAAAATGCAATGTTAATTGCTTTTTAAAAAGAGACTTTCCCTAGGTTTCTTAATCTTTTTATTGAAATGTGGCTGTACCTTGGTCTTGCTTTCAATATTGTCATTCCAGTGTAGCAGCATGTTAACAATGAGATGTTAACATGGAGAAAATGGACATTATTTTTTTAAGAGTATGGCCTTCGAAATGTCTGGAGCTGGAAAGGTAGACCTGCATCTTGCACTGTAGCTGCAGTCATATCTGTACACTTGCAGACAGCTTCCGTTAGTCTTACTTTTATGATCCCTGTGAAGGAAAAGGAGCCTCCCGCATCCTTCCTCCTTCACCCCAACCACTGCTGCTGACTTAAGTACAGTCCACTGAGTGCTGCCACAGATAGTCTCATTCTGATGGTGAAAAGGCTGGAAGGGCATAAAGCAACCTGCAATTCCATGAGCTGAGACAGAACTTGGCAAAAAGAGAAAACAAAAAAGAACAAAGTTTTCTGGGCTTTGGGTAATATTCCTAGAAAGATACTGCTACATTTTAGCTGCTTGAATGATCTGTTCTAGTCATCTAAGTTGGTTCTTTTGAGATGGGGTAACTCATTTTTCAGGAAATAATGTATAGTCTACAATGTTTTCTTTTCTTTCCTGGGTGTCTTTCATCTGGGCTACAAACCTGTAATCTTTCTCCCAGTCTGTAGATTGAAAATGAAACTTCTGTTTCCCTAAACACATAATTGTTTTTTATTTAGACTGAAAGATAATTAGCCTCTTGCTTGCATGGTCAATGCTAGCTTAAACCTAGAAACTAAAGGGAAGTTATTTGCTTTGCTCACTCAGCAGAAAAAGCAGAAGCAACCAATCATGCTGATACACAACCCCCCCCACTGCATCTTCAGAAGCAAAATCTGGTATCTTTCACTGGGTTGGGTCAATGCAGTGGTACAAGCTGCAACTCAGTGTGACCCAGAAGACAATCATTAAAGGGTATTTTGTCAGAGCACACAGAAAACACTGCTCTGTTTTCTCAGCCACCCAGAGTCAAAGAGGCTGTTGAAAGTCTGGCTAAATTCTTCATCTTCTCCTGGACATGCCTCCCTGCCATTCCTACTGCCAGCTTTCCTCTTGAGATGGCAGCCAAAATAAAGTGTTGCAGTTGGCACCTACACATAGTTGGCCTGTCACCTCCAATAACGAAGTTTGATTTCAAAGCCCTTTTTGCTCTTTTATATATATGAAAAATAAAAATAGAATTTCATCCTTAAAAAAAAAAAAGACAACTCCACCTCCTCTGGCTTGGAAAGTCTGCAAGCCACAAGGGCTTGATGTCCAGGAGGCTATTTTGGGAAATATTTATCTACTGTGTCCTATCTGTAGGCTCAACTGTTGACCACAATCAGGTACAGGATAGGAGCATCAGAAACACGGCAGATGATGGATTGCTCAGCCCAGTACTACATTCTGCAAGACTGAATGAGCAACCTGTCCCTTCCCCATGGACTCCTCCACCACCCTGCATTTGGTATGCAGGGGGAAATACCCTGCTCACCTCTTTTACCACCTACTTAAGAATTTCTTGCCTTGCTTGTGCTGTAAGAAGGCCCCTTGACCCCCCTCTGCTGACTTACCCTCAAGCAGGGAAGACCAGCCCCTCACTCAGGGGCTCACATAAGAGTACACCAAGATTTCAACAGCAGCAAAATAAAACTCTCTCCTCAGTACACTTCCTCATGATGGAAGGCCCTTTTTTGGATTTTTTGGTAGTCCCTGCACACTGAGGTGATCGCTCAGAGAGCTATCAGTGATGACTCTGCAATCTGTTTCCTGGTCAGTACCATTTTCAAGGTTGGCATCATCTAGCCTTTGTCTAGGTTATTTTTCTTTGAGTGTGTTACCTTACATCAATCTACACTGACTTCCATCTGCCACATTTTGTCCACTACCTTCTGGAGTTTCGCGCTGTCTCTGTGACATTTGACCACTCAGCATCATCTGCAAACCTGGAGATTTCAGTGACTGCTCATTAGTCCAGGATTAGTCACGATTTCTGCCTCTGGTCAGAGCTAAGGTGGCTATTCTTATGCTAAGTGCCAAGAGGGCTGATGGAAGATTCAACACTATTTCTCAAGTTTGAGATCCTTAAGGTATCAAGCAAGCTTTAGCAGCCAGTTTGCCACTCTGGACTTCAGGAGAGCAGACTTCGACCTCTTCAGGAAACTGCTTGACAGGGTGACTTAGCATAAAGCTCTGGGGGGAAGAGGGGCCCAAGAAAGTTGGTAAGTATTCAAAGACCATTTCATCTAAAGCCAGAAGCAGTGCATCCTGAGAGAAAGGAAGGTAGGCAAGAATGCCAGGAGGACTCTGGATCAACAAGATGCTCCTGGACTTACTTAAGTGCAAAAAAGAAAGTCTACAGGGATGGAAATGGGAATGGGTTACCTGGGAGGACTACAAAGAAGTCGTCTGAGCAGCCAGGAATCAGGTCAGGAAAGCTAAAAGTCAGATAGAATTAAATCTAGCCAGGGACATAAAGGGGAACAAGAAGAAATTCTACAGGTTTATCAGTGATAAAAGGAAGGCCGGGGAAGATGTGGGCCCTCTCCAGAAGGAAACTGGAGACCTGGTCACAAGGGATATAGAGAAAGCTGAGGTACTCAGTGACTTCTCTGCCTCAGTCTTCACCAGCAAGGGCTCTAGCCACACTGCTCAAGCTGCAGAAAACAAAGGTAAGAATCTGGAGAAGGAAGATCTGCCTGCTGTAAGTGAAGATCAGGATCAAGACCATATAAAGAACCTCTCACCTCTGTGCCTAGCAATATCATGGAGCAGATCCTTCTGAAGGCCCTACTAAGGCACCTGGAAAATAGAGATGAGGTGATTGGTGGTAACCAACTTGGATTCACCAAGGGCAAGTCATGCCTGACAAACTTGGTGGCCTTCTGTAATGGAGTTATAGCATCAGTGGATAAAGAAAGAGTAACTGACATCATCTACCTGGACTTGTGCAAAGCATTTGATGCTGTCCCACATGACACCCTGGTCACCAAATTGGAGAAAAACTGATGTGATGGATGGACTACTCACTGGTTAGGGAATTGGTTGGGTGGTCGCACTCAATGCCCAAGTGGAGACCGGTGACCAGTGGCATTCCTCAGGGATTGGTGCTGGTACCAGTGTTATTTAACATCTTTGTAGGTGACATGTACAGCGTTATCGAGCACACCCTTGTGAATTTTGCAGACAACACCAAGCTGAGTGATGCAATTGACACACTAGAGAGAAGGGATGCCATCCAGTGAGACCTGGACAGGCTTGAAAGGTGGGTCCATGCCAACCTCATGAAATTCAACAAGGCCAAGTACAAAGTCTTGCAGCTGGGTTGCGGCCATCCCAAGCACAGATACAGACTGGGTGGAGAATAGCTTGAGAGCAGCACTGAGGAGAAGGATTTTTGGGTGTTGATGTTTTTTGGGTTGATGAAAGGCTCAACATGAGCCAACGGTGTTTGCTTGCAGGTCAACTGTATCCTGAGTTGCATCAAGAGAAGCAGGTTGAAGGAGATGATTCTGCATCTTCTACCCCACTTGGAGTACTGGGCCCAGTTCTGGGAACCCCAACACAAGAAGGACAATCGAGCTGTTGAAGTGGAACCAGAGGAGAGCCACAAAGATGATCAGAGGGCTGGAACACCTCTCCTATGAGGACAGGCTGAAAGAGTTAGGGCACTTCAGCATGGAGAAGAGAAGGCTCTTGTGGGACCTTACAGCAGCTTTCCAGTACCTGAAGAGGGCCTACAGGAAAACTTGGGGGGGGGCATGTAGTGACAGGATGAGGGGAAATGGCTTTAAACTCGAAGAGGGTAGATTTAGACTATATATAAGGAAGAAATTCTTTACTGTGTGGGTGGTGAGACACTGGAACAGATTGCTCTGTGAGGCTGTGGATGTCTCTTTCCTGGAAGCACTCAAGGGCAGGCTGGATGGGGCTTTGAGCAACCTGGTCTAGAGGGAAGTGTCCCTGCCTATAGGAGGGCAGTTGGAACTAGATGATCTGAAAGGTCCCTTCCAACCCAAACCTTTCTATGATTCTATTATTCTGTGATTGTGTGTGCTACTACAGGCCCTGAGGCATTGTTCTGCTAAATCTTTTGTAGGATTTCCCTCACCATGAATAGGTTATAGGCCACCATTCTTGTGATGTGGGACCACGCCTGGCAATGAACAAGATCAGCAGCAGCTTGTACACTATGGAAACATAACATCTGATTCTCTAGAGGGTTCAGTACTCTGTGAAGCTTTCTGAAAGTACCTTATTCTGTAACCTGACTCAGAAACCGCTCATATTCTTATTGAATTAGCCTCTTGGAATTGAAGAGGAAGCAAGAACTAAAAAGTGATATACACACTCACAGAATCGCAAAATATCCCAGGTTGGAAGGGATCCATAAAGTTCAAGTTCAACTCCTAGCTCCACAAAGGGTCATCCAAAAATCAGACCGTCTATCAGAGCACATGTTCAGAGCGCTAGTTGAAAGTATTTTTGATGACCTCTTCAAGGATGGTCCAAATTTTGACAGTAAGGAATTGCCAGATGTCAGCTATCTCCGTTTATCTTGTCTCATGCTTCTTTTTTTGGCCTGTGTGAAGCTGAATACAAGTTCAACCGCATGTGTTCACATGGCCATGTGACTCAAACAGGCTTCATGTGCTAGACATGTGAACAGTCAACATGCTAAAGAGGGAATAAAAGACGTCCCTGTAAGCAAGAAGAATTAAAAATTCAGCCCACTGTGTACAATATTTGAGAAAGATTTCTAGTATCTCATTTGTAATGGGTGCCATGTGATGTGTATTCTGAAACCACACAATACAGAAAGATAAGAAAAATAAGTAAAATACACTGGCCAACATAATATGCTCTGTGAAAACTGAGATTTTTGAGTGATTAGTGTCATTTATGAATGGAAGAGTTTGACAACAATTCTGTGTTTTTGGGATAAAGCATAAGATCTCACTATTTTTCTCCCTTCTGTCTCTAAGTCTTTTGGTATTCACGCTGATGTAAATAATAAAATCATAGAATAATAGAGGTTGGAAAGACCACTAAGATCATCCAGTCTGACCAACAGCCCATCCCCACCATGACCTCTGACCATGTCCCTCAGTGCCACATCCACATGGCTCTTGAACACCTTCAGGGATGGTGACTCCACCACCTCCCTGGGCAGCCTGTTCCAAGAAAACGATGAATTTAACAAAATATAATATGTAACAAGCATAACAAGCATAATGAAATCACTGCATGAGCAGAAAAATAGGATGTGGTAACAAAATGTCCCACTCTCTCATGTAAAAGGTTTGCAGTGACTTTCTGCATCACATCCTAGAATGGGAGTACCAATGCATCATAATGCTATTCCTCTGAAGCCTGAATATCCAAAAAGACTTCTTTATTGTTTTCTTTCACTGTAAGGAGAACAAGGAGAACCAGAACTGAAAACAGTTTTGGGTGTGTAATATGTAATGTACCAGTGCTTGGGCCGTGGTGTGAAAACTGGAGCTGAGAAGGAAATGGGTAAATAGGACTGAAAGTGAATGATGGAGAAATGGAAGGATTCAACCCACCGAGCAGTAAATCCCTTCCAGCTCAACATCACTGTGCACTGGGGCCCTCCTAGCCCAATCCAGATACTTGCACATGGGCCTGAATGCAACACAGGCTGATGCCATACCTGATCTTCCTGGAAAACGGGCTGAGATTGCTGTGCTTAAGTATGGTCAGAGGATGCTGGTGGAGAGGTGGCTCCCACTCACCTTGGTGCACAACCTGCTCACTTCATGGCAAGGTCTGGGATCAGATTGCTGTGCCACAGGAGCATTTCCAGTGCCCATTTCCCATCTTCGGAATCCAAGCAAAGCCATGTCATTATGAAGAAAAGGAGGAAAGAATTACCTATGAGGTAGTAACAAGTTAAAACACCATTTCAGGCAATTGTCCCCTCTTTCAGATGGATACCTACTTTTTAGGCTAAAGAGATGTATCTATTCCTTCTTGTGTTTCTTTGACTTGATAAATCTTGAATCAATAGTCTCTTTTTTTTCCCCTTAATCTTCTTTTTTTTTCCTTTTTTTCTTTCTTTATTTTTGACAGAGGGCAAAGAGCAATTTAGCAGATGCAGTTCTTCCATTTAGCTTCCTCCCATTTGCAGGGAGATTTTGTTCTGTTACAGCACATCAGTTCCCTTGAGGAAGAAGAGATATTCCAAAAGAAATCAGTCCTCCTGCATGCCTTTGAACAGATCCGTTTGTTTGTTTCCCCATCCTGAGTGCCAGTCCCTAGGAGAGTGTCAGCCAAGAACCCAAGGATCGTCTTGAAGTTAGGACCAGGTCCCAAAACCGTGTTCTCATGCTCTATCCTCTGCAGAGCCAGCACTAACTCAAGCTAACACTGCTACTGGTAAGCAAACAGGGACGATTTCTTGCATAAGGATGAACTGTTTTGAACAGTTTCCCCAATGTCCTGGACACAACGCTCCTTTTCTTCCTCACCAGGACTCTACATCTGCTGGCTTCCCATTTTTTTTTTTTTTCTTTTAAACAAGTATATGCATTGTTGCTTATGCAGGGAAAATTCCACTTTCTCCTGCAGCGGCTTTGCCAGCAACTGAAGGCTCAGAATGGATCTTTTCCACAGGCAGCTCCCCCCAAAACTCAAGGCTCTCTCCCCTTTTTCATACACATGAATTTTATTTCACTTTTCTGAGCAATCTATGGTATCTCCAACTAGAGCCCAGTGCCACAGCTGAGTTCCCATCTGATGACTTGCGCACTGCAAAGGAAGGACACTCCCCCAAGCCTGGTTCATGGCTAAGAAGGAGCAGCTAGAGTCGCCAGAATGATCTTTCCTTGTGTGGTCCTCCCTGTTTCTCTGCCTGATCCAACTTTAAGTGATTCAGAAATGGGAAAATTTGTCATTTCCCTTGAAGGAGCTTTGTTCAGACCTTACCAATACTCATTCAAATGCTGTTAACATTCATGGTGCCTGCTGCAATGCTTTACCGACATGTAACCACTGACTGTTCTCCAGTGGGTCAGTACAACTAGCTCTCAGTGGAGTTGTTACTACCACTCGTGTATTTACCCAACTTTGAAGACCGCAGTCTAAAATGACACTGGTAGCAGTAACACCAGTGCTTGGGCAATTTTGACCACTGCCATGTGACTTTTCCCAAAACAGCCATGAGCAATTATTCATTCAGAAAAACATCAGTGGAGACCACAGAGGTCCAGATATGCTCCATCTTCACTTCCTAAATGAGTGAATCTTTCCACTACTTTCAGCACAGAGATGTTTACGAGGAGCCAGAGCGGCAACGATGCCAGTTCTCTTCAGAGCACAGCAACAGAACAGCCTCTCAGGGCAGTGCTTTCCACTGCAGTGTGATTGGACCCAAAGCATTCATATTTTATTGCATCCATTTTTCTCCAAGAAATATTAAAATGCTCTCTCTATGTAAAGGGAGGAGGGGAAAAAAACCACAAGCTTCCTTGCCATCCCTAAGCAACCTATCAAATAAAGCAATAAACCATTAGTAGACAGAACAGTTTTAACAGGACCCACAGCAGATTCAGGCTGTCAGGGGAAGAATAGGAATGGAAATGATTCCGAAAATTATTAGTAGTACCTTAACAGCAGCCCTTTAATATCTCCCATGGTATTCACAGTCATTAGCACAGCCAAGATGCTGTTCCATGTCAATTACTGTCCCAGTTTTCTTCATACTGAAAAGGGATATGCAGTGAATCCAGCTGAAGTAACGTTTCCCTGAGTTTCTGCTGCCCTGCCCGCTCTCTGCTCTCGCACCAGCAGTGGTGGGTGGAAACTCTCCCAGCTCTTCCCATAAGGCATTCTCCATGTTATGGCTGTGACAAGGAACTGGTCACCACAGCAGTGTTTCTGCAGTTTCTTTCTTGCAGGGACTGACTTCTCTACTTTGTGGAAAGAGCAGTGGATGTTGTTTGCCTTGACTTCAACAAGGAGTTAGATATCATCTCCCACAACATCCTTGTTATGAAACTTAGAAAGTGTGGGATAGATGAGTAGACAGTGAGGTGGATTGAGATCTGGCTGACTGACAGAGCTCAGAGATCTGGTTGAAGGTCTGTAACTAGCAGTGTTCCCCAGGGGTTGGTGTTGGGACTGGTCTTGTTCAACATCTTCATCAACATCCTGGATGAGGGGATAGAATCCACCCTCAGCAAGTTTGCTGGTGACACAAAGCTGGGAGGAGTGGCTGACACACTGGAAGGCTGTGCTACCATTCAGTGAGACCTGGACAGGCTGGAGAGGTGGGCACGGAGAAAGCTGATGAAGTTTAGCAAGACCAAGTACAGAGTCTTGCATCTGGGGAGGAATAACCACGTGTATCAGTACAGGTTAAGGGAAGAACTGCTGGAGAGGAGCTCTGTGGAGGAGGACCTGGATATTCTAGTGGACAGCAGGTTGGCCATGAGCCAGTATTGTGCCTTTGTGACCAGGAAGGTCACAGGTATCCTGGGGTGCATTAAAAAGAGCGTGGCCAGCAAGTCCAGGGAGGTGATCCTCCCCTTCTACTCTGCCCTGGTAAGACCACGTGTAGAATACTTGTGTCCAGTTCTGGGCTTCCCAGTTCAAAAAAGACAGGGATCTCCTGGAAGGAGTCGAGCGGAGGGCCACAAAGATAATAAAGGGCCTGGAGAATCTCCTGTATGAGGAAAGGCTGAGTAACCTGGGTCTGTTCTGCCTGTGGAAAAGAAGACTGAGGAGGGGGGGTCTGATTAATATTTATAAATATTAGAAGGGAGATAGGAGGCAAATTCATGAGATCAGGTTCTTTTTGGTGGTGCACAGTGATAGGACAAGGAGTAATGGCCTAAAATTTGAACATAGGATGTTCCATACAAACATGCGGAAGAACTTCTTTACAGTAAAGATGATGAAGCACTGGAACAGGTTGCCCAGAGAGGTTGTGGACTCTCCTTATATGGAGATTTTTAAGACCCATCTGGACTCCTACCTGTGCGAAGGTAAGGTGCTTGCTTTAGCAGGAAGGTTGGATTCAATGATCTCTTGAGGTCCCTTCCAATTCTTGCAATTCTGTAATTCTGTGATTATCACTAACAGAGCTGCAGGGGACAATCAGGAGCCATTAACAACATGCATACAACCCAAACCCTCTGGGTTTGTCAGGTTTTGTTTTTACCTTTTCTCTCATCCTGTGTTGTCACAAAGTACTTATAACAGACATGCCTTCTCTGCAAGCTCATGTAGTGTTGGAGATGTCCTGCTTCAAGCAGACACTGCACTACAGACACTGCCAGCCTCAGTTATTGCATGTCTTGGTCTTTTGTTTGCAACAACCCAACACATCCTTCACTCTGATATTGCAAGGTCATGCCATGACAAGAACAGCTATTTTTGTTGGCTGCCTGTCTCCTGAAAGCACCTTCCTTCACCCAACTGTGTGAGGCAAGTCTGTTGTATGGAGTCAAGGGACTGCAAAATCTGTGCCTTGACACTTTCTCAGAGATGTGGGATGTCCTCAAGGGACAGGAGTGACCATGGTCCAGCATGGCAGAGGGGCCACACAACAGTCACTGTGCTGCTGGAGCTGCGGGGCTTCCAACCAGATGTAGAAGGCCTAGTAGTAAAGTCAGCACTTCTGAGCCCTTAGAAACACAGTTGATTCTTAAATAGCTCACAGTTGCCAGTATAGATGAGCTCTTCCACCCTGCTAGCGAGCCCTGGATCTCCAGATGTTAAAATAAGGCATGGAATAATGTTTTCCACCTTATAGTGTTATAGTGTTTAGTGTTTAGTTTTATAATAGTGCTGTTCCACCTCCACCTTATCTCTGGGTAGAACATCTCCCTGATGGGGCTGCTGCCACTCAGCTTGTCTTCTCCCATAATACTTTTTCCTTAGTTCCATACATCTGGGAAGGTGCCTGGAATGCAGGCACAGGGCAGCCTGGGACCTCACTTGTCCCTCATTCCCACACATGTGTGGTTGAAATGCAAGAGCAACTTCCTATCAGCCTCTTTTACTGTAGTGTGCCAGGGCCAGCCCTGTGGTGCATGTAGGCCTGCCTGAGTGGGAAGGGGATGCTTCAGGGACACAGGGCCTCGAGGCCCTGGGCTTGCAGGGCTGATTACAAGGCTGCCACAGAGGAACAGGAACAGCACCTGTCAGCTCCGCGTGCAAAAATAGAGGAACCAAAAGTTGTACCCAGATGAAGACATAGGGTGAAAACTATGTGAACACAGATTTTTTCATCAAGTTACGAAATGCCTCCTGAACTGCTAGGAAGGAGTTGTAATGTTGCAGTACAGACTGTGAGCTGGATATTGCTGCTCAGCTGTTATAAAACAAGGAAAGTTGCAACATGCAACCACATTTACAAAGTGTAGGAGAAGGTTACATCATGGTATTGTAAATGTCCCTACTATTTTGGCTCTGACGGGCTTGCATGTCAGGAATAAGTGCTGGCTTCTTAAAGTAATCACGTATGTCAGCATTCAGAAGGCATTCAGCAGCATCACAAAGCAGAAGCTGCTTTTCATATTTTCAGTTTTTCTATTTGTTTTAAAACTGCTCTGTCTTGCCTCTTTCCTGTAATCTTGTTTCAAAACGCTTTCCCAACAGATTTGCTTTTTCCTTTCTTTGTTTCCGCCTCCCCTCTGCCAATTTTGCCTGAAATGAAAACTTGAAAACAGAACTTTACATACATTATGAATGAAGTGTTTTATCTGATTGAAAATAAGTGTTATATTTGGGGATGGGGAAACAACACTCAAAAACACAGTTTTATTTTTGGCGTTCTGAGCAAGGAATGTTGTATCTTTATTGACCTGTTATTTGAATAAATTGGGAGATCATGAAAACCAAGATAAGGTATTTTAGATGGTTTCCTTGCTGGAGATGGGGTGTATTTGCATGCAATGCACAAAGCAGTTAAGTGTTACATTTTAAAATACATATTTATGGAATAAAATTACTTGCATCATCATGTCTTCATTTTTAATGCGATTCTCTTTTGTACTGATGGAAAAGACAAGCAAAAACAAGGCAGCATAGCTCAGCCCATGAAAGTACTGACACCACATCCGTTCCTCAGCTGAGTTCCTCTTTCTCATCTCTCCTAATATAATATTGGGCATTGTTAAAGGCTCCAAGTCTGGACAAGTCCTGAATTTCTATGGAGGAAAACAAACAAACACTGATAAACCTAATTTAGAGAAGCAGTCTGTTCTCTGGTTGTTTGTTTATTTAAAAGAAAAAACAAGCGGCTATGTAGCATTTCACAAGAAAATCTGAAGGGATAACAGGCAGGAGGATTTCAACTGTTTTTTTTTTTTTTTTCTTAGATCTGGCATGTGCTTTTTATCAGATTTAGTGAAACAGGTTTTGATTATTTTCTTAGTGTTGTTCTTTTATTTAAATTCAGATAGAAGCATAAAGAAATCTAATTATTGTCCATGACTTTGATCACAGTATAAAAAATAATACCAACAGGAAAAATGATCTGGATTTGTATGCAAAGATGAGAGTAGATTCCCTGCTGCAACTGCAAACATTTTACTTGTGCAAATTTTGAAAATTTATCAGCTTGGAAACATATCCCATTCCTGACATGATACGCAGCTTGACCAAATGCACTTACTACTCAGAAAACACTTGTGAGATTAACTCCTCCCTGTTCTGGAAAATGTTGGAAACAAAGTCTGAAGATCTATGACAGCCTCATCTCCCCTGGGACTAGACTGGGACTGGACCTCCAGAGCTGGCAGTACGTGCCTATTCAGGGGGAGCAAATGAGGCACCAACTGTGGTATAGTAGCCTACAAAGTCCAGAGACTGGGAACACAATGACCTGCAGCTCCTGCTCACCCACTGCTCCTTATCTGACCAAGGGCTTTGACCTTCATACCTTGCTGGGAGTCCAGTAGCGAAGAAGATAGCTTCCTTAGATCTCTGCTTTGGGTTTCCTGACTGCTCCAATTACTGACTCCCAAAACAACACTGAGGAGTAATTCCCACAGGCCACACAAGGCTACACTCCAAGAGTGGGCCTTAAAATGGGATTGAACTCCTGAAACTGTGCAATGCTGTCGTCTGGTAAATGGCAGCATGTGTGACCCAACATCTGCATTTCCGTAAATGAGCCTTCTAAGATGGTGTTTGGTAACAGACTGCTTACGATGCTTGTAGCAGTCACTTTTTAGTGCTTTCTGCATTTCTCTCGAAGGAAGGAAGCAAACTTAGTGCAAAAGAGTCAGTCTCATGGAACATTTCTGAGACCTGATAGCCATCAAGGAAGATTACAGACAGAACAGATTATTGATACGGAGAAATCTGGTAAGATGGAAACAATAAACTGTGCATATTGAGACAGGTATGAAAACCATAAAGCCTGGGGCAAGAAAATATATAGGCTAGAGAGGAAGAAACTTTGATAATGATTATGTCTCTTTCAACCAGATGTGTATATCATCACAGTATGACATTTGACTGGAGAGCTAATACCATCTTTAAGTGTGTAGGGAGGAGAACACCAAAATTAAAAATAGAAAGCTGATGTGCCTTCTGAGTTTAAGGTTTCTAAAGCACCAAACTTCTTGTCTCACCAGTATCTTCAGGTCTTACAGTCCAAGAGTCAAGTCAGCCTGTTTCTGACCCAACCATTTCCTCAGTGTACTCTGGGAAGGCAATCAGTCTGATGGCTGGTTCATGGCATGTTCTCTTATTACTACACAGTGCTACAGCTTGAAGTCATACTTTCTACATGATGAACTACTCTTCATAAACATTTACACATATTCTTTTCTAGTTCCTTTCGAGCCTTCCACCACTGTGCTCACTGCCAAACAGTTGGCAAAAGGTCCAACTGCTTCAGGAACTCCATTATCTGCCCTAGCAATGCTGCCATCTCTTGTCTCCCTGCCTTGCCCCCAGCCATGGTTAGCATTTGTACATGATGAAATGTAATGGTGTCCCATACTTTCCCTAGGCTCCCCGAGTATGGTGGCTAATTCTAAAGGGAGGTAGTTTGGAGAGCAAGTCTGAATTGTGGTTTCTAACATGCACATTGCCCATGACCAAATGCAGTGAACAGGTGATGTTGTGTGCTAGTTACCCTTTTGGACTGCATAGACCACCCTATGTATGTATCATGGCTGAGCCTTCCAGTTGGATCCAGTGGGGTACTGTTACATGGATATTCACAGCAAGACTTAGCAGGACCATTAAGGTACAAGGGGCTTCTGGTACAACAATTAAATGTAATAATTGTGTAAAAGTGTATCAGTTCTGCGCAGCTTTCTAGGAAAAACAAAAAGACAAACAAAAAACAACAAGCTTTTAAACAGAAACTAGTATTTTCTTTGAAGAACTTCAAAAACTCAGTCTAACTTTCTTAACAAAAGAAAGATAGAGTAATGGGTCAATAGATGTGTCTTTGGAAAATGCAAATTAGATGACAGTGAGGCTGATGAATATACAACAAGACTCAGTGTCTCAAAACTAAAGTCAGATATGAGTGAAGTACAAAAAATAAACACACTTCTCATAATGAAGGGAATTAACCAATGTAAAGCATCTCATGTGGTGTGCTAGATTCCTGATTTCTAGAAATGTCATCATCAACACACAGAAAGGGTTGTTGCTTTTTTTTTTTTTTTTGCTGATGCACTTACGTTTACATGAACATCATTTCAAGGAAAATGCAGTTCAAAGAAATCCAAGAGGTGACATGATATTTCAGAGATCAGACGCTGTCAGAGATCAGGTTGGTCCCATAATCTCTCTCAGTGGGAAACGTCACAGTTCCTATCTTGTGCTGTGATTCTCTCTAAGCTTTAACCTTTTACAGAGTGGCAACGGAACAATTTTACAATCCTTCAACAGGAACTTGCACTTGGGGGACTGTGCAATAGAAAGAAAAGAAGAAATACCTCCTCATCCTTTCTTTTGCTGTCTTCTCCTTGTGCCCATTACAGCCTCTTGGATCTCTCTAAATTCTCCTTGCTTTGCTCACCAAATGAAGGCTTTAGTTTGGTATGCAATTTAATGGAGCTTTGTTTGTACAAATGCCTGGAAAGACTTTCTATAAACTATTTCTACCAAGCATTCAAAGTAATGCTCTAACATGCAGGCAGCCTCTCAGTGTTGCTCAACATCATTTGATGTGTCATTAAAGAGGCATTGCAGTTTAATCCTCATTCTTTCCATGCTCTCAAAAGAATGACATTTCAAGAAAAGGGGCAGGTTTTGTTTCTGGAAGTGGTTGTACTCTTTGGTTTCCTGCTGAGTGTCACAGCATTCTCACAATTAACAGGTGCTATTTTGAGATTGTATAACTTTGCCTGCAGCACTGTATTTCTGTATTTTGGGTGTGCATCACACAGTATTAACTGCAGCACAACCATTGGACATGGGAATGCTTCTGACACTTCACAAATGTGAGAGCATAGGTGTATTCTCTCACCTTCTACACCCTGGCCGCAGTGGGGAGAAACAGCTAGAGATCAGGAGCCATTGCATGACCAGCTTAGAAACAAGCTGCATGACTTACACTTGTTACAGCCAATAATTTATTGTGGACAAAATTGTAAATGGGATAATGAAAGTAGTTATTAAAAAAAAAAAAAAAGAAAAAAAGAAAAGAAAAAAAATTAAAAAGGAAAAAAAAAAGAGAAAAGAAAAAGAAAAAAAAAAAAAAGAGATGCTTACAGGGTTTGGCCTGCCAGTGCTGTACTCTACACTAGTGTCCAGTCTGAGACCAGCCACATCTGGACTAGCAGTATGGAGACAATAATTAAGATATCCAATCACAGATCAAGCTCTCTTTTTTCTGATAGTGGGAGGAAGAGGAGACATGCCATCATGGGTGGCATCTCCTGGGAGCATAGTTGCATGGACCTTCTGCTTGAAATTCATCTGGACAACACAGAGAAACCAGCAGAAGCCATGACACACATGTAGAAATGTTATCTGGTTTCATTCTTTCACCACTTTTCCAAGCTTGGAGCAGCAAGGCACAGCAGGAGTATCTGAGCTGCACTCGAATCTGAATTCTATATTAAAAGGGTGGGGAATGTTTTCTATCACAAGACTGAAGGATGCAGCAAGGTAATAAGATTTGGTGTCCCATGAAAATCCACTTTTCTCAGAAAATGTGTGTATGTCTGAACATCTATGTCTTTGAATTGGGTATAGATCACCACTCTGATGTATCATTCATGGACAACTGTCAGCTAGGCATTCAAAAGGCTGAAAACCCCCTCAAGACAGGGGAATAAATTGTAATCAACTGTAGTTACAAAGATTAGACACACATTTTTTACAGATGTATCTGTCAGAGCAGCACACAACACACATCACAAGCTCTTCTAGTGGCAAAGATACGTTCAATTCAGAGGACAAGTTAAAAAAAAAAAAAAAAGCAGCATGTGGGTTGCATGGTCTGTTTCCTTTCAGTTAAGGATCACAAATCAAATGGATTACGAAGTCACAAATCTTAACAACAAAGCAAAGCAAAGACATATTTGCCCATACTCTGAATTGTTTGTTTCAGAGCTCTTGACTTTGAAAATTATTGCAGTTATTTGTGGGGGAACCTTTGTTCTTTTCTCTTGACCACAAATCCAAATGGTCCAGAGTGAGAAACATGACTGAAATTCTGCTGAAGACAAATAAGTGATCATTTCAAGCCCTAGGACCAGAGTATTTCATCATGAAATAACATGCAACCCAACAGCCTAGGAGATGGGCCATCAATGTGATGTCTCAAGGAAAGTTACCTCTCATAAAATTGCTTAAACTGGCTTCAGTGTCTAAAGAGAAGAAACAAACAAAAAACAAACAACTGTACAGAAATCCTTTAGTGAGCAAGCCTCTTTTCTTTCACCATGTTCCTCATAAAGAGTGGAAATCTTTTACACCCATGAGGCACACTGTTCATCTTATGGAGGGTTATGGTGGCTTTCTTTTGACATAACCTAGTGATAACTCCTTTCTCACTGTGATACCTGAAAATGAAAGAACACACACAAGGGACCTTTTCATAAGTCTTCCCTCAGGTGAAACTAGACTGTGACTCACCTTTCAGGTAGACAGTTCAGGTGGAACCCAAGAACACCTAAAGGGTCAATCAGTTATCAGTTATCAGAAACCAAAAAGTCATAAAAATACCGTGAACACTTTTGTCATTAAAATGAAACAGTAAGTCTTGCAAACCTTTCAGCATCAACTACCCTTTGAGAAATCCAATCCAGCTTTAAGTAATGCCAGGCTAGGGAGTCTACCCCAGCTGGATTAGCTCCCCTGCCACTTTAGTCTGAGCACTTCCAAGAGGCATTGCATGGGCACAGAGGACAAAGCTGAAACTGCTCCAAGACTGCCTTAGAGTAGAACTACTCTTACAAAAAATCGTTACAAATGTCAAGCTGTGGGAAGTGAATTGAGGAGGAGAACAACAATAAGAGCTAATACTTCATGTTTCTCATGCGTGCAGTTGGCATGAATAGCTATTACTAGGAATTGCTTCCATATAGTGTGGCATGGCCATGCAGTTACAAATGTATGACTTTAGAGAGCATGTGGAGTTCTTTAGAAGTTATAACTTCAGAAGTAAAATAAATTCACATAGCTTCAAATTTATCTGTAAAAATAATGGAATTTGAAGAAGAGGTAGACCCTTTCCTTTTGAAGACTTCAATTTGTTGTACTTTCACAGACCCATGTGGAAGTGAAGATAAATGTTCCTGCATTTAGTTCTTTGTGAATTGTGTTGACACATGAGCTGGAGGCAAAACACAGTATCCAGTTTAGCTGAAGCAGTTAGACATAGATATTATACATAATCATTATGGGGCAGATCTTAAGTCCCAGTCAGAGAATCCTATGTTGCTTTTGGTTAATTTCTGTTTTGTCTTATAAAATGATGGCCATTAAACAGTACAGTTTGCTGACCAAAGCAGTGGTTCTGAACACTGAACACTTCTGGCAGCTTGCCATAAAGTCATTGTGTAAAACTCTTGAATTTCCCAGTTGAAATCTCTTGATTTCAAGCAGTCCAAATGCTCTGGGTTGCCAGTAGGAAAGTATGACAGGAGGTCTGTGGACTGCTTAGTGTGTTCTCTTGGTACCACTTTCAATAAAACAATTTAGAAATAATAAGAAACTCTACTTAGAAACTATTCAGGATTGGAAAGAAGTTGCCCCATACTGTTATTAAAAGCTGTCTTAGGCCCTCACTCTTGTGATGGAGCAGAAGTATGTGGTTTCTTGCATAAATTCAGTGAAGATAAGTTTGTATGTTCCTCTATCCACACTAATTTCCATAGCCATTTATTCCCTACAGGAATGAAGAGAGTACTTGCTGCAATCTACACTAAATAATTCTATATTAGACATACATAGAGTCAAACTTGTTCTTTCTTAACCTGTGTGTTTATGAGTATCCAGCAGTATGATGGAAGAGTGAAGCAGTGGAATATTCCTCTTTTTTTAAAAAGAGTCTTGATAAATGAGATACCTTCGGGGGATATACTGGCCATAGGGAAATGACTAACAGAGAACAGCAACTCTCTTTGTAGGCCAAGGGAAGAGTGTTATTTCATAAAGGCACTCCAGTAATGCCAGGTATGCATACTGCAATGAGAGCACAGCAAGGAAAATCACACTCAGTGCAACCCATGAGAATACACATCACTAACAACCTGCCTTTGACACAGACTCTGTGAACTGTGGGTGTTTAACCCTTTTAGATGGATAAGCCAAATATGCCATCTAAACATGAATAGTTTTTGTGATTCAATAGTATTCCTGTATCGGAAGCAGTCCAGGCAGCACTGATTATCTGCAAACATTTATGCAGTACATCACAAGAAGGATGAGCAAATGGCTTTGGAAATTTGATTTAAATTCTCCATACGCTGCCCATCAGCTGAAAATTTAGTTCCTGTACTGGACACAAGATGCAACATTATGACAAATGGAATGAATTTATGCATGATCAGGCCCTGCCACACAATCATAAAGCTGGTAAAATTGAAGAAGACCTAAATTCAATGTTTTTCTAGCACTACCCCCAAATAACTTTGGGGCATGACTTGGTAGAGCATTTCAGGGATCACTCCCAAAAGGTGCACTTGCACACAGCGACCTTGCTTTGGACAGTGAAATAGTTTACCATCTTGTCTGATCTGTGTCTGCAGGTGTCAGCCCTTGGCAATGTTCCTGGTCATATTTCTTTTATCAGAATAGATCAAGTCAATGTTTCTCTTTCATTAAAACCATTTTGGAAGCAAGTTCAATTCCTTCATCCATTTGGCACTAATATCAAACACGGTATATCAAGTTGCCTTGAAAGAAGAGTAGTAGTTAAGGCAAAAGTTTATGGCAACTGAGTTTGCACAGTTAATCCCTCAAGCAAAGCCAGTCTCATTCAATGTACTGCCAAAACACGATGTTTCCATGTTAGCCAAAAATGTGATTTGGCACTGAAATACACCAGCCTACAAGGTCCTACAGATGGGAAAACCTCTTCCCATGTTTTATTTTTTTAATTGAAATCAGATGTTTATTATTTAGCCATTGCAGAAGGGTATAGGAATGACTAAACACAATAATTTGATCTTTAACAAAAATAATAAGCACACCTCATAGCATTGACAACAACAAAAAGATACATTGTATGCACGTATGTACATACACATGTGCCACTTATATTCATATACTATATTTTATAAAATAAAATGGTATATGGTTATTTTAAATTCAGTTAGGATGCCAAACTCTCAAACCACATTCATATTGCATATGCCAAAGAAATCAGTAGGAATGACACATATGACATGAATGTAGACCTACACAAGGATTGCTAGAAGCACCTCTATAAATCATAGTGAGTTCAATGGATTAACAGCTGGGAGAATTTTGGACTGAAGATTGCTGCATTTCTGAAGTGGAGGCACAACACCTCCAAGAGATGCTAGTTCCATAAACCACTGTGTTTGGACAAATTCAAAGTTCATATCACAAAGAGAGCTCCCTGAAGGTCACAACGTATCCTAACACCAAGTATCAGGAACAAAAGCACATGCAAAGGTGTATATGAGAGAGATAAGCCTAAAGCAATTTTGGAAAATAAATCTACTGATGTCCTGGCAGAAGAGATGCAAACTTACCTGTGAAAATCTATTAGTTGGACCTACAGAATTAGTGCAGGGTATATAGTGTAAACACATCTACAGCAGTACATAGACTTATAGTTAGGATGAAATTATCAAATACTGTGTGAGATTTTAGTCCTGGGAAGGTTAGTCTCATCCTAATTATGATAAAAATCTCATAATTCTGTCTTCAAAATAGTTTGTAAGGGTTAGAAAGTGAGAGAGAAAGAGGGGGGGGAGAGAGAGAGAGAGAGAGAGGGAGAAAGAAAAAGAAAGAAAAGAAAGGAAGAAGGAAAGAAAGGAAAGAAAGGAGAAAGGAAGGAAGAAAAGAAGAAAGAAAGAGAGAAAGAGCGAAGGAAGGAAGGAAGGAAGGAAGAAAAAGAACTGAGACCCAGTTCTGGAAAAAAAAAAAAAAAGAAAGATTTTTTTCCTGTCCTAAAGAAAAAAAAAAAGTATATATATATATATTTAGAGAAAACTGTAATAGAGCATGGTAGGCTCCTTTGAAGAGGGTGAGAGTGGGGACAAAAGAGGACATCTTGGTCCCTCATACCAGTGAAAGAAACTTATCCCCTCTCTTTTAGCTGGGACGAGGCAATGAGGTTCTCTCCAACCCCAGCCACATGAATGTCCCTCCAGACAAAGCTGCTGTTTGATCCCAGGTGAAATGGGACAGGTTTAGTCTGGGCCCTTTGTTGGAATTTGAACTGTTGCCACCTTTGCGTCCCAACTCTGCAGCAGATAAACAATGTTTAGAACTTAATAGCTACCAATAACATTTTATTGTCTGCAAAGTGTATTCAGAAAAGATGTTTTTGAGTGAATATAATCTTCACAGGAAAAGAAAGCCCCATCCGGTAATTATCTTTGACAGTTAAATCAGCCTTTAACGAACTTGAAAGTGATAGATTCTGGCAAATCAGGAACAAGCCTTTGCAAGCGAAATCTCCTCTGGAGCACGTGGAATCTGTTTTTTCCCTCTAAAAACAGCAACAGTCCTACTCCACGTTCCCTGGGGACTCAAAACATAACTGAAAGCGATCCGCAGAAGCAGCATATGTGTAAGAGAGGATTGGCTGAGCCTTTGCCAGCCTATCTGTTCAGCTATGCTCCTCAAGATCGCTAAAACCTGACAAAACTTGTTTCCAACTACTAATAACATCCAGAGGGTTTGGGTTTTGTTGTTGTTGTTGTTGTTTTGTTTTTGTTTTTATGGAGCGGAAGGAGGGTGGGCATGCAAGAGCCCAGCAAGGAAGACATTCAGGGTTAATGTCCTGCAGGGCAGCCTCAAGCACCTTAGGTAGTCTCCCTTCCCCTACTGTGCCCCTGGAAACCAACGTAGCTCTCCAGGCAGCCCACTCAAAACCAGCCTGGAGTTGCGCTACTGTCTTGTGCCTGCCTCGGCCGGGATTAGCTCTCTCCCAGCTGCCTGATACTGGCATAGGCAGTGAAGGAAGGAATCCTCTGTGTGCAGTATTTTCTGGGGGTTCACCAAAGAGCTACACAAGGAGCGAGCAACCAAAGAGCCACTCTGGGGCCCCCTGGGGCAGTAGGGGACATACAAAGGACAGCAGCGAGAGTCGGAATATCTTTACAAGGCTGCAGTTATTGAAGTAGCACCTACTTACAGATGCATACAATATAAGTAAGGGTGTGTCAGCTTTTACAATACTTTCTGGATCTCATAAACCCATTTTATGACTTGACTCAGAAGTGAGGCTTAGCACCCTAGGTCCTGATCCCTGGATGAATTAGGGACAGTGAGCAGCCTTGTCCTTGGAGTGGAAGGAGGGGTAGGGAGCACCAAATGTGCCGGCTCTCCACTCCCCTGTCTGAACAAGCAAAGGTTTCAGTGCTTTGCTGTACCTCCCAGGACTTCCATGTTGGGCAATGGTGCAGCAATTAGTAACACCGATAAGGCTGTTGAGGTGTTGAGAACATCATGGAAAGGAGTAAAAAGGCTGCCCAAGCCAGCATTTAGTAATGCTGCCTGGTGGATGACCTCATTTTACAATTGGACATCAGTAGCCATCCCTAGGACTTCAGCTTTTTCTGTGTTTATTCACAGGTTGGAGAAGGCTTTAAACACAATTGGGAAGGATGTGGACAGGCTTCTGGCAGAAAGAAAAAGAGTAAGAATGAGGCAAAACTGAACTGTTTCCAAGAGAGGGAGAAAGAGGGGAGGAAAAACCCCAAACCCACAGCCTGTCGAAGTACCATGCCAGCAGCCAGCTGCTTGCTTTCATTCTGATGGAGCGAGCTCTTGTGGGTGCCGCTCCTGGCTGGCTGCCCAGCCACGTAGGAGGTGTTCTCAGTAGGAAAGTTCAGGGCTGCCAGATGAGCCGTATCACCTGCCGGGGGAACTTTGTCCTTCCAGCCTGCAAACAGCTCACCTCCTTTAAGCAAGTATGGCCTTTATAAAGCAGAAAGTGGGAAGCTGTGAATGTTGGTCACTATCACAGTGGGTGATCGTAGAATCACAGAATCACAGAATTGTAGGAGCTGGAGAGGACATCTAGAGACCATTGAGACCAACCCCCTACTAAAGCAGGCTCCCTACAGCAGTCACATAGGGAAGTGTCAAAATGGGTCTTAAATATCTCCAGAGAAGGAGATCACACCACCTCTCTGGGCAGCCTGTTCCAGTTACTCTGTTACTCTCACAGTAAAGTTCTTCTTTATGTTAGTATGGAATTTTCCAGCCTCTTCCCATTGCCCCTTTTCCTGTCACTACTCGTCACCGGACAGTCTACCCCCATCAGCTTGACTCCTACACTTTAGTTATTTATAAACAGTGATGAGATCCTCCCTCAGCCTTCTCTTCTCCAGACTGAACAGTCCTAGGTCTCTCAACCTTTCCTCCTATGTTCCGAGCCCCTCATCGTCTTTGTCACCCTCCACTGGATTCTCTCTAAAAGATCTCTGTTTTTTGGGTTTTGTTTTTTGTTGTCTTTTTTTTTTTTTAATCTGAGAAGCCCAGGATTGGGCGTCCCAGATGTGGCCTCGCCAAGGCAGAGTAGAAGGGGAGGACTACCTCCCCTGACCTGCTGATGTTAGCCTCAATTCAGGAGTGGAGAACAGACGTGCCCCAGGATGCACAGGAGGGCTTGGGGCAAGCCCAGGGGTGACCAGGGGTCAGAATGTGACCGTAGGAGGGAGACCTGCAGGTCTACCAGACCTGCTCTTCCCTTGGCCTACTGTGGTGCAGAATCTTCAGTTTTTGTTCAGTGCATTTCACGCTGTTCATGTTGATGGCGCAATGCCAGCAGATCACAAACTTGGTGGCTGTACCACCGCAGAGCAGCTTGTAGCAGGGTGAGCATGAGGAGGAAATGTCCCGTCACGCCTGTTGCAAATGAAACTGAACTATGCTCCTCCTGGCCATGCCAAGGTACAGACGAGAAGCACGGCCTGTGCGTTTTCAGGTGCTGAAGGAGGTGGAAACTGTGACCTAGGATGTTCTGCACCTGTCATGGGACTGCACCACGTCACAGAGACTGCGTCACCTGACTCATTTATCTCCTGTGATCCACTCCCTCACTGCTACGCAAGCGCTCACCCCTCTTTACACGCTGCTGAAGGAAAATTTTCTCTGCAAGACAGTGCAGTATTTTCAGCTGACTAAGCACTCTGCAATTGTTAAATCCAAGGCCAGGCTGTGCAGATTACATGGTGGCTTCATCAAAATAACTATTCAGCAAGGAAGGCACTGGGTTAGAAAAGACTTCCATTCCCTGCAGCTGACGGAGGTCGCATTGCACAGCAGCACAGTGCCATGTGTGGCCCTGGCCTCACACTGCACATCAGAACACACGCTAGAGCTCTTCAGATGTCCAAGCAATTTGTTCTCACATAGTTCCTTCTGGAAGCCTATCTCAGACATGGTCACAGCTCTGGGACAAGTTAGAAGGGATGACGTGGCCCTATGTGAGGCCTCCCAGTCCATGTCATAGGCATGGGATGCATTGGTACCCTCTCACATCAACTCTTAATAACATTCCATGTCTCTTTCCCCATGATTTTTGCAGAAGTCAGCTCCAGCTCCCTTGTATAAAGCAAGCAGATGTCTCTCAGTACTTCATCTTGAATATGATTGATGTTTTATAATCCTCAGCACTCTCAGCACTTGTAATGTGAACAAAACCAAAGACATCTGCCATGAAACAAAGCTAGAATGAAAGGCCTCAAACAATTGCACTGAACACTCACCCCATGGCCCTTGAATGCAGCACCAAGCACCATCCTGTCTCCCCTCATGGGTCAACATGCAGCATCAACTTGCTACCCAAAACCCTTAATGAATACCTGGAAGACTGCCTTGAAATAACCTCTAGATCAATTGTCAGATGTGTTATTTGACAATTTATTTGGAATCTTTTAAAAACAGGCCCTGGAAAGGAAAATTGCTACTGACTGAGACTCTGGTATTGCTCCTTAAAACTAAAGAGACACATAGGGACAATACAGTACAATAGGACAATACAGGTTCTGGGGGGAAGGAAGCTGAGTTTCTTTGCAAACACATCAAGACTTCACTGGGGATATATTGCCACTTGGTTAAAATAGCTGTTTCCTCCAGCTTCTTCTTCCACATACTCGGGGATGAGCTATTTAAATCATCAAATCACAGAATATCACAGGTTGGAAGGGACCTGTAAGGATCATTGAGTCCAAATCCTGGCTCCACAGGAGACAACTCAAAAATCAGACCATATATCTGAAAGCTTTGCCACTTCTTGAACTATGCACAATTTCAGTGTTATGGCTCTACCAAAGACTCGTACATGTAAGTTAGAGTAAATTCCCATAAGTATCTAGATTTTTTTGGGACAACCAAGCAGCTGATTGCCAGGGCTATGCTAAAAACCAGTAGCCACCTTTTGCTCCCATCTACTGCTGAGTTCTTAATTCCTTAAGCTCCAGATAATACGTTCTGGCCCTGATTTTCAAAAGTGCTCATAAAAGTCCAAGGGAAGCCTGACATCTTCTTCTAGCTGTTGTAATGCACTTAACAAAAACCTCTCATTAAAAAATTAATAAAAAAAAGTCTTGGCCTGTGTATCTCCACTGCCTACAATTGTTTGCCAGTTCTCTTCAGCTGCCTTCCTGGGAACACTTAATGACAGTTTGCTTTGCTCTACATGCACAGGTAATATATTATCCTTGTGCCACCACTTGCTTTGAGTGTTCTTCATGACTGGAGGCATTTTTTTTCCTTCTTGCTTTTGATCTCACCAAGACTGTTATTCTTGTAGTAGCAAAGCTATTTGTCCTTTTAAGCAAGCATGTGGTAATCCACAAAATTCATGATTCATAATGAAATTGGCTTCAATCTGCAGGAGTTTAATGGCTGTCCCAACGCAGTACAACTGGCAATTTTGGCACTGAGCAGCTGCAACCTCTCCTTGAAGTAATAACATCTAAAGTGCTGGACAACTGGCTAGTTGATGATAACTAGCATAAAACATGATATATGGCATAGCTCTGGGTAAATTAGAGTGTGCTTTAATTTGCGCTTGTAGAACCACGTCTAGCAGCAGTTAGTGTTCTGACTGTTTGCATTAGTTGTAAAGTTAATGCTGTTGGACGTGACTGTTAAAGTTTGACTTTGAATCTTTTAAGACCACCAGCTATCCTATAAACTGAGCTAGACCAACTTCTAAGGAAAAATATAGTGTACTTTCAGTGATGCTCTTTATTTACAGAACAAAACATACTCAAACTGAAACTGTACAGTGAGCTGTAACATTTTTAAGCTATTATTCTTAAGGGTTATATACTTGATATGCTATTACAATATATTTATGTTTTTGTATTTAAATAAAAAAATCTGGGAAGGTGTGTTGGTACTACAACTCACAAAACAAAGCTCAATGTCCTTCTACACAAATACTACCATGCACAATTTTTTTCCCTTCAGAACACAGCTAAATCATAGAATTATAGAATCATCAAGGTTGGAAAAGGCCTACAAGAACATCCAGTCCAAATGTTCACCTATTGCCGATAGTTTTCACTAAACCATGTCCCTCAACACAACATCCAAACATTCCTTGAACACCTCCAGGGTTGGTGAGTTCACCACTACCACCAAATGCATGTGTTGTGCTGCTAGTATCATGTTAAAATGCACATCTGAAGTGGTATTTTCTCCTCCCACTGCCCCATAGTATTTTCCTAAATCTGACATGCTAGCATAGCTGACCTGCTAGCCCTGATTCAAATAAAATAATTTTTTCCCTGCTTTGGAAGCTTTTACATACTGCAGTTCACAGATGAGAATTGTTTGAGATTTTATACTTGGAGGAGGAAAACAATAGTCTGTTTCTAGTTGTTTCTGAATACATACAGCTTGCTGGGGATGGTGAGTGAAGCCCAGCCAGGCCTTTGTTTCTTTTGATCCGCTGCAGCCTGAGCCTATTTCCTTCTGCTGAAGCAACACCACAAGCAGGAGCATTCAGTGTGCTGCCTGCTTTCTCACTCCCTGTCTGTGCTCCTGTCTGCTTCCTGTTGATTTGAAATTTCCCAGGATTACTTTTAGCTCATAAGTGATTTTTTCTTGGAAAGCCCTTGCAAAGAAGTACTTCAGTGAACTCTCTTGGTACTCTAAGAATGGAGACCATGTCCCTCTGATAGTAAAATATGTCAAGTGGTTGCGTGCTTCAGTAGCGCCAAGGGAAAATAAAGCCATCATTAAATTGACTTGGGTGAATTTGGAAAAGACCCATCTGAGAGGTTAAAGAGAAGAAAGAGGATGAGTGGTGAAAACACACTTGTACAAAGAGTTCCATATTGTTGGTCTTTCTTGACATTTTTCACAGGTACTGCCAAGGAGGGAAGGAGCAAGATCGGTGTTCAGAACCACAGAAAACCCAGTTTCTTTGCTATGTTCCTCATCCTGAATGGTGCAAGCATGGCTGTAAGTTTAACATGACCATATGCATCTCCTTGAGGCTTTAGAAACACCCACAAAATCTGTAAGTAAATATGAAGATTTACCCAAACTTTACCCAAACTCTGCTATTTTTGGCATTTTCATCTTCCTGCATAACAGCTTTTAATCCAGCAGCAGTGACTGGCTGGTTTCTGTGCTAGACCCAGGCAGTTCGTGCTCATTTTGTGGTTTCAAATTCACCTTCTAAACTGGGGAGAAGTTCTAGTGTTTCCACAAGACTCTTGGAGATGTCCCTTCAGTAGGATCCATATACATACAGCATCCAGCACCCATGTATAGGCAACCCAGGTCTGGTGAGCTACAACGCACCATGTGGATGTTGCTGACATTAAAGTCTTGCTTTACAGTGTGACCTCTGCTCATTTCACTTCTGCTCATGCATCTGAACCTAAATCCCTTTCTTCTCCTCCAGTCCATGAACCTCAAGTAGTCAATGCAAAGCAGATATATTTGGATCTACTGGCAGTGGTTCTTTTTAGATGGTGCAGGAAAATAATAAAAAATAAGATTGTTGGGGTGCTGAGCCATGATAAAGAAGGAAAGTGGGTGGGCGATAGCCACTCAGATAGAGGGCATCAGTTCAGGAATTGCTGCTCGATGAATAAGCATACCAGCATGCCTAGCCAAAGCTCTGGGGACATTATTCTGCTTGGGATGTTTTTTTCTTTTATTTTCCTTTTTTATTTCTTTTTTCCATGTTGGGATTAATGCTTGGCGGGTGTTGCTGTAGTTTGTTGGGACTCTATTCTGTGCAGTCATCCTCAACCAGCCCAAGTCCACCTTCCCAAACTGTGTCTTAGTGCTTCAAGTTCACGTGTCTTCCAGGTGAAGCTCTACAGCATTTCTTTCTCTGGGCAGCTTGCAAGTATCATTTGCCTTTGTAATATATTCTATGTGACACTGAATTAGATTTCTCATTAAAAATAAGTCAACAAAACTTCCTTTGTCCCCCAAACACATTTGTGTGAGGGTGGATCTGAGAGAAAAAGCCTCCATGAGGCCCCCTTGGTGTTATAGGGCCCACCATCACCTTGCCTATAGGTCATTATGTAATCTACAGAAGAGGGAGCAAGGGTGTGAACATCAGCTCTTCCACTGATTTGCCAAAATGGAGATCAGTTTTTGCTGCTGGAGGCTTTGGATGCTGCCAGTTCACTCACTCAGGTAAATGGGTTTCTAGAAAACCCACCAGCCCGGACAGCATGGCAGTAGCACTGCAATAACCACATCTTCGTGGCCTTCTGACAAGAGGATGTGGTGAAAAAAATGAAAAGAGAAACCACTATCTTTTCCAAGTGATTCTCACTATTTACCTTTGAAATCCTGCCACTGCCTCTTTTGCCCAGCTATTTTCACTTGTCCCATCTGATCAGGGCAGGCAGGTTGCCAGCATTGCTACCCAGGGACGTGACATCCCATGTGAGCAGCTCCTCATGAGGCAATTGGAGCCTTTAATTTTCAAAGATGATGTATTTGAGACATCTATCTGGGGAGGAAGCTAGCTATGCCTACCAGTACTCCACCCAAGGAGCAGTTTATCCCTATCTAGATAGGTCTATGTATGTGTGGGCAGATCAGATAAAGGTGACTTAACACAGAAAAGGGCAGAAGAATTACCTCAGACTGCTGCCAAAGAACTTAGCAAGAATGAGCTTCTGCACCACTGGACAGCACCACAGCATCTTTTGGAAATCTTTCAAAATAAACTCCCAGCAAATAAATGTTCTTCAAAAATCTGGACTAAGCAGATGATGGAGATACAGCAAATATGTTATGACATAACTTTTTAAAATTTATTTGGGAACATAAATAGCTTTGTTAATTGCAGTTTCTTTTGAAACACTGGAAGACATAAACAGTGGTTGCCAGATGAGTGGGGAAATATATTGGAATTTCTGTGGTAACAAGAGAGAATATATTTTAACAAACACCACTCAGAAAGGGCTTTCCAGTATTCAGAGTGGAAAATAATCAGCATTTTATCTGTCTGTCTGTCTATCTATCTATCTATTTACAGCTTTTTTTGTTTTCTTGTTTCCAGCCCTAGAATATAGAATCATAGAATCATTAAGGTTGGAAAAGGCCACTAAGATCACGTAGTCTAATTACCAGCCCACCCCCACCATGCCCACTGCCCACGTCCCTCAGTGCCACATCGACACGGCTCCTGAACACCTCCAGGGATGGTGACTGCATCACCTCCCTGGGCAGCCTGTGCCACTGCCTCACCGCTCATGCTGAGTTTTCCCTCATGTCCAACGTGAACCTCTTCTGGAACAACTTGAGGCCATTACGTCTCATCGTAACACTGTTACGTGGGAGAAGAGGCTGATCCCTACCTCACCACTTCCTTTCAGGTAGCTGATATGTAACATAAACGTTTGTGTCCTTGAAAGATGGTGAAGCACAAACTTTTGTTTCAAAAAAGAGAGTACGATGAAAAAAAAGAAGAAATTTGCCTCTCCAGTTGACTGTTGAGACAGTCTGACTTGGGCTCACTCACAGTGAAACACTCAGCGGTTGGTTCTGGTGTCAGATCTGCCAGTGGTGGTGGCAGGAAATGCGCAGCCATGCTGGGAACAGGAGCTCGAGAATCTCAGGAGGGATGTCCCATACCTACAACAGGTACTACTGAGAAGGTCCCCACCTGGATTTTAGGTTTGTCTCCAGTTCTTCTTCAATCCACACACCATTTGACTTCAAGGGCCCCAGGGCCCAGCTACCACTGGAGTGGATTGATCAGAGAACCTCAAAGGTCCCTTAAGCCTACACAAAAGTCACACCCCTCTGCCACAGTGAGAGAGGTGTACACGCTTCCCTGAGACACTCTGCTGCCTTTCTTGCCACATTAGCACATGTTCCTTTATTCAAAACCCACAGCCACTTCCCACTGTGTGTGGATCCCATGCCACTGAAATGGAAACTGCAATCCCAGGATGCTCCTCCCCCATGAAGCAAGCCAGCTGCATGCTTCCAAGGGCGCGGTGAACTGCCCGCTGGCTTTTTCACTCATTAAGTTTATTTTATTCACCTCTGTCAATGATATTCATGAGTAAGTCTGCTACTGCAATTCATGGAAATTGCATACAACACCCCTCACAGATATGTATTTTTCCTTCTGATGTCGTGGTGTCACGTATGTCTAAACACACACGTTCGGCTCCTGAGTCATTACTGAAATCAGTGGTCATCTCCACTGCATGTTTTAAATCCTTATTTATCACCATCACCTCTTCTTCCTGTAGTCCAACAGCTTCACCTCCCTTTCCTCATGCCACCACCTCCCACGTGTGAAGGACAGCAACACCTTTACTGCTGTGATTCTCACTCACTCTAATCTCCACCATTGCCAACTCCTTTTTTGTTGTTCTTTTTATTTGCTTTGTATAATAAGTGAAATCAAACTTCTTCCCATCAGTAAAAAGTCTATGTCTGTTGTTCTAGTACATCTTACGTTTAATTCATTAACCTACACATCACCTCCAACAAATGTAGTAGTGGAGAGCAGAGGGAGTTTCTAATTTGGTGATATAACATTTGCACACTTTTTCTATGTCAAACAGATGAGCTTGAAAAACATCCTGATATACAGTGTGAAAAAATTTCCAGGGAAAAATCTTCAATCTCTCAAATTCTGACATGAGAGGCCATGCTTCATTGAGCTCCTCCCTCCAACACTCACAGCAGCAAGTGTTGGTACTTATGTGTTTCTCATATCACTGCCATCGCTTAAACATTTCATTTCTTGCACAACCTTCATGTGCAGGCTGCTTTGCTTATTTGTTTTGTAACGCATGCACTTTTAGGCCACATATTTTGAAGTCACCTTTTTCACCTTTTTTCATCTGCCCATAGTGTTATATTGGAACTATTACTCTTTTTTCCTTGCTTACAACCACAACTGGAAATCCCTGTTCCACCATTTTAAACTTGGGCTATTGCAGCTTCCCTCTTTTTCTGTTTTCCTAAGCTTCAAGCAATCCAACGTATTGGAAATGGCAAGGTGTCCAACGTATTGGAAGTGGCAAGGTGTTTCGTCAGTTGTCTTTCTTTTCATTTGATCTTCTGCAGGACACTCACAGACAAGTTGGTTGTGAAAACCTGCTGATGTTTAGTCACAGGTGTGTACAGTACAGTACAATTTGAATCTAAACCAATCAGCCCCGGCCTTGTGGGTGGATAACAACTTGTAAAAACTAACTTTTAAAGGAGATTGTGTAAAGGTACCATGTCATCATAATGAATAAACAAATACCTTAGTATTCTACTGGAGGAGGCTTTCTAAGAGAAAATTCCTTTTCTGAGCCACATTTCTGATCTCCCCACTGCAGCTCTTGAAGACAGATAGAAGGAAATCTGGTCTTTCTGCAGTACAGTTTTTCACAATGATAACACTGAAAAAAGGGGACTACAAAAAAATACATCTTATTGTTGCTGGAGAAAAGTTATCTTCCAACAGAAAGAGTTAGATTCTGGATTCAGTAAACCATTATTCCAGACAAGACTGACAAGGGAGAATTAGTAGAAGCTTTTTGATGCCATTTCTCAGGTGGTTTCATCCATCACTGCTGAGCACACAACTTTAGTCTCCGCTCACTGTGGGCAGGTACAAACAGCACGTTGATGACATAGGGCCATTTCACACCTACTGGAAAAGCTCACAGCTGTGACTGAGGACTTTCTGAGTGAGCAGTCTCCGTGATGGAGTGATGGTGTCAGAGACCAGGCCACAGCAAGCATGTGCCCAGGTGACAGGGACACAGCAAGGTGAAACGTGGGCTCTGAACACAATTCAGGAACCTCTGCCGTCCCTGCTTTGGTCTTCACAGGGTCACCACACACCAGCATCTGGCTTCCACATACACCCCAGGCAAAGTGGATGCGAAAGTACCTCCACATTGACGTGCTTTCTCAACAGCTGAGAATGGGATTCCTCTCGCCAGGTCTGAGATGCCATAGTCATAGGGATAATACCCCTTTGCAGTTAGATCTTCTGGTCCATTTTAGGTGCTCACAGTAGGATGGGGTGATTCTTGCTCTAGAAGGACATTGTCTATAAAGG
This sequence comes from Chrysolophus pictus, assembly GCA_037305975.1. Classification (NCBI taxonomy): domain Eukaryota; kingdom Metazoa; phylum Chordata; class Aves; order Galliformes; family Phasianidae; genus Chrysolophus; species Chrysolophus pictus. The sequence goes on along the minus strand of CM074576.1, from coordinate 88,276,266 downwards.
TGCATGTGTGATTAGCTGTATTCGAGACACATTGTAAATGTCTAAGGTTAAGACAGATGAATCCTCCCTCATTTCTAGAAATAGGTCAGACTAAAGGAAGAGACTTGAATGCACACACTTCTGTATTATGTATTATTATTTCCCTGTTAAACGAGACACATTTTTATTTGCACATTTTGGGAACACAGGACTGAAATCAAGGTCTATTTATTTGACTGCTCAGCCAGAAGGCACAAAACCAGCCTGAAGTTGTCTTCTTAGAGTAAATATTTTCACCATATGGACAGAGGGGCTGCCAAGTGGGGGAGAACATTTACTAAACTGCATCACTGAACACACTGACAAATACTCACAGGTCCCTCATTCCTCACCTCCTGGGGCTGGCTCTGGCAACCTTCACTTGCCAGAGCAATCCTGAAGCCAAACAAACCGCACGCTCAGGTAAGGTGAGCCCAAGGTTGGCTCCATCAGTCAGAGAGGAGGAACACAGTGCCAACATCACTCACACTATTATCTGGCTCAGGTTTTGAAACCTCTGTTCAACAGAGATGATTCAGCAGTTGATTGTTGTTCATTTACTGGAAACTGCTTCTTGCCTCTCAGAAGGAAAAACAATTGGAAGGGGTTTATATCACTCAATTTTACAATAGACAAGATCATTACAGTAAATTGTAAGCTTACAAAAAGAAAAAAAAAATCTACTGGAAAGCTCCAAATTCATTTTTTTTCTTTCAAGAATCTTTTAATTTTCATATTAATATAGTGTTCCTTTTATTTACTCGCTGTGTTTTTGGACTTCTACGTATGCACGTCCCATTTTATTCTGATCTCTTGAAGACCAGAATATTTAGTGTACATACAGCCCAAACTTAATCCCACAGACACATATACATGTGAAATTTCTTCATGTAACTAACTGCGTGCTCAGCACTACAGGAAAAAAAAATACACAAAAAAACCCAGAACTATACTCTTTTGAAAGATCCAAGAGAATTCACACAAGTTTGTGTTGTACCTGGTATTGAAACTGGCTTATCAAAGACTAACCTGAGACACTTTAGAGCAAAATACATGGGTGGTTGACTCCTGTTTTTAACTGGAGCTGCCACACATATATCACAGTCCGTGAGAATGCAGGAATTCACAAAGCTCAGTCTTGAGCTTGACTAAGTTGGCCACACTGTAATTTCAGAAGGTTATGTCCCTGGAACTGCTGCTTCAGCAAATAGTAATGTCAAGCACTGGAAGTAGCATACAGAAAAGCAGTGGCTTGATCTGGTGTCTTCACTGCACTGTTTACATATATAATCTCTCCACATAGAGACTGATAACTTCTAGGTTCTTCTCCACAATTTTTAACAGTTTTTATTTTGTGATTTAACTAGTGTTTAGGTGCACAGTGTGACATGGGTACATTTTAGAAAATACAGCAATGGATCTTCACCATTCAGTGCCACTGCAGTAATCTTGAAAGCAATGCAAATACCATTTGTTAACTCAGAAACAAAACTACAAATAATACTTTGCAAAAATTCTGTTGTTTCAAGTCTTTCCTTTCTGGCCAGGTAATGAGAGTTCATGTATCAGCGACCAGGTACAAAAGTCTTTCCCACTAGCACGGTGATGTTCTGAGCATTCACTTGGGCCCCCTGACGCTGACACAATGCCAGCAAGGGAAAATTCCTTTGGCTGCTTGAATTCCACATTACTCTCCATTTCCATGGTAAGTATCTTCCTGCTCCTACACATGTCCCTTTGGTTTGGCCATAGCCCCCTTCCCAGTTCTAAACAGCTATGTTCACACTTACATAGCGAACTAAGGACAGTTGCTCATCACAACAGCCCTTTCAAGAGATGAAGTGGTACTATGGCTTCATCACGTTTGACATCCCATCCATGCTGTCTACAAGTCTCTTATGATGGGTGGACAGAGATTGCAACATTTGTCTGGAACACGTGCTTGCAAAACTTCTACTACGCAGGGCTGTCCATGCAACCTGCCTCGTTTCGTGACACTTAGGGCCACATCCTGCAATATAAGATGTTTTTAACAGGTGTGTAATCGTTGCTAATGAAGCTAACCAGTGGGAGTTGCACCAAAGGATCCCACTTGTGTGATATCATCTTTGCAAAGGGAGGTACCCCAGAGTTACACTGAGCTCACTCGCAGTGACTCTCAGCTTGTGATTTTTAGTCTCTTTTGGGACAGCTTGTTTTGTTTTATGTTCATCAAGGAACCAGACCGGTAGATCTCCTCAGTTCAGTTCTTCCAGGATTTAAAACTGCTGTTGTCAAGAACAGCAAAGTGGCCAGTCCTAGGGATAAGATCCTCAGAAGATGTAGCATTTCTGTAGGTTCAGTTATGGGTTTCACAACTTTAGTCCTTGTTTACCAGAAGAAAAGTTTACTCACAAGTGTATATTACAAACCCATGCTTTTTTATCTATGTAATGCATATTCTGAAATACTGCCACATACTCTATAAATGCAATAATAACAATGATTTATGCCTGAAAAATTGTCTTCTTTTTCCCCAGTTTTTTCACAACAGCAGAAATACTCTCTGGCCAAGTCCATTCCAACCCCACATAAAGCTAATACAATTGGCTAGTGGTGAGCCAGGGAAGAGTGGCCTAGAGCTTCCCTTGTCTTTTGGGACTTGCCTTTTTGTTTCTGTGTCCGGTAATCCCACTTTCATCCCTGATATCCATCCCAAAAGGGAGCTCAGGGGAGCCCCATCCCAGACACTGTGAGCATGAAACTAGTTGAAGGGATAGGGGCATGAGGGATGATAGTGTATGCATGAGCTCACTCATCTAGGACTGGCAGGAAGCCCAGGACCCCAGCATTGTCCATTTCTCCCCATAACTTGATAGATCAGCTTAGAGTGGCAGCTCACTTGAATATTGCTGGCACGAAGAAAATTAAACTTGGTCAGGTCACTCAGCCCTCCTCTCCTCAGCTCTCATCACTTGCAACCATCTCCCCAAACCTCTGCACTTCACTCATGCTGGACCGGCATCCAACACTAATTTCTCTGTCTCGTCACTACCTTGTAATTTCTTTCCTCTCGTGTCCTATTTTTCACACCTTGCTCATCCTGGGCAGTAATTATATTACTCATGATAGGTCAAGAAAATGTGATGTCATAGGGCTGGTAAAACCTCTGGTCAGATTTGCCCCTTGCTAAGCCAGTATGATCTGATTTTTGGCCTCAACTCTATAAGCATGCACATACTTGTTTAATTGTATGCATGAGTTGTAGTGTTACCTGCACTGGGACCATGCCCATGTGTGAAGGGAAGCACGTGCCCGCAAGCACAGAGCTTCATGGCCACAGAAAGAGAAGGGATTGGTCAGACTCCTTTCAGATGCAACTATGTCTGGCAGTCTTCTAAGTCCTACACTGGGCTCTGTTGTCACAGGCAATAAAAGCAGGAAGATACATAGAATCTCTCCCAAGCCTCAGTACATGGCTGGCTCAGGGACCTTCCCTCACAATGAGGAAGGAAAGGTTGTAAAGCCCAGCAGCTAGATGTCTTCCAGTCTCATACTGGTGCACGAGTCTCATCACCCACACAAGTCACAGGATCAAGATATAAATAAATCCCACTGCCTGTACTTGTGTATTGACATTCATCTATCACCAACATTATTAGCTAGGATCGAGGTGTAACACTGGAAGGCATTTAGGATAGACAACACTTTCTTCTGACTTAATAGTGTCAACTGCAGACTAATTCGCTCAGCTACAAACATGATAACCTGCACATGCAGTAGGCTTAAGGGCCAGACTGGGAACAAAAGGCTCACATATGTTCTGTAAGGACTTGTCTCTAACCAAAATGAAGCTGTCAATGCATGCCAGCCCTTTATTCTTCCTAAAAAGGGGAGAAATTCAGTCATGATTCTTCCACTATTCCTAGTTCTTCCAACAGCCTGAATATATATTAAAAAAAAAAAAAAAGCCCAATCTAATGAAAAAAAAAAGTTATTTGGAAAAAAAAACAGTAAGTGAAACAAGTTTCCATATGTTTACCATAAAAATAACCTAGACTCCACCTTGGGGTGTATAAAAATACAGACTACAGATTGTATATTTTGGCATTAGTTAAAAATGCCTTTGTAAACATATCCTATTAAAATTTAACTGCAGCTTTTATCATTTACTCAAGTAACATATGAAAGGGCTTGAGCACATTTATCACAGAAGAAGTCATTTTATCGGGGCTTAGTAATAGCAGTGATGTATTGTGCAATTTGCAGTGCATGCCTGGTTTACAATACAGTACTGGTGAGCAGTATCCATACACATGTGCAAAGTGTCCTTTAAAGTGTATCCAGAAACATTAACACCTATAAAAGGAAAAGAAGTAATGGGAGCAACAGACTTTTCAGTCCTGTAGATAAGACTGAAGTTAACGTATGTAGTTTGCATCCAGACTGCTGGCCAAGAAGAGCATGCAGGCTATACTACAGTAGGAAAACATTTTCTTTCTTTCTTTCTTTCTTTCTTTCTTTCTTTCTTTCTTTCTTTCTTTCTTTCTTTCTTTCTTTCTTTCTTTCTTTCTTTCTTTCTTTCTTTCTTTCTTTCTTTCTTTCTTTCTTTCTTTCTTCCTTCCTTCCTTCCTTCCTTCCTTCCTTTCTTCCTTTCTTCCTTTCTTCCTTTCTTCCTTTCTTCCTTTCTTCCTTTCTTCCTTTCTTTCTCTCTTTCTCTCTTTCTCTCTCTCTCTCTTTCTTTCTCTCTTTCTCTCTTTCTTTCTCTCTTTCTCTCTTTCTCTCTTTCTCTCTTTCTCTCTTTCTCTCTTTCTCTCTTTCTTTCTCTCTTTCTTTCTTTCTTTCTTTCTTTCTTTCTTTTTTTTGTGCTGAATAAGATGAAATTAGGACAAACACGCACAAATAGCTCTAAATTGAGATTTAGCATCACTTTTTGGCTATAGGTTTTATGGTATCAAAATAAATGTTGTAAGAGTTCATACGACTCATTCAGCAGACAGGTCTGGGTCCTTCCCATTCACTTTGGATTTTAATGAGCCAGAGAAGCCTGAAAGACTTCAGATCTTCTTAAGAAGCAGCTTTGCATGAGTCACTGGATTTTGTATTACCCCAGCAATTGCTTGGCAAAGCATATTTACCACCCACAGCCAGTGGCAAAGCTTCAGCTTCCCTTGGAGCCAGAGGTAAAGCAAAATCAAGTGGGAATGGCCACGAGAGCATTTAAGCCCTGCCTTTCTGCAAGAAATGTCTTTAACAGACTAATTCTGAGCCTCTCAAAGTAGTCACTAGTTCTACTGGAAACACAGACACACGGAGGGAGAGTTTCAATGAAAGAGCTATATTAAACCATCACAGCTACTAAAGTACAGCTGAGTAATTCCCCAGATAGTTTACTAAAGCAGCAAGAACCATATGAGTGCCATACATCATTGCTGTATCACAGACCTGATGAGCATATGTATAACAATGTGCTTGAGTAACACATTGCAATGGCAGGAGGTGCACACAAGTCTCCCGTGTGATGCCCACGGGGAACAACTTTTTATACAGTCTGATAGTGATAGAACAAGGGGGGGGGGGGTGGCTTTAAACTAAAAAAGGGGAGATTTAGGCTAGATGTTATGAAGAAATTCTTTACCTGGAGGGCGGTGAGGCACTGGCACAGCTGCCCAGAGAAGCTGTGATGCCCCATCCCAGAGGCGCTCAAGGCCAGGTTGGATGGGGCCCTGGGCAGCCTGAGCTGGTGGGGGGCAGCCCTGCCCATGGCAGGGGTTGGGATGAGATGATCTTTAAAGTCCCTTCCAACATAAGCTATTCTATGATTCTATGATTCTATTTACAAAGGAACCATGGAGCAGAGGTGCTGAGCATCTTCCTCTTTCAGCTTCTTGGAGGCTACTCTGTCAAAGAATGGAATCACAGAATCACAGAATTACAGAATCACAGAATCACTAAGGTTGGAAAAGACCTATAAGATCATCCAGTCCAACCATCCACCTATCACCCATGGTTCTTGCTAAACTATATCCCTCAACACAAAATCCAATCGTTCTTTGAACACCTCCAGGGTTGGTGACTCCACCACCTCCCTGGGCAGCCCATTCCAGTGCTTGACCACTCTTTCAGAGAAGTAGTATTTCCTAATATCCAGCCTGAATCTTCCCTGGCGCAGCTTGAAACCATTCCCCCTAGTCCTATCACCAGTTACACGAGAGAAGAGGCCGACCCCCAGCTGGCTACAACCCCCCCTCAGGTAGTTATAGAGAGTAATAAGGTTTAACCTTAGGCTAAGGTTTAACCTGAGGCTCCTCTTAGAATTAAAACTATACTGCCTGGAAATTTCACATATTAATGTCTGCAATTTGCTGTTTAAAAAAATAAATAAATAAAAATATATATAAAAAAGAAAAGCCTTTCTGTCCTTTCAAGTGGGAAGCTTTCATCATTACAAAAGAGGAGAAAACAGGAGGAAAGTTAAGAAGATCTGCAGATGGACAGCACAGTGCTTTCTTTGAGTCGAGGGGCAAAGACAGTTGCTCAATAAACACTCCGCTGTTTATTTTTTCTGAATGTGTGTGAGTTGGGGAACTCAAAGAATTATATTCAGCACTGCTTAGTCTGGTGAAACACAGATTCCAAGACCTGCATGCATCGCCAAATGTTACAGTCCATTTCACCAGACTTGAATATATCACTTCTGTTGTTGCTCCTGTCTCAGGAAAAATATCCTGAATGCAGGACACTTATTTTGTAGCAGCGCAGAGACCGGCAATATGTATGGATTAACTAATTCTCTCTGTTTACGTAAGGGAAAGTTTGTTTGATGTAGGATGAAAATGACCAATCCGATATTTCATTTCTTGATTCACTGTGTGCCAGGCACACATTCTAACAATATCCCCTGGCCATCCATCACACGTTATGTTTGCTGTGGCTTAACCCCTTGCCTCACAAAAGCAGGTCACTCTTGCCAGGCTGAGAACATGCACGGTACACATTTCTTTAAAGGCGCAACACGTTGTTGTGCTCCAAAATGTTGTGGGTTTTTTTTTGTGGTTGTTTTTTTTTCTCCCCTCAAAGAGAAGCACAGAGCCTGAAAAAAGAGGGCATCATTGGGTACTGTGTGCACTTTTGAGCACTATAGTAGAAAAAAAGAACATAAAGCTGTTAGAGAGTGTCCAAAGGAGGGCTACAAAGATGGGGAAGGCTCTGAGGGCAAGGTGTGTGCTCTGAGGCCCTTCGCTGTGCTGAGCCCAGAGCAGAGGAGCTGAGGGGAGGCCTGATGGCGGCTGCAGCTCCTCACAGGGAGCGGAGGGGCAGCGCTGAGCTCTGCTCTGTGTGACAGCGACAGGGCCCGAGGGAACGGCATGGAGCTGTGTCAGGGGAGGGCAGCTGGGGGGGAGGGAAAGGGTCTGCACCACAGGGCGGTGGGCATGGAACGGGTGCACAGGGCTGTGGATACGGCCCCGAGTGCTGGAGTTAAAGGAGAGTTCGAACAATCCTCTCAAACCTATGGTCTGATTTTGGGTGGTCATGCGTGGAGGCAGGAGCTGAATTCGGTGATCTTTGTGGGTCCCTTCTAATTCAGGATATTCTATGATTGTATGGTTCTATGATTCTGTGATTGTGCTGATGACAGAATTCTTTGTGGGAGGTTTGTACAGTTAAATGTAAGGGAATATCCGACAGGCAGCCCTGTTTGTCAAGGGTGCCGGGAAGGGAACTAAACCATGAAAGCACAAGACATTCCCTCAGCACTGGAAAGCAGTCACCAGTCCATTTTTATTTGTTGCTGTGTGTATGTAACCCCAAGCACCATTTAGACAGCTCAGCTCTGCTCCGGTCTCGCTGCAAATCTCATCTGTTCTGCCTGGGCACCTCCCAGCGATACTCATTTGGGTACCACCTACAGGTGTTCTTAGGATTTCTTCTTAGTTTGCTGCACAAAAAGACCAGTGCTCTCATTATAAGCAGGAAAACTGTTTCTTTTTTTTTCTTTTTTTTTCTTTTTTTTTCTTTCTTCTATTTTCTAAAGGCCAGGGAGCCTTTTCACACAATTTAATGCTTGATATTCAAAGAACAGTTACCATGCATTCATAAATTGCCCAGAGAAGCTGTGGTGCCCCATCCCTGGAGGTGCTCAAGACCAGGTTGGATGGGGCCCTGGGCAGCCTGAGGTGGTGGGCAGCCCTGCCCACAGCATCCCTGTAGTCTTTTCACTAAGGGCAGATGGGCTACACAGCTAGCTGGTGGCTTATAACCCGCTTCTTCTTATAACCAGCTGCATGCTGACGCAGGTTTCAGGTGGACATGTGTTTTCCTGCTGTTTCACCTTTAATCAGCCTCAACACTCCCCACATGACCTGAGGAGGTCCCCGGTCCCCCCCTGTAATAAGGCCATGGGAGAGGCAGTGACTACTTGCCCTGCCAGGATGCCCACTATCTGGCCAAGATTTCAATGTCTGGAATGAATAACTGTGAAGTGATGGTGAGCCAAGCAAGGAAAACACACACAGCAAGCAGCAGCAGTAGCAGCATTAAGTGTACCACTTAATGGCTCTGTGGGTGACCACAATTATTCTTCCATCTCCTTTGGAAACAAATAGACCAGCAAAGCCACACTGCCACAGATCAGTTTACTCCAGTTTGGTAGCTCCAAGACATCATGAAACAACACACACAAGATCTGCCTTTTCTCCACCTAACATGATGGCCCAGCACTGCACCAAGCTTCAGCAAAACTCTGCAGTGTCATGGCTTGAACTGGCATGAACAAACGGGTCTGCCAAGAACAAGCTTCCTCTTACCACCTTGCTGGCTCCCAGGTGCTGAGCAAGCAGAGACTTGGCCTGTTGGTGAGGCTCAGCATGGCTGCTGGCTCGCCATGACTACCCTGACATTTATGCCCCTCCACCAACCCACATATGGGAGCACTCAGCATCAGCTCCTTCTGGTCACTGGCACTGGGCTGCCTGAATCACTGCGTCCTGCTGGTGTCAGTCCAACCACCTAGCGTTGTTTCCTGGACACAGCATTCAGATGGAGAACTGTGGAAATACTCTATTATCTCCAGTTGCAGAGTTATATCACAGTGAATAGTATATCCTTCCTAATTAATAATTGTGATACTGCCAAGAAAATCATGACAGCTCAGATCCCTCTAATCATCTGGTTGGCCTGGCATTTTTACAGGTTTTAATAAGTCACATTTCAGTAAATAGCACTGCTTCTCTTCAGCTTCTGAATGCTTTCTGTGATAATTCAGGGTAAAGATGTTTAACTGCAATTCTACCTTCTTTCCTTCCATGCTAGGTCTGTCCAAAGATAACCTGTTAATAAACCGAAGACATACAATATTAACATTCCAGCAAACTGAAGAAACACTGAAGATGAAGGAAAAAATCTGTTTGCTACAAAAACAAATTAATTACTCTGATTAAGTGATGATTTAATGCAGCCCAGGGCTAGTTAGAAATAGGAGTTGTCAATCTGAAGAAGAAACACAGAAGTTCAGTATTATGAAACAGAGGCTAGGATGAGATTGTTTCATGTCTGATAAACACTATGAGCCTTGCCATACACCTTTGGCGTTTCAGCCCTTTCACTGACATGAGAACTTGGAAGTTAGAATTTGTTTATTGGTTTACTATTATTTTTTTTAATAAAGCCTATGAAAAAGCAAACTGCAATAAATCAACAAATCTGGTAAAGCAGCACATATATTTCAAAAGCAAAGAACCCCCTGACCAAAAATATATTGCCATTAGGAAATACTTCTCAGCCCAGTTACAATTTTGTTTCCTGCTCTGTATTAACGGCAATTAAAGTAGTCACACAGGGTGTGGGCGTTTTGGGAATTCATAAAAAAATGAGTGGAAACAAGTACTAAAGCCTCATAATTCCAAAATGGAAGTGTCTCTCTCAGCCAGTCTTATCCATGGTGCAATAGGGTACTGTGTCAGAAACTGTGCTACTTAGGGCTTGGCAGCTCCTCCTGGCAGCAAAGGGGCTCAGCATTGAAGTAAATTCTTGAAGCAAGAAGGAGCAGAAATTGAGACCCACATATGCTGAGCTGTGGGTCAGCAGGGAGAAGTACTCAGTGGTTCACGAGCAGTCCTGCCCATGCAGCACAGGGTTGGAACTAAATCATCTTTGACATCCCTACCAACCCCAGCCATTCTGTGGTTCTGTGATTCTATGATTCTCTTACATTCTCCTGTGGGTGCCCAGTATGGACACAGTGCACACCAGCACGTGGGGAGTGGGAGGATGAGCTCCAGCTCAGGCTGAAGCAACTCACAAATTGGGTTTTGTCTTTAGGGGACGTGTGCTGCTGGTCAAGATGCACTGGACTGTAGACCTCCCACCTTCCCAAAGTCTGCCATCGTTGCCACCTTAGCAACAACAGAGATACTACAAATAACCTTATAAAATGACAAGGTATGTAAACACTAGTGAGACGAAGATAAGTGTTATGGAAACAGCTCAGCTGTCTGCAGCTTCTCTTAGGGCGAAGATGAATAAACATGCTGGCCCCAGAGATCCTCCTAACCACCCTGTATTCTGAACAGCCTTTCTATGCTAGCAGATCAGAGACTGCTCTGAAATGTGGCACAGCATGTGCTGTCTAAGGCCTCGCTATCAAAGGTGAATATCTTATTGTACTTAATTGCATGTTTACTAATCAATAGAAGATATTGCTCAGTCTTCTGCTCTGTTCTCAAACGTCAGCAGTGAGTGATATTGCCCACCTTCAAAAGTGTCGCCCACTTACTTCCTCAGCTGGAACGGAGCATCTTGTTCATACTTACCTTGAGGGATCACACACAAAGTAATTCAAGAGAAAACACAGTGACAAAAAGTGAAATTTGAATTTCTAAGAAGAGAGGTTGCTGTTTCTCTCAGGACAGCTTGATATTTCACTAGAGCGTGCTGCTTGAAAACATGGCAAGAAGACAGCCTTTGGTTTCACCTTTTGTAAATGTCTATTTGTACTTTACTGGCAACGAAGCACCTCCTAAGGCTCGGCATATGGTATGATCTGAAGCACAAAATAAAAATATTGCACCCATCTGTACTCCTACGTGTTTTTGCTTGCCAATTTCTACACTCATGGAGGCAGATTATTTTAATTTAACATAACAAAAAAGAATATTTTTCAAAGCAGTGTTCCAAAAGTACTTTCGATTCTTTGTATCTAAAGTACTTGATCATAAGAAATACTTTCAGAAAGAATCACATTTATTTTTGGGCTTTTATCCAAGATGTTGGTGGATGAATGGGCTCTAGTGTGGAATTAAATGCAATTAATGCCTATGGCAAAGTTCATTTACATTCCCCATGAGATAAAGAATTCATCCCCCCTGTAATAAGCCTACTCAAGATCATTAACTGCATCAGTTACTCATATTCTCAGTCCAGTAGCATCTGGCAACTCTTTTAATGGTCCAGAGACCAGACCACTTAGAGAATGAGACTGGAACAAGGGGAGATAAACCTCCCTTAAAGTCCTAGTTTCTGTCTACTGTCGCCTTACCGTCAGAAAGCACTTAACTGGAGCAGGCACTTAGCCAAGCTCTATCTGGGGAAACTTCCCTGTCTCACAAGTTATCGTCTATTTAATTCCAATGACAGTATTTTATAATGGTCCTTCCTGATTGGTTCCCTTCACTTTTCAACCCGGCTGCATTGAAAAAGTGCCAGCTTTCTGTTTTGATGTAATTTTTTTCTGGTTCACTGGTCAATCCCCAAGGTTTTGAAAACCGAGGGCTATTTCTAGATGTATTAGTCAACAACTTCTAGGAGAAGGCTTATCTTGCCAGCTATAAACCCGTTTCCTACCTGCCTCTCTTGAGAACAAGACATATTGGCTGCTCATAACTCATGTAAACGTCCTATGTTTCATGGCAAAGAGAAACATTTCCAATTATTTTTATCTTCTCTCCCGGAATCCATCCCCACACAGCTCATTCCCAGACACCCATCATGTCGCACCCAAGGCGGCCCCTGGAGTGTTAACCTGTGAGCTGTGCTGTAATCGGGCTGAGTGGGACAGGAGCAAAGCAGGGTTGCATCTCCCTACAGAAGTCAGGCGTTGCCACCATGTCTGTATTACAATTTACCAACACATGCGAACGCCCGTTCACATAATTAAAAGGGAGCTGTGAGCAACACTGTTCTCTGTGCTGCAGTGGATTTGTTTGGAAGTGTTGGATATTAAGGACAGATATGAAACACAGCACAGGCTAAAGAAAGCTATGGGAATGATGAGAAGGGAATGGTTGAAAGAAGCAAATTTTGCTTCTATCTATCTGCTCAGTAGTGGCCACAAATTGAATTGCAGGTTTGCTTTTGCTTACCTACTTTTAAATTATTTATCATTACATCAAATGATGCTTGGTCTGTATACCATGTAAATTCATGTAAATGATGGAGGTCTGGTTTATGTTGCCTGGCCCCAAGCGTGTTGCATTCTCAACACTCCAAAATGAATGTAAAATCCCCTAATATCTTGAAGAAGGTGTTGCTATAAAACTTTAAAGTTTTTAAAAATACTGCAGAGCCAGTTTTAATACTTGGCATGAGTATAGGGGACACTTGGCTTACGTCTGTGTGGGACATTGGCACATGCCAGTGTTAAAAATTAGAAAATATTCAGCCTAAGAAATCAGTGTGAGAAGTGAGACTTAAAGCAGGTTGACCTTACTGCTGCTAAACCTTGGGCTATCAGACTCAGGGAGAGAAGTCATAACAAAATATGATTCAAATTGCAATTTTTCAGGGAAACAGAGCATGACAAGGGTTTATTCTTTGTCTATCAGCATACCTATTAGCCTTCTTATTAATAACTCTCAGAGAAGCAGAGGCAAACTTTGATAACATACTAACATGCAAGATGGATTGTTAAAATATTAATAAGCCAATCAAAGCAGAAAAATGTCTTTAGCTAGAACTGCGGGTCAAGTTTGGGTGGATAAAGCTTGTTACAGTGTTAGATTACAGAGGGTAACACAATTCTGGTAAAACAATAGGAGATTTTAGCTCAGGGTTTTTATAAAGAGGGATTTGCTCTTGATTACTCCAAGCCCTCAAGGAGAGATACTAACTTATACAATTGGTTTGCAAAAACCTTTTCCAAAGCTGAAACAAGGGCACTGATTGGGGGGGGAAATGTCCCCTGCCCTCTCAAAGTGTTATAATTAAAGCAAAAGAGAGGTGAGAGAGAAAAATGAGGTGGAAATTTGCCACAGGCTTTGCTTAGCTGCATTTGTACAGTGTCACAAGCTACACTACACTGAGTGTTGATAAAAAAATGTATCCTGCCCTGAGGTTAGAACAGAGTTAACCTCATGGGTAGCATGGGTAACACATCCTCCTGGACCACAGAGTCCAAAGATGTTCACTGGAAGTAGCACAGATGAGGGACACCCAGTGCCATGTCCCAGAAGGATATTTCCCATTACATATATGCAGACCTGGGAGTCTGTGGTAATCAAAGCAAGGGAAGGTGAGCTCAGACCAGGTGTGTGACTTGGCCTTTAGGGGCACCTGGGGCAGTTAGGGACACCTGAACGATTCTCTATGGCATGGTGGCGATGGGCTAATGGTTGGTATAGATTCTTAGTGGTATTTCCAACCTTGAAAGTTCTATGATTCCACAATTATGTGATTCTATGACCAGGACTACTACACTCTTAATCAAACCCCAATCTCCTCCACAAAAAGCCAGATCTGTTTAGAGTTTTTTCTCCTATAGCTGGCAATCTGGAAATTCTTTGCTTTCAAGGTAAAGCCAGGGCTTTGATTGCTCCCAGGCTCCCTGCCTGCTACAGAGCCACAGATCCCTGTTATCCTGGCAGCTCCTTGTGAAATTGGCACCATCCTGGACTCTCCAGCTGCTGTTATTTATTTCATTAGTAAACAGCGTGTTTCAGTATTTTTAAGAAGTATATTCCCAGTTTCTGGGAAATAGGAATAAAATGAAATTAAAACTTTCACAAGATTTCCCATGAACCAGAAACCCTGCTTGTTTGTCATTTTTCATTAGAAAAAAATAGGTCTTCTGTGCTGGACAAGTGGGGTGGAGCTTGTGACATCAATGGTCAGAGCTGAAAAGTTAGACTGAGGTTTGAATTTCACTCTGAATCACTTTGTCTTCACAAACATCTACAACTTCTATAAAAATGAAAAGCTGAGTCTCACAGGCCTCCAGACTTCCAATGCATGTTTTAAAGCAGCACATATATTTATATATTTTGAACCCGTGGAGATTCATTCTATCATCCAGCAGAAGTATTATATAAATGTCTGTAAGAGATTTTGGAGATTATTACAAACACGTATGAATTTAGTCCCTGATGGGCATTGTCTGCTCTTGAAATATAGAATTTTAAAATCCTGTGGAAATATGAAAGAAAGGAAGCAATGAAATGAGCATTTACATTTCCAAAGAAAAACAGAACATGTTTCAAACATCGGAACCAGGAGATCTCAGCCCTGTAAGGATGGATTGCCCTGGTGAATACTGGGCAATGAGAGCAGAAGAACAACTGGGACCAGACTGGCAAGTGATACAAGGCATGTAGCCAGCTGACTGTCCCGCTTTCAGCAGCTGATTTGATAATTGAGATTAATAAACACATTAAGTATAGAAACAAAGCACATATCAAAAATAAAGGGATGGGCTGATGAAATTCACAGTGTAGGCAAGCTCATCTGTGTGCTTAGTGTCCCCAGTCAGAGGGCAACTGAGCTGTTCCCATCAGAAGAGTGATCTTGGACTGGTCTTTTACCCAAACACAGACTGATGTGTCCTTTGGTGCAAGATTCCCCACCTTGGCAAGGATAGGGAAAGAGTGAAGACGCTCATAGAAAATATACTTCCCATATCACAGATACCTGTGAGAACATAACTATGTCGCCTGTGGCTCTGGGCATACAGCAACAGCATGTCTGGGATGGCATTGCAGAAGCTGTGCCATAAGCACGTGGCAGATGTCACCAATCAGATCTGCTGGTCTTGTTTTGCAGAAGCAGTGCACTCAGCTTGCCCCAACAACATTGCAGAGCCTGGCTGAGCTGTTGGCAGCTTCTGTAGCTGGAGACTAACTCTGAAACTGCACCAGCAGCTGCAAGCATCCTTTGCACAACATCTCCCAGAGACCAAGACCTCAGCTTATACATCTCCATACATTCATGCAGTTTTGGATAAAGCTATCACAGTTTATCTCTGTCTGCCTCATGGAGTTCAGTTCAGGCATAATTAAATCTCTGACAGCTTGCAGTACTTGAGTGTGGTGACATTAGCTTTGGCCTTGTATCATAGAGTCATAGATTTGTTTGAGTTGGAAAGGAATTTTTAAAGTCATCTAGTCCAAATCCCCTGTAGTGAACAGAGACATCTATAACTAGATCAGGTTGCTCAGATCCCTACCTAGACAAACCTTGAGTGTATCCAGGGACACCAGGTATCCTGCATGTGAGATGGTCATACAGAGTCTCCAGGTATTCCATAATTACTACAATATTTTCTTTTTTTTGAAGAAAAAAAAAAAGGAGGGAGGGGTTTGTGATCATATACTTCATCTCCAACAAGCAGATGGAGGCAAATTTCTAAAAGTTCCTCTGAAAAGAAGAGCCCCAAAAGCTACCTGTACACTCATTAGCAGTTGAGAGTCCCCTTCCTAATTTTTTCTTCAGATTCATTTAACTAAACATATATTTGGACATTCAGTAGTATCAAGACCATTATATAGACAGTTGCATTCATACCATACTGTCAAGAAAGGCAATGAAACTCCTCAGACACAGCCCAACATTTTAACTTGTCTCGTATCCCATTTTTCCCTTTTTGTTATTTTTATCCACAGCCAGAGAAAAATGCATGTGAGAAAAAAATATATATAAATATATTATATATAATATAAATTTATGGCATTATAAATATATATATAATATATAAATAGTATGGCATTTTGACTCCTTCCAATAGTTGGGAATATGTCTTCAGAAGCACAAAAAAAAAAAAAAAAAAAAAAAAAAAAAAAAAAAAAATAGCCATGACAGCATAAATACCCTTAGTAGGCTCCAAGGCAAAGGGGTGAGGGAATGGCAAACATTCACAGCACAGGGGGCACCAATGGATGGAGATCCACAGGAGATGTTTAAATGCAGATTTTATTTCCTATTGAAGCATGAAAGAACAGCCAGTTAATTAGGAGAGCTGGTGGAGACAGCTCCCATAAATCAATTGTCTCTGGAGGGGAAAAGAAAGAAAGAAAAAGACACCATTCCACAATGATTTTCATCAACAACGAGAGATCAAGATTTTTCCCACGGTTAATAATGTTTTATAAAATTACAAGAAAGAATCTCCAACGTGTGTGGTTGTTTTGTAAAGTCAAACTATGTACTTGAAAAGAGCATCTAAATGAAATTCTAATATAGAGTTCTGATTTCCATATATCTGTAAGAGAAGGTTTCAAAAAATGATCTGTTGAAGAAAGAAAGAGGGAAAATGAAAGAGAAATGTATTCTCAAGTATCAAGGCCAACCTATTAAGAAGGCTGGTACAGAATTATTTTAATTATTTACAGTATTATTAGATTTAACACGTGAAGGACTTGGGTGTGATTATATGTGATGAATTTTGTTAGTGAAACAAAATCTTATTCAGGAAAAGAAAGGAAAAAAAAATCAAATGACTGAATATCCACAACCAGAATTCTTGGATGGAAGCATGATAAACAAGTGCTTGCTTGCAGTGGATGAAACTGAGGAGAAGGTCTGACAAATAGACGCCAGACTTCAGTAGTCTGTAGTAGTCAAAGCAAAGGCTCAAAGTTGGGACCCAAATGTTAATCCTCACTCTGAGAAGCAACCAACTGTATTTTTGAGTACATTACACTTCCATTTATTAGGCATTTAAGACATGATTGTGATTAATATAATGGTGTGAATTTCACTATACCCGGAGATGCGTTGTTTCTTCTGACTCCTGTCTCTGACACATACTTTTGGTGTAACCAACATCTCAAAGGCTTGCTTTGTTAAAATGGTAATAATATCTCTTTTGCCTATTTAGCACTTAGGCTTCTGACAAGTATTTTCTTTCTGTGACAACTTGTGACACACGACATTTTAAATGTTCAGCCTTATTAACAATATAGACTCCTTATGATTAATGACAGATCATTAAATTCACTCCATAAGAACTCTGTATTGTTATTTAAACACTGAAACAACAGTATAACCAAAATTCATTACTCAGAAGCATTGTTTAAGATAAACTACTCATATTTTGTATTGAAAACATGCTGGCCAAAAAGCAGCACATCTCTCCCTGGCAGGCCAGTGCAGATACAAATGTGTGATCATTTCTCTTCCAAAAAGCAAATTTTATCTTCAGCTCTGCTTCCCTGCACCTCGTATTAGAGCAGATCTGGGGAGGGGGAAATGTTTTGGAGGAAGCCCCACAGAGCCAGCCTCAGACAGCCCTTGTATCCATAGATGAGGAAGACAAAGCTTAGGAGAAACTCCCTATCTGCAGGCACAGGAATCAGATGACATCTAGGTCAACAAAGATTTGGAAATAGGAGTCAATACCCCTTAAATTTTAGTCTTCAGTACAGCCAAGAAGCCAGCAGACAACAACTGCAGTCAGTTGTTGAGCTTCATGTCCTATTTGTAAAGCAGATGTCTTGCTGGGAGTGCATGCTGCTGGGTTTCAGCTCCCCTCTGTAATTGAATTTAATGGCAGTGCATCTTGCAGACATTCCAGAACAGGGGAATTGCATCAAGGGGGACTAGCTCAGAGGAATCCTGCTTGATAAACCTCCTGGTGTTGCTGGCTGGAAAAATATAGCATTCTCATTCTGCATAAGAATTGGGCAGGCTGCTGGTCCCGTGGGGGAAGAAAATAATAATAATTAAAAAAAAAAACATCAAACTGACTTTTGTAGCGCAAGAATTTCATCCTTTGCTTTCCTATTTTGACTTCTAAGACACCAGCAGCACACTGAGTCACAGCAGGCATGGGAAATTGTGCTCTTGGTTGCGCAACATCACTTCTCTCCTGCATCGTGATCTTACGAAATTCAGAAGTGTCATTAAACTGAGCCAGTACTGTATTTTCAAAAGGTCATCTTATACTATGTAAACAAACAGCTTTTAGTCCCAGAACAAGAGATCGTTGTGTAAGATTATGCATCATCATGACATGTTTCAGACACCATTAATCTGATACCGTAGAATTCCTGAGAAAGAAGCAATGTCCTGATAATGTTTTATTAAAATAAATAAATAAATAAACACAAAAGAGGAAATTAGTCCAGTTTTTACAAAGAACTTCAATTCCAGTGCAGGGTAAGTCTGCGCATTCTCTCAGAAACAGGCCATGAGAAATAGGTCCCAATGAGACGTATGCCAGAGTCCCGAGGGAACTGACTGATGTAGTCACCAAGCCACTCTCATTGATACTTGAGAAGTCATGGTGGTCAAATGAATTCCCTGGTGACTGGAAAAAAAGACAGTAGCACATCCATTTTTAAGAAGGGTAGAAACGATAACCCAGAGAACAGCCAATCTGTCAGCCTCACCTCTGTGCCAGGGAAGATTATGGAGCAGATGCTCCTGGGAGCTATGCTAAGGCATATGGAAGACACAGAAGTTATATGGGATAATCAGTAAGTCCTGCCTGACCAACCAAATAGCCTCTGATGGCATAACTGTGTCAATGGACAAGGGAAGAGTCACTGATGTCATCTATCTGGACTTCAGATAGATGAGGCCTTTGACACAGCCCCCCCATAACATTCTTCTCTTCAAATTGGAAATATATGGATTTGATGAGTTGACTGTGCAATAGCTGAGGAACTGGTTGCAAGATGGTACCCACAGAGTGGTAGTGAATGGCTCGATGTTCAGATGGAAATCAGTGATAAGTTGTGTCCCTCAGGGGTCAGTACTGGAACTAGTGCTGTTTAATGCCTTCATCAATTACATCAACAGTGGGATTGAGTGCAAGTTTATAAATGACACCAAGCTGTGTGGTGTCGTCAACACGCTGAGGGACAGGATGCCATCCAGAGAGACTTAGATAGGCTCAAGCAGTGGGCCCAGTAAAACCTCATGAGGTTCATCAAATCCAAATGCAAGATCTTGCACCTGGGTGATGGCAATTGCCACTATCAATAAAAGCTGGGGAATGAAATATTGAGCACAGCCCTGACTAAAAGTACTTGGGGGTACTGGTGGATGGCAAGCTGAACATGAGCCAGCAATGTGCCCTCATAGCCCAGAAAGCCAACCACATCCTGAGCTGCATCAAAACAAGCATGGTCAGCAGCATGAGGGAGGTGATCCTGCTCCTCTACTCTGCACTGGGGGCAATTAATAAATGAATATGAATAGCACTCCTCACCTGGAGTAATGAGTCCAGTTGTGGAGTCCTTAGAAGAAGAGAGCCATGGATCTGTAGGAGCCTGTCCAGAGGAGAGTCACAAAAATGATCCGAGGAATGGAACACCTCCCCTACTAGGACAGGATGAATGAGCTGGAGCTGTTCAGCCTGGAGAGGAAAAGGCTCCACGGAGACCTGATAGTGGCCTTTCAGTATCTAAAGGAGAGCTAAAGAAAGCAGGGGACAGACTCTTTAGCAGGAGCTGTTGTGATAGGACAGAGAAAAATGGTTTCAGACTAAAAGAGGGGAGATTTACATTGGGTATAAGGAAGAAGTTCTTTACAGCAATGGTAGTGAAGCACAGGAACAGGTTGCCCAGAGAGGCAGTGGGTGCCCCATCCCTGCAGACACTCAAAGTCAGGCTGGAGGGGCTCTGAACAACCTGATGTAGCTGTAGGTGTCCCTGTTCACTGCAAGGCAGTTGCAGTAGGTGACCTTTAAGGGCCCCTTCTAACTAAAATATTTGACTCTATGATTCTACGATTCTATGAAATGGATTCAATCTTGGGTTACTGTTCTTTCAAAGCCATCCAAGGTAAGCATGGCCTGGTTGGTAAGCAGTCCCCGGCCCTCCAGAAATGAGGTGACCCCTCTTTCCTGTCAGCAGGGCAAAAGAGAAGAGCTGATGGTTCCTCCAGCTTCCCACAGCCCTGGTGGCAAAGGCTGTGTGGAAGACTTGCCAAGGAAGTGTCACCCTCTTGGTGTCCCAGCCAGCTCTCTCCACCCTGGGGGATGTTGCTCAGCTTTTGAGTACAGCCAAATAAAGGTTGCTTCAGGTGCCAGCAGATTCCAGGCAATGAACCCGGTACAGAGGGCTGCCTTCACTCACCAGCTGGAGGAGAACACTGATGCCATTGAAACTGATCATAAACTATGTAGTATTTACCCAGAAAGCCTTTACGGCCTTTTGCTCAAACACATGCACTGTTTCATCTCAAGTTAATACACAAAGATACAGGTCTCTTGAGACATGCACAAAATTTAAATAGCTGGCTCTAGTTTCTCTTCCTAAAACACGAAAGTCCCCAGTTCTACCCTGAGGAGAAACATCTGTAGTTTCAATTCAAAAGGTGAAGAGTTTTGCAGTCTCCAGCAGCAGCATCTGGCACTACTGGAAGGAGGGCAGAAAAGGGCTGCTTCTATGAGAGGCTCTGCAGGACTGTACCTAGCACATTTCTTACTAGAACCCATTCATCCACAAGTCTTTCCTCATTACCACTGCAGGTACGCAAGCTCTGCATACTTGCTGCTCCTGTCTCGCCCTGCTTTCACCTTCATTCCTGAGGCTATGTCCTCACTTCTTTGTCCTTCACTCATACACTATTCCTGTCCCTCTGTCTACCTCCCTTCTTCAGTCTCCTTCATCTCTCATTAACATCACATCTGCAGCCAAGCTACACTCTCCCACTCACCCGAAAGGCTGCTTACTTCACTTTGCTCTTTCCTATCTTCTTCCCTTGCTTTCCATTGATTTTCCAGTTTCTCTGTGTGTAATCTTTTAATCTTTGTCTTCACACCCAATCACTATGCATATGTATTTTTGCAGTTTCCATCCTGTCATCACTTACTACTTGTATTCTATTGGGGCCCACTCTGAGCTCCTCCCTGCCTTTAACGTACTGGCATAATATGATTCTTTCCATTAGGCCTTGTTGTACAGCATCCATTTTTCATCTGGCTTCTCCACCATTTTTGTATCATTTGGGATTTAAACAGTATGACCACAACCCCCCTTAGCTTGCTGAGACCTGGTGAGTATCTCCCATGTTCCCTGACAAATCTAATCATCAGCAGCTTGTCACCATCATCTCTCATTTTCCACAGGCTTCCAGCCTACAGTATGTTAGGACAGCAGAGTCTCTTCCATCTTCAGCTTGCTGCATTATGAACAAGCAATTCAGGGACTTCTTCAAAATTCCCCTTGAGCTTCAGGGCACATTTTCTGCAACTACAACGAGACTCCCAGGAACTTCACTATCCATCAAGCTTTTCTTAAAAACTTCTCTATCAGGAAGGCTACAAAAATAAGTACAGAAATGAATATAAAATTAATGCTAGATGAGTTGAGAACACTGAATATCCCTTTGACTAGCACAGTTTTGTTGCATCCTTATTCCACCCTCATCTCTTTTCTTCACCCATCAGCTTCTGTCTTGCATTTCTGTCACTCTTTTTTGGGTAAAGATGCATCTCTACAATATGTATATATAAAACCTCATCTTGTGGTTTCCCAGTTTGTGACTGGTGTCCTAGACACTGTCTGACAACAAACATCCCTACTTCATATTGGAACCTCAACCCTGATGCAAGTCATTTACATCTGACCACAACCTGTCACTCCTTAGGGTAGCAAAGTGATGATATCAGTTATTTCCCAGTGATCAAATTTGTTAAAAAAGCACCCAAAATACATCTCAAAGCAAGTTTCATGGCCACTGCTGCATGACCTTGAAGTGAAAGGAAAGCTCGTTTTCAAAGGTGATCCCTTCAGTTTAGAATTTAACAACAGTGGAGAGGAATGGAGGTTAAAGGGCCACATTGGTTCAAAGTATAAAGAGTAAACTTCAGGTTTCAAGGCTATTGAACACGGTAATGTCAAATAGAAAGCATATAGGGAAATGTAGCAGTATATCATTCCTTCTTCTGATTTAAACATTCTGCATTTCTTAATGCCTTACTAATTTCTGAAACTGTAAATACCTTTCCTCTTCTTGAAGGGGTTGTACTAGCCCTGAACGCCTATACCTCTAAACAGAGGGTAAAAGGCAGACTTGTTTTGAAGAAAGACATCGTTAATAAGAAAAAACCCTCTGTACTGAGCAGGCAGCTCGTGGCAGTAGCAGCACTGGTGATGCTCAGAAAGTAACGCTCTATATTCATGTTTACATATTGATTGTTTTGAAGCCTCTTTCAGTTCCAGGAATTGTAGATTATAAAAAATGATATATATTTGTGGTTTGGCACCCAAAGAGAGCTTCAACTCAGGCATCACTGCATGCTGCCAACATCTGCAAATTATTAAATGTTGGTTTTGTTTGGGGTTTTTTTTAAGCCTCAAAATGCAAAACTAACGTCACTGACTTGGTAGCACCTACTGCCGGGTAACAGGGTGGAATTTAGGTACGGGAGTTTTGCCAGTGCAGGTCACAGAGTTTACTAATAAAAAGGTTTTTATGGTAATACTTGTGCTCTTTACTGTTGTGCTATATAGTAAATTCTAGCTGAAACAAACAAGAAAACCTCAGGAAGAAGTTTAAGATTCTCTTCAAAACAGACTGGTGAATAAAGAGCATTGAGATTTATTTTTAAAACAATCTTCTGCTGAAAATTTACCAATACCATGATATAATGAAACTTGGCTTTGTCAAAGGAGGAAAACAATCTGTGCAGATGATTTTGGAACCATATGTGTGAGCAATGGGGAACAGTCTGTCAAAGTGTAGAGTCCTCATTCTTGCTGAAATACTTGGCAATGATCAGTACACAGAAAATCCAATGCCAGAAGAGCTCACCACATGCTTACACAAGCCTGGCAGATCTTGTGACTGACATACAACAGCACAGATGTGTATACAAGGAACCATCCTTAACCAACATCTGTCTCAGACTCAAGTGGCGGGGGGTGGGAACTGATGTTTCTTGGGGTCCCTTCCAACCCAAGTCATTTTATGAAGTGAGAAGGCATCACCCTGAAGAACTGAGCCACATGCACCTGGCAGTCATAAATACTTGCCTGAAATACAGGACATGACAACAAGTTACGAGGTGTAAACACAGCAGTTGTAGCATCTTTTTTCTTATTTGCAAAGGATGGAGAAGGAGGTGAAGGGGAACACTGTGACACTAACTTTTCTCCTCTTCTTGTTTGTCTAATATCAATATCACAGCAGCAAGCCCTACCACTATGTATTTCAAACAAAAATAGAACTTTATAGGTCTCAGTGCTTGAATGAAAGCATGCTCATAGTGCACGTAGTCAGGGATTATTTGGATTTGAGTAACAAGAAAAAAAATTATGCATATTATGTTATTGAGTTCAGTCTCTTTGGCTGTTAAATTTCAGGATGCTTAGTCCTCACTGACATTTTAGATTTACTTAAAAGTTAATGTGTCTGCAGCTTGGACATAGTGCTACCCTGGCACAGGTATTTATGCTGCGGTACAATGAAGCAAAAGCACTATTGTATTTTATATTTATGCCCTGGTTGATTTTGCAATTTCTTTTCTATACAAATTAACCCTAAACTATCAGTAGTTTCACAGCAGCAAAGGTTATTGTTGCTGTGCTGACTGCATGCAACTTTTCAATGGGAAACACTCAAACCACAATAAAAGATTAAATAAAAAAAAAAAAAATTGGAAGTGCTATTTGCACTTACATTGTAAGCCACGGTAAAACAGTCAAATGTGCTGTGGATAAAGACAGGCCTGCTAAAAACATACATGCCTGCGTGGCCGTGAACATAAGAAACATTGTCATCACTCAAGACTACAAAAACCGTGACAGGCTTCAGCATCAAGGCTCAGATCTCTTCAATATCAGTTGACTAAATAGAGACCGGGACGGTGAAACCTGTTCTCACCACGTCTGCTCGCAAGTGATACTTTGCCCGTCCAGTTTCCAGTATGAATTTCTCTTTTCCTCTCATCTGCAGAATGAATCACAGGTCAGCACAAACATGAACATGTTCAATTGACTTCACAGCTCCCAATTTCTGACTGCTATTTTGTAATGCTAACACAACAATTTTACAATACAAGATAAACTACTTTTCACTGCCCCTGTTGAAGATGAGACTTATTCTTTGTCCATCAGTTACTGGGGATATAACCAATTCCCAAGCACAGGGCTCTGACCTGCATGTGTTAGTCTCCCCACCAAATTAGCACTGCTATAGCAGAGCTGGCAAAGTGCTTTCTCTCAGCTGCCACGGGCCAAATATCTAGCATACTATTTAATACATCAGACCATGATCTTGAATGGATGTGTCACAACCCCACATGCTTTTTTGTTACAGGAATAGTAATTGTTGGTGAAGGAGCAAACAACTTCTTGGAGTACAGCAGCTGGACTGAATGGAGCCCTTCATGTTTCAAGCATACCGTTCAGGAAATGCATACACACACTGAAATACTGTGTGAGATGGATTGAGGACATGGTGGGACCCAAAACCACCTTCCTCTGTTAAGACGAGAAAAGAGAAGAAATTGCAAGTTCTCAGACCTGTTTGTGCTCTCACCTGCATGTGTTTCTCAATGGACTTGATCATATTCTGCAGCCTTCTACTGCCCTTTCTTTCTTTATCTGCGGTCTTACCTTTAAAAGACACGTAAGCTTGCTCCTCTTATAGTTCTCTGACATTTAAATTCTCCCTTCCCCATACGGTCTCTGCAAACAGATGGTAAAATAACTTTGCATGAAGCTGTGTATGATAAAATTACCTGTTTGTTTTGCAGTAAAGGCCTACTGACGATCCCAGCTGCAAGGCATGGCAATGGTTGACTACATGGAGCAAAAGGGAACAGTGGGCAATGGGAGGACCCCCAGCATGGCTATAGGAGTGGAAAAAGTTGTTTGCTGGTCTCATGCCTGGCAGTGCACCCAAAATGGAGAGGTGCCTGGACAAAACCTGGCTTTGCCTACTAGCCTGTCTGCTCTACCTAGAGGCTTCTGG
Source organism: Chrysolophus pictus (assembly GCA_037305975.1). Classification (NCBI taxonomy): domain Eukaryota; kingdom Metazoa; phylum Chordata; class Aves; order Galliformes; family Phasianidae; genus Chrysolophus; species Chrysolophus pictus. Next base: position 88,251,135 of record CM074576.1, on the reverse strand, counting down.
CTCTGCCTTTTGTACAGGAAAGTGGGAAGGCTGCTCTGGGCAGAATTTGTGACAGCTAAGGAGACCTAGGAAATCCTGCTTTCTCTGCTGAGATAGCTCGAAAAGCATTCTTCCAAGGACACAGAGATAAGAAATAAGCAAATCAAAGCAAGCAAAACCAAAAGAAACATACAAAAATAGCCCTACACACATCCAATACATCATTTTTCTTGTTCTTCATGAACAAGGAGGCTAGGTATTTTGCAAGTCTGACCTGTCCCTGAGGCACATTGCAAGTTGTTCTTCACTGACACCATTTAAATGAAATGTTTGGTTACCTGCATCCCTTGCCTCTTTGCTCTTAAAAAGCACTCTCATATCTTCACTAGAAACAGTATGTCCAAGTGTCTTGGTCTACCCCATGTTCCAAAAACAGGGAGATTACTCTTTCTAAAAGTCTGTAAGAGCTCACTTTTCAGGGCAAGGTCCCTGAATTCTGCCCATTGCAGTTCTCAGCTCGCTCAGGCTTCTGCCTGTCCAGAGAAACTTTGTCTCAAAGCAATCAGAGGGCAGGAGAGCAATAGACCGGACAACATGCATGTTATCCACATCATGTGTTTCCCAAGGAAAGACATGCACTCTGTCATCCTGTTTGTCTGAAGACGTGGTAAGCAAGCAATCCCCAAGTTCTGCCCTTCCCTTCCCCAGTCAGCTTTGGACGCCAGGTTTGCTCATGTGGTGTTCATCAAGAGGAAGCCCTTCAAAAACTGGGCTGCTGGGGTTCCAGCTTGGAGCATTGCCACAGGGAAGGAAGTTAAAAGCTTGATGGAAATATAGAAATTCCTGAGCTGAAAAGGACCCACAAGCATTATTGAGTCCAACCTCTGGCTCAACACAGGACCACCCAAAAATCAGACTGTATGTCTGAGATGCTCCTTGATCTCTGTCAGTCGGGGCCGTATCCACAGCCCTGTGCAGCCCGTTCCACGCCCACCGCCCTGTGGTGCAGACCCTTTCCCTGACCCCCAGCTGCCCTCCCCTGACACAGCTCCATGCCGTTCCCTCAGGCCCTGTCGCTGTCACACAGAGCAGAGCTCAGCGCTGCCCCTCCGCTCCCTGTGAGGAGCTGCAGCCGCCATCAGGCCTCCCCTCAGCTCCTCCGCTCTGGGTTGAGCACACAGAGCCCTCAGAGCCTTCCCCATCTTTGTAGCCCTCCTTTGGATGCTCTCTGACAGCTTTATGTCCTCATATTGTGGCACCCAAACCTTCACACAATGCTTGAGATGAGGCTGTACCAGCACAGAGCAGAGCAGGACAATCCATTCATCTCACCAAGCTCTGCAGCACACGCACAAGCAGCCACTGACCCAGGTCATGCATCTGCACCTACACAGTGATCTGACTCACTGACACCTAACTGAAGATCGCACTGTAGTTTAGATGAAGCTTGTGATTTTCTGCCAGGTCCAGCTGACAGTACTAATGTCTTGCCTTCAGCTACAGTAAACAAAGCTGAAGAAGTATCACAGAAACTGTCCTTTGGTGGTTTGAGATGAAGGAGAGATCCTGAGCATGGTCAGACCTCAAGGGGAGCATGAGGCAGCTGAAGAGGCCATCCTATCTTCCACGATGGAGGAAAAGTGCTCCTCCCTCAAAGAGCTCTTGCAAGCAGGGTCATGCTCACTGTTGTCTCACTGGAGTGATGGTTAAGCTTTGGATTATTGTGCACTAGAATCAAGAAAGATATGAAACCATGAGAAACACTGAGCTACCAAAATACAGCAAAGGAGATGAAGCAAGAGATGACTGCAATGAGAAGAGAAGTAGCAGACAGAAAATAAGCTAGATACAGTCCTGAAAGGGAAAGAAACATAAAGTATAGAACTCTTTCTCTGCTTCCTGCTAAAACAACAACAACAAAAGCTGGGATCAGGCTGAGATAATCCTGCTTCTAGGTTCATTTCTGTCAGATGGGCCAATTCAGTGAACCTCCTTCAAGCAACACTAAATGAATTCTCACATTCCCCCCCCCCTCCCAATGCAGCTTTTATATGAACACTCCACTCCATTTTTCCCCATGGGCATTTTCCATTAGATCTGTTTTGTGGTATAGTCAACAAATTGTCACAAATGAAACAGCATACAAACAAAAAAGTCTGAACAACATGGGTGCAGTTCATGCAGTTCAAGTGTAGGGCAATGCAATTCATTGACCTCTTTATCATTCCCTGTCATTAGTGGTAAATTATTTAATGTTACCAAGGAAAATGCATTAAACATACAATCAGCTACTGTTTATCTCATGTTCCAAAAGTGCGTGGTCATGTTCAGTATGTCCTAAATTCTTTCATTTTATCTGCATAGGCACCAGCATAAACAAACATCAGATATGCACACCTACATGTAATGTAATGGATTCAATCCACTTCTGTCTTCCTTTTTGTTTTCAAGGAAAAAGAAAGGGAAAAAATATTGTGATTGTTCATCAGTAATCTCTTGGAAGATGTATTTTTGGCATTGCTCTCCCTTCACTCCAGCTGCGCCCTTGCCTAGAGCTTCACTTCTCCTGTCCTGGAGAAAGCCCACCAAAAGAGAGCAGGCCAGCTTGCTCTGCTTCAATCAGAGGCAGGGCTCCTGAGCTGTGTGGATATTTGGCATGGTTTTTGGCATGGATTTACTGAGCCTTTAGAGCGACTGAAGGGCATTTGCATGCTTGGAGGGATGAGCTTGCAACTGAGAATGTGCACGAGGAAGTTAGTTGTCCAAGACTCAGAAGATAACAGACATGAGCATCTTGGACTTGAACGTGTGAGCAGGAACAGCAAAGTCAATAACCCCACAAATTGCCACCAGTGCCAAGTATGGAATAAAAGCAGCATCTTCTGTTTCTGTCACCTTTTCCTCCATGCTGGAGACCAGGATATTGGACTGGGAATAAAAGCATGTTTCTACAGCCCCAGGAGACCAGAGCAGGCAGTTCTGGCCCTCCTTGTTTTCAGGCTGGTTTTTCTCCTCCCCATCTTCTCAGAGCCTGTGTCAACAGCCTGATAGAGATGTCCTCCTAAGCAGCAGGCATTGGAAGCACCTGGGAGCGGCTCCTAAACACTCCACCATTTGAAATCATCACCTTCCTTGAAAAGCTTAATGGGACGGGCTGGTTTCCAAGTGGGAAGCTTTGTCCATATGTGGGTTAGCAAGAGGGCAGGGAGGAAACAGGCCTTTACAAAAACAAAAATTCACTTACCCAGCAGTCACAACTGGGCAAGGTCAATCGCAGCACGTAAGAGGTAAAGCCTAACATAATAGGAGTTGATTTAATACAGAGAAGTGGACCAGGTCACTTGTCTCCAGTAAGGATCTGCTGCCTAGGCACAGTGCTGTCAGGCATCTGCAGTCCAAGGCAGAACAGATCTTCCATGCAGTGACATGAGATGGATACATACATGCTGCAGGTAGCTCACCAGGGATGAACAGGACAAGAAAGTTCTTGGAAAACAAGAACTGAAACTTTTCTTTTCCTCTGTGGACTAGTTTGGCAATTCATGCAATATATAATGTGAAACATAAAATGTGTTTCTCTCTTTTGACAACTGCTGCTGCACATGTCTGCTCAGATCTATTTCAGGCATCAGTACTTATTTGAGACAAATCACAGCTCTGTGTAGGTGTGTCAGGGATGATTCAGCAGAGAAGCATGCATTGCTGAAAATGTACCTTGCCTATGGAAAACAGAAATGTTATATACCCCTTTCTAGCCGACTTACCTCTCTCCTCTCTTGCTTACACAAACACATTGCATGGTTCTGCTCAGTGCTGTAATGAGCTGCTCCTGCTGCTGGTGCAGACAGTCAGCAGTGCTGAAATCACCACACAACAGCATGAAAGTACCAGTGTCTATATGTGTTATAATACTTTCCTTCAACAGCATCAATTTTTTTTCCACAGCCAAGAAGGGGGACAAGAGCAGTTTGGTGGATATAAACATCACAGCTAATGTTTACTTAGGTACATACATATATATATATATATTTATATAAAGAACATTTAATAGCGATAGGCAAACATACTTAAGTGATGCCTTTCACACCAGGAAACCAACATATGAGTTTGAACAATCTGTTAGATTTTCACAGCTTGATTATTAAACCAAATTAACTCCTACAGTTACACAATGTTCTTGCATGACACATCACACACACCCACATATATACAAATATTTACTCTCAAGATGAGCTGACCTCTCACAATATATTCTGTACACATAAATTCCATACTGTTCCAATTTAAATGTAAAATAGCCCATTTAAAAAGAAGAGCCTTCAGAGAACATACTGAAAATAGCCATTACATCCACAAAAACATCCCAATACCCAAAATGGAGTTATGTTTAAAAGTGTCTTGTTTATTTAAAGCTCAAATTCTAAAAATAATTTCCACAGTTCTCATTCTGTTTAGATAAAATACTCAATTACTCAAGATGTTTATGGCACTAAAATGAACATTGGCATTCTTTTAAAAAAAAACATGCTGTAATGACAACCAAAGATTTAGAAGCCATTTTAATTACTGAAGTTGACCTCGTTTAAAGGGGTCTTGGAGAAAGACAGGCTTTTAGTGGGGCAGTGATTTAATACACTGAGTCTACTGTGAGATAAATAAGCAACAGTGCTACTACTTCCCAATATTTTGCCTCTGTGAAATCTCTTTAAGCAGCATCATTAAACGGATTAAGAGGCATGCAGTTGATTTGTTATGAGGCACGGTGAGAGAAATATAGACTTCCGCAGTTTGGTCTTCATTTGGAGATGCAGAGGGCTCATTTCTTCGATGGAGATGCAAGATAAAGTTGCTTTTGCCATTACCAAAATTAATTTAACGAGGTCCAGGTGTGAAGAGAGTAAAAGCAGTCTCCTTGCCACACTGGAGATCTGGCAGAGGCTTCTGACTGATCAAAAAGCCTAAAAGCAACCAGAGATGTTTCCAACATTTTAGGTCAATCACAACAGGAGCTTTATCAAATGTTCTCACAGATCTTCTGACCAAACTGACAGGGAAGCTGTTGCTATCTTATCTGGCAGATCATTTTCTGGAGGACAGATAGCACAGCATCATTTTTTCAGTGTTACAAAATCATGAGCTGCTCCCCTGACATACATTCTGACCTGTTGTTGATATCTGCCTGTGTTTAATAAGGACATAGTGCCTTCCCTTAGGGCAATCACAGGACTAAGGGAGAAATACTTATGTCAGTCTGGGCTCTAGAGCAGAGCATTCCCAGAAAAGTAGTTGAAGTTCCCAGAGAAGTAGTTGAAGCTTGTCACATGGCTTATGCCAGAATCTGACGACAACAGCTCTGGGCAACCACCTCTACAATGAAATAATGGGTTTTTGAGATCCGTTTAAAAACCAAGATGAGCAAAAGCAACCAAAAAAAAAGCCCCATATTCAGGAAGTGAAATTGTCAGCAGCAGCTCTAAAAATGATCTCTGTTGTTTTTTATTGCTGTTGTTGGTAACATCACAAGTGGCCCTGTTGGAGCTCCCTTTGCAGCTGACACCAAAAGAGCCGTGAAACCTGACCAGTGGCTCCAGCACACACATATCCATGAACACCCATCACGGCCAGCTGCAGGAAGATGCAGCAAGTGAGCACAAACCATCTCCAGGCCACCCTTCCCCTCATTTAAAATTCCAGATTAATAAGTACTTCATACAGAAGGGAAAATTCTCAACTGTGACTCATAGGATTATTATTTTTTGTTTATAAGACACACCTACTAATTTTACTCTGGATACAGGCACACATCGTGAACCACGGGCACGTGACCAACGTCAGTAACACTACTGTTGTGCATAACACAACTTGATTAATCGATTGAATTTTCCTTCAGAATTTGCAGGGACAACCCCTTAGTATGTTATTAGATAGCTATCTAACACAAGAGAAAGAAGTTGCAGGCTCTGGTAGTACCTTAGACTGGGACAAATGCAGAACTGAGTTGTTTGAAAGCTGCTGTGAACCTAAGGGCAGGCACTATCCTCAGCCAGTGCCCACAAACACTGTGACACCAGTGGGAGTCCCTCAGCAGATGGCAGCGGGCGTTAGAACCAAGGCATCCGTAGCCGCAAAAATAAATCCCAGCTGGCATTTTGTGCCCAGCTTTTCATCCAGCAAGATCACAGGGCACTTTGCAAGCTGGTTCAGGTCCAGAGAGCGTGCAGTCCCATGCAATGGGAAAGACTACCTCCTGGATCTATCCTTTGCAGAGACAAAGCACTCCAGCAGAGTAGAAGGACCATGAAGTGGGTGGAAAGGCGTCTGCTGCCAGAATGTAAATGAGAATCAGACCCAGCAGCCTTTATACAACACAGTCACCCTCTGCAGCAGTGCAGAGCCAAATGAGAAGGCTATCCAACTGAAATAACAGGGATTTAGGCAACCAGAACATTTGAAAGCAACAATGTGACTAACTGGATCAAGACAAGGACTAATGCCTGCAGATCTGCCAGACCCAAAGAAAGAATGGAAAAAAAAACAACAAACAAACAGTAATAGCACAAAAATTATGACCCACAGCTCAAGTCTTGAGCTTTCTAAAACTTAATACTGTTCTGTTAATTCAGTTTATTAACTCTGCATGCATATTGTGGTCATCAATTTGAGCTTTTTCCCACGAACACAAGATCTGAAAACGTCATGTTGCAAACAGAGACATCTGTGCAGCCAGCCACTTATCTCAGCTCCCTGAAAACAGCATCAGTTGCTCCGTGAGTCTTAGCATGATGCTGGAGTTGGCCACTTATCCCTGGCACTACTTGCAAAGCCTCTCCTGAGACCCTTCATAAAACCACTTGTCCATGTTCTTACTGGTAGATGGAGATCAGATTTCTGCCTAGTAACCATTCTTTCCCCCTTTTTACCTTCCCTCTGAAATGAATGAGAAAAAAATGGCAGAGGAAAGCTTGGATGGCTGTTGTGAGGCAACCTGAAGATGTGTAATGGAGGGAGCTCAATAGGAGAATGCACCTTGGAATAGAAGAGAGACAGCAGAACCAAAGGCTCTGGAGCATCTCTCTTGAAGGTCTTTGTTGAGATTGCCCGCTAGCATGGCCAAGCCTTCAAACTGCTTCATCCTTGGTGCTGGCTTCTCTATTAAGTATGAAAAACCCAACGTAAAGATGGCACATAAAGATGGCACATCAGCCCATCTGGCCCAGGCAGTGAGCATTTACATGGCAGGTTCTAAGCATGAAAGAACATGAGCTACTGATGAGGCCCCATCTCATATAACTGCTGCATTCTTTATATGGAAAAAAAAAAAAGTGGAGAGAAAGAGTATAAAAGGAAAAAAAATAGAGACAGAATGGCACATAGCTAAGCAGGGGGAAACCCACACATCACAAAGATCAACATCTCACCAGGCACCTGTGAGAAACTGTCTTGTGAGTTTCTAGTCATCTCTCACGGGATGGCCTTCCCATCCTTTCTAGAAGGGAAATCCATTGCACATATTCCTCTGCTGGGGCCTGAGCTGAAGAGTTCCTGTCCATCACAGTCCCACATTCTCCTGAGTTCAGACAAAGTGAGAAACCAGGCCTGAGGTGTTGACAAGATACAGTGTTGCTGGAAGCTATAAAAAGTCAAAAGGGAAATACCAGGAAGAAATCACCAGGGAAGGCAGCAATGCCGGGCTGAGGCTCTGGACAGGCAGAGTTGGCCTGGGAATCCAGACGAGCCCAATGGCAATTGCTGAATGGAGCTCTGCAACCTCTGCAGTGCATTTCTACTCACAGCCTTGAATCTGCATTACCCAGCAATGCCAGCACAGACCCACTGCCCTCAACTGGTATAGCTTCAACATGGAAAATAATATTAAAGGTCACCACGTAGGACTGCAATCACAAGTTAAATATGCTTGCAGTAAATGTTGGTTGCCCAAATCCAAATCCATGCTGGCAATCTAGTGATCTCCATATCTGTCATATATATACACATATGTACATATGCTTTTTTTTTTTTTTTTTTTAAATGCCAAATCCAGTATAAAGAGAGCAGTCTCATTGTATTTTATTTCTGGAACTAAGGAAGATTACTGACGTCATTCCTCGTGTGAAAGAAACAAGCTCAGCCAAATTATACATATCCCTCCTTTCCTTGGAGGCCAAATATAATAGGGATGCAAAAAACGTCTCATCGAATATGTCTGAAAATAACAAATGTCTTACAACCTGTTGTTCAACTTGTTCATTCTGTGGCATCATAACGGAGCAAATAATAGCATACCAGGGGAGATAAAAACACCTCTGAGCACCACTTAACACAGTGATTGGATGTTATTCTCATGAAATATGCTGGTCAAACAGAGAAAAGTGGCAGGGTGGAAGCTTCTTGGAAACCCACGGGCAGCCAAAGCAACAGGTCCAGGCTCAGCTGGCTCCTGTTGTTGTAGAATAGGACAGACACATTGCACACTGCGTAGGTAATTACAGCCACTTAACCCTTGTTTGCATTCCACACAATGCAGCCAAGCTATAAATATAATTACCTTCTTTTCTAGAGCAGTTTCTCAGGTTAACCTCCCACCAGATAAGCAGTCAACTCTCCAGTTAAAAGATTAAAATTTAAAAGAGCTAAACTCACGGCCAAACCCATGGTTCAGATCTCTGAAGAAGCACTGAAGCAGAAAACCCTGGGTGTCCAGTTTTGTTGCAGAGGGCAAGTAGAACACCCTGCACCCCAAACATCTAAACAGCACCAGGAATTGAGAAAAAAGGGCTTCAAACTAAGAGCAAAGCAGGATTAGGCACAGGAAAACACAGGATGAGTATTAGAAAAGGCCTATGCCTTCAGCTCATTAAGAGAAACTAAGTTTTCCCGTTAGCTGGGGACACCTCTGTAACTCTTTCTAACTCAGGCCTGGACTGACGTAGCTGGCAGTGGCTGGGGTAGAGAGCGAGCAAACTGATGGGAACTTTCCATCTCAAGTTTCTTGTGCTGATGTAAGTCAGTGCAAGACCACTGAAGCTGGCAGAAGCTGTGTCTATTTATATCACCTGAGGATCTGGACAATGAATCATGCACTACTGTGGTTGGAAAATACTGGCTCACCAGGAAAATCCCACTTTCAGTGACACAAAATCTGAATGACAAGGGAGAGAGTTCCTTGCCAGCTCCATAACAAACCTACTTAAAATTAGGTGGGGCGATGTCCCTGCAACAATGAGAACTCACACCAGTTCCTCAATGTCTGTTCAGCTCAACTGACACTGTCAAAACATTTCTTACGAGGTCTTTCCTACTGACCTTTCTTTTCTTCTGAGATACCCTATGCCTCTCCTTCCTCCAAGCTCTTATCTCCTTGCACATGTTCTGCCTCTCAAGAGAATAACCATAACAAACTGTGATTTATGTCCAACTTGGAAAATGTGATGACGTCCAGGGTTCCATTTGAATTCCTTCATGTTTGCAAAGTTTATACGCTGCCCTCGAAGCTGCCAAAGCATTCGAAGCAGGAAGTCAGCAGAAAAAGAAAGATAAGGGGACTGCCGGGACTACAACAAATCCTCTACCATGTGTTTTGTTTTCTTGCCTTTTCATGCTTTAAAACTAACAAAGAAAGGAGCTTCCTCAGCTTCTATTTCCCCCCCTTCCCCCCCTAAAAAACAACACCTTAAAGCAGAATTGATTGTGTTTTCTTAATGAAAATTAAGACAAGGAAGGGAGGCATCTCAAGAGCACAGACTGTTTATATTTGATATAAAACATGTTTTTTGGAGCAGTCATTAAACTCTTACATGTCCTGGGAGCCCTGATCTCTACAGAGCAAGCCATTGTGTCCATGCAACTTCTTTAATATTAGTCTGCTCCTGCCATTTCCTCACACTCAGCTTTTCTTTCATAACCCCAGTTTTACTTTCTGGCTATGCCATGTTTTCAATAAGGCTGAACACGCCTGGGGTCCAGGAACTGCCTCCATCCTTGCAAGATATAGCAGGGACCAGACCAGAGGTCCTCTGAGAGGAGAAAGGGGTCTTCCTTTTGGGAAGAGAGGGGAAACACAATGAAATTTTTGTTAATATTTTGCATTGAAATAGCAAACATTTCAACTCTCTACTTACCAGTAACTTGACCTCAGTTATTTTGCCAGTATGGGACAGCCAAGTGGCAGCTCATTTTTTTAATGAGGCAAGGATCTTTTTGTGGGCATAATATGTGGACACTGGGCATTTCCCAGTGCAAACCAAACAATAACTTGACCTAAAGCAGGTAGGATATTCACTGAAGTCACGTGGAAGGACCTACAGGTTGTGTAACCAGGCCTGATACCATACAGCCCAAAATTTCCCTCTTGCAGCATGCAGCAAGGCCACCCACCCTGCCAGTCTGCAACCCCAGCCATGCCACAGTCTTTGCCCCCACAACAGGAGCAAACCCTGCTGCAGCAACTTTGAGGACAGAGATCCCACAAGAGACCAAGACCGTGGCAGCAGAGAGCATTGGTTAGACTAAAGGTACATCTGCATTGACAGGGAAAAATAATGGATAACAACTGGGAAACACCCTGTGATGGAGGCTCAAACGCTTATCTCGAGAGGCAACACAAGAACCATATCAAGCGTATAACAAGGTTGTGCCCACTGTCACACACACCCTTCTGCCCTTGATTGGCCACTTGCCAGTTGGCTTGGTAGAAGACATTGTTAGAGAAACTCAGACAGATGTAAATGGCTTCAAGTTTTCCACAACCATTCCCATTCCAAAGGTTCCTAATTACAGGCTACTTTTTCTGTACAGGTAAAGTTTTATTCCAAAGTATGGTTGTTTGCAAGGAGATGAAACGCATCGCAAACATGCTCACAATTTGTGAATATTCATTCATACACATATTTCTAGTAATGCTCACTGCAGCCCTCCTTAGAGCTTTTTGCAGGTCTGGTGAATCACACCCTACAAACAACAAACACTCAAGCAATAGTCATGCTGAACAGTGCATGACTAACACACAGGCAGAAGTTTATTCACAAAGTGTATGCAAATAGCAAACACATCTGTAAGCAGCAGCACTTAATTCGGGATAATTTGCAAACAAAAAAAGGGGTTAAGTCTGTCACGCTGATTGCTTACAGAAAGTAGATCACTCAGCCTTAGTCATTTGCATCTCTTTCTGGATTGCAAATCCTACTGGCACAGAATACATCAGGCCCTTTCATTTGTTTTCCACTCCTCGTTTTCCAGATGTTCAAGTCAGACTTGTTTTCTGCAGGGTTTTTTGTGTTTTTTTTTTATGACTTCTCAGCCAGATAATGAAACCTATTAAGGTCACTGCTTCGCAGCTGGACAACTATCTAGCTCTGAAAACTAACAGATATACCCAATTTATTATTTCCAGCTATCAAGCATATAAATACATGACAATTTTCCAAAGAAGAATTTGTCCTATTGGTATTCCTTAGTAGCAAGGCAAGGAAAATACTGCAGAATCAAACAACAAAGCAAACCATTTGTTTCTCAGAGATGCAAGAGGAGCAGTGCTATTCAACAAGCACCCATTGAGCAGACTTAGTGAAAAAGCCTGTGCTCATACTTGAGAAAAGGAAACTATAAAACCAACAAATCTGTAATGGGTCAGAACTGAAACTGATCTTTATTCCCCTCCCCTTCAGTGAAAAAGTATTTAAATACACAGTGGACACAAACATTTCAGAAACACTAGCTATGATTTAACTTCCCCAAAAGACAAACTCCCATAAACCCCTCTCATGTGAGACTGGAACAGTAATACTTGTAGTCCATCAATAAGAGCTTAATATAGTCTTCAAATTTTGTTATAGAATCTTTGACTGGTAAGCATCCTAGTGTTACTGCTGTTTTCTCAATGCTTAACTTAAGCGCTGACTGAAGTACACACTACTTAGGTGCATGATAACCACATTAAGCATTCATGCACTCTCCTATACCATGGCAGATAATTTTTTGGAGCATACTTGCACTTTACTCTTTGATTTATACCTGTTACCCAGGAACAGCATTAGATAAAGGATGCTTTTCAAGGCTGCTGTAAGTCCCGTCATTTATTTTATAGGAACTTCTCCCTTTCCTTGGATTTAAGATGTTACTGTAGATTGCCTTTTCATCAGAAAAGAAGTGAACAGCTTTTAAAAGCAGTTCCTGTGGATATTGCACATCTGTCTTATTATAAGCTCCTCAGTGCACAATCAAAGCCCCACAGCTTTCCCATGCTGCATATGAATAGCCATAAACTTCCTTTGATGCTGACTTGGCTAACAATCCTACAGCACGACGGGATAAAGAGGCATGCACAATTTCAAGGCCTGTTATTTCCAGGAGCCTTTTGTGAGTTGTGCTGCTGGTCAACATATCACTCACACCACCAGCACCCCAGGACTTGGAATAGTCACACGGCCAAGGTCTCAATAGTTTGGTAAATTTGTATCCCTCATCCCTAGCACGGGTTTAGTTTATCTCCATCATCACTGGAGCTGGTGGACTTCACTCTTCACTATACATTAACCTGGGTTTCGGTGTCACTGTGGTTTCCATTCTTGCACTTCTGGTTTCAATGTACACCTCAGCACACAATAGCTAGGGATTGTAGGTTCTGCTCCCTCACCACACTGAACCTTTCGTAGTTGCATCTTAAAAAATAAGCAGTGGTGATCAGGGAAAGCCTTTCTTTCCGGAGACTCACTTTTAATTACCAACTGTTAAATAAAGCTGTTCTCATTCCTTTAAGCTACTGGAACACATACCTAATTGGGCAGTACACCACATACTGATAAATAACCTGGTAATGGAGACATTAGGAGAAGGAGAGGCTAAGTTTGGACACAGATGTATTCTTTTGGAAGAGGTACTACATCATCACAACGCGAGGTAAATGTTACTTTATATAGACTGTATGTAGTGGTAATAAAAAGACTTTGCATGAACTAGATGTTTTTATTTATGGCTGGTTTCAGAAAATCAGGAGATTGGAAGTAACAGGAACAGACTGTTTATTTTCTGTCTCTCCAAAAATATGATTGTTGACACTCATGGTCCATTTACATAAGCACTGTAATGCTTATGGTTCCCTGTGCTGGACAGGTGTAGGCCTACAGCTGAAGAATGGGGACACAGCTGTGTCCTGACATTTGCTGTCCAGTGCTCCCACCACTGAGCCAACTGCTTGGAAAACAGCAAACCGTGGTTGGACTAGATGACCTTAGTAGTCTTTTCCAACCTTGAAGATTTTGTGATTTTATGATCACAGGCAACAGGAAAGTATAGCTTCATACAAGCATTGCTTAAGCTCTGGTTCTGAGCATTTCAGGCCAGATCTTCACAGAAGCCAGTGTTTGAAAGAAGAAAACCACAGGTGCAGCTGAAGGCAGTGAGATGAGTGCAGTAAGGTACAAGACTAGCTCAACACAGGTGGATCACTTGTAAAATCTGGCAGCCTGTTTTTTTGATATGAGCTTTGCAGTAAATCTTTCCTCTTGAGTTCCAAAAAGGCTGCAGGGTAGCATATGAATGTACCTGGAAACAGCAGAGGTTGATGCATGAATTTTGAAATGGGTGAAGCTCTGACTGAGGGCACAAGGACCAAAGCAGAGGTAAATGGAGAACAGTCAGAGTGACAGAGGTACTTCCACAGGACTGGTTCCAAAACTGATCTTACTTAGTATTTTTTCTCATAGCGTTGGCTCATAACGTCAGCATGTGCTAATAAAATTTGCTGATGACACAAAACTGGGAAGAAACATTATTAGAGGATTAGAGTATGTTCCACAAGGACTTTGTGAATCAAAGAAACAGAAAAAGGAGGAAACTCAGTAGCACACTCATACACTTGGGAACTACTTCATTTTTACTACAAGCAAAGAACTCATCAGCTAGCAACAGCTGAGCTTTTTTCCCTGAGCTAAGGGCAGTTATGAACAATAACATGGTGCAGCTGTAAAGAGAGAACTTCAGCCTTAAAACGTTTTTAAAGTATCTCTGCTACCAGTACGTCACAAAGGGAAATAGTAATACTGCTGTACAAGTTTTGGCTAGCTCTCATTTGCAATAGCAGGTATAATAGTAGGTTCCCCATTCTCAAGTGACATGAATTCCCAAGCGACACGGAGTGGAGATGGAGAAAAGTTATCAGAATTATCACAAGAAAAATGAAGTCTGTGTTGCAAGAATATATATGCTAATAGCTTATGCTAGCAAACAAAAACTCTGAAGAAAGGCACGTACACAGGGACAGCTTCATTGTAAGATCAGATGGATGCACATCAGCCACCAACATATTTAGACTTTAATTTAGAAGAAATGTCTAAATCACTGGTGCAATCGGGAAAAATTCCCTTGGGACAATGGAGTCAAATAAGCCACCTACTGTTAGTGCAGAGTTTGAGTTACAAAAGGGAGCATATAACAAGGTTACCTGGACTGGGTGACTCAAGAAGTATTTTCTAATCACTTGTCCCATTTTACCATGTTTCCTAAGTCCTATCCATCACAAACATAAGTGGTATAATATGGAGGTGTATGGCTAGATTTGGAGCATCAGCAGTTTTTCAAATTACAAAAGATTTTTGAAGGCATTTACAAGCCCACAGTCTATGCTTTGCTTGCAAAGGATTCCAGTTAGAGAATGTTAAATTTGTAAGTATAAAGTAGTACACAGAATACAAAAACAAGATTTCAAAGATATGTGCAAACCATGTATTCTGAAGTAAAAAAATCTAATTAATTGAGGACTTTAAAAAACTCCTTAGAAAGAATGGAAACTATCTTGCCTGCTCTTCCGTGTCTTCTTTCACAGCAAATTTTGAGCACAGCAGCTTTGTCCTATTTCCTGTTTCCCTGTGAGAAGCTCATATATTCTTCATGTTTCCCATCTTCCTGGTGCCTGCAGTTCTGCAGATTTCCACAGGTGTAAAGTGGTGACAATAAACATACACCCTATTTAAGATATTTTTCCCCACCTGAACTCACAAAAGTTTAGGTTCCTGGGCTGGCAGGCTTGGGAGGGAAGATTCCTCCCTGCGCAGCATTCAGAGTTTGATGCCATCCAACATGAGGGAATTGCTCCACTTTGTGAGACACCACATCTTTCATTCATAGGGTTCTGTTTAAAGCAAATAATCACAATTTTCATGAATTATTTTTACAACTGGGACTTTCTGCCCTAAAAACTCCTTATTTATAAGTTATCTCCCATCCCTCTATTAGTGAATTTTCAAGTAGCAGAGTCTTGGGACTAGTATCAGAAAGGACATCATTGATGCCTCCCTCACTACATTTTCCAACTTTCCTAGGAAGGCAAGATTTGCAAGAGCACCTCCATCCAAGCCCAGTCTACCTCATGGGCTTCTCTTTACTATCACATTTCCTGCACATGTTTCAGCCTCCCTGCATTACTGTGTGCCTTGCCCCTGGAGCCCGGAAAGGTCAATAGGTGGCTTTTGCACTGATCCTGGCCAAGGGCTGTTTCTACATGATAGGGTCATCCAGTTCATCCATATGACTTTTATATCCACTAGAGTCCCGTTCATAGACTTATCTTGTAAACATGCCACTCATTACTTCTGTACTGTAGCCATGCAAGCTATCTCACTTTCCAGTCATTCCTAGTCATAATTCTCATATTTCTTTCACTCCCTCAAGACATCCTCTCCTTCACCCCAGGCTGTCCACGTCCAGCTCTCACACGTCATCCCAGCAGCCTCTCCTACACCCCTACCACAGCCTCCGGGCCCAGTTTCTCACACAGGCTCCTAAGGAGAGCAGTGTGCCAAAACTTTGGCACTCCAAGACCTGCAGCCTTTGAATGGATATGTCAGTAAGTTCCTGAAACACATTCTTATTCATGCTCTTCACTCTCTTGGAAGTTCTTATCTCCACCAATCTTGTTGCTTGAGATCAGAGCTGAGAACAAGAAATAATTAACAAACTGCCGGGGAATACCTTGGGTGTTTTTTCACTTCGTGCCTTGCATCACATTCCAGCATGCTTGCACATGTTCATGACACAGTTCTGAGCTCAAACCAACACTTTCCCAAAAGATTTAATTCAGCTATCTGTTTTTTTTTTTCTTTTATTTTGCTGTGACCCATCCACATTGCATGCAACCACCGCTTTGCTGGTCCTGATGATTTTACATGTAAAACTTTCCTACATCAGGCTTAGAGCCAGGGCTTGTGTGCATAGACAGATAGAAGGATCTATCACTTTCCAGATTTTAAATCAGTTTTTTGTACACATTTCAATGCTCCACAGAACAGTAGCTATGTTCTCGTTGTTTTTCTCCCTTTGAAACAAGTCTCTGTCTTTCTGACACTGAAGTGAAAAGAAATTTGCCTTAGGTGAGTCTAGCTATGGAAGCAAGAATGTGCTATAGTGACAGTGCCAACAGGAGCACTGCTGGAGGTGCAAAGCTGTCTCATCCTTTGTGATCCTCTGCACACATGGCTTCTGTGCCAGTGAGACAACACCTCCACTTTTTCTAAAACACAACAGTATTGGAAGGGAAGTGGGCAGACTTTTCTTGAATGGGGCTGTGAAGCTGAGACACATCTTACAAAAACTTTCCCTTAATACCACACAGTGGCATCTAAAAACACTATTTATTCTACAGACAGATTTCTTCAAAGAAAGGTGGTTTGTGAAAAGAGGAAATGGCTTTTCTTAGGTTTCCTAACATAGCTGGAAAACACACATGAGGTTTCAGGCATATTTTTCAGGCCCTTTTTATGGCTTCTTTCTCCTATAATTGCTCTAGGATGTGTAACAGAGGTACAGCACACACACACAGCAATAAAGATTGAATTCAACAGTATTAGCGTGAATGTGAGCTATCCAGCAGGGCTTCCCTTTTCATTCCCAGTGCACTCTTCTGTTGAAATTAGGAATGGCTTAATTACAGCCTGCTGGAATGGTGAGGGTCGTTAGGCTGTGCCAAGGCGAGAGAGGGAGGGCAGGCAGCCACAGCTTGGCCTGCAGAGCAAAGGCTGATGGACAGGAAGGGATGTCTCTTCCCCTCTGACTGCATCAATCTCCACCAGCCTCGCTGGGTTAAAATCATCAATGAATCATTTTCAGACATGTTTTACTACACAAACAAACGAGCCTAGAAAGTTTTTCAAAGGCAGTTTCTAACCCAGGCGGCAAAACAGAATTAGTATCTTAGCATTCTCCTATCTGAAATATTCGGAAAACAAATAAACCCATTGAATGAAGTGGAGGAAAGAAAGCCCTCGAAAACACTCTGGGTAAACAATGGCACTTGCAGTGATTTTCCTCCAGCACATCAAGGGGAAAGAACAAAGGTCCAATGGATAAGCCATGCGAACAATGGAGTTATTGTTCTTTATCTGCTGCAAATAACCACCCCACAGACTTGAGCCCTCCCTTGAAGCAGTGCCACACCACAGCTGACCCACGGTCCGCAGGAGGCAGCAAGGCACAGGGCTGCACTGAGCTTTGAGCAGGCAGCGGCAACCTGGGAAGTGTCTCGGGGATTTCTGAAGCTGCATTTGCATAGAGGTGGAAAGAAGCGGCTCTAACTTGTCTGCACCTTTGAAATCTCATTAATTTCTCTGTTGATTCATTTGTTCAGCTACCTAGTTAACATGTAACATACTGCGTGCTGAAACTTGGCCTCCAAGCGCATTGTAAGCCCAGAGAGAAGTATTGGTTTGATTAGCATCTCTGTAAACAAGTATTTTCCACTAAGAAGAAATATTTCTGCATGGTGACTGTAGCAGGAACCAGTATGACGTCTGCCACGTGTTCCAGCAATGGATGCCTATAAATTACCACCCAGAAAATGCTCCTTCCCATGTCAAGACTGCACTCCTGGTCCCACTAGCTGCCTGCTGAGGAAAGCTGCTGAACCTCGAAGAATCACTGAGGGAAAATACCAGACATATGTTGGCCACCGGCAACTGCTTTTATCATGTGGCAGGGTAGTAACCATCTGCATGCTGCTGGACACTGTGGTGTCCTAAATCAGGCTTAGCGGTTTGGAAACTGTGGCTGCAGCAAAGTAAGCATGGAAACCGAGCTCATTGCTTTGTTCTGTACCTATGGCTTTCAGCCTGATGCTTAAAGCCAGCAGAGAAGTAAATGCAAGTGAAATCAGAAAAGAGAGGGCTACCTCTTCAGTAAATTTCTTCCCTTTCCCTTGTGCTCTTATGATTTACTATTAAACTCCTTCATCCACAATATATGAAGAATCTTTTAAAAGCTGAATCAGATTAATAGGAGAAATCATGACAGCATTGTTCTCATCACAGTTGGCCTTTGTTTTCTGAGACACTGAGTTCCTTCTCTCTTCACAACAAAATCATAAAGAATTCAGGGGTCCTTACATACTTTCTTACATTATGAGTAATGCTAGGTGAAATTACCTTACGTTTCCTTTGGCAAACGAGGAAAATCTATGGCAGTTCACCTTACCTTAAGACAGAAAGCAAAAACAGACCAGCTGACTCATACCCCAAACACACCCATATCTTTCACGGACGGTAAAGGGAGCGCTGGGTGAGGTGTTGGTTCAGACAGCCATGGCACAGGCAGATAAAGATGCGTGAGTCAAATCCCACCTCATGTCGGATCTCTCAGCCTGGCTCAATTCCTGTCATTGAGATGGGAGTGAGAAGGACACCGATCCCTTTTCATAGATCATAAAAATCAGGCAAAGAGCCTTCATTTCTCAAAGAGAGCATTTCTGCCACCTCCAGGAGTTATGTGGGGAGGAAATTTTTCCTACCTGACTCTTTATACATGTAACTCAGACCACCAACACCCTTCATCACTGGGGAAGACTCATTTGGCCACAAGGTTGCCCAAGGTGTTTTCCAATACCTGCCTGGTGGCACCAGGTGCTGGGGCCCTGGAGCTTCCATCTCACCCCTGGGATTTGATATGCATGTGCTATTGGCTGCTAGCTCACACCTTCACCTTTACAAACCAGCCACAGCCCATCTGGTACCCTCACCTGAGTCCATGGGCCTGGTCTTCCCAGCTGTTGCCATCTCTGGGCATAGCTATTGTACCTCATTGTTATCACAACCACCGTTGTGCTTAACAGTGACCCTTGTACCTAGATAAGCCAGCACAAATGCTGGACACCTTCTGGCCTTTGTGGCTCAGAGGAGGGCAGCCAATGGCCTCCCACCTCAACCACTGTCTTGCTGCCATGCTACGCCACAGAGAGGCCTCCAAGGGGCAGCTGGACCAGACGTGTCTCAGGTGGCACCTGGTGGCATGGGAACCTCCAACTGAGCTTGGAGCCTTCCAGTTGCTGCCAGTGATAGATTCCAGCTGTCACAGGGACGTGGTAACCCCAGGGTGGGTTCCATGCTCACCTGTTGTTTGTCCCAGCTCTGCCCTGAGAGGCCTGGCAGGTGCTGGGGTGAGGGATGGATAGCATACACACTGACAGCAGTAATTAACACACACAGCAGGGAAATCAATGTTATGTGAGTGCAGAGAGGCATGTGTTCACTCAAAAAGTGTGAAGTTCTTTGGATAGATAGGTGGGATTGCAGCTAGGAGAAAACCAGAGAAAGAATGTATCACCTAGTAAGTAAACATACCACAAAGGGAATCTAGCACTCAAAAGTGAAAAATAACTGCTGCGTAGTTCGGAAATATAAAAATAGTTTGACTGTTCCCTGCCCCTTTCCCTTCAGTCATCCCTTCTGTGCAGACCTTCAGTTTGTTTCTCTGGGTTGCCATGGGGAACCATCCTGCCAAGCCCTGCATCACAGGAAAGATGTCTGGGTCATGGACTTATGGGGACTAACGGCTCTCTACAACCATTAATCATGCTTTGAACACCCAACTCTTAACGTGTACCCATATAATGAGGCATCGACGCATTGCTCCTCCTTACAAATTATTTTCGGAGAAGGGCATGCCCACGACTAGGATACTTGGCAAAACCACACAGGCCAAGTTCTTCTTTCTGTTCCTTGTAGAACGTACCAGCACTGAGATATGGGGGCTTAGAAACCTTCCACATCCACACCCTGACTGCCTGGGAGCTCGGGGTCTGCTGAGCAGTGACACGGTCGTCCTATTAGTGCTCATTGCTCTGCAGGAAAACAAACGCCTCTGGTGTATTCCTGAGAGCAATGCTGACAAGTACTGGCAGGCAGGAGCTTTCAGTGCTCGCTTTTATCACCGTCTGTCTATTCTTATGCTGCTTGCAGGGAACATCAGCCTGCTTCATGCCCTCATTCATCCCCCAGACATTCAGTGCCCAGGATCCCTATGCTTGGCTAGGGTGTGGATGTGGCAGCCTGCAGAGGTGCTCACCTTCCTGAGTTGGTGCCGTGCTTCAAGGAGTGCCTGCAGTCCATCATCTCCTAATAAATGCATTTTGGCACCCCCTTTATTTGTGAGTTTAAACATTCCTGTCTGTAATAAACCTGCCTTGCTGGACCCACAGCTGTCTGAAGGCTGTATTTCCCCTTTCTGCTGCTTTCAAACACACTACTCAGCTCCTCAATGCCTCACATTCGTATAACACCTCCTATGTCTGCAGCACTGTGCAGACATTCATTGCGCTTTCCCAACAGCCCAGCAAGGTTGGCAAGAAAATATTATTCCCTTTTCCCACATGGGAGAACACAGATACAGACCAAGGGGCTTGACCAAGCACACAAAGCCCTGCAGACACGGTAGAAGCACTGCAGGAGCACTCAGCTGCAGCCTTGCACACACATGAAGCCTATCTCCGCACTGGCAGAGGCATTTGCTCTTTGTGAGCATGGCCTCCAGGACAGGGCATATTGAGTATGTAGCATGAGTAAGAAACATTTCCTGCCAGAAACTTGACTTGGGGCTGCTTTTTCACATCCATGAAGCATGGCATGGAAACACTTGGCTCCTGGGAGCCAGCCCGCCTGCAGTGCTGGAGTGTGGGGCTGAAAAGAGCATGCATGAAAAACGTACAAGTGCTTTGCAGAGCTTCTTGGTGGCTGTGCCGCCACACAGACAGCGAGTGGAGCACGGCAGCAGGAGAGGGTTGCAATCTCCCAGCTCCCAGTGCTGGGAGTGCTCCTTCAGCAAAGAGCACCAGCTGGATCTGGTCCAAAATGTAAGACAATAGCAGTCTGCTGCTATACGGAATAGGTGGGGTTAAGCTGCCCGCCCATTTGAATCTTTGATTGTTATTTATGTAAGAATCGGCTGCCACATGACTCCAGGAATGGAGAAGAAAGTCGCCGTGGCCGCCCTGCATATTTCTGTACCCTAGGATCTCCAAGCCAGAGCCTGGAGCACAGGACTGGTGGGAGGAGCTGGGCTGAGCGCCCAGAGGTCTGCAGCTGGAAAGCCTCAATAGGCCGCCCTCCTGTGACTTTCTAGTTTTTGGGTTCTTTTCTCAACAAACTTACACAGAGCTCATTCTCAGTTCAACAGCTTGCTCTGTTTGTACGTTCAAGGCACAGGGCTTTTGGAAGTGCCCTATGAGCTACGCTCCTGTGACTGTCTTCCTTCACCCCACAGCGCCCACAGCCCGGCCACATTGCTGCAGCATTGCCACAGCCACTAAAAAAGAAGGAGAAAGAGGAGGATGGACTCAAGTGTCAGGAAGCTTTTAAGGAGATTTTCTGGCATTTCAGTTGTTCAGCAGAAATTTGGCAGCACATCTACACCAGCTACAATTATACCTTCGCTGGAGTTCACTGTTTCAGAATCCAGGACATTATCCAGGCCAGGGCACCGCTTCAAGTTATTAGTTTTACAGCCTGCTAGTAACTACAGAGAGCAATTTAAATAATTACATCCTTGCCACAAAAGAGCTGGAAAGCCAGGTGAAAGGCGGATGGGAAGGTGTGACCATGCTGCTGGAAAGCACTGGCACAGAAGCAGGTCAGAGACACCCATGGTGGAAAGATTCTCATGTTAAGCAGGCATCTCGCTTTGTGTCTGCTCCCAGCAGGTATACTTCTCCAAATATCTCCTCTTGAGTACCACCAGCAGCCAAGCTGATCACACTGAGCACACTGCCTAAGCAGCAGCCACTGATTCTTGTCCAGGATGTGCACTTGGGGCTCGAAAGGAGAGTGATCTTGAGGGGCTGAGGAGGATCTCTGGGGTGCTCCTGGATGGAGGGGACACCCACAGATCACCTTCAGGCAGGAGTAAACTGCTTTCCTTGAACCTTCCTCTCCCAGACATCTCCTGCAGCAGTGGGGACAGGTCAGAGCCACCTGCATGGCCGAGGTCACCCACTTCATGCCTGTGGGCAGCACGCCTGCCAGCCGCAGAGCGCCCAAGGGAAATGATGAGGGTTTACTCTGAAGAGCTCTGTTTAGGGCAGTGTTAGTCATCTGCTGTGGTTGTGATTCAGGACCAAAGTTAGCTGACCAAATTCCCTATATAGTCAAGAACAAGACCAAGAAAGGCAGGGGTGTGATCCAGAGTGCCTACAGATACACGCCTAAAGTAAAACAGCATCAATGCTGCCATTGTATACCAGAGAGGTATTTTCATTTTGGCTGTATTGAATTTTCTGTGGAATCTGCAAAATCTTTAAATACTTCATCAAAGTGGTTCTCCTTTTTTCTGCCACCAGCTGGAGGTATCACACGTCTTGCTGGTATGCACTCATCACCAACAAGCAGCACCACTTTGTCTGCACTTCCCAGGTGTTGATGTAGGTTTTGTGCAGAACCAACCCAAAAATCAGCCCAGGAACAGCACTGCTCTTCACTGCTTACAAAGCAGGGCTGCCAAAGAGGGCTGCAAGGCAGATCACAAAGAGGACCATTTAAAAGGCCTTAGAAATCCCCAAATACACAGAAGTGAAAGAAATGAAGTGAGGGTAGGAAAAGAGGCTCAAGATCTCTGTGCGAGTTCAGGTCATGGTGAATTATAGAGATGAGGGAAGCCCTGAGCAGCTACAGTTGCTACACAGGTGACAGGCGCAGGAGCCTGGGAGACAAATGCATCTGGGAGATAATAAGAGTTGGGATCAGTGAAACACAAATGACAGAGTAACTGAACCATAAATACATCTGCAGGGACACAGGTCATTTACCACCAGCTGTCAAGGAACTGCGTAAGAAAGCGTTACTATCTTTGGTTATCCATCGTCTGCGGAGGCAGAGAAAACGATGCAGCGATGCGGCAGAGCTAGAAAAGAAAAGTAAACATCACAGAAGGTTCATCCATCAGGGAGGAAGGGGCACGCTGCAGCCTAACATTAATACTGGCAAAACAACAGGCTATTCAATTCCTGAGCATTTCTGCAGTTACAAAGAGCACAGCCAAAACTCTGCTGCTGGTTTTCTTATCAGTTTTCCTAATTCCCTATTTTTTCCCCTTTATCAATCATTTTTCTTCAGACTGTGTTGCAGATTCTGGTTCCTTATCCCTGCCCCCCTCTCTCCCCCTCTTATCTTTCTTCCTGCTAGTTGAAGATGTTTGTATCTAACAGCTTAGCCAGTGCCTCCTCGATTTTCTATCTTTGGAAAAACCAAGCCTGTATCTACTTTCAAGCACGTTTTCATGCCTTGAAGTGATGCAGTTTTCCAGTCAGCATCCATCAATTGTTCTTAAGCAGTTCACTGTGAGTACTTGTTATTGGTAATTAAGCTGTGTTGGTTGCATAAAACTGCATGCCATTGTTTCCATTTCCTGACTAGCAGACAAGGCAAATAAGTTCAGTGCTAATATTAACACTGTGTGATTTGCCATTTGCTGCTGCAAGTACTTGTACCTGGAGCTTTGAACTAATCACTCTGAGCCACTATGATAATTCAGTCCAACTGACTTAATGGGTGTGATGGGCACATGCAAACAGAAGGCAAGAATGGTTCAGCAAATTTCCTTAACTACATGCAGAGATATTTTGGGTGCTCCTGCGTGGAGCCAGGAGTTGAACTTGATGATACTTATAGGTCCCTTCCAACTTGAGATATTCTATGATTCTTTGATTCTATGATAATAGCAGATATTTATGGTAATATTATTCTCCATCATTACTGTTAGCCTGCTTTCTTATATCTGAGTTCCTTTCCTACTCCTTCTTTTCTTTGTACAGCTTCATTTCACAGCCATTGCTCTTTCTGCTCTTATTCATAAATCTTCTCTGTCCATCCCTCTTAGACTCACTTAGACTTAGTGAGCCTTTCTCTGCTCCAAGAAACCATTTAACCTTGGCAACCCTTTAAGCTAATTTTCTCTATTATGTACTCTGCTATTACATGAAATATCATTTTAACTTTGGCAAAGTTTGTTTTAAATAGGTCTTGTTTTTTCCCTTGGGATTCATTTTGCATGCTTTTTAATGTATCATTTTAACACCTTGTGAAATACCTCAGTTAAAAATTCTCCCAAAAACAGAACAGCCACCACGTTAATAAAACCATAGGCTGACAGGAATGCCAACTGCTATGAACAGAACAACAGCAAACCTGTTGGTCCATCCATGCTCCTCCTGCACAGACTAGGCCAGGGCAAAAGGGACTCAGGAGTTCCTGGCTGTCTGCACAGTGGGCTCATTACCCTCTCTCGGGCCAGCAGAAGCAGTAATACTGAGCTTTTAGTGACTAGGAGCTGCTTATTTGATGTGTCCACACCTATGACCATTGTGTCCTTACAAACGCGGAGGGCGATTTTAAGAATGGAGCATTACTCTGAAGGAAACGTCTCTTTTTTCTTAAGGGAAGGGGTGGGGTTTGCAGAATGAATGCCCTTCAGATAAACGTCAGCTTCATGAGCTATGATCAGGCTTCACGTACTTTCCTGGCATGCCCCACCCCAGGATTCCACCTTTTGCCCAAGCAACAAGTGGGAGCTTGTGGCGTGCCCATCTTCGTTCAGGTGGGACGCTCTCAAAATAAACTTTGTGAGGCAAACACGCCTCTGGTGCCGCTCCATCAAAGCAGAAGGATCTGCACACACACCAGGAAAAAACTGCATTGCAAAATACTCAGCACTGACACACAGGTATGAGAATACACATCTGCAAAAGGAAATTAAATAAAATCTAAGATACACAACAGTAGTTATCTCCCTATTCATTCAGCCATGCTCCTACCCAATTTTCTACCAATTCACTTAGGAGTGAAACTCCATGCAGACTCACACAATGGCTGAGGCTGAAAGGGTCCTCTGGGTCCACCTGGCCCAACCCCAGCTTCAGCAGGGACACCCAGAGCAGGGTGTCCAAGCCCACGTCCAGCTGGGTTTTGAAGGTCTACAAGGAGGAGACTCTACATGCTCTGTGCAGCCTGTGCCAGGGCTTCATTACACTGGCAAGGCAAATGTGTTAAAATGAGTCTGCTTTAAGCACAGTTTTCGTATTCCCACTGCCACAATCACATCACACAGTGACTGGGGATACAATATTATCTCTTTATATCTTTTGTGATCTCTTACAGTGGGAAATGCAACACACAGAGATATGTAATAGATCAAATAATAGAAATCAGGAACTTGAGACAGTGATGCAATGTCAGGAACAGCCTGGGCACTTCAGAAGATGCAAATCTGCCTTGTGATCCTGCAGGCAGGCAGCTGGTCAATGAATGGGGAGCCAGGCAAGGGTTTGCAAGCCTGCACTGAAATTTCCAGTTCAACCACAGCTTCCTGCATGACCTTAATCTAGTCACTTAATTAATCCTGTAGATCTGTTTACAGTTGGTAACACGAGAACACATGCTTTCCCTATCAGAGGGTGATTATGAGAGTAAAATCCTTTAATTGCTGTAAGGATGAGAGGTTTTGAGGGCTCTGGCAGGGCTGTAAGACTGATTTCACCCTGCATCTGCAAGTACAGCTCAAACAAGATCTTGGCCAGGCAGAACCACCCATTTTGGGGCAGTTGGATGCTGTTTTCGTTGGAGCTGCCATGGGGTTAGAGGTGACCTTACACTCCAGCTCTTCATCACTGTTCCTAAATCAGCATAGCTGCGCCTATGCAGACACTTGGTTGAAGGAGAGCTATAGAGCTACAGTTTTACAATTAACAGTTTAATGATTAGTTAAACTGTTGCGCCACCTATGTTTGGGCAAGCTCAGTCACTCAGATGGGCAGAGTGAGGTATCTCTCAGCAAAGCACTGGGTCCCAGCCAGTGGCTTGCATCAATGAGAGCTCTGGGGACTGAGGCAGGTTTATGGCACCATCCTAGTTTTTCAGCTGCGTTCTCATTTGGGTTGGCAAACTTGCAAGTCCTCATTGACCCTGTGATGTTCTTTTAGTTGCCGGGATCAAAACCAGGGGAGGTCCAAGAGGCTCCATGCTTGGCCATCTTCAAGGGATAAACAGAACAGAGTAAAGAAAGCTGAGGGATTTCCAGCTGCAGTAGGTAGAAGAATCAGCTCCTCATTCTTTAAGAATAACAGACAGTCAATTACTTCCCCCCCCCCCCCCCCCCAAACTACTTCCCTTTTCAGCACTTGCTTTTTAAAGTACTGTGGTTTCATGCTCCAATTCCTGAAGTGCCAGGGTTGCACCACCAGGCATCCCTATGTTAGAAGTCTTCATCCTTATTGCCCCCTCTGCACTGCCCTCCTCCCTTCTGAACTGATTATCACTGCAGTAAAGCCATGTTGGAGATAATGGAATCACTGCCATCAGCTGAGGGACATTATGTCCTTCCTACAGGATGATCTGGGAGGAAAAGAGTTTCTGAACGAGCGTTTTGGATATTCTCTTCTTATGAAATCTTTCCTCTGGATTTTCACCTTAAAGACAGATGGCTTAGATCATAGTAGCTGTCACTGCCTCTTTTTAAACGTGCACAGGGTCTCTGACAGGCACACACGAACACCAAGCTAACTTCAGCACTCAGCAATAAAGCTCTTTGAGGCAAACCAAGGGTTCTGTGTGTACCCAGAAGCACTTGTAAACACTGCCCATGCAACTAGCTACTATTTTACTTTCGTATGAGCAGACTGAGTGCAAACCTGGCTCTCTATTCAGCAATTCTTTGCTTTGCTCCTGTTGTTCTTCCTTTATTGCTTTCCTGTGCACCTGCCCGAAAAGAGGGCACACACACCCATTCACACAGTGCCAGCACCTCCTAGGGCAGTGCATGGAGCTCTTGTTTACAACCACAAAAGCCACGGCCCCTCCCTATCACCCAACAGTGGCAACAGTGCATAGTGACAAAAATAAAGGAGAACAAAGTGTAAAACAAATTTGCTTTGGTTTGCTCACTATTTCAGTGCAGCTATTCACCAGCTGGTGTCCAAAACAGGCATCTCTTAGAAAAGCAGGTAGGGCAAACAGAAACAATCAACCTTCCCTCCAGCCTCCAAGAAGAACAGTGAACTCTCCTCTCTCATTCCTGTTGCAAATCCTTGATTCAAAAAGTGCTTTTGCAGGAAAGTAGTTTGATCCCACTCCTACTCCTTCTTCCTTGCCCCGTTGGTTCGGACAGCCACATAGGCTGCAGTGGGTCATGCAGATCCTCTCACGGATCTTAGCAATGTCTCTTCTTTGCAAGCAGTAGCCTCTCGATGTAGCACAGGGGAGCATTTGGGTCAGCAATGGGATCCCTGAACTACATGCGGACAGAATCTGTGGTGGCTCCCATGCGGGGCTCTGTCCCATCCGTCTGGCCCAAGTAGGGTGAGCTTCAGGTGCTCCAGGACAAAGCAGAAGCTGCTTTGGATGTTCTCAAGACTACAGCTTCAAATTTCATCCTTAATGGATCTGGCCTCATCCTCATGCTCAGCTCTCTATATTATAGGTGCCAACTAAAGGAGTATCCTCCAGCTGAGAGCTGGAGTTGTAACCAAGGCAGATTTTCCCAGAGGTCCAAACAGCAGTGAGATATCCAACATTCAGCAACTTTCAGCTCTGCCTGTAACTCAAACATGGCCCATTTCAAAGCACATTTCAAAGAAGGCTATCGTCCTGGAAAGGTGCTGAGTTGTTACAACTATCTGAAGATGGTTGCAGGGAGTGGAGCAGGGCAGGGAGTTTGCAATCCATTAATGGCTCCAGAATCACCCAGCAGCAACACATCCCAGGGAGGCTGGGAGATATACGAGCTGCTTGTGAAAACTATTTTATTGTGAAAAGCATTAAAGGCATCCTTTAAACTGCTCCTCCTTGGCAGGTTTTATTGGCAATTCATTTCTGTCACACCTCAGGTCAAGCTACTGTGGATCTTGTAGCGAATTTTTTAAAAACATGTTTGCATTTAATTGGTTTCTCAAAGATTATTTTGAATCCTATGTACGCCCAGCAAGTGGCTGTCTGGGTCCTCTTCCAAGTTGGCCTCCAGAGCAAAATGTGAAACTTAACAGCGCTTTGCTTCATGCGACTGCTATTGCTAAAGGACCACTGCCACACACTGGCAAAATTGAAAATCTATATTTTCCTAACATCCTGCTGACATTTTTTTTATCCATCATCTTTTCTTCCCCAACACTTGCATGGAAACAAAATTTCTCTTTTCCAACCAGGTTTCTCTCCCTGTCCAGTTTAATTAGAGATGATGGACAATCCGCTCACAGGTTACATCAAGCTTAATCATCACAAAACCCATTGCTGTGTTGTTACAGAATCATAGATACATTAAAGCTGGAAAAGTCTCCTAAGATCACATGGTCCAACCATTCACCTACTACCAATATTATCCACTGCCCACATCCCTCAGTGCCACATCCACACAGCTCTTGAACACCTCCAGGGACAGTGATTTCACCACCTCCCTAGGCAGCCTGTGCCACTGCCTCACCGCTCTTTTTGAGAAGAAATTGTTCCTAATATCCAACCTGAACCACCCCTGGCACAACATGAGACCATTCCCTCTCATCCTATTGCTAGTTTCATGAGAGAAGAGGCCAACCCCCATCTCGCCACAACTTCCTTTCAGGTGGTTGTAGAGGGTGATAAGGTCTCCCATGAGCCTTCTCTTCCCCATTCTGAGCAATCCCAGTTCCCTCAGCAATTCCCCATCAGACTTGTTCTTCAGACCCTTCACAGCTTCATTGCCCTTCTCTGGACACACTCCAGAGTCTCAGTGACTTTCTTGTAGTGAGAGGCCCAAAACTGAACACAGCACTCGAGGAGCAGCCTCACTATTGCTGAGTACAGAGAGACAATCACTTCCCCACTCTTTCTGGTTGCACTGTTTCCAATACAAGCCAGGATGCTACTGGCCTTCTTGGCCACCTGGACACACTGCTGGCTTGTGTTCAGCCATCTGTCAGCTAAAACTCCCAGATCCTTTTCCTCTGCACAACTTTCCAGACACTCTGCCCCAAGCCTGTAGCAATGCATGGGGTTACTGTGACCAAAGAGCAGGACCCAACACTCGGTCTTGTTGAACTTCATCCCATTGGCCTCAGCCCAGCTATCCAGTTATGGGAGGAATGGCGGAGCCAGCAAGAGGAGAGGGCTAATCACAGCATAATGAGCCAAGCATTTGCACACAAACATTCTTTCAGTAAATTGGCAATGGATAGGAAATTCCTAAGAGGAGCGCTGACTGCAGTGAGGCTCTGCATTTGTGGAGCTCTCTGGGTGAGCAGATGAGGGCTTTCCATGTCTCATCAGACCCTGAGAAAGTCCTGGTGCTGTACCTCAAGGACAGCCCCAGTTCAAGGATAGCTTGCTCCAGAAGTCTCCCTCAGGCTTTCAGTGCTTTCTCTACATGACTGTTGCTGAGAATGTGATTAAACTTGTCTTGAAAGAGACGTTAACACAGGTTGGCAAGAATAACATCACTCAAGCTTTGGGTTCAGCTGATGCCAACACTTCTCAGGCATTAGAGAAGGCCAAATCCCACAGCAATTATTTGCCCTGATGGGTGGGGCTGGGGTTTCTCTTCAGCACCCCAGCTCCATCATTTCATTCTTCTTCCAGCTGAGTGCTAGCAGTGACACTGCAGCCTAACATACAGATCTGAAGAGAGAGTTCTGCTATTTTATTAGCTCTGGCAAATGACTTATAGTCATGATTACAGAAGTCCATTTAAATTGCTTTTCTTGTTATCCTGGGGTTTGTCTTGTTTACAGAATTTTTTGCTCTATCACTTTTCTAGCCAGACTTTTTCCTTCTCTGAAATTCATGACCTTTCTTCTTGTTGGTAAGAGTTCTTCAGAGCTGTCTGCTGGGTGCTGTGGTCTACAGCAAAAGTTTGGTTGAAACCTAGTGGAAGTTGGTAGGACTGCAATGGAATGGAGAAGCATTTTGAAATATTAACAGTTTGGCTTCTATTTTGAAACACCTTTAGTTGTGTTCTATAGTAATCCTGGAATCATTTTTGTTATCCACTGACAGCCTACTTGCAGCTTACATCACTTGTTAGCCCTGCTTGGGACAGATACTTCATCTGATTTTTAAAAGCACTTACGAGCTGTCGGGTTCCTCATATTCTTTACCAACACTGCTCAAACAGAATTGCTTAGAGCAGTGACTGCTTTTCAGATAGAAGATGTTTCTTCTTCTGTTGCTGAACATCAGCAACTATTCAAGGATGATACTGACAAGGAGAAAAGCTGATTGGAAGATCAGTTTCAGAAGACATTGTTCTGCCCCAAGAACTTCAGCTCAGCAGAGCCAGAGTCATCTCATCCATCTCTGTCTTCCTGCTTCACTACAAAATACATTTCGTTGCAGATGGAATTATACCTAAAAAAAAAAAAAAGGTAATAGTTCTATCAGTTACTCCTAAAGCTTTGCAATGGTGGGATTTAGTTTGACTATAAAGTCTCTGCTACCAACATGTTTCAGCCTTCCTTCTTAACATTTCTCACCTCAAATGCCCCAACTCTGCTGACTTGCATCTCACCTGCCACTACTTCTTCATAAACACGTCCCCTAAACTGAAGCTGATGCTGTAAGACATGCTAAATGGTCACATTAAACTTTTGTCTAATAATTGTGGTCAGTTATAGCTGCTGTGACTTTGTTATTGTTGTTCTTGCAACATTTTAATGACAGCAAAAACCTTAATATAGAATCAACCCTTCAAGCATACAAAAGATTTTCTTTCGTATATCTTATATTGCTCACCATGCCTGCAATATATACTGGCAAAGCATTTTTGCCAGTGTGCACTGCCTGCATGAAGAGGATTGAACTGTGTAGTTATTCAGGCAGAACTTTTACATCTAAATAATATCCAAAAACCTTAGCTGCCATAATTACTTGGTAGAGGCAACAGAGCTTGCGTGTCTGAATTATGTGAGTAGGTGCATCAGAAACAGGTCAAGAATGGAAGCTACTTCTCCCCTCTGAATTTAGTGATTTTAAGTGGGCACTCAAAATTTTTTCTGCAGCATTCCTTAAGAAAACTAGCACTCCTTTGCTGAAAACTGTAATTTTTCTACTTAATTTTTTCCTCTTTTATTGGAAAGGTAGAGCTGGAAAGAAGCAAGTTCCTTTTTTTCCAAAATGAAGAGTCTTCAGGTGTTGTTCCAAGTGTCAAACACTCCCTGTGAGCCTCTAAAAGGAGAGGCTGCTGCAGACTTTTTCACTACATCTTGTTTGTACCATGATTTCTAGGAATTCACTCTCCTTTTGTAATAAGTGTTCCTTATTTGCTTTTAGAATAATTTTAGTTGAAAATTCTTTATATGATTATTTCACAGAATCGTATAATCACAGAATGGTTTGGGTTGGAAGGGATCTTAAAGACCTTCTGATTCCAACCGCCTGCCACGGGCAGGGATACTTCCTGCTAGATAAGGCTGCCCAAGGGCCCATCTAACCTGTCCCTGAACACCTCCAGTTATGAAACATCCACAGCTTCTCTCTTCCTCAGTAACCCACCTCAGCATCTTCTGAGGAAAGAATTTCTTCCTGATGTCTAATCTAAACCACTCCCTTTTACTTTTCTTTCACTTCTCATCAGCTTTTGATACAACATAATTGGCTGCTTAATAATTAATTAGATCTGCCTAGCAATTTAAATAATTAGATATAAGGTACAGTTACTTTAGAAACCCTTTTAACTTCGGCAGTCAAGAGATCAGTGAGCAGTTAGCCATGGTGCATCAATGTAATGGGGCACAATTTCCTTTAGTAGCTCAGACTGCATTTAGCGCAGCCAGGATGACAGTAAGAGATGTCCATAAAACCCAAAAGACTTTACCCTCAAAACACTCTCAGACCTGACTGGAAGAAGTGGTGAGCCTGTCCATACTTTACTTGATCTGGGTGCAGCAATACAATTCACTGTATTGCTGCACCAGCCAGGACATGCAGTGTCTGAAGTTCTTTGATAAGAAGAATGTCAATGTGCCTGAGAAGCCTTCTGCTTTTGGTTTTTCAGGTGACATTCACTGGGAAAGATTTTCAATACTTATCCATTTGCCAAAATTCTTTTTTCTTCAAAGATTCTTTTTGCAGACAAAGAGACCCAATGTAAGCCTTCCTAGTGGCTTTACTCCTTGGGTTTTGTTGTTGCCGTTTTCTGTATTTCTCAATAAATTGGTCCAAATTTACAAGTGCTGATGGATGGGTGCCTGTCAAAGATGATCCTATCCTCAGCTTTTCATAAACCTGTACAATCCCAAAGCCTGCAATAAGCTGGAAGCCACTCAGTATACAGGGTGGAGGAACAAGGCTGTCCACATGGTTGAGCATCCTTTTCCCAACACTTGCCACTGTCCTGTGCTGCCTCTGCTTTCTGCTTGCTGTTTTTGTAGTTTTACCCTCCTACATCAACCACTTTTCATACAAAGCTCAGAAATTCTCGTCTATATATTCAGAAGATACTAAAATGCCAAATAACAGATGATTGGAGCTACATGCTGTGCTAGCACCATGCCATTAGCATATCCTGAGGCATTTTTATAGATGAATTTGAATCTACTATATCAAAAGTTGTTTGAAGCATTTCCCCTTGCTTCTCATCCCAGCACCAAACACAATACGAGCCTTTGTATGTGAGGGCCATGCGGAACACAAGAGCTCTCGCCTCCTAGTTTTGCATCTGGCTCTCCATACCGCACAGGAGAAGAGACCCCAGAGTTGGCTGCAACTCTTGTAGTTTGGCCAGAGTGTCCTGGTGTGTTTTTCAGCTCTGCATCTTCTCTCTGTCCTCTGTGGCCTCACTCCAGCTAAGGCAGGAATGAGCTCCCCCTAGGACAGAAACCAATGGGTCAATGCAAGCCTCATTCAGGTCTTCATTCATGCAAGCCATTCACTCATGCAAGCCTTCATTCAAAGGAGACTGTCTCCTCAAGAGAGAAGGTATTTGCATAAAGCTCTTGAGAGCTTTATTACTTTTTACTTTTTCTTTATTACTTTTTAATTTTTGATGCTTTGAGATGCAGTTTTTGGAGGACAATGTGAATGCAAGACCATCTTTCATGCTGGCATGATATGCGATGTTTGGCAGAGCTGCTTGCTCTTATTAGCCTGCTATTTGTAACTTATATGCAGAAGTGAGCCCTCCATAGCCAAACTCAAAAGAAAAATATTATTCTCTGGAAACAGAGACATTCTCTGGACTTTATGTCTGCTTACAGCAGACAGATCAAATGCATAAATTAAAAGGGTTGGTAGAGATTCTGAAAAGATTAAGCCAGCCAGGGAACTGGCACACTATGTACATCTACTAGGGATACGGTGTTTTGGGCTTTTTTTTATGGGAAACATTACTTCTCCATGTCTGACTTTTGCAGTTCCAGTGAAATATACAGTTGCATGTGAAGATGGTGGGAACACCACGACACCCCTCTGTGTTGACTGGCTCCCTGGTAAAAGACCTTGGAATTCAGACGGCAGAGGGGAAATCCTGGATCAGGACTGAGAGCTGAATGAAAGCACAGCTAACAGCTGGAAGATTTAAATGCTGTGGATAGGAAGTTTGTCTCCAAAAGACACTCATGGGTCTTTATCCGAAAGCAATATCATTAGAGGTGGTAGCAATGGAAGACCATCTGGGGTTTTTGCCCTCTTCTGCTAGCATAAACTTACTTTGTGCCCTTAGGTACCCCAGAGGAAAAGCCAGGGCTGGAGGCTGGTCAATGAATATTGCCTTCATCATTTGTGCTCTCTGGACTGGTGAGAGCACGCCGAGCAGCCGAGGTCCCTGTGCTGGGAGCCAGCCGTGCTTCCACTCGCAGCCACAGGCTAAATGGAAACCAGACGGGAACTTCTCCAGCCCCACAGGGCTCGCCTTCCACAGGGTCTGCTATTAATTAAGACTGAAGGGGAGGTTTTGAATAACTCCTTTGTGGAACAGAATACAGAATACACACAGTCAAAACCCAGCTGACAAACACAACAAAACTGACTTCATGGTTTCTTATGAGAAAACCATTAATGGCTGGAGAAATGAAGAAACACTTTGTTCAAGTCACTAGTGTGAATGCAGCATATTCAGATTACAAAGCCATCCTGCCCTGCTATAATAAATATCATATAGCTTTATCCATGGGTAACCAGGTATATAAAAGCCAGTAATAACACATTAGGTTTCAAGTTAGCATACAGTACCTACTATTACATTTTCACAGAGCTCGCTCACAGAATCGGTGCTTCAACACCATCCAGTGCTTCCAACTCAGCAAACACCAACAGGGAGGTCATCCGATACCCACAAAGGCCTGACTGACCTTCAGCTCTTTGTTCATGCTCTCCTCTTGTGTCAGCTCTCAAGGGAGAGGGAGGCTAAGCGCTAAAAGGTTTAATAAATAAATATCTCCTCTACCTCTGTGGCACGTCATCTTCTTTTCCAGTTCGGTGTACATTAGAGCTGATGATGAATAGTGACAGATTGCTCAAACAGTCAGGAGGGAAGAAGTAGGAAAAAAAAGATTGTATTCAGGGAAATATTTAGAGCCTTCAGACTATATTCAGGATGAATTTTGATGGTGTTGCTATGTGCCCGGTCAGAACAAAGGCTGGAGCAAACTCCTCTCCCTCCACAGGCTGCAAAAGCTGTACTCACTTACTGCCAGCACTCAAAAGCATCTCAGAGGTGTCCAAGCCTGGTTGTTTCAAAGACTTGAAGAATCATTAAGGTTGGAAAAGACCACTAAGATCTCCTAGTCCAACTGTCCACCTACCACCCATAATGCTAAACCACATCCCTTAGTGCCTCATCCACACAGTTCTTGAACACTTCCAGGGTTGGTGACTCCACCATCTCCCCAGGCAGCCTCTTCCAATGCATGAACACTCCTTTTGAGAAGAATTTTTTTCTAATATCTAACCTGAACTTCCCCTAGCACAGCTTGAGGCAATACCCTCTTGCCCTATTGCTGTAGCCTGGGAGAAGAGGACAACACCCACCTCGTCCCCACCTCATTCAGGTGGTTGTAAAGAGAGATAAGATCTCCCCTGAGCTTCCTCTTCCCCAGACTGAGCAATCCCAGTTCCTTCAGCTAATCCTCATAAGACCTGTTTCCTACTGTGTACATCTCTTTGCATAGGCTGGTCAGGCACCCTCCATGATGCTTGTGAACCTGGCAGCACTGTTGCACTCAGGGCCACCCTTAAGTCAATCTACGAACACAGATCCAGCAGGTCCTAGTTTGGTCTCGTGCCATATTCTCACTTTAGGCATTAGAACATGAATCCCCTGAAGTCTGCAGACATCTTTCTGTTTGTACCAACCTCTCAGCTCTATCTGGAGGTTCCTCTCCTACACAGCAGGTGATTGAGTTGGAGATGAGACTGCAAAACATATTGCTCTTTGAGGTCTGATCTAACTTGGGAACCCAAGCAACTTGTGGAAAAAGGCTGCCACTATGCCAAGTCAGCATTACATTCATTAGAAATCAGGATATTTTTCTGTAATATAAATACTAACACCTAGAAACAGTAATTTCTAAACTTTTGTCACAATCCCAAAAAGAAAGAAATTCAAATCAACACACAGTACACATTAGTTTCCAGAAAAACAGTGCCTTATTTTCTCCATGATTCTGTAGCAGTTATAATTGACTGTCCGTATTTATCTCCATCATTCTGAATATTTTGCAAATGAACACAGGCACCCCTGATTTCTACTCTCCTTGCTAATGCAAGCTCTGTCTTTAGGCCATTTAAGATGGATGGTTACAGCTCCTACCTGTGCATGAAGTGGGACTGGCAGATCCACTGGCACCCCCTAAATGCGTAACACTTTACTTCAGTGGCTTACATCCTCAATCACTTGCTCAAGTTGCAATTAACTTAGAGTATGCATTTCCTCTTCCTAAGATTTCTCTTGTTTCTTCATAACTGACAGGGCATTCATCTTTCAACTACTGTCAGAGCTCCCCTTCTTCCTCTTGGTTATTTTGGGTCTGCATTTCACACCATGGCTTTCTGCTTTCATCTGTAGTGTGAGTTACCTGTTCTTCCAATCTAGCTACTTCTTTAGGCCCTTCAGGAAACACTAAGGAACAGGTTGTTTCTTCTCACTCCACTTCAGCCAAACCACAGGCTACTTTTTAAATATCCGCCTTGGTGACCACAACACCACAGGAGCTGTCTTTCCCCTGGCTCTGACCCCAGCTCCTTCTGAGTAGATCATCAAATCAGCCTAACCTACTGAATGCAAGGACCTACTTACTCAGCAGTTTCTTTTTTACCTTGCACTGTGACTCCCTGTACATGGTGTTAGTCAACAGGACAAATGCAGCCTTGAGAAAGACCAAACAACCTTTCATATTTGCATATTCAAAGCTTTCATTCTTCTCTGAATTGATCTTCTTCTAGCTGGATTGACGATCTAGCATGTTTGACGATCATCACAAAATATTCCAACAGTGATATTTCTGCCTGTTTCTAAGTGATACCCATACACAGGATTTATCAACAAGTCTTCTTCCAACTGAAAGGATAAGGCGTGTTTGCTCTGTCCAAGCTTCACAGAATAGAATTTCATTTTTGCCAAGAGAGACCACGGAGCAGTTTCCTTCGAAGAACTAACTGGGCAGAGCTAGGAACAGATAGGAAAAGATGGGTATAAATAGAAATTACAACCTCCAATTACTACACTTACACTTACTACACTGGACTTTTCTCTATACCAGATTTGTTAAAATGTCAACCACCTCATTAGGAAGAAAATAATAAATATCACTTTGTTCGTATGTAAACCTCTATTTTTCCACCAAAGAGAGCATTTATTTCTACAGCACATTTTCCACAAAATAAGATAATGAAATTGAGATGGGGAAGAACATAAAGTTAAAATCTGATGTGTAGAAAAAAGAGGGGAGAAAAAGAGAGTTCTTTCTGTGATAAAGATATCGCAAGACACAGCAACCTTTGCAAAAAAATCTGCAAATTGATCAATCATTTTACATGGGTAGCTGTTGGATACTGAAACAACAAAAATTTTGTGGAGAAAAGTGGTGGATAAGGCCTGTTTTTTAAAGTCTTTGGTTTTGAGGTGATCAGCATAAGGTGCTGTAAATTATGCTAAAAAAAGTGAAGAGGTAATTAGAAGTTCCTGAAAATTGGTATCTTTTCTAGAGTCTCAAACAAAAGATCACTTAACATTAGTATGTAATTTCATTGAGGCCATTGTGTCAAAGTTTTAGTCGTCATATTGTTCTTTTTCCATTTGTCATGTTCTTCCTTCATTGTTATTTTTTTAAATGTAAGCCTACGCATAGATTTTGTCCAAAGCACTATCATAAATATTGTTTACATTTTCTATAAATGGAATGGCTTATTACAGCAATTCTTGAGTGATTACAGCTCTGCACAAGAATTTTTCAATGTCAAAGCAAGAAGATTGTTGAAATTCTGCTTGAAAGCCATTTCTAATGTACACAGAGTATAAAAAGAAGAGGCATGTGTTTTCTTAGCATTTTAATAATTTGATTGAGTATTAAAGCTTAGGTTTGAACACACAACAAAGTCTGTCCTTTGGAAGCCAAAAAAGTGCAAGTTTGTTAAGGAAATAGCTGATGAAACCCACACTTCAAGAAAGATAACAAGGTTATGAGAGGGTTCACCAGACCTTCTTATTCATTCTGTGGACATGACGGCTCTGCACCACCCGAAGAACCCAACCAGAAAGAGCATCCAATCACCAGACCATTGCAGATGGCTATGGCAAACACCTCTGCGTGTTTAGGGCTAGAGGTAATGACCTGAAGTTGCACCAGGAGAAGTGCAGGTTGGACATTAGTAGAAATTTCTTCTCAGCAAGAGCAGTGAGGCAGTGGCACAGGCTGCCCAGGGAGGTGGTGCAGTCACCATCCCTGCAGGTGTTCATGAGCTGTGTGGATGTGGCACTGAGGGATGTGGGCAGTGGGCATGGTGGGGGTGGGCTGATGTTGGGACTAGATTATCTTAGTGGTCTTTTCCAACATTTCTGAATCTGTGAATCTCTGCAACCTCTGCTTTCCGGTTCCAAAGAGAAGTTTCAAAACTCAACTGAGGAATACCTTAAGCAATCAGATCTGGCTTTGCAGTTAATCATGCACAAATCTGAGGACATGGATGGAGGTCCCTTCACAGTCAAATTTCTTTGTATTCCACAAAAACAACATTTTTTTTTTTTCTATTGAATCAGTTAACATTTGACCTTGATTCACAGAGACCTTCCATTGTGCTGAAATTACTATTTAGTTATTTATTTATTGGGCTTAATCAGCACTACAAAAATATCTCTCAATCTTACCAGTAAAAAAAGGAGGCATATGACATTTGAAAATCATTGAGTTTCAAAGAGCACCTGCTGTCTTATTATAATTGAGAGAGAACTGTATGTAACTCTAAAAATAGTAAGAGACTGAAGAAATCCCATCCGAAATCCTCTGTGTACAATTTCTGAAAAATACACTCATTATCTGGCTAGAAACTTTGGCTGTCAGCTAAATGCATTTTGGGGACATACAGGAAGAAACAACTCAGAATTTACTCCTCTGAGTATCTAAAGAAGAAATTTCTACACCTTTGAGAGCTGAATCATACTGTGCTTTCATTTACAGAGTTCCTATTCACTCCAGTAGTCAGATATGCTCAGGAAGTGCACATACAAAAAGAAAGGAGCTTTTTCTAGACAGGCAAACAGCAGGATGAAAGGCAATTATTTGCAACTTGCCAGTAGGGCAGAGAGAGCTGGACAAAAGACCTTAATGAACACAAAACAGGACTTAAATCTTCCGCCATTGCTTTGGTCTGACTGTATTTTAAGTGACCTTGCACCAGAAATACACTCACAAATATGTTATTTTGATCATTCTTTGTAAATTAATGCAACTCCTATTTCCACCTGGAAATTACAGTGGATCACATGTTGGTTTCCACCTGTCCGTAATCTGCTCCATATTAAATCGAATTCACATAATACTTGCAAAAGTAAAGAACCAAATTTCTCATATGTGTTAAATGTAGGTAAATTGGTTTGGGTTTTAGCACAGCCAATCTCATTGTTTCTTCTCTGTTTGGCAGACAGAGTCCCTTTGAAGTACTCCTCAAAGCATTTCCTTTCAGCAAACACCACTTTCCCTTTGCATTGTCTCTTTCTGGGATTTCTAGGTACTTCATAACATACAGATATTGTAGCAACAGACTGCAAAAGGCTTCAAGCATGAATGCCATGGGAAAGGTGAGCCACAGGGCAGGCTGTAATCCATGGGAAGGGAGCTCATGCCTGAAGGCTTCTAGGCTTTACTCCTTATATCTCTCTTTTTAATGACTGGCATTACTTCTCCACACCGTGCTTCTGGCACTGTTATGATGACACGATTATCTGTCACAACGCAAAATGAAGCTGGAGATGCTGGTTCCAAGGGATGCTCTGAACAGGGCTCAGTGCCAGCATACAGCCTGCCTTGTGCCCACACTGCCTGCCTGGGCAGAGGGAGAATAGAGTGGGTTTCCTCCGGGAAACACTGCAGGTCTCTGGACTGTGAGAGAAACAGCTGCTCAGCAGTCAGGTTTGAAATGCTGTGTTTTACAGATTCAAGCAAATCTGATTTTATAACATGTTCAGGGAGCAGGAATGTCATATACTGTGTCACTTGCTGTACAGATTAAACCAATAGCAGAGGAAACCTTAGCAGATTAAACTAGCAGAATAGTTATTCAATTTTGTTATCAATCTATAACACTAGATGAGAAAATTAATTTATTTACTAATCAGTTGCTTACATCACTCAGAATTTTTAAAGCAAAAATCTGTCTCTGGCTGTCCCCAGCGCTGTCACCATATCAAGACCAAAGCATTAGGGTTGAGGAGTCCCAATTCCCAAGCTAAACCTGCTGCTCCATTGCCTCCTAAACACCTTTTGCACCTCAGCTTTGCTCATCCCAACACTGAGCATCCTCTGTCAGGAGCTGCACCACACTGCTGAAACTAGCTGCAACAATATCGGGTTCCTGCCATCTTTTACAGACAAACATTGTGGGAACTCTGAGTTCTGCACTCACCTGTGCTCTATGCACACTGGAACACAGGAGTAATGTGCCCTAATAGTGGAAAAGAGGAAGGGAGGAGAAGATCTGCAAGAAGAAATCCTGGCTTCTACACTCCGGTCCTCCATCTTTCTCCGAATGAAACAGAATTACAGAATCATTAAGGTTGGAAAGACCTCTAAGATCATCTACTCCAAATGTCATCCCACTGCAATCTTAGCATTAAACCATGTCCTTCAATGTGACATCTACTCTTTTCTTGAACACCTCCAGGGGTGATGACTCCACCACCTCCCTGGACAGCCTCTGCCACTGCCTCACCATTCTTACTGAGAAGAAATTTCTTCTAATATCCAACCTGAAGGTAGTGATGCTGGAGGGCTGTGACAACTTGTCTTAACTCTCAGACAGCACATATCAAGTTCTTGGATCAATTTTCTTCCATGGTGCATGAGGCAGAAAAAGTGGAGATGCTGCCTTTTTGTCAATTAGATCTCAAAATACCCTTTTATAACCAGGTAGAGTGACTTGCATATTCCTCTTAACTTTTTATCATTCTCTGTCTCTTTACAGAAAAGATACACGTGAAGGCACCCACACTTCCCATGTTCTTACAACAGACTCATAACCCATTTTAAACCTAAATGCACCTTCTGGAGATACTCGCCATCTCTATTTTCAGAGAGAATGATGGAGAAAGCCAGTTGCTAAGATTTTGTTTCTTATCCCACAAACATGGGACCAGATTTCTTCAAAGGGACAATAATCTTTCTATGATGTGTCTCACTGCACAAATTACAATATCATCATAAAACAGAAAAATGATTGTCTCTTAGAATGAGATCTTTCTGGTCTCATGCTTGTGGGATAAAGTAATGGATCCATCTCATCTCATGGTAAGCCAGAGACCTTGATGGCAGAGCCTCCCTCCAATCTAGATTACCTTCAGTGGGTGGGGTAAACAAATTGTAGAAGCTTAATCAATCCACCCTGAAATCAGTGACTATCCTAAATACTCCCAAAGCATCCCTTTACTGCAATGGCTGCAGTGTTTTACCCAGTGTTTTGAGAGAAGCTGTGGTTTTATGTCACAGCTGGTCCTAAAAGAGAGGTTGCAGGAACTCATGCAGGGCTCCAGTTGAGTCAAAACACTACTCATCAAGAGATTTCCTAGCAGCCTGGTGGCCAAACAGGCAGTTTCCTCATTCTTTTATGGCTAAAACAGGCACTTCTCATCTCACTCTCTCCAGCCTTTCTTTGTAGGCGAGCTGCATGGTGGTCACACCATACACCAGCTCAGCAGTCATGCTGTCTTTTCATGTTCAGAGGATAGAAGGAAACACCAACTGGAAGAGTTTCTCCACCCATCAGTAGAACTGTCATTGGGAGAAAAGCAAGTGAAGTGCAAGAAATGCTCCATTCACACACTCTGCACTCACTGCCTTTTTCAGTCATAGAGAAGTAGTGCTGTAGTTATCACAAGATCCATGCAGGAATCGCTTCCAGACATCTCCATCTGTGAAGGCAATGGGAAAATCCCATTAGGAGCAAAGTTGCAGACTGGATATTCCAGGTGCCAGAGCTGAGATGGCTTTGCCAGCTGCTCTGCAAAAGGTTATGAATTGCATTCAGGGAATAAAAACACAAGCAGCATGCTCAAACACCTGTTCTGCACAGGACCACAAACTCCCTAGTCTGTTCCCCCT
This sequence comes from Chrysolophus pictus, assembly GCA_037305975.1. Taxonomy (NCBI): domain Eukaryota; kingdom Metazoa; phylum Chordata; class Aves; order Galliformes; family Phasianidae; genus Chrysolophus; species Chrysolophus pictus. Next base: position 88,209,149 of record CM074576.1, on the reverse strand, counting down.
CAAGGAAGCTGTAGCTCAATAGCATGTACAGACAGCTTTGCAAAGAGCAGTTGTGAACACATTAGCAGATGTAACATCAGGCTGCTCAGATGTTTAAAAAACACATCCAGAAAGGTGCTGATTATTTGAAGTTGTTCCTTAAGAAAAAAAATCAGCTCTGCTCCTGCAGCCAAAGACCTGGTATTCTGCTAACACTGTGACTCCCAAGCTGTCTTCCAGGCTAAAAACTGCCATGGTTCAGTGGTCCATGAGGAAGGTGGCCTGCTCCTGAAGGCACACACCTGCACTGAACAGTACCAGCCACTCAGCTGGCAGAGGAAAAACCCCGAAAATAGGATATTTCAAGAGGTCAAACTGGGACAATATTCAGTTGTTTTTCTAAAATGCTGTGGTTTTTGAGGGAGGGCACTAGTGTGTAACCCCGTCCCTGCTCTCTAGTGGGTTTTTTTTCAGCCTGAAGTTGTATTATCCTTTGGGGTATCTCTTACTCCACAGAAGACCGCCCACAGAAGATAAAAGTGAAGTGAGAGAGACCAGACCCACACTCACCCTTAAAGGAAGAGCATAGTCAGCACTGTTCAGCCGTTAGAAACAATCACTGCTGGAGACAAACAAAACTAAAAATCTTTTTTAAGAGCTGGATGAATTGAGGAACAATGACATCAGCCTGGCTAACGTGATTCCTCAGAAAGCATCAAAAATGACTAAGCAACAGAACACAGACTAGAACTCTAAACCACAACCACTTGCACACCAATAACGTGATTTGTGACAAATTTCTCTCAGGAAGTTTCCAGCAAGTGCCATATATTACATGTGTTAATGATCCAGTAGAAAACAAGCATGCTGTTAGATATCACATTCTCAAGCATGCATTTGTAATGCAGAACACCCCATCACAGAACATCCTAACAATGTACCCGCTGACAGACAAGCTTCTGAGTTGCACAACAGCTGTATTCTTTTGGGAAAGGCAGAAATTGTTTTCCACTACTTGCTATTACAACAAATATCTCCTCTGCAGAAGAAAGTTATTAAAGAAAGCTCTAAAACCAAGTCACAATATGGTGAACCAAATGGAGCGGGGCTCAGGACTGACCCTCAGCTATTGACAGAGCCCCATACAGGAGTCAAGATCACACTCCATCATGTGTAAGGTTCAGTCAGCCCCACACCAGCAGAAGCAGAGAAGTGATCATCCCTCTGTACTGGCACTGGTGAGGCCGCACCTCAAGTACTGTGTTCAGTTTTGGGCCTCTCACTACAAGCAAGCCATTGAGGCCCTAGAGTTTGTCCAGAGAAGGGCAACGGAGCTGTGAGGGATCTGGAGCACAAGCTTGATGGGGGAACAGCTGAGGGAACTGGAATTGCTCAGTCTGGGAAAGAGGAAGCTCAGGGGAGGCCTTATCACTTTATAGCCACCTGAAAGGAAGATGCGGTGTGGTGGGGGTCAGCCTCTTCTCCCACATAACTAACAATAAGATGAGAGAGAATGGCCTCATGTTGTGCCAGGGGAGGCTCAGGTTGAATATTTGAAAGAATTTCTTCTCAGAAAGAGCAACGAGGCATTGATGAAGCTGCCCAGGGGACTGTTGGAGTCACCATCCCTGGAGGTGTTAAAGAAACATTTAGATGTTATACTAAGGGACAACAGATTAGTGGGGAAATATTAGTGGTAGAGGACAGTTGAATTAGATGATCTGGAGGTCTCTTCCAACCTTAGTAATGCTACAATTCCATGAGTACAGATTTACAGTGTAGCTCAACGCAGCCACGTCCGTTCAGACACACAGTGACAGCCTATGACAAAGCAGTGAGTGGCTTCTGCCTCCATGACTTGCTGAAGAATCGTGCTATGTGCCTGTGTTGGATGTTGACATGATTGCTGGTGTGGGAGCAAAGCAAAGTACACATGCACTGCAATGGAGAGCCAGAGATTGTGCTCCTGCTATTAACATTGTGTCCTGAACCATGGTCCACATCACTACATATGTGGGTTTTTTTTTTTTGTCCAGCTGTGTACCGCATAAAGCTTTCCAGGAAGACATTTGGTACAAAAGAATACTGTAGCCTCATTCACTTCATTTGAGGCCTTTATTGCTTTCCCATCCAAATAATACATGTACAACCTTTAAATTGGTTAAAAGGAGTTGAACAGAAAAAAATAAAGAATACCCTGGGTGAAACGTTAGCAACCAAGCTGCAATTAAGACATGCATGAGTCATTTAAGACTGGGCCCACTGGGCTCTATGGATTACTCTAGCACCCAAATTTTTCCAGAAATGTCAGACAAGTTTACCACAGCAATTAAGCTGTCTGCCATCTGTAAAAGATTTACCCCAGAGTTTTCTTAATGTTTTTTTCCTCCTGAAATACATTCAGCTTAATTCTTTCAACATTTTGCCTATCTTTCAAGTCCATATACATTAAGTATTGCAGAGCTAGCTAGATTTTTGAGGGCAACCATTCCTTCTAAGGATTAGTTGTGCGCTGGTGCACTGAAATTTTATATACAGAGTAACACTCTGAATATGAATTATTTCTTGAGAAACACTGCACCTATTCTTGGGAATGGAGAAGTAAAAACTTTACTAGGAATTTCAGCCAAGGAACTGAGATTAACACTCTTTATTCTCCTCCCAAATGGTGAGTTATTTTCAGAGTACTAGACCAGACTTGAGCTTAATGTCTCCGTCGCACTGTATTAAAAATGCCCTATGAGTAAATAAGCGCACTCACAGAGTGACAATGAAAGACCCGAATCCGAAATCTTCAGCGTGTTGGGGAAAGTTCACATTTTCTCGAGAGCATTTAGCACACCTTGCAGTCCAAGAAAAACAGCAGTTAGAGAAACTGAAGGCTATTCTTGATGTTTCCCTTCCATATACGTTGAGCATGAGCTAGTTGTTCCCAATGGCCTTGCACTGGCAGGGGTTTTCACTTTTCTGTATGGAAACTATTTGAAGGCACTTTTCTTTCTGACAACTCTCAAAATGCAGGTTGATTATACGAACAATAACCTGTCCGTACCACTTTATTCTTCTTTCTGAGCATTTATGCTTGTGTTGAAACTTCTGTTCTCTCACCATGTGCCCAAACACTATCCTCTAAAATAATCTCTGAAAAAGTAACCCACTCACACTTAAAAGGCAGCAGAGGATGGATGACCTTCCACCTATTCTCACATAGGCACAGAATCCCATTTGGAGCTTGTTTGTGACAAAATCGGGAACAACTGCATGCTGCTTCCAGTTCTGTATACTTGTGTCCAGTTCTGGGCTCCCCAAAAAAGACAGAGATCTTCCAGGAGTCCAGCAGGAGGTCACAGAGATGGTAAAATGTCTGGAGCATCTCCCCTATGAGAAAAGAAAGCTGAGCGACCTGAGTCTGTTCACCCTGAGGAGAAGACAACTGATTGGAGATCTGATAGATGTTTATAAATATTTAAAGGGAGGTGGGATGCAAATGGATGAGGCTCTTCTCAGTGGTGTGTAGTGAGAGGATAAGAAGCAGTGGCCTAAAACTTGAACATAGGAAGTTCAATACAAACACGTGGAAGATTTTCTTTACATTAAGAGTGATAGTGCACTGGAAAAGGTTACCCCAACAGGTTGTGAAGACTCCTTCTATGGAGATATTCAAGACCAGCCTGGATGCCTATCTGTGCAACCTGCTGTAGGGTATTACTTTATGATAACTCAATGATCTCTAGAGGTCCCTTCCAACCCCTGCGATTGCAACCCCTGTGACTGCAAAGATAAACTCAAGACTTAAAGAAATTGGGAATGAGCACAAGAATTTTAACAGTACACAATAAACAACCACGTAAATGAGAAGAGCTGCAGTTACAAAAAGAAATAGCTAAATCCCTCACATGGGTTGCACAAGGCTTTTGAAATCCTTGAGTGACAAGAGCTACCTGTAAAATATAAAGTTATCCTTTGCTGCTCAAACTTCTTGCTAAATTTTGGAACGGTGGTTCTGCACATTTAGAAATTATTTGTGTAGCCTCAGTAATTTTATAACTGATGCTCTGCATTCATTAATGCAACATCCCTGGTTTCTACTTTCAGTTTCTAATAATGCGGGGTTTTTTCTGTTTCTGGAACTGAATTTCATCATCTGGTCATACAACTGAGGAAAGCACTCAAAACCAAAGAGAAGTCTGATACTGCATTGCCTTATGGATGAGCAGTTTGCTGGGACTAAGGCTCTGCAAGGGTTCTCCTCGTTGGGCCGGAATCCCTGCTGGCCACAGTCTGTGTGGGGTCCCTTGGAAGCCTCTGGTCTCCCCTCTTCCCTAACGTGTGTCTGGGGGCATAGGGCCTCACCTGCTGCAGTGGTGGCCCCAGCCAATCCTACCACCAACCCCAAGTCTTTGGTCTCACCATAGTTCGCTGCCATGTCTGCAGTGGGGCTGGAGCAAGCAGCTCACTCTCCTCTGGAGCTGCCACTCATCATTCATCCATCAGGTATAACGGCATCAGCCCCTCAGTCACGGGTAGCATCTCTAGCTGGGATCCACACCACAGTTGCACAAGTTGGTGAACATCAGGCCTTTTGCAGGTTATATTGCATTGCAGCAAAAAGAGAAGCACAACAGACATTTGTTTTTGGTTGCAATGCTGAAAGCTCCCAAACAGTACATGGGAGTAGGGGGGTGCAAACAAAACTGCTGGGTTAAGCCTTGGTGCTGTCAGTGCCAAACAGGCTTGCTGATACACCTCTTCTCCACTCCTGTGTTTATTCCTTCGGTTATAATACAAGTGCTGGTGAAGGAGGAGCTGACACAGATGTCAAGATGTTACACTGATTTAAACCAGTGAAGGGCTTCACTGTTTGCTCTTACCCCAGTAGAGAAAGGAAAGTTTATAGCATTAAAATGAGGTGTCTGCCAGCCCCACTTTACACACGCTTTCAAAAATATCGTTGCTATTAAAAATAGTATATTTTAGGCACTAAAAAAATAACAATAATCAGAAGCATAGAGTACATTCTTTCCATTAAATATTTTTTTTTAGCCCCTGGGCCCAGGGCTGCTCCCACAGAATAGGAGACAAAAAATATGGACAAACTTGCAGGCAGGCTGCATATCTGGAGCTGCCCAGGGAGGCCAAGAGGGAATAAGCACACCTATGACCCAAGCATGGCAGGAACGGTGGAGAAAAGAGGCAGAGGGGGCAGCTATCAGGCCACCAAGGAAAGAGGTGGGAAAAATCATGGTCAGGAACACTTTTGTAAGCAGAAGACTGAGACAGACAAGCAGGAACAAAAAAGTTTGAAAGAATAGGCTCAGAACTGCTTTACTGCCTCTGAGACAAGGAGAAGTACTGCATGCTGAGTCCAGTCTGAGTGAGTTCAGCGCTTCTTCCCCATCAGGATGGGCTACCAAACACATCATCTTCATTGAGACATCCATAGTCATCTTCCTTCTGTTTTCTGAGAACCCTGAAAATGCAGCCACCCAAAGAGGTGCAATGAATGCACTCACAGCATCAGGTTTACCTTGACCAGAGGTGCCACTCCCCTTAGATGCTTCCAGTAGGTGTCTGAAGCACTGGAGTAAGCCCTCCCTGGTCTCTGTGATTTCCGAAAAATTTTAACTCCCCTGAAAATGTTGGGACACTGACTCATCCATTTCTTACATTTTTGGTTCACTAACAGTAACTGCTACATCCTCATAACAAAAGAGGTCACAGGACCCCTGAATCACTTTCCTTCTATTGTCCTTGCTCAAGTTGGCTAGGCTCTCACGGAAAGGAGACACACAGAATTGTGCTTTACTCCAGCATGTTGGCTAAGCAAGAGCTGCACAAACATAGAGAGCTGTGTTACCTATCATACTTCAAACCAGTGCCTTCCTCATGAGATGATTCCTTCAGTTCCCTATGGTAACCCCTAAGCTCCACCACAGCAAGGTCCCAATTCAGCAAAGCATTCAAACTGTGCTCGTATCAAATAGCGGTCAGGAGGAGCGGGGCCCTATGGGAGCAAGGAGCCATTGATCAGTTGAAAACAGAGGGACACAGTAAGAGGAAAATCAAAAGAAACCATCTTATTCCAGGACGTGAAGTCCAGTGCGGTGCATATAGCACAGATATCCGCTGGGTAAAGGCTGAAGCTCAGCTCTTGACTCTGCCCTTCCCATTAGACCACCATCTGACTTGAAGTGCACACAGCAGGTGTGGTACAACCTGAAGATCAGGCCCAGCCAGCATGTGTTTATGAAAGGCACGTCCTGCTTAACCAACCTTATCTGCTCACCAGGTGACCCACCTGGTAGATGATGGAAAGGCTGTTGACGCAATCTACCTAGACTTCAACAAAGCCTTTGACACTGTCTCCCACAGTATTCTCCTGGAGAAGTCCATGGCTTGGACAGGTACACTCTTTGCTGATTAAAGAACAGGCTGGAGGGCCAGGCCCAGAGAGTGGTGGTGAATGGAGTTAAATCCAGATGGCGACCGGTCACGAGTGGTTTTCCTCAGTGGTCAGCGCTGGGGCAAACACTGTTTAATATCTTTATTAAGGACCTGGATGAGGGGGACTGAGTGCATCCTCAGTTTAAGTCTGTGGATGACACCAAGCTGGGAGTGTCAAACTGCCTGAGGGTAGGAAGGCCCTGAAGATGGACAGATTGGATCAATGGCTGAGGTCAATGGGATGAAGTTCAACAAGACGCAGTGTCCGGTCCTGCACTTCGGTCACAACAATTCCAAGCACTGCTACAGGCTTAGGGCAAAGTGGCTGAAAGTCTGCAGAGGAAAAGGATCTGGGGGTGCTGGTCAACATTTGGCTGAACATGAGCCAGCAGTGCACTCAGCCAAGAAGGCCAATGGCCTCCTGGCTTGTACCAGAAATAGCGCAGCCAGCAGGAGCAGTGAGGTGATCATCTCCCTGTACTCAGCTCCAGTGAGGCCGCACCTCAAGTGCTGTGTACAGTTTTGTGCCCCTCACTACAAGAAAAACACTGAGGCCCTGAAGCACATCCAGAGAAAGGCAATGAAACTGGAAAGAGGTCTAGAGCACTATAGTGGAGCTGAGGGAACTGAGATTGTTCAGCCTGGAGAAGAAGAGGCTCAGGAGAGATCTCACTGCTCTTTACCTGAAAAGAAGATGTGACAAGGTGAGAGTCAGCCTCTTCTCCCAGGTAACAGCAATAGGATGAAAGGGAATGGCCTCAAGTTGCACTAGGGGAGGTTCAGGTTGGATATTAGGAAACATTTATTCTCAGAAAGAATGGTGAGGCACTGGCTCAGGCTGCCCAGGGAAGCGTTGGAGTCACCAACACTGGAGATGTTTAAGGAAATAGTAGATGTAGTTCACAGGGACATGGCTTAGTGAGCAATATTGATGGTACATGGATGGTTGGACTAGATGCTCTTAGAGTCTTTTTCAAACTTAAAGATTCTATGATTCTATGAAGTGCCCATGCCACAAAGCTCAACTGATATGGCTGCCTCTCTCTGCCTCTTTTCCAGTCTGCCTGCTCTCTGTCACTGTCATTTTTATGGACTTCTGCCCTCTCTGTATATCCTGAATACACATTTCGTGAATACCCCAAGAACTAAATTCTGCCATAGCCTCCAGTAGTCCTTGCTAACAGAGTCTGGCTGCAGGCTGCAGCCACTCCAGATCCCCCACTACACCTGAGAAAGCAACAACCAGAGGTCCCCAAACACAGGCAAGCACTTGGAGGTGCGAACATTGCTGCCAAACCCAGAGAGGCCATTTCAAGACAGTATTCCATAGGACAGAAGCTGGTACTGAAAATCTCCTTTTGCCACCAACTCAGCTTTTTCTTGACATTCATCACAAAACTCACTCTGCAATTGCACATCAGCATCATCTGCATAGTGGTGACAGTGGCTGTGTCTTTGGACATCAAGATACATCCTACCATAGGGATGTGCCCAAGGGATTGGTTGATTTGATTTCTGTTCCTACTCAGTCTGGACCATAAATATGTGGAAGGCACTAAATTATTATAAAACCAATGAACTGTAGGGCTTGGAAGGAACCTCTAGAGATCACCTAATCCAATGCTCTGCTAAAACAGGTTCCCTACAGCAGATCACACAGGAAAGCAACCAGGAGGGTCATAAATATCTCCAGAGAGGGAGACTCTACAACCTCCCTGAGCAACCTTTTCCAGTGTTCTGTCACCCTCACGATAAAGAAGTACTTCCTTGCATTTGTATAGAAGTTCCTGTGTTCCAGTTTTTGCCCACTGCCCCTTGTGCTTTGACAGCACACCACTGAACAGAACATGATCCCATCCACTTGACTCCCGCACTTTAGATATTTATAAAGAGTGATGAGATCTCCTCTCAATCTTCTCCAGGCTGGACAGTCCCAGGTCTCTCAGCCATTCCTCATACAGGAGCTGCTCCCAGCCCCCAGTCTTCTTTGTATCCTTGGACCCTCTCTAGTAGTTCCCTCTTTTTCTTGAACAAAGGAACCCAGAAAGAAAAAAACTTTGACTGGTGAATGTGCATTGAAAACCATGAGTCTGCTTTCCTATACAATGAGGCTATTTCCATTAAAAAAAAAAAAAAAAACGAGCAGAGACACAAAGCCAAGCTTAGAGCAGGGAAAAAGACCAGGGGCTTTGCTCAGCCTTGGGGGTTTGCAGACCACAGTGCTCTGTCTCATGAAACACCACTACTAAGAGGGACACAGGGGTTTAAAGCAAAGCAGCATGTATTAGAGCACCGAAACTCATTCAATGTGGCAACACTGCCATCCTGCTTCCTAGTGACTCATGCTCTTTTCTCACGGTCAGCATTTCAAGAGATGTCCCAGAAAGCTTTTTCTACTCTGAAAGTGCTAAGAGGCTGACTGTGTGTCTCCTTCAGTTTGCTCAAACCTCCTTTTTTGTGCAGCAAAGACTCATCTCGCTATAGAAAAAAATAAAAGCCTCAAACGTTCATTCCATAGTTACACCCAGCTAGAAGAACTATTTCAAAATTCACTGGTTTCTTGGTTCAGCTTCAGGCTTTATGAATCAACACTTAAGAACTGAATTAACAATTACAAAATGGTAATTAGCTCACCTTACAACTGAAAATGGTTTATTCCTTTTATTTTCCTTATGTTAAATACAAAGAAAAGGGCCAAAAGCACAGAGAGAGTAGACTGTTGGATCAAATTACATTACATTAATCCTGCTCATTCTGTACGCAATGTTTTGGTGAGCAGAGAATCATAGAACCATTAAGAAAAGACCTGTGAAATCATCCAGTCCAACTGCCAACCCATCCCTACCATGCCCACTGCCCACGTCCCTCAGTGCCACATCCACACGGCTCTTGAACACTTCCAGGGACGGTGACTGCACCACCTCCCTGGGCAGCCTGTGCCACTGCCTCACTGTTCTTGCTGAGAAGAAACGTTTCCCATTTCTCAACCTGAAGCTCCCCTGGCACAATTTGAGGTTGATCCCCACCTTGCCACAAGCTCCTTTCATCCAGATGTGGTTGTAGAGAACAATGAGGTCTCCCCTGAACCTCCTCTTCTCCAGACTGAACAATCCAGTTCCCTCAGCCACTCCCCATCAGACTTGTGCTCCAGACCCCTCACAGCTTTGTTGCCCTTTTCTGGACACACTCCAGGGTCTGATGGCTGAGAGAGAAACACAAAACACTATCCCTTGCCAAGTTGTCCCCTGCAATTGAAAATATTAATCCCCATAACCTATTATTCTTAACTGATCCTATAAAAATTAGTGTCTTCTGCAGACCAATGAAACAAACATCTTGTTGATGGAAATGGGAAAAAGAATGGACAAGTCCTGCTCTCTATTCTCAGTTAAACTCTAGGAGGCTGCCATGGAGCTCCAGCACAGCTCCTACAGCCAGAAATGTCCCCTCACTCTGCTCCATGGGAGCACTGAAGCCTGAGCTGATCAGTGGGGCTACTTTATCAATGTAAGCTTATGATGACGAAGGAAAGGAAAAGGAGGATGGACACTGCATTTGTTACTAGTGTAATAATTCATGGGAACCTCCATATCTTTTATTCTTCCAGAAACAAAAGAAGCCAGGATGTGTAAATAAAACAAGGAAACTGGAAATAATGAAGGAGCAGCTTTCAAGGCAATTGTGAAAAATGAATAATAGCAGTAATATGGGAAGAACAGAAAAAGCTTCCCAATGAGAGAACACGGGTTGGGATTTAGAAAGGAAAAACTCAAAAGGCGAAGGAAAAGTCTTTCATTGAGCTCATGAGCCGAACAAGATTGAATAGTAAAATGAGGAAAAGGAAATCTACACTTGAAAAAAAATCTATTTCCAAGTTTCTGGAGATCAGGCCCACGGGAACTGCTGGTGACAGAACTACGCGCCCCTGGTATTTGGGTATCCTGGGCTGTCCCAGACCCAAAGCTGACCTTTCACTCTCCTCAGCTGTCACACGAATGTCCACACTGAATGCCTTAGGAAGGATGTCCCTCCTTCCAAAAGAAAAATACATGGTAGAAAAAGCAGATGTAGGTATTAGTCTCCCCTACTTGGTTGCCTCAAGATCCTTATGGTCCTTGAGTTCATTCCAGAGCCCTGTGGTTGGTTGGCAGTGGTGGCACTTGTGCTGGGATCCTCTTCTGTCCTCAAGGGGACAGGGTGAGTTCTGGGGTTTGGGCATGCTTCTTTCCCCATGGTTTTCACAACACACTTACCAACATTTTATCTTGTCCAGGGCCACTGCAGCCAAAGGCCTGGGCAGCCATTTATACCAGAGTGCTACCGTTAGCTTGGTCAGCACAGCTCTGCACAATGGCCTCATGCTGCCCCGTGCCTTCCAAGTTTCCTGTGCCCCGTAGGCTTCCCTGAAGTGTGGCACTGCTTTGCTGCCTGCAGGCCCAGCTTTGCTCTGCAGGCAGGAGGTCACGTTGAGGGCTTTTTCAAAGCATCCTCCATGCCAGCCCCCCGATAATGACAAATCTTGGTTTATTGCCTCTTCCAAGGCCTCACAGTGCTCCTAGAAGACATCATAGTGGTAATCACACATCCATCACTCTTGAAGCCAGATGTAAACCAACCACAGAAAGTTGTATACAGCCACCAAACCATATGAATGGTTTTATAACTACTGGCAACCCGCGGCACGTTAAATATTATATTAACGTTCAGCAACTCTTCTGCTGCTTCCTGTGCTTTGACAGCATGTTCACCCCAGTTCGTCACAAGCTCATAGTGCAGCCTATGACTTGTTTTAGGAAAAAATCCCAAAAAGGTGGTCTGCCTTTCACTGTGCCAGGCCTTTGGTCTGCAACCAGAGAGAAGGAGGCAATATAACAGGACTGCGAGAAGGAGACAAAGCTTCTACATGGCTGTGCCATGCATGGAGGCAAAAGCAGCTGGCCTCCAGCACCGCGCTTAGGAGAAGAGGCCAAAAGACCACCAACAGCCTCCAAACACCATTTAAAGAAAAACTATTTGATGAGTTCACAAGGCCTGGCCCCAGAGTGCTTCTGACACGTTGAACTACAAGAAAAGCATTAAGGCCCTGAAGCACGTCCAGAGAAGGGCAACGAAGCTGTGAGGGGTCTGGAGCACAGGTCTTGTGGGGAGGAATGAGAGGGATTGGCCTCAAGTAGCATTAGAGGAGGTTCAGGCTGAGTACTGGGAAATATTTCTTCTCAGCAAGAGTGGTGAGGCAGTGGCACAGGCTGCCCAGGGAGGTGGTGCAGTCACCGTCCCTGGAGGTGTTCAGGAGCCGTGTGGATGTGGCACTGAGGGACGTGGGCAGTGGGCATGGTGGGGTTTGGTTGGCAGTTGGACTGGGTAATCTTAGAGGTCTTTTTCAATCTTAATTCTCTGAACTAATTGCAATTGATGTTTCTTTCACTCTGTGTTATCAACCCTCTACATTCCAGAATAGCAAATTTTACCTGCAGTACTTGACTGACCACAGCTTTCTGTAGCTCTCATCCATACGGGGCACAGCTGGAGGGAAAGTCACATCGCAATGGCAGCACATCACCCCGCACACAACTCACTCTGCACCAAAAATAGTCATGGCTTCCTCCACCCGCGCAGCCTGGAAATAAAACATATGGAGTTAGCACGGCCACTGATTGGATTTTGATTGCCCTGAAACACTGCCAAGTTTAAAGTGGAGAGTGCGGCCTGAAAGGAAATACAGTAGACACGAGACAATTTATTTGTTTCTGAGCGGGGACCTGGCTGACAGGCTGCGTCGAAGGTGGCTAACAAGAGCAACATGTTCCCATATGGAAACCATATGGGGAAATCAGCCAGGATCTGAAAACATGGCACAACGTATGGATTGTGGCAAGAGGAAAAAGGGGAGCGCTGTAAAATTGGTGCCAATCACAACAGCAAATTGCTGATGGATAGTGCTGATAAATAGCTGGAATAGTTAACATACTGGCAGGTCTCAGACACAGCACTCTAAAGGCCATAGAAAGAAAATGCAGGCACTGGGGGCGCTTGAAAAGGTAAGAGTGTGATAGCTGGCATCATGAGCGGTTGTATTTCCTGCAGTCTCTTGCTTCCACTCACAAGCACGAGGGCCTCCAAAAACCTGGAAAAGGGAGAAAAAAAAAAAATCATAACGGAATGGCTGTGATGTTATTAAAGGTAGCAGCAGTCATTTTGTCTCCTGAGACGAGCTGCATAAAAACAACTGAAAGTGCAAATATTTACCCCGGGGTTGAGGAGAAGCCTTGCAGCCAGGAGAGAAGCACGAGGGGAATTGCGGGGAGGAGACATACGGGCGATGCGCGTCCCCCTGGGGGATAAAGGGAGAGACGGGGCAGAAAGGAAAAGGAAGGGGAATGCCCCGGCCCGAGCCCGGGCAGCAGCCCAGCGTCGCCCCGCTCCCAGCCGTACCGACAGGCTCCTGGCTGGAGCCTTGAGCTGGGCGACATCGCCCTCCCGCGGTACCGCTGTGCACGTGTATATGATGCATCTTTTATATTAATGGCATATATCGCAGCTGAAAATTTGCTCTGTCAAATAGCGTTACTGTGCTCTTTGTAGCTGTCGTAGTTTCCGGGGAAATAAATAGGAGGCATTACTTTCGGATCAAAGTACAGATATGTGTTTGCATATATATACACAGCATAAATATTTGTACATACACATATGACATATTTATATACACTCTATATATACACACACACGTAAAAGGTAAACTGCTCTGGAGTTAAACACTAGAAATGACCACTTAACCTCAAAACAAAATGTTTCAGTCAACAATGAGCCCTTCTGAATTCTGTTTTTCTTTTCTGTTTGTCAAAATAGCTGAAGTTTGTCATGTATTTTTTACAGACCCCTACATACTCACGTTTCCAAGTTATTTTGGTTCAGTCACTCAAGTAATAAAGAAGAAATAACATCACAGGATATCCCGAGCTGGAAGGAGCCCACAAGGATCGAGTCCAACTCCTGGCTCCACACGACACCACCCAAGAGAAGAAAATGTTCACACAGTTTTAAATCAAAGGGCAAAAAAAAAGAAGGAATTCATTGAACACACAGAAACACAAACAATCCCGTAACCTGAAAGCCACCAAGGTCCCATTTGGTGCTGGTGATGAGTTGCTGAAATATTTGCAGGACAGTATACAGGTTACATTACTGTTGTCTTTCAAGCACAGGATTCACTGTTTGTACTGACCACAAAGTTCTGTTTTTTCATTTTCTTAATGTTATAATTTTAAAGATATGTGCATTAAAGAAAAGAAGCAAAAAAACTTAGTCTGTAGAAAAGGTATTCCTTTTCCACATCACTTCTCAAGATTTATAGCTTTCCTTTTCACAGGTGACAGTTCAGGAACTGTTTTGCTTGTTCTGGATATTTCTACATATTTCTTTCATGTCTTCAGCAATAGCAAGATTTCAGTGGTAATTTTATTTGTTGGTTAAATTCATATACGATTTACACAGGAGAAAAGTGGTCCAAACCTCACAGAAATCAACAGCAGTCAGTGACTCTGAGCAAAACCCTTGCAGGAAAACAACAGATTTCATTACAGTTTCATTTACCCTCCAACACCCATTCGCTGCCTTCAGAAGATTCTTGGAGGTAGATTCCTCCCCAGAATTACCCAAAATACTATTCCAGGATTTTTAAAGCCAATCCTGAAGATGACCTCAAAGCCCCCCCACCCCAACCCCTGCCATGGGCAGGGCTGCCCCACCAGCTCAGGCTGCCCAGGGCCCCATCCAACCTGGCCTTGAGCGCCTCCAGGGATGGGGCACCACAGCTCCTCTGGGCAGCTGTGCCAGCGCCTCACTGCCCTCTGAGTAAGAAATTTCCCCCTAACATCTAACTTAAATGTCCCTTCTTATAGCTTAAAACCACTCCTCTTTAACCTATCGCAGTCTACCTATTTTATAAGTCAGTCCTCCTCCTGTTTGGAAGCTCCCTTATAAAGTCATCAGTGAGGTTTCCCTGCAGCCTTCTCTTCTCCAGGCTGAACAAGCCCATCTCCCTCAACATATCAAATATCAAAGGTACAACATACATAAATACTACTTCAAGCCCATTTCTGAAAATCTTGCGTTTGCTGTACCTTACCTACACAGCTGGTTGATGCATGGTCAGTGAGTTTCTGACTCTCAAGGTCTGACCAAAGGGATCTTTTTTCATTCATCACAGAATGGGTTTGACACTTAAGATTTCTTGCTCCATAATTACACTTTTAAGGTCAGAATGTTTAAATGTATTAAAAATAATAACAACAATAAAAAAAACCTGGGCCAGAAAATAACAGCTGGGTAAGTCGCTGGAACAAAATATAAAAAATGCTTTTTATCTTTGAAACACATGAATAATACTGCCCAACTGCAGTAATGACCGAAGCCCTTTTCATCTTGTTTTAAGCACACCTTTAAAACAAACCACAACAATGGACACAGCTTCCTGCGTTCACTTCCTGCTATGAACCATTCTTATTCTTTGAAATAAATATGTTTTGGGTTATTTTTGTTAGCATGATGTTTAATATCATTCCCCCAGTGTGTAAATGTGTCAAATACACCAAAGATTTAACATCTGCTACAAATAATTATCCAGAGGACCTCGAGTGCTCTATTTTAAGATTATTAGGATATGGTACAGGTGGCTAAATTATTAAAATATGGGTTCAATTCAATAGTCATGCATTTTCATATCACGCACGGGATGCTGACGTCTGGAAGCCACATGTTGAAGCTAAGAAGGCATGGTTGGCTTACCTCCCAGACAACTGACCGTTATGGAGGGCCCTGAGTCTTCTGCTTTGCACTGATGGAGTCAACACGTTGAGGATCAGATCTGCTGCCTGGTGGAGAATGGCATCAGATGTGGCCAAGCCCAAATCAGAACCAAACCGTAAAACATCTCAAGAATAAACCAATACAAAATCTGATCTACAGCACTGACTTGGAAAAACATTTTTATTTTCTTTTAAATGCAATTACTACGTTCACTGAAAACCAACATTTACACGTGCTTTAGAAAGCTGTGTCACCAGTGGTGGGTGCCACTGACCTGACCAGCCTGCAGTTTTTATTTCTGACCTTTGTCATCACCTCCACACTGACATGCTCCAAGAAAGTGAATAAACATAGAACCTTAGAGGTTGGAAAAGATCTCTAAGATCACCCAGTCCAACCATCAGCCCACCCCCACCATGCCCACTGCCCACGTCCCTCAGTGCCACATCCACACAGCTCTTGAACACCTCCAGGGACGGTAACTGCACCACCTCCCTGGGCAGCCTGTGCCACTGCCTCACCGCTCTTGCTGAGAAGACATACTTCATAATATTCAACATGAACCTCTCCTGGTGCAACTTGAGGCCATTCCCTCTTGTCCTATCACTGTTACATGGGAGAAGAGGTTCCTCACACGTGTCCTCATCCAGTTCGCAGCAAAGTGGAAGAACATACAGAACTAAAAGCTGAGAGAGAAATCGCTGAGACACTTTTCTACAAATCCACTCTTGCACAGCAGCACGTGTGGTACCGTAAGATCATCTCAGGTGTGCTCATTTCCTGTCACTCTGCACAAAGTGAATGGGTAGAGTCCCTCTGGATGCTCATAACAGCTGCTTCTGGTGACAGTGCTCTGTACCAGCACTTCCCAAGGAACGCACAAAGGAACTGTTTCTGACTATACCCACAGGGTTTGTTGCAAGTATTTTCCAGGGTGTAGAGGTAGAAATGGTCTTGTAGGTACCCTCTGTGCTTATTCAACATTGAAAATATATGCATCTCAATCCAATTCAGAGGCAAATTAAACTGAGCAGCACAGAGGTGTCCTCTGTCACCTGTGGGAGCTGCTGGGAGCCAGCAGGAGACACCTAGCACACTTTGAACACCTCTCCTACTTTTCAACCACCACCTCAAACCCCAGTTTCATAGGATGATCAGCATGCCAAAGTTTTTTTTTCTACTGTCTCCCATATGGCTGCTTCTGTTAGTGCAGCTACAGATCTTCCATTTGCAATCCCATGAGGCAGTACATTTGCCTTAAGGAGCCAGTGGAAAAAAAAGACTGTTTCAGTAAACCATGAAAAAAGAATCGAAGTCTGAATCTGACCCAACAGAAGAATTCAAATATCAATCCCAAGCATATGAAATACAGTGCATTTACCATTAAGAAAGCACTCCACGGTCCTCTGATGAAAATGCAGGGAAAGAAGCCACAATCTATTCAGGAAAATGTCTACATTTAGAAACTGGAAACCTTCAGAAATTTACATTTTCACGTTTTTTCTTTGACATTTACAGTGTGGATACAAAAATTCCTCCTTCTTGGGCATTCTTCATCTTTGATATCTGATCTTTGTTCACACCCTCCAAGAAAGGAAAAGGAGTCAGTGGGGAGGACTTCCACATTGTTGTGATGGAGCATCAAGGAAGGCTGGCTTATGGGGGGCAGTAGGGGAGGAAAAAGTGCCTAACTTGGTAATAAAAACACAAATGAATGATCTTTAAGGTCCCTTCTAACCCAGCACCATCTGTGATTCCAAAACAAGCCTGGCTTACTGCACAGTATGCACATGTCCAGACTGACAGATTCACACCAGTGGGAACTAGTATAGTACAAAGCTTGACCTCACCTGCAGGGTGGATCACAGCTGGAAGGAAACACCTGGATGCAGAGAGCGAAACCAGCCAAATGGTATCTAACCAAATCATCACATCCCAGGTAGATGTTTCCAGCCTATGGAGACCAATCACAAGCTCTGACAGAAATCTTCAAAGGTTAATAGATACTCTAGCTTCCAAGTCTGCAAGAGTTTTCAGTCTTTTAATTGCCAAACTGATGAGTTTTATCACTAAAAAAAAAAAAAAAAAACACCCAAAAAAACAACAAGCTCCTGCTTGTTTTTCCAAGGAGGCTGTGGATGCCCCATCCTTGGAGGCATTCAAAGCCAGGCTAGATGTGGCTCTGGGCAGCCTGGTCTGGTGGTTGGCGACCCTGCACATAGCAGGAGGGTTGGAACTAGATGATCACTGCGGTCCTTTTTAACCCAGGCCATTCTACGATTTTATGATTCAAGGTGTTTAAGAGCGTTCTCACATCTCAGCATAAGTTTAAGTGGTAAAAACTGAATTACAGCTCAAGGGATAACACTTTTAAACACTGCATAGGTAATAAAAACAGTACTAGAAGTATATTTACAGTTCCTGTAAGAGCCTGCCTATTTTTATGAAATATTTTTCTTGTTATATCCTTTATCGTTAACCAAACACATACAGTGTGCAAGTAAGAAATCGGTGCAGCCAACACACAACTCTTCCAGAGCAACAGAATTCCTCACTCAGATCAGTTGTACAAACGGATTTTAATTAAAATGCTACACAGAAGTTAAAAAAAAAAAACATAAATAGGAGGAACCATATCCAGCACTTCACAAATCTATTCAAAAATAGAGACCGTTTCAGTATCAGTTACTTGCTTAACTTTAGCTATATTAACTGCAGTTGAAATCAATGTCTTGAGTAAGTCAACTTTAAACCCACATCAAGAATGTTCTACTACAGTGGCAACCACAATACAGTGTGCAGTTTAAAACATCACATAAAACCCCAAACTAACAGAAGTTACAGTGGGCTTGCTGAAGCCTGGAATTACCTGCTTCAGTGGACACTGACTTAGCCAGCAGTTTTCCAACCAGAAGGGATGGCAGATCCACGAAAGGAATATACGCTGTTCAGAAAGTTTCACTGAACAGTCAAAGTTAAAGGAAGCAGAGAACTCCAAAACTGCTATATTCTTTTTGCACCAAAGGATAAGCTGTGTGATTTAAAGATCTCTGTCCATCGACAACACCAGAAAAGCGTATTTTTTTAATCACCATATTAAGTAAAACATGTATATGCAGTCTAGTTCAACAAGTCAAAAATGCATGCCAACTCTAACAAGTATTTTAAATACATCGCAAAATTGTCAGTAAATTTCAGAATTTTTTCAACTACTTTAGAGTTTGAATGCCTACTTTCCTTCAAAAACTGTGCATTCAGCATAAAAGACTTTGTAAAATAGAAATGTTGAGGTTTGTCCTGGTAAATCCTGCTGAAGCACCTTGCAAGCCTACTGCCATGATGGTTCCTGCCTCTGTCCAAAATCTGACAGAAAGCCAGCTCCTGCACTTCAATAACTCCAAGACTAAAGCTGCAAAGAAACACAAGTCCTTGATGAGGTGCTGCAAATGGGAACTGAATGTGGGCACATATCTCTTCCTGCCTGATCTGCAGGCAGTACCATCCTGAACTGCTGTGATCCTTTACTCAGTGAATCCAATTCACAGCTCTTCCATGAGTTCAAACAATACCTGCATTCCTGCCTCTTTGTAAAGCAAGCTTATTTTCCACTAGCAATTCCTTAAAAGGTATCACTATTAAAAAATATGTATATATACATGTACATACATATACATACATAAAAAGATGCACATAATATTTTCTTCACCTCAAATCCTTAAGTTAGATAATATAAACTGAAGTAGAAAATAGACAAGAATACACTGACCATATTTACTCTTTTGTATATATCAGGAATCAATTTAGATAAGACAATTCCTTCAGGAAGAAGAGAAGAAATTGCTTTTCATATTTAAGATATCTTTCCTCACAAAGCTGCTCCTGGAGAAAGTCTTCCATCCCTACAGAAAAAAAATGTGTGTTTATTGTGATGAACTAGAAAGTAACCAAAATGAATTCAAAAGTAAAAATTAAGTAGAATTTATTCCACTCCTGAAGAAATAACAACAATTTCAAAGTGCCCTCTCTGGAAGAAACTGGAGTTAAAAACAAGTGTCATCCGTGTTGCAAGTGTCCTCTTTAGATATAGATATTATTGTGAGTTTCACCAGTTGTCAGCAACTTCTTCAAAATCTTTGTGCTCTCGGATACATCCTAGGAAAAGGAAACGATGATCAGCATTAGCTACATTGCTCTTAACAAAATAAAAACAAACCAAAACCCATCAAGCCTCACTATCACCCATTCCTATTTTCAATATTATGAATGTCTGTCTGGTAAACATGTTAATTGTAAACAAGTATCACATCATCTTAATGAAAGTATCTAGAAAACTCTCAAAGGCACCTAAGGAACTTGCAGTTTAACAGTGCAATGGGATTTATCCATTTGCCTTTCTCTTCCCTTGTACAGTGGAGGAAGAGCCTGCATTTTCATTGGTTTTTTCCTTCCACAGATGTAAATGAATACATTATCATAGAATGGCAGGGGTTGAAAAGGACCACAATGATCATCTGGTTCCAACCCCCTGCTATGTGCAGTGTCACCAACCCCAGACCAGGCTGCCCAGAGCCACATCCAGCCTAGCCTTGAATGCCTCCAAGGATGGGGAATTCACAACCTCTTTAGGCAACCTGTTCCAGTGTAAACCTGTTTTAAAGTTCAAACATCTAAGGGTTAGTCATTTGCACTTACATTTACTATAGCATTCACTATAAATGAATGCTAACTGGTAATTTCCACACTGCAAGTTGAAGTATTTCAACACACACAATGCCTTCTATCACTGAAATGGAAGTCCAACAGGCAAAACTGAGGAGGGTGTTGAGCATTGTGAACCAACTATACTTTGATTAAAGTATTTCAGAAAGCAGCTAAACATTCACCTCAGCATCCCAGAATACCTTGATTTGCTTGGTTAGTGCAAAAATATGGAATCATCTTTATAACTGATTTAGTAGGTCCAAGATTTAAGAAGCTTTCAGGTATGGCATAAATGAGTTAGGCTTTACAGGTTTAGTGGGTCATATCACCAGCTAAAAGCAAGAAATGAAAGACAGACCAAACCTCTCATTAATTTTTAAATGTGAAATTTTACCTTGACTAAATTCTTCAGGGACTTAGAAGAAAGCAGAGGCTTGAATGCCTCAATTGTAACCGTGTCCAGTTTGATGATATCAGTGTAGCACTGGTACAGTACTGCAGGAATCTGCCATACTTGACAGTAACTCAGAACTAAATACAAATGAAAAGAAAATGTGTATTACGTTCAGCAGCAAACAGGCACATGAGAAAATAAACTATCAAAAAGCAGTAATGCACAGTTCCATCTTTTTTGCTGATAAATATCTTCAAGAGAAATGCTTAATTAATAAACAAAGGCAATATGAACTTTTGTTGGAATAAAACAAAAACGCAAACTACAAATAACAGGTTTTTTTGTTTTTGTTTTTTTTTTTTTTTAGAAAAATCATCCAACTTTTAGCTCTTCCTAGACAAGATTTTCCTCATGGATGCTAACATTAATTTGGTACTCTATAAAGAAAAGCCTTACAGAGGTTTCATTACAGCACACAATAAAACCAAATTTAACCTTTACATGAGGCCAAACAGTAGCATCATGAAACCTATTTACCTCTAACAAGCAGAAAGAGCTTATAAACCTCAAACTGGATGTGTTCATATTTTACAAGGCAACATGTAAGACAGTGAACTGTTAGGCATTAATTTCCAAAAAGCCAACTTGGTAGACAATTCATATCATCAAGTAAAAACAAGTAGAATTACATCAAGTAGAATTACAAACGGATTTTCTTCAAAGCAAATTTTATATTGCCACTGTGAGATTGAAAAATACCAGCAGCAGGAAGATCTCGCACAATGTTTGGTTGCTCCAGCAGTGGACAGCAGAGCTCCTCTTTGAATTCTTTCGTCTTTAAGGCTTTCAGAAATGGAGACGGAAGTGTCAAAGTGGATTCCTGAGTTTTATACTCAGCTACAGGACACGTTGAAAGAATGGTTACTTGTAAACCTTCCTTTCTTATGTGGCCAAAAACCTGAAAGAAAAACATTCATTTATCAGCAAAATTTATCTTCTCACATCAACAATGTTAAAAACACAGACATGAATTTCAATTTGAGTACAGGCAG
This sequence comes from Chrysolophus pictus, assembly GCA_037305975.1. Lineage (NCBI taxonomy): Eukaryota > Metazoa > Chordata > Aves > Galliformes > Phasianidae > Chrysolophus > Chrysolophus pictus. The sequence goes on along the minus strand of CM074576.1, from coordinate 88,187,774 downwards.
CAAAGAGCAGTCTTTGCTTGGAAGACTAACTAAAATTTGATTCAGAATCCCTTGAATGGAAATTTCATGTGGGTTCCTTTCATGACAGAAGTTAAAAAATGAAGAGAACAAAGAGCTAATATATTTACCAAGTTTACTAGTCTTCTTGAGAAGCTTCAGATTTTCAGCACTATCCTTTCACCTGCAAATATATTAAGGCTTACTATTTTTACTAAGGGTGACAGCAGAAGAAAAAAAACTCCAAATAAAAATCAGGCTGCTTGTAACAGCAAGGTAGCTTGACGGGTTCAGAGACATTACAAATTGAAATTGTGCTTCCCAGATGTTGTTTCTGATTTATGTTGTTCTTAAATTTATGACGACTCATTTTCAAATACTCAGATTTTATTTAATTATGCTCAAGTTGAACAGAGAATTGAGAAAATATTTTTTTCTGCAGTTTCCCTCAAATTCAAATAAGCCTAAAATAACATCACGCAAAACATGTATTTGGATCTACTGCACACCATCACAAAACATACTGCACAGTCCTTCACTGTTTTGAAAGAATCAATGTCAAAATGAGGAGAAGTATGAGAAGCATGCACTTTCCCTCTCAACTCTCCTCTCCACATTTGTGATCAGAAAGGAAATAAGGCATTTGGTAAACATTACAAAAACTTGCCTGCTTCCGTACATAGCACTAATCACAGAAGTGGACCTGATGACTCCCTCACATCAGCGTGTTACCACTGTATATAAACTGATGCAACTTTTCAGAAGGCCTTATTTTTCAATTAATGGGATGTTTACTGTCCTGGTTTTGTTTGGGATAAAGTTAATTTTCTTCTAGTAGCTGGTATGGTGCTGTGTTTGGATTTAAGATGAAAATAATGTTAATAGCACACTTAAGTTGCAAGTTGTTGCTGAGCAGTGCCTACACAGAGCCAAGGACATTTCAGCTCCTCGCGCCGCCCAGCCAGCAAGGAGCTGAGGGTGCACAGGGAGCTGGAAGGGGACAGAACCAGGACAGCTGACTCTGGCCCACGTGGATTTCCCATAACATGTGGTGTCACCTTGAACAACAAAACTGGGGGAGCTGGCCAAGGGGACTGCCACTGCTCCAGTACTGGCTGGTGGTGAGCAATTACGCTGCATTGTGCACCACTTGTCTGGACTGGCTTTGTTGCTACAGTTTGTTTTACTCTTTTCTTTCCTCTTCCCAGTCTCTTTCTTATTAAATTGCCTTTATATCTTACCCAGAGATCCTTGTGCTTTTCAATTTTCTCCCTCATCCCACAGCAGGGTGGGGATGAGCTAATGGCAGTGTGGTGTTTATCTGCCTGCCAGGTAAAATGACAACTGCTTACTCTGCCTGGGAACACTGTTGGTATCAAGAAAAGTTCTGCACAAGTTCACATCTTTATTTTGTCAGTGATCACTTACTGAGAGCACAAATGAAAAAAATCTGGCTCTCATGGAGATTGTGAGGATTTCCAGTTAGTGACAATTTACAAAGTATACAGAACAGACCTGTAACTCAAGCTAAAAGCAAAAGCATAACAACTTAGCTGTAAATTCTAAATACTCAATAACACTGATCTGGTTTTAAAACTGTACACTTCTACTGTTCAAAACCACTCACATTTAAATAATACACACAAGCAGCTTCCACAAGCAGCTGGAAAAACAGAAAGGGAGAAGATAGATTCTTGTGGTTTGCACTTTCTTTTCCCAATTTAAATGAAGTGCAAGAAAGCGTGGAATACAGAAAAACCACAATGTTTAAGGTTCCAAGGTTTCTAAATTTCAAGTCAACCACTAATGCCTCACTAGGTCAAATAAACTTATCAACCAGCCATGGAATGACAAGAAAACCAGTTTTCCACAAACGTAGGTCTGAAATCCCTGTATCACTCAACAAAGTTACCCCAGATTTTCATCTCCTTTGCCACCCCACAACTGTTGTGGTTCTCTTGTACAAATCTCCCCTGCATCCAAGTAATCCTCCTTACGTGCTGGCTTGGCCAGCTGGCAGTGAGACAAAGCTGCTCGGGGACTGGCTGGGCATCAGTCAGCAGTAGTGAGCAACTGCTTTGTGCTCCACTTGTTTTGTGTGTGTACACAAATAGTGTGTACACACTATATATAATCACCATCATCACTATTATTTCTCTCTTCCTTTTTTGTTTTAGTAAACAGTTTTGGTTTTTGTTTTTATCTCTACTGTAAGCTCTCTTTTTTTGCCCCCAGTTCTCTCCCCCATCTCACTGAGAGCAGGAGGAGCGAGCAGTGTGGTGCTGAGCTGCCCAAAGGATTAAACCACAACAACCAAATAAACCACACCTCCCTTGAGGCAAGGATGGGACAGTGATCCACATCCAAAAATGAACAGCCTGAAAATTCCCCCTGGATTTACTTTATTAAAGTCAAAAAGATATCATCTGGGGAGGGGTGAGAATCTTAATGACTAGCAGTACTTGCATCCTTGAATCATGATAGGGCTGCCCATATAGCAATGTGAGTATATTAACAAATGGGACAGATAATACTTTGGAAGCAGCTTCTTTTAGACTTCCACCTTGTGAAAGAAACAGATCACACCCATTTGTGAAGACATCATCTACCCTGAATTTCACAATGTTTATCTGGCAGCTGTACAAATTAAATTATGTTATAACTTTATTACAGAAGGATTCTGAGCTGAAATACCAGTTGAAACAAGTCACTGAAAAATTAAGATGAACAGGAAAAAGTTTGTAAAACAGGAAAGGAACAAAATTGAAACTCCAAAAAAGTAACTGCAAAGTGAGTTATGATAAACACAACTAGCAACATCTAGAAAAGAATTTCACAGAATTCAGTAATCCTAAATTTGTTGAGTACTTAAAGTCACAGCAAAAAACAGTTATTTACAGTACTGTCAGGTATAGAAGAGAAGAGAGAAGAGGCAGATGCACTAACTTGAAGATCCTAAGATTTCATTGCTCAATATGTTGTCTTGCAGTTATACCTTTTCAAGCCACTGGAACTGCTGATCTTCAGCAACATAGCAACTACACTGGCACAACAAAACCTGACAAAGGAAAAAAAAAAAAAAGGTTGTTTAAGTGGTTTATAGGACACAACAGTAGCTTACGATCACATGTAAAGCGGTATGACTGCAGTCAACAACTTGTTTGGTACTCCTTGGATTCTTCATCTCTATTTCAGCATGAGTTTTTCATTCATAGCCTCACATGAAACATTCCACCATGTAGGGGTGACCTCACTGCAGCCTTTCAGTACCTAAAGGGAGCCTATAAACAGGAGGGGAATCAACTCTTCAAAAAGGTAGATAACAGCAGGACAAGGGGAAATGGTTTTAAGTTGAGGGAGGGAAGATTTAGGTTGGATGTCAGGGGGAAGTTCTTTACTATGAGAGTGGTGAGGTGCTGGAACAGGCTGCCCAGAGAGGTTGTGGATGCCCTGTCCCTGGAGGTGTTCAAGGTCAGGCTGGATGGGGCCCTGGGCAGCCTGGTCTAGCATTAGGTGGGATGGTTGGTGGCCTTGCATGTGATGGGGGGGTTGAAGATTCATGATCCTTGAGGTCCCTTCCAACCCAGGCCATTCTCTGATTCTGTAATACCATCTTTGCTTTAAACTCCACACTCCAGAACTCGAAGTGGTTTTAGTAACCATAATGACCTTTCACATTTTCTTGTGATAATAATCCAAAATGCCGCAGCTGTAATGTTTTATCCTCTGTTTGTCCTGGGCAAGGTGGGGATGAAAGGAATTTGCTCCCTTTTTCAGAGCAGTAAAATACAGAGAAATTCATGCATAAGTCACTTACTGTTGGATCTGATATTAATTGATAGAACAAGCAGAAAGAATCTGTTGGGAGGACACTCGTTGCATTGGTTGTTTGGCACCACTCATTCCACAGTTTCACAGCTCCAACTACTTTCCAACATAAGGAATCCAGAATAAAAGAAGACAGAAAAGCTGCAAAGAATGCCAATGTTAATTTACAAAGAATAAAATCTCTGTTCTACAAATAAACAGTTGGAGTGAAATATTTCTTTTCAATATCCTTAAATTAAAAAGGTACAGTAAAAAAATTTTTATTGACATACATTTATCAACCGTATCCAGCAAAGATTGTGACTAATCTTGCTGAATCAAGACATAAAGAACTGTTCTACATATAGGTAGAGATCTCTATCATTAGCAACACATATTAAGAATTATATTGCTACAGCCAACTTGGATTCCTTCAAAATATACTAAGAACAAGTGCTACTAAATATTATGTCTCTAATAGCTCTTGACATATCAGATTCAACAGATTTCTCAGGAAAAAATAATAGTAATGAAGTCAGCAAGGCAGAACTGTAACTTTGGCTCCAGAAAGCAGACACATGAGCATGCAAGACTTAGTGATAAAAGAGCTGCTGAATCAAATTACTATAAATCAAAGTAGTTTCTATGAAAGAGCAGACCTAAAATGCATATTTAACTACTTTTAAAGGAAAATCTTCAAGAAAGAAAAAAACAAGTTACGGAAGTTAACTAGGATAAAGATGATCTAAATATAGAAAAGACTTAAGATGCCTCCATATCCAAAGAGAAAGAGCTGTTCAGGAGCTCAAGGCCATGGTATGCATGTTTGGGAAGGGGAAAGGCTGTCTCAAGACTCCAACGTGTAACCATCTCAGAGCATTACAAATGAGTATAGGACCAAAGTGTAAGAAGGGGACTTAACAAGAAAGAAGTTATACCAAAAAAAATAAAAAAAATCCTGTAATTAAAAAAAGGTGAGGAGGACTCAAAGTCAGAAATTTCTGTATGTAATCCATATTTTGCAAAGAATGTTAAACTAAATGAAAAGGGGATGAATAGGACATGGAATATTTCCAAAATCAGAACAGTTAAGTTTCAGAGAAGCTTCCCATACTCAGGAAGAAAGAGATAATTCACATCCCAGAACTTTAGGAAAAGGATGAGTGAAGTAACACTTGTAATATTAACAAGTGTAACCCATATATCTGGTTCAGTAGTACAAAGTGATCTGGGCACGGCAGGGATAAGTCAGCTACCCCCCAAGCATTCTGAAATACAAGCACAAGTGCCATAGCTGACTTGTGCACAGCTTTATAACTGCGCAAGCCCTATTTGTAAGCACTGCACCGAGCTACGTGCCATTATCAAAAGGCAGTTTTTGCAAACTAACCAACAATCCAGGTAGGAGCAGCACGCACGAACAGGATGAAGGACGAGGGGCACGGTCCCATTTAAACCCACAGACAAAGCACGTTCTGCATTCCCCCATCCTATTACTGCACCGCGATCCAACCCAACAGGCTGCTGGCGCTTCGGCCATTCCAGCCCCACGCGCTCGGTTTCCCACCTACCGACAGCGTTGTGTCCTACGGCGACGATGAACCTGGAGCACGGGAGGGGTTCCTCGGCAGGCCTCCCAGCTGCGCCCGGCGTCCAGAACGCGGCGATCTCCCTGCCGAGAGAGGCCGGGCTCGCAACCTCCCTCCGGGAAGCACGGCGCTGCACCCCACCCCGCTACCTTTTCTCCTGCAACTCCCTGCGGATCTCGCGATCCTCGGCCGTCTCCTCGGTCTCCTCCTCATCGTCCACACCGGCCCGGGAAGGAGCAACCACAACCTCTCCGAAAAACGTCGCCATCACCTCGCCGTCACCGCCTCCCGCCTTCCTCTCCTCAGCGAGCGGGCACCGCGCACGCGCGCCGAGCCGCTCCGCCGCGCCGGTACCATAGAGTTTCTCTCAGCGCTTCGACGCTCTAGCCGCGCCGACCATAGAGAGCGGGCTCGGCGGGAGGACCGGCAGCCCCAGACCCAAGCGTGGCCCCCAGCCCCCTCTTACCGCCCCGTCTGGTCTGACTACTGCCAGGCCAAGTCAATAGGAGCCAGAAGGAAGTGTTGTTCCAGCAGAGAACGCGTTCAGTTAGCGAAGAGTAAAATAAATACATGCTTAGAGGAGAGAAAGGAAAAACAAATGAAACAAAAACCCTTTAATCACCACCTGTCTGTCTGTAAAACAAGGAGATACACAACAGCATTTGCTTTGCTTATAAAATAAAGCGTTCTGCTCCTTAAACTGGCAGTTCCCTTCCAGGTATGGGAAAGCCGAGGCCAGAAGCTGCTCCCACCCTTTGGGGCCATCACAAACCTATGGTGTGTGAGCACAGCGTGACAGAACAGGGCAGCCGGACGGCAAGAAAGAAAAACATCTTTTTGAGTCTGAATTAGAAATACAAACCTACCAAACTGGAGATTTAACTGTTTAATAAAAAATAAATTTAAAAAGAATGAGTCCTTGTAACAGATTGTACCCCACTACTAGGGGTTATATTTCATAGAACAGTGATCATAAGCAGCTGCTGAACAATTCAATCAATGTAGGGGTAACAGAAATAACCACTTACTCTCTTTAACAAAGGTGCTCTTAATAGGTGTGATACACAAAGCTGCTCTGAAGAGCCAGGTCTCCTCACTGAACACAACCGTGTTCCTATTTCACGTACCAACTTAAAGGAATCAAATAAACATCTTGAAATTACTAAATTCTAACATTATATTAAGAGATTATACTCTAAATAAAAAAAACTCCTGAGGCAAGTGACATAAACTAGCTTATTCTTGGACTTCATACAGAAGTTTTAAGGAAAAAAAACAAAACAGTACTTCTCTGTACTGAGATAACGTTCTAGATACCAAAATGTGATGGTCAGTGCACCTTTTGGCACAATGTCAGCAACAACACTGGAGAAGTGCTTCTCATTAACTGCTGCCAGCACTTTTATTACTTCACTACCAGTTGTATAAGCACTTATTATATTACTAAGTGTGATTATGAATCTGTACTTTTTTTCCCCAAAGCCCTTCAAGATGCTATTAGCTATCCAGTCTGCTAGAAAACTAACTCATGAGCTTGCTGTTTCAGTTTGAACTGAGTCACAGCTACTACTTGACATATCTCCTACTGAACAAAGCAATCGGGAATGGCATACATCAGCCACGTGAGAAACTGAATCAGCAGAGAGGCAGGAAAGCCACAGCAGAGAGTGAGAAAGGAGCAGAGCACCTCGTATTGGATTGAAGACAGTGATTGGGGGAGAGGGGGGGAGCCTAACCAGCTCCAAGGAAAAGTAAGAATTCAGAGGTGCTATGCATTCTCCTGTTTGATGCACAACCAACCAAAAATTTATGTACTTTTTTTTTCCTGGACAATTCATCTTCTATGTAATAATGATTTTTTGACAACAGCCACCTCAAACATCTCAAAAATTGGTAGATAAATGGCAGCAATCACAACCGATATGTTTAATCAATGCAAAACTCTAACATTAAAGTACTTAGAAGTTTAAATGTGGAAGACCAATAGAGATTTAGCAAAAATGGTCTGGAATGTAAGAATCCTGCACCTCCAACTTCTCACGCATAAAAAAGAAACAACAAACAGAACAAGTGTTTTGTTGGTTTTTCTATTTTATAAAGAAAACACACAAAAACCCTTAGGCCCAAGAGTTCACCTGCATTTCATATTCTTAAGTTTACAGTATAGAAGTCACATTAATGATAGTACTACCTGTCAGTATAAACCCTCTCTTCACCAGCACCATTTGCCTTTTTAAATGGCAAATACGCTTTTCTCAACTAGTAACTGGTTCTAGTTGTATGTTTTCATTAATGAACGTACAGAACATTTAACATCTGTACTAATAGAAGCTGTAATGTTGTTAACTCAGTGACTGTTCATTACTCGTTTGATGCAATACTAGCATCCACCGAATTTTTTATAGCATACACTATTATTTATAAGCCTGTTAATATCGTATATGATTTCTTACAGCATTAGAGATGTTTGAAATTTGTTCTCGAATGTTGAATGACCTAGGTAGTATTCCATTGCAGCACCCATAACAATAATACTCAACATACTGCTATTAACCTGTTACGCAGTGTTTTAACTTTTTTTTTTTTAAACTCTTGTTATATGTAATAAAATACCAGTAAAGACAAAAAAATTGCCCCTATAATGAGGCACATTTTGGCATCTGTGCTAAATGCTGCTACATGGGCAGGCAAGTGCAAGTCAAAATATGAAAAGGAGAAAGTCATGATCTAATCACATTCATAACTTTTTCATAGAAAAATATAAATATATTCCCTGAAATGTAGGACAAGGAAGAGCCAGCATCCAACATGAGTTCTAGTGCTATTACCATTAAAAAAAAAAAAGTGGGCTGGCTTTTCCTTTTAAGGTTACGTTTCACAAGCTGCATCACCTACACCTCTGTCATCATCGTCATCATCACAATCGTCGTATCTAACAGTCCGCCTACCCCTGTTTCGAGTTCTTATCTTAGTACGCCGGTTAGCTCTTCTATATTTGGTATACTCCAAATCTTCAGAGTCATTTTCTTGCTTAGGTTTCCGACGTTTCCTTCGCTGGGGTCTTCTGGAACGCTTAGGTAAATTTGAAATTTTTTTTCTAACGATGTCTGTTTTTCTCTTTTTTCTTTCTGTGGCATTACTGTATATACTGTTATCAGTTCCAGAGTCTGAATCAGAAGAACAGTTGAGATTGGTTTTTGAGCTCCCTGCAGCTCCAGGTGTTTCCACATTCTCTGATACTGAGCTTTTTTCCTCTATCTTCCTCCCTGCTGCAGATTCTGATGCTTCTTTTAAGTCATTTGATAATTTTAATCTTTTCAAAGGAGCTCTGGATTTTTTCTTTCGTGCTCTTCTGATAGTTTTAGTTTCACGTTTAGCTAACTCAGAACCCACCTCCTCTTCAGAGTTGCTCATATGATGGTTGTAGGCTGAAGTTGACTGACCAGAAGTTCTCCAGTTTCTCCCATTTTCTACCTTGTGGTTTGTGGAATTCTCCTCTGAAGAGTCAAACTTATTCTTAAGAGCTGCATCACTTACAGTTCTCTTTGTCTCACTGTCATTATCATCATTCTCCTTTTTAGTCACTTCTATCTCCACCTCAGATTCCGTTTTTTCATCTTCAGACTCGCTAATGTATTTTCTCTTAGGAGCAGATGATCCAGAACCAAAATCATTTTTTCCATCAGAATCCCGTTCTTTCTCATTTTCAGACATTACACTAACATCTATATCTGAGCTGCTGATTAGTTTTTTCTTGGATGCCACAGATGCACCGCCATGAAGCTGCCTTCTGTTCTTTTTCACTGTGCAAACACTCTCTGAACTCGACAGCTCTTCCTTTGTATCACTCATTATCTTAATCTTATTAGCTGCTAGAGTGGCACATCTGCGTGGATTTTTCTTTTCCGTCACATTAGATACCTTTATGTGTTTCCTGTAGTTAATGATACACGTCCTGCTCCTGAGCACCTTCCCACTTTGTCCAGGCTCCTCAGATGTAGATTCTACAAAACAAAATATTTAAAATTTCCTTTTAATAACTCACATTCCTGAAACAACCATTTAATGAAATATGCAAATACATGTTTTTATTTCAACCATTATGAGCAATCTACCCTAAGATTTTACTGAAGATACAGCCAGACATCCAGTCCTGAGCATGTTTTTAACTCTCAGGATTAGCCTTCTGCTTTGATATGATGAAAGGTTGTACAATAACCTGTAGCAGCTGTAGCATCTCCCTGTGAAAACTGCCTTACAAATTACCAACTTAGCCAACAACCTTTCTCGTACTCCTACTTCCATCATTAAAGCTATAACTTCTATTACTGTTTTTACTTGATCGTTCAAAAATGAATTATTATAAATTTTAGACTCTTTATTCTTACAAAAATATTACAGAATTTTATACAGCCAGAAGTCCAGGGCGAATATCACTAGTTTAGACAGAATTGCTTCATTTTACATAGAAAGCACTATGAACCATTTGGTTTCTCTGAGACTTAAACTATAAGACTGCTTTTAAAAGTGAATATTCTAGTTCTTTGTTTAATATAGCACTTCTTATACTGGATTGTAAACAAATATTCCATCTATAAATACTAAGAATGATACTACCAAAATAAATGCTTTGAACTTTCACCTTCTAAATAAAGCAGAATTGTTAATAGATATCTGCCAGAAATTAAAAGCAAAAGTTCCTGAAATAAATTTGCATAGATTCAACAAAGGAAAAAAGTTGTTTTAGCAGGAATGTCTTTTCAAAAGTTCATATTTCTCAAAATTGATGTCTATCTCATATTTCTTTGGAGCTTTACTGATTTTACGAACAAGATGTGCACCAGGAAAGTATTACATTATATTGGCGTATTACCACTTGATAATAGAATTAACAATCAATTTTGCCATAGCTTGAACCCACTACTCTGCAGACGGATGGAAAAGCCATGGCAGCTCTCATCTTACTTCATGGAAAGGTAGGTCACTAAGTATTTTTCAAGTAAACATTTAAAGAGAAGGAGGTTTAAAGTGAATGCTTTCTTTTAATGGAGGGATGAAGAAAGCTTGTCTTGCTAATGCTATTTCAACTACTGAATCTGAAGGTCTAGCATCTTTTGAGAAAACAGCTATTGAGAGACTGAGACAAACTCCAGTGAGGTTCAGTGCCTGGCTCCTTCTGGCCAGACTACTGTGTTCAGCATTGTTACAAGTCATTCAGGCTCCTTTGTTCCCCAGTACATCATCTGTGAAGTTAAGACAGGACAACATTTTCCCTCAACTCTGTAAAGAAAAAATGCCTGTACTCTCAGGATGTACTCTAAGGGATAAAAAAAAACAGCTCTACTATGATAAATTGTTTATGCTTTTTTTTTTTTTTTTAAACATTTCAGCAGCTAATTCATGAGACCAAATGAAAGACTGAAGGACAATAACATCACATTCTACACAAGACAGCAGTCCAGATTTTATGTAACACACTACCAGACTATTAAACCTGTACAACCTGTACTTTGTACACAATCTCAAATTGGCAGTAAATTTGCATAAAGCTTTATTTTTATTTTTATTTTTTTTACTTAATGCTTCTTACTAGAATCAAAATCCACTCTGGAGTAACTGCAACATTCTCACACATCACAGTAATAAAAGAGACAAGTTTAATGAAACTACACAAGACTATCGTGCATTAAATGCTGCAGAGGTACAAACAGATTGTACAGACAGGGAGGATCAAATAAAGAACTCCATTAGCCACAGATTAGGATCTACAAGAAAACATTTACAAAGACAGACATCAAGATATAAAGGTCTCATCCATCCAGTCTGCTGTTGTGACAAGCAGTCCTGTAGTACATGCTGTCAAACTTTAAACCTGGGAGTCCAGGCTGCAATACTGGATAGGAATATCGCATACCTAGCCTCTTATGTACAGCCAAATATCCAAATGAATTTGTGTTCTATAAATACTAAAGTATTTAAATAAAAGCATATTATATCCAACAGCACCCAAATAATAGCAGCTTTGTACTTCTAAAAGCTAAGTTACTTATTTACAAATAACTATCAGCCTCTTCAAGAGAAAGGAATACGTGCACCTGTTGGTAAACCACAGTAAACTAGGCTGTGCTAATAATATGCCTGCTGCACCCCTTATCAGCTGAGGAGCAAACTGAGCTAGAGAGCATCTGCCAGCACAGAAAATAGTTATGTAGCCTGTGGTAGTATGTCAAATTAGAGAGTAGAAAAACTGAAATATCAAATACATGTTTTACTGTAAACGCCATCCACAGCTATTAATCAATTCATATGAAAGACAACTAACACTTCAACAGAACCATGTGGGAACCATTAACTCCCCAAATAAAGAAAACTGAATGCCCAAAAGGTACTTATTGTCCTGTGCAATGCTCCTGATATACTCCTCATTCACATGAAAGCAGGTCTCCAATTCAGTCCTACATCTTTAACTGTCTTGGTTCTGTATATATCAGGTCTTTCTCTTGGTTTAAAACATGCTCTCCAAAATCACACACAAACCTCAAACACTGGTAATCCAAAATCTGGGAAAAGCCAGCTTAAGCTTTAGAACATTACCATCACAGCATCAAAATGCATCTCTACTTTGAGAAGGACGCTACGTATCGCTGACAGTAAAATCCAAAAGGCAAATCAAGATTCCAGTATATGCCATGGAAAGAAAAATAATTCGGATATTATCAAATTAATTTTGAAAGACTACAAAATTTCTTGAAATGAAAATAAGTCTGCTTTAGCGCAGAAATTCTCAACAGCAGAAGGCAGTAATTGAAAGTAAGAACTTCATACAGAAGCTCACAGATTTTCATTATTGAAATTCTTAAAACAAGGAGCAGACTGACTAAAGAGAACAAATTCCTCCTTTTGTGATACCTTGAACTTCACACAAGAGAACTCATTCATCTATATTCTCTAATATATATGCATAGAGAAGGAAGTGCTGATTAAACATGAAAACAGTAGTGACTTAATGACTTTTTCATAGACAAATGTAAACCCTGAACTGCTCAAGAACTTTCAGCATTCATCACTAATTCTAAATACTGAAAAACCGCCACTGTGAAACTAATAGTTTCCTCAGTGCTGTTTTAGTGACTTCCCAGTTCCACTGTCAGCATCACCATGACTTACAGTTCACCTGATGATTTCTAGTTCTTGTTTTAGAACAGGGAACGCTATACACTTCATAGAGTCCAAATCTCTCAATTCATTACTCAGACTAAAATTTCTTCTATCTAGTCAGTATGTGAGGTTAAGATGCATTAACTCAAAATTTTTTTTACCTTTTCTCAAGATTTTTGTTTTTCCTTTTCTCTTCCTCTTTTTTGTTTTTGAAGAAGCGTCAAAATAATTACTGTGATTGGAATTTGTTTCAGATTCTGTATCAGAGGAGTCATTGAAATCAGCACCAGGTCCAGAATTAGGGCTCGCTTGAATTCTACATGGCACCAAGGTTTCTGAAACAACACTTCTCCCATCCTGTTTGTCTTCTGTTTCAGATTCTGCTGTGTCCTCCAAATCACTTAAGACTTTTGCTTTTTTTATAGGTGCAACAAGGTGCAGACCAAACAATTTTCTGGCATTCCACCTATCTGATTCAGAACACGCTTCATCCTCAGAGTTGCTCACAACAAACTTATTTGCAGACACTGACTGCTCAGCTTTCTGATTGCTCCCATCCTCCGAATTATGGCTTTTGGAGTCCTCCTCTGAAAAGCCTCTTGTAGGACTCCTCATTTCAGGAGAGGGAGAAAGAGCTGTCCCTCGTAACTGCCTATGGCCATTGCTTTGCCAGGTTTTCTGTTTCATCTGTGTATCTGTGTCAGAGTCTGAACTTTCATTTTCAGATTCACTAACGAATTTTCTTCGTACAGCAGATGAAGTAGGTAGAGAAAGAACTTTCCTCTTGGTAAGCTGCTCTTCTGTTTCTTTTTCACTTTCAGACTTCAAACCTGCATCATCCTCAGACCCCTCCAGCAACATTCGCCTGGCTGCAGCTGAGGCATTTCGGTGAGGCAGTTTTCTATTTTTGCATCCAATACCAATACTTTCTGAGCTTGAAACCTCTTCTTCCACATCACTCATTAGTCTTAGCTTAGTAGCAGCCACAGTAGCACTTCTGCGTGGGATTTTTCTATGTCTCCCTGTACTATTACTCAGAGACTCGGATGTCATCACTGAAGTATTTTCAGAATCACTTTCATATAACCTTTTCCTGACAGCTTTTCTTGTATTCCCATTCTCCTGGGGAAGTGTACCTGTGAAGCAGAAGAGGGATTAAAATCTTATGTTCAAGAGTAGTGCTTTTTCAGCCTTATCAAGTCTGGAACAGGTTCAATCCACAGACATGACAAACAACGTACATTCCTCTAGTAGTAGGTAGGTGGTTTTTATTATATGGTAAAAAAAAAAAATATTAAGCTATATCACAGAATCACATAATGGCCTGGGTTGAAAAGGACCTCAAAGACCAACTAGTTTCAACCCCTCTGCCATGGGCGGTCACCAGCCTCTAAGACCAGGATGCCTAGAGCCACATCCAACCTTTATATCATGAATTTTGGATTAATTCCAGTTTTCTGAAAACTGCTTTATGTTTAAGTGCTTCTACTTTAAGAAACAAAACACTTCAAGAGATGCTCTCTCAGTAAGCTCTTGGCTTCAGCCCTCCCTACCCTAAGTACTGAAGAAGTGAAATGTTCAGAAAGCAGCATTTTGAGAGCAACAGATCTACTAGTATCAAACAAATAGTATTACAACACGCAACAGTTAAAAAATACTAATTACAATTAGTTTTCTAAGTATGTATGTGTATATACACACATACATCTGGCTCACGGGCCATCCAGAAGATGACTACTCCAATCTTACCTATTTGTTTTCTTTGAGCAGCTTGATTTCTGGTTACCCTACAATTGATGTTCTTTCTTCTGCATATACCATTGTGTAGCGGAGGTGACACAAGAGCCACAGAGCTTTCTTTGCTCTCTTCTGAGCTCTCTTCTGTAGAGGATGAAGAGGACGTAGATGAAGCTAAAGAACCTTCTACTTCACTTTCTGCTAAAAAAAATTAAATCCTCAATTAGAATACTAAGCGGTTAGTTTTCACTTAGGACATCCATTTTGCTCATGCAGAAAATCTTGTTTCCTCACAACTTTATCTAACAATACACTTTTTATCATGTCTTAATCTCTAGCACATGAAATGATAGTTCCACAAAATATACAATTCCACATTCATGAGGTATCTGGTGATAAGTTACTTTGGGACATGTTTAAGTTTCAAATAAAATAGCAACTATATTATCTGAAAACATCTCTAAGAGAAAAGCACCTTAAAAAACTTGAAATATTTGCCAAATCTCTTTTGCCAAGATTAGTATCCTTGCTCTCTGAAAGAAGCTGAAGTTTTACCAAAGTCAAGTTTAGGGAGGAAAAAAAAAAAAAGAGACAGGAAAGATTTTATGACTCTGGGAACTTAATGGTTATATACACCTATGTATATTACATTATTTTATACCAAATGCACCATGTTTTTCTCTCAAGTAAGAGGCATTCATTCACCACGACCACTTTCCTATAACAGCTGCTTGAAGTGAAAAATTCTATTACTGTATTTGGTTAAAGAGCATCAAGTCATAAAGGTTTGTATGCCAACTTATCATCAGTCCTACTCACTCAGCTTTGCTTTCAATCTCCATACAAAGCTGTAGAAAAGTACTGTCTGTTTGACTGCAAAATAGATACATATACAGACAAGACAGTTCTGTGTCAAAGTAAATTATGGTAGCAATAGATTTCTTCTTAGGAATACAGTTTCTTCATTAATGAAATTAATCAACCACATTCTATGAGATTTTACAGCAGAATATTCTTTAGTACACAGAACTTTTTATTAGTAAGTAAAAATACACAAAGATCTGTACTGCCTGAAATGCAAAATGCATAAAAATGTTATCTGAAGGTTTTACATTGTTAAAGTTTGCATTTTTAATTTAGAATACAGTTGGGAAATAGGGCAATTATAAGGGAAAAAAACCATTAGTAGGCAACGTGTAGATAAAACAAAAATGAAAACCCTCATTTGGAACAGATTTCATTGATTACCTGATGACAATGCTGAACGGTTTGTTAGTGTTGTAGATCTAGCTTTTCCATTCCTTTCAAAGGATGTCAGGCATGCAGAATCAGAGGACTCTCCAGACGAACTATGGTTGTAATCGCTAGCATTTGTCTTATGGCTTGCAACACAGGCTGCTCTGCTTGAGGTAGGTTGACTAAAAGAATCTTCCTGTTCAGATTCAATTTTTGCCTGAGACTTTAACGGTTTCTGCTTGAAATTTCTACTGAAAAGGGAAAGGAGTAGAATCAGCATAGCTTGTGAAACTACTAAAATAACATAGACAGTTAAGTATTTTTTTAAAAATAACTTTCTCTGAAAGCTTAATTGACGATATACCACATGATTTTACATTTACAGAAGGCTAGTTTAGTTTTATAACCTAATACGGTTTGGGACAGTTTTAACTTTGACGAAGATAAGCATTAACTGCTCTTATTAATATAATAGTCTATACTCCTAATAAAGTTAAACAAGAAAAGGCATTATCTCCACAGAAGACCAAAGATAACACTAAATATCTTCTATACCTATGTCATCCTATTGTTGCAATCTGTTGGTAAACAAGAGCCTCAACTTCTGTTGAATTCAGTCTCTTGTTAGCTGCACATAAGTCCTAAAGTATTTGATATGCATACTAACATTATTCCATTATAAATTGAGTTCCAAGAACACGATGAAGCAGCATCTTTCAAGAGTTTATCGTCTAAAATGCATGTTTGGAGAGAAACTCACCAATTAGATTATTCCTTAAAATACATTCTAGAGTGCTACACTCAGTCCTATTTGATCACAGTAAATTCACAATGTTCTAGATGGGAAAGGGCACGCATTATACATAAGCAATGCAGAGGCTATTAGGCAAAAGAACATCACTTATTTTTACATTTAGAACTACTCTTTTGTCAGTTTGTTGCTTACAACCCAAAGTTTTCAGATATTTTAAAGACATATGAGACACATACGCTCTCCTGCATAACAGTTTAACAACAAACACTCTCCAAGAATTCCCAAAGATTCAGTCCTGCAAAGCACCACTGAGCTGTAAACAAGTCACATACAGTTCTTCAGAGAGGAAAAGAAGTGGTGTTTCAAAGGAAGATTCCTGCCCACACTGCTATGTATTTGTAACGTTCATTAAACTGTTTTGCTGGAAAACATTGAGAACCCAAGAAAAACACCAAGTAAAACTTCAAGTTCATCATCAGATACGCCTACAGTGTAATCCAACATTTATGCACAAAAGAACAAAGACAAATATGTCAGAAGGGTATACTTTTAATTTTATTCTTAAAACTATATTACTGTCCCTTCACTATCAGACAAGTAAGGCTGCAGAGCAGGAAAAAAAGCATATGCTCAATTCCAACAATCTACCACGTTTGTTTTTGTATTTTGTATTATGTTTCACTTAATCCCACATGCAGATTAATAATTCAAGAGTAAATCACATCAACCAGAAACCAGCAGAATGCTACAGCAAGTAAAAAAAAAATCTAAGTTCCATAGGATTAAATTTCTTCTGCATATAGTAAGATAACTAATGCAGCAAGAACATGTTTTATTATTCTAGTCAGATTAAAAGCTCATTTTCCCACTGAATTGTTCAGAACAAAGCGTAAACAAAAAAATCCCTGTTCTATTCTTCAGTCCCCATTCCACAGGCAATTTTTACACTACCACAGAACTCCTTTTAAGCACATTTATCTTACTGCAAGAGAAGTCATTCCAACAATTAGTTAGCTAGCAACTTCATAAAACAATTGTTCTGTTCTTACTAAATATGACAGTGGATATAGTCAGTTCATAATTTGTTACCTGGGGGTTTTGGTAGGATGCTGTGCTGAGCTTTGACTCTGAACTCTTCTAGTGTATCTCTGGTTTCTTCGTATCTTTTCATTCTGCTTCTGACCGTTTTTGAAATCTGAAACAATTCTTCTTATTTTCTCTTCAAATAGTGCTGACAACCTCAAGGTCATACTATAAATCTAAGCAAGGAAGTAGTTTATGTTAATAACAGAACCTTCCATCCAAGACTAACTTTTCTAAAATCAGAAATTGTACAGAAAAAAAAGAAGAAAGTAGTTTTGTATGATATACTGTGTGCTATGTAAGACATAAGCAGACATACAAATATTTCGTTGCACTTCTCACCATTCCCACTTATCACCATCATCATTAAACAGAAATTTTATTGAAATATTGAAAAATAAAAATTTCTTCAAAATAACACCTAACTGGATTATAAGAAGTGTAAAACTCCCAAAGGTAACATCTACCTTTGATTTTTTGTTTGGAGTATAAGACTTTGCATTACTAAATATTAGTCTTATATCTTTGCAGAGTTCCATTGGAGTGTCGTAATTTCCAGCTTCCAGAGTTTCTTTCACTGTACCAAAGTCCATTGGAGTGTCTATAATATGCCTGTAGTCCTAGATAAAGCATAAAAAAAAGAACAGTTCAAGAAGTTGTTAGAGGAAAAACAATCATCTTGAATCTTATCTCTAGAATTCAACAGGAGCTAAGATTATCTTAACCACTGGCTCAAGAAACAAGTACTTACCACAGCAGACAGCTAAGCTTCTGCTGAAACTGCTTGATTTAAAGCCTCTATTACGTTTTATAAAATCTTGCATATTTTCAAGATAATCTTTAGAATTTATTAAATATCATGATGTGATACAACACCACATACTTGCACATACAGTTCATCAGTTTTCTCCCAATTTACTTCAGTAGCAATTACTTTGTAACAATAACACACAAGGCAACTGTATTACTGCTAATCAAAATGAGAAAAAAAAAAGACTGTAGTAGATCTGCATGTAATCCTTTCACTAATGCCTTTTACAATGAGAAACTGATCTTGTTTAATTTTAAAACAAAAAACTGAACTCCACAATTCTGTCTCTCTCTCTTCTAAAAGAGGAGATTTAGAGACTTCCAAGATATTTTCAAAACCTGAAATGAGACCCAAGTTCAAGATGTGAAGATCATACGAAAAAAAGTTGCATAATTGTTAACATATTTATATGTTTTTTTTCCCATTGGAGCTTGTTGTTTTCTTTTTTCCTAAAAGCCAAATAAAGAGCTCGAAACCAATACTGCAGCAAAGCATGCTAAATTTTATAGAAGAGAGAAATGATCTCTGAAATCAGGTAAGTTGCTGAAAAAAGTACATGATAAAGCTACAGATGGTTTTCAGCAAAAAAATATTTTACTGATTTGGAACAGGGACCGCTAGAGCATTAAGATGGTCCAAGATGCATCAACAGAAAAAACAAAGCAGATTGGATAGAATCCATACTTCAGATGCACACATGAACCAAGACCTATGTTCTGTCTGGATAGGAAGCATCAAAGAGAAGACAGATTCCCAAAACATGCAGATGACAGCAAAGGCAATAATGCCAGCAGTGACAATGGGGTAGCAAGAAAACAATGCAAGTACAAATAAGGAGTTCATACTGAGGAGTTCATACTGACTGTGATCTGTTCACCTATTTTATTTTCATCCTTAAAGTTAACATTACATGCAAAACAGGTAACTCATTTAAAGTATCAAGGTGTTTGTAGACACAGCTCCTCTGTTCCACAATTGTTCTGTGCTGTGTTTATATTTTGGTATATCTTATCTTGATGCGGATAATCATCAATGGTTGAGAACTGAAGCCAAAAAAAGAACAAACAATTCCAAGAGAAATGTGGAGGTCTTGTTATACCAAACGCTAAAAGAAAGAAACAATTTTTATATCTTACTAAGTTAATGGAACAACTTACAGGATACTGGTCCAAATCAACTGGCTGCCTAAAAGGTTCAGAATCTTCACACTGGAAAATTAAGTTCACAAGCTCCATACACTGTTTTTTCCAGCAGTTTTCATCATAGCCATTTTTCATGCTTTTTCCTCTTTTCCCCCGTCCCTTGAAAAAAAGCCAAGAAAAATCATTATTGAAATAGTGCCTGAAAAACTTCATCTAACTGGAATTATTTCAGAATCACAACATCAACCACAGAATCACAGAGGTTGGAAGAAATCTCTGGAGATCACCTAGTTCAACCCCCTGCTAAAGCAGGTTCCCTGCAGTAGGTTGCACAGGAAAGCAACCAAGTGGGTTTAAAAT
This sequence comes from Chrysolophus pictus, assembly GCA_037305975.1. Classification (NCBI taxonomy): domain Eukaryota; kingdom Metazoa; phylum Chordata; class Aves; order Galliformes; family Phasianidae; genus Chrysolophus; species Chrysolophus pictus. The sequence continues at coordinate 88,168,100 of CM074576.1, read as the reverse complement.
ATCTTCAGAGAAGGATATTCCACCACCTCTCTGTTCCAGTGCTCTGTCACCCTCACAGTAAAGAAGTTCTCCCTTGTGTTAGCATGGCACTTCCTGTATTCCTGTTTCTGCATATTGCTCCTTGCTCTACTGCTGCACACCACTGCAAAAAGTTTGCCCCCATCAACTTAACTATCATATTACAGATACTTGTAAGCATTGATAGGTTCCCATCTCAATCTTTTCTTCTGTAGGCTGAAGAGTCCCAGGTCTCAGCCTGGAGCATCCCCCTTGCAAGGAACTGCTCCTAATTATCTTTGTGGTCCTCCACTGGACTTTCTCTATGATATCTCTGGGAATTCCAGAACAGGGCAGAGCAGAGAGGGAGGATCACCTCCCCTGATCTGCAGGCCACACTCTTTTTTTTTTTTTTTTTTTAAAATGTGCTCTGGGATACCATTGGCCTTCCAGGCCACAAGGGCACACTGTATCAGAAAAATGTGCTTCTAAACCACCATCACATGCAAAAATGCACTTCCAGGTATTGTTCTGTAGCAAAACAACTAGCAGTTTTCTTTCCCTGATGTTTAGAAATAACTGACAAATCATAGGGGTATTTTTGCCTTTCAAATTGTTGTCTTGAGGTGTTGGTGTTTTTTTTTTAGTACCAAAAAGCACACAAAAATATGTCCTGAGATATCTTCTAAAGTAAGAAGTCTGAATAATATCCACTGTTAAAATGTTTTAGTTTTAATTCCTGAGCATCTCAGCTGGTAATACTTTCATTTCAGTATCAGTCAGATAATTGAAAGCTGTCACACTGAACAGCATCCATATCAAAATTATGAGAAAGATTCTCCTTGACTATTACATTCTGTTACATGGAACAAGTATAGGTTAAAACAGCAATGAACTATTTATGAAAAGCATTTAGTTTCTTTTTACTGTCAGGGAAAAAAAATGTTTGTTACAAAACAAAGCATCAGTCCCACAGTATTTCAGTACAGCCTGCTAAACAATTTTTCCCAGCAAACTCGAATTGGGAATATATGGGAAAGATTAGCCAACTCACTTTTCTTCTTCTATATGATGTTCTCGGACGGCATTTTTCATCATCCTGCACAAAATAAAGGTTATTTATTTTTTTCCATAAATAATGTTAAAATAATTGTGTGCTCAAATTATTATTAGACTTTATATGATGGTTGAAATAGACTTTTAATCTTATTTTTCTTCAGTTGGACAAGAAATGAGCATATCAAAAACACAACACAGTGTGTTTTGGAAAGTAAGATCCTAATGACATCCCACTGCTGAAGGCTCCTACTTGAACTCCTATCCATAGTATACAGGAGAAACTCCAAATCGAAATTGCAACAGGAAGATACCCACCAGCTTTGAGAACTTCAATGACAGAAGATCAACAGTAAATCAACTGACAAATATTAAAACTTTCTGCATTTTGCTTGCCCTGAATTTAGGGCAAAGAAATCTTTGTGATCAAGTTACTTCTGGTAAAAAGAAAAGCTTTACAACACAAAAATACTAAGATGATGCTGAAGTAGCCAGACAGCTCAGTGTAATGTCTTTCCTATAATATTAACCTCCAAGAGAAAGGAATCAGCCTGCAACTTTTTGAAGCCTTGCTAAATTAGAAATTAAAATACAAAAAAGATATCAGATTAGGCTGTTCGAGGTATGCTGTCAGTAAACATATAACACTGAACACAACAAGAACTGTTCTGCAGTGAATGCTATCTCTAGTTTTAAGGTAAATACATTTCATTAAATCCTCATAGAAGCATGTAACGCTAATGTATGATTCATAGTTGGGTGCACAGGAATTCAAGTGTTTGCCAACTTTCAGCATTTACTACTGCCTAAATGACAGTTTTAGCCTTAGAAATAACCAAGGATGCAGATAATTAAAAATATAAGGAAAGACAGCTATTCATACACTCTTGAAATATTTATATTACATTACTGCATATTAACATGCTTTAAAAATAATATGTCACAAAAACATAAAATTGTTCTATTTGATGACCACAGTCACAGCACAAAGTTTTTCGTTATACTTCTGAACAAGTACAGGCAATTCAAAATGTTTTCAATTAAAGCATATCCCCACATCATCCTTCACTTCCCTGATATATTCAGTCTTCCTCTCAGCTGTGTAAATATAGATAACACATACAAGGATCTCTATTTTAAAAAAATTGAGCAATTTTGCCATGAATACTTGAAGGCGAATGCATTACTGTAATTACATGTATAAAAAAGCTTACCAGATCATCTGCATCAAGACAGTCTTGTTCATCATCTGTTGTGCTACATAGGTCAAAAATGTTTGTACAGTCTTGATCACTGTAATGTAATTAAATCTCTTGTTACTATAATATCAAAACACAGCTATCACTTTCTAGAAAGACAAACCCAGGCACAACCAAAAGCTACAAAACTGGAAGTGAGAATAATCTGAAATAATAAACATCATAAGGTGATTATATCACTAAAGTAATGTTAAATATGGAAATCTGCTGTATTATGCATTTTAGAACTAGTGAGCCAAGTAGGGTGAAATTAGCATTAGGAATTTGATCTACTGAAATTAGACTGCCTACACCAACTTCCAAATAAACCTCCAACTGAACTCAAGTCAGGCACGCTGCAACAAGAATTTCTGCATGGGTTTACATTACAGACTGATATACTTTCAAGTGACATCTTCATACTGTACACACCAGTAAAAAAATCAAATCTCTATAGCAACATACATTTCAGTATTTTCCCAGTTAAGATAATACTCATGAAGAATTACATATCTGTCCTGCAGTGCACTGAAAAAGATTAATAAATCAAAAGAACTGAATTCTTAATAAAAGGATCTTAAAGGGGTTTATGTTCCCCCCCCAGTTTTAGAGCACAAACATTCAAGCACTATGTAAGGTAAAATGCCACTCACTTGATAAACTTCAAGAGCTGTGTAGTGATCTTCTTTGCAGCTCTAGCAATAGCACTCCCAGGTTCATTGAAGGTCCTGGCATTGCTTTCGATGTATCTTACTTCCCAAACCAATGCAGAGATTCTCCTTAAAATTAAAAAACATTGTACCCTTTAATAGTAAGCTGAAAAACTACAAAAACTCCTTTGTTAATTATGTGTCCTAATCTAATGTGGATAAACATCCCTTACTTTAATATTCATTATATCTGTCTCCAACTTTTCACTCACCGAAGTGTGTTCATATACACACATACATCACACAGAAGCAATTCAAGGAAGCAAAATCAACAGTGCACATCTTTGTTAATTCATTTTCCTATTTGTTATTGACAAGAAATCCACAGCAAGTTTGCAAAGTTCTGTAAAGCTTTGGTTTCTTTTTTAAAATTGTTAATTCAACTAGCCTAGTAAGCGCCAGCATTTAATACCACTGAATTATGAAATTCCATTGAAATAATGGAACTGAGGATCACAAATTCCAAAGATTCCTTAAAAATCCATGCATTTTTAAAAGGCTATCTTTACCACCTCTGTGGAAAAGTCCTGTCAAATGGTGTAAACTGTGTACTATACTAATAATTCTTAAAAATAAAAACAAGACATAAGCAATATAAAAAAAGCGACAAGTCTGGTCTAAACACATTTTCAAATACACTTCAGCCATGATTTCTGCAAAATACCTTGCTCTGAGACCAACTCACCAGTCATACATCCCCTCCCTCTGTAAAGAAGAGATTTGTAGAAACTGCTACAAACTAACATTACAGAAGTGAGCTAGCACAATTACACAGCCTTTTTGTCATTAAATTTATAAAGAATTATAAATATGACAGCCATACTCCAGGTTTTTACAGAATTTCAAACCGTTTCCCAAGACATCATTTCAGTCTCACTGAGAAAGAAAACAAGTATTGACATCTCTCCATTTTATTTACAGACATGCTGAGCACAAGTCCAGATGATCAACATCCTTAAATTTCTGTTAGAGGTATGGATACACAGCACATCAGAACTTATCAACCCTACATTTAAGTATGTCAGTGTTAACTCTGGAAACCGTATCAATACAGGCTGAAATCGATTTCCTTAAGAACTAAGAAACTTAAAAATTAATGTTGCTACAAAACACATACTGAATTCAGGTACTAGACTATTGGTTTTCAGAATATTTATAAAAAAAGACCAAAAAATGTTTAGATCTTCTCACAGTGTACAAACATAAGGCCATGTTCCATCTTGTTCCTGCCGCTAGTACTAACCTGTAAAATCGGTTGGCCAGTCTTGTTCGAATAGTGTTCAGGTCTGTTGGGTAAGCAATCACGGTACAGTACTTGGGATATGTACACAGGTCAACTGGACCAGCAAAAGCTGCTGAAATGTCTGTTAAGAAACAGCAAAATTAACGGGACTATTTACAGACATATGTGTATGAAAACTGAACCAGCCATTTAATCAATTTGTAAAACCACCCTCGATAAAACCAACGATGTACCAAAATATAAATATCTGAGTACAAATACAGTGAGAGAACTGCCTGTAAATCTAACTCTAGGAGCAAACTACCTAAAACTGAGAGGACATATTCTCACCAAGAGTCAGAAGTTGGTCGATACCGCTGATAATCCGCTCACAAGCTTCATCACGGGATCGCATCCCCCACTCCCCTTCTTCAGGTTTGTACAGTAGCTTCTCCATTTCTTCAGAAGTCACAGAAACACTAGCTCCTAATTCTTCAGGCTGATCAACTGAAGAGTGATAACAAAAAGGAAAGCGTGAGTAGTGAGAACACAACAAGAGAAATTGTTAAATATTTAAAACCATACGAGTATTTAGTAAGCGTGTCTGAGAAAAACATACTTTGCCTTGAGTTTGATACTAAGAGCATGGGGAAATACATAAAACAACAACCAAAAGGTATCCTTTATTCTCCTTTTCTGCAATTCTGAATTTCCAGAAGTCTTCATTTATTCTCTTAAGCACTAGTCTGAAAAGATGACCTCACTCAGAAGAGTTACTTGCACACTTTTGTTTTAAATATGTGTTTCAGACTTCATAGGATCCTAACTTAGTTCAATGAGTTTATTTATTACTTCAAACATTAAACACATGTAAGACAGGCAATGTATTTTGTGATGTCCTTCTTGGTATACTAACTGTAACCTTAATAGCATTTTTTTTTTAATATTTCTTTTGAACATGGCAGATTAAATTAATTTCAAAACAATAAAAAGTAGCAGACATACACAACTGTGATGGATGGCTCCATGGAAAGTCACATTTAGGAAGATGAATGCAATCCAGCTAACACAGAGCAACAGAGTAAACAGAACATATTACACCTCTGGGTACTCTTCCCCTCAACTGTACAGATTGTTTTTGGTAGATTTTCAGTCTGTTTCTGGATTTTTTTTTTTTCCAGAAGCTAACATCTTTATTCAGTTTGAGCACTTGAAAAGGAACAAGATCATGAAGGTTCCTGATTGCACATAGTGTGTAAGATCTTCAGTCCACCTTTGTGTTGAACAGGACAACTAGAAGAGCAGATAAAATTCAGCAATACAAAGCATAAAGACTTATAGCTAGAAACCAGAAATAGGAGCTTCCATTAGCATCTGAGAGTCTCTCAGTTAAAAATAAAAAGAAGAAAGATAAGGTCATTGCTAGCATGCTGATGATTGTAATCCACAAATATGCCACAGACAATTCTAAAACACAGTTCAGCTGCAGCTGTTGCAGAGACCAAAAAATAAAAGCAATTGAACGAGTTTAGTATGGGTCTTCAAAGTTTACAAAACACACTAATTTTTTCCTTTGGCCAAACAGGTAATGATAGCCCCAAATCTTTATTCATTATTGCATTCACAGTGCTATTTTATGGAATGCATTAACAAGATCATGAGGAATTAGAAGAAAATGTGCCATATGTTTGAAGGAGGTAGATTTTGGCAAGAAAATAGTATTTCAATCAAACCGAGAAGGAAAAAACCAAAACAATCCTGCTGACTGAAATCTTTATACATTTTAATAAAACAGGTGATTTCACGTTTCCATTTCAGACTGTTTTGCAGCATTTGTTATCTCAAGATATGACTGAAGCAGCCAGATCACACTTGGAAGATTAGAAAGTCAGTCTAATATTGAGAACATCCATGTGTGTGCAACATAACGGCATTTAGAGGAAAAAACACTATATACACAATAGGCTACACACACACACACACACACACACACACACACACAGCATAAACTTTTCTGGGATTTAGGAAATAGCTTATTTTCTAGGAAAGGCGATTAGGAAAATTAATATGTTATTCAGTGACTACTTTGTCTTCCTTTCCTGCTGCTAGTATCAACAAGCATTGGAAAACTGAATTGAGGAAGACACATCAGGAATACAGTTACTTCACTTAAAATTAATTTGAGTTTCACCAATAAACCTATACAAACCAGCTTTTTTAAAGTATAAACAGTAAAGATTTACTGACTGGAAAACTTACTTATATTCATTTTAATTCTTATACCATACCATAATGCAAACTAGTTTTTATTTCAGAGTTGCTACGTCAAGTTGCTGGAAGTCAAGACTTGACTTGTATATGCCAGAGAGATCCACATTACAAGTATTTCCTTCAAAACTATTCTGGAAGATGGAAAGTTTCAGGGTGACGAAGTAAAATCTAGATATATCAAAGACATTTCACTAACACTGAAGTGAGACTACCCTGCAAGAATGATTTTAGGTGCACTACCTGCATGTAACAAAGGATCCAGAAAGAGGGAGAAGCACATTAACTACTCTGTTCAGGGAGTTTCTACTTACCATTATCAGATATTGGTTCCATGTCCCATGGACTAAGCTTCTCAACCTCACCATTGTCCCATCTGATTCACCAAGTTAAAAAGAAAATAGAAACACGCAAGTTAACATTAATCTTAAGTTGAAAGCATTTCTTCCAAGCATGTTTAAAGAAATTCTCCATCATTGCTATTTTTAGACCTCAGTAAAATATACTGTATTAATGTATATAAACAAAATTATTGGTTAGCAATCAACTGTCAACACTGCAAAAAAGGAAACATGATTTAAAATGAATTCCAAATTAAAATTGACTCGTGCTCTCAGCCATATGCAACTTACCCAATATTAAAATCAATATTATAATGATCAGATCAAGAAGCTGCTTAAGAAAAATTAGCCAGACACTTGGAAAAACAAGGTAACATAATTAAAGGGAAGATACCAGAAAAACAAGGAGAAGCAGGCTTTTTTCCCCCAACCACAACAATAGAATGACTCAGGGAAAGGAAGAATAAAAACTGAGTTATATGGCATATTAACTTTTCATGAATTAAGACCTACCACATTAAGACAAAGAGAAGAATAAAACGTAGAAACTAAAGTAACAGGAAGCAAAAGCAAACAGAGCTGATATTAACAGAGTACCTACATATTCACCAATATTTCACTACCTGACAGGAACATTCCCACATGCTTTTATTAACAGCAAAACTACCAACAAATTTTAGTATTTCAAATATAAGAAATGCACTTCTGGATCAGCCTAATAACCTACTGGTCCAGCTGGACTAATAATTTCTCTATTTGAAACTATCAGTAGGAGGCCATATAATCCTGGTATAAAACCACTGTATTCATTCAACATTCATGATAATTAAATTCCTCCGGGCATTAGTGAACACATCCCAGATTATTTCCTTCGGCATCTGTTTTCATTTAACATTCTTATGATTCTGCTAATTTTGCCTGGTTCTGTCAGGACCTCAGTCGTTCTTTTGCTCCCTTTACTTCAGCTAGTTTTCAACACACAGAAGTATTTGCTCCTATGCAGTGTTATCGTAGTTAACATCTTTTGAAGAGAAATTCTTTCAAGGGCTTCTTTTAAAAAACAGAAACTGCAGTCAAGTACATCAGTCTGCAGTTCACCAATTTCCCTCCGAACCATCCAACTGTAGCACAGGTTGCAACTTCACCAGAAGTTTCAAATTAGACTTCCTAAAATGCCTGGTTTCCATGCTGAACATGGCAGAGCTTCGTAATAAAACTGCCCAGCAAGATCAAAGTAAGCTAATCATTGCAGTCCCTTTCCCATAAACACCACAAACCCCAGAACCAGGGACTGAGGGAAAAAACATTTGGCTGGCAGACTAGGAATGCATTTGACAGAGACCTGGGATTTTTTATCAAGTTCAGAACAGGAAGCCTTGAATCATTTACTGACATCTCATGTATTGCTAGCGTGACTTCATTTCCAAGGACTATGAAAAAACATCCCATTAACAGCTCAACACTGAAAAAAAGCTTTATCTTTGCACAAGTTCAGGGTGACTGCCAGCAAGACACTCTGATCTTTCTTAGTACTGACTGCTTCCTGGTAAAGGTACAGGTTAGGGAGTTCACAGATCTAATACAGAACCAAAACTTCTCCAGCATTTTCTGCTCAACACAAGATGCCATCTCTAAAAGATAGAAATAGGGGCAGGCACTCTGAACTGCAACAGTGATGCAAAAGCTGTTCTTTAGAAGGCTAACACCTCCCTAAGCTTCTTACCAGCCCAAGATAAGCATCTGACTCAAGTCAAAATGAAGCAGAAATTCCTCTACCAGAACAGAAACCTTACTACCAGAATGAAAACCTTACTACTTACTTCTACAGGAAGCATCTCCATTGGAAGAATGATGTTTTATTGAGAAGTATTTACTGTCATACGTAAGAGAGTTCAGAATGGACACAATACTGAAGACAACTAGCAGGTTTGCAGTTCCCACGAAGCGGGTGCATGCCTTAGTCCAACTACTATGTACTATGTTCCAAGTTTGACACTGAAGTTCCTGGCCTTTTCTACTGAAGCAGGCTTTTTCCCCCTGCTGTATTACCCTTGGATTTGCTCAACCTTTGCCACGTTCTGAACAGTGAACTTGAGAATACATGCCTTCACCTATGCAGTATTATATCCTGACAAGCATGCTAGTCAAAGGGATTTGTCTCTCTGAGGTAGCACCAGGTTAGTTACACCATCTGCAGCTATCTTGCTAAATATAACCTAAAGATGAAATGCAGGACAATCTGCAAGCAGAACCTACACGGTAGCAAACAGAGCTAAATACTAGTAGGCAACAGACTTGTTCTGTCTTCACATCCACACAACAAGCATTAGGATATAGCTACGCTTAGAAACATAATTTACACAAGGCTCAAGTGACTGCATACAATCACATTATAGTTATATATTTGCTCTTGTGGATTGTAATGTGAAAGACAGAAGTGTGAGAAATTTAAGTGTAAGAATTATGATCTCAACAACAAAAAAGATTCAGCATGCTCCATTCAAAACCAATTATGACTAAAGACTAATAATTTATATACATGGGAAATTGCATTGCTTGCTTCATGGAAGAGATTAAGCAGTAGTTGTTAGAGAAGATGACACAATCAAAGTAGTCAAGAACTTATTTTATCATGTTATCCTTCATTAAAAAGTTGCTTAAAATTATTACATATTCACACTGTGCTAGATTAGATACCATTGAGAAGTGATAACACAGCCAGTAAAATCATTTCAATAACTTATACGTTCTTATACCAAGAGGCTAGCTAAGTAAAAGGCAATTCACACTACTAACATTAGAAGTGTAAAATCCTTTTATACTTACTTAACACTGTAACACTGAAAGTGACTATCTGGATATTGAGGCTGATATGGTTCTTGACCCAACACTGTTCCAAACCACCATGCATCATCAATAATGGATCGGAACCTGTCAGCTAGAGGAAAAAAAATTCTGCTCGCGTATTTTACTAACAAGAGTTATTTAACTATGCTTCTTCTGTATGTCATTAACACATTTCTGATCAGCGGATTTCAGCTTATAGATCTAAAAATACTATACTCAGGTAAAAGATGAGACAACAGATTATGCCAAGAAGTGCTAAATCTCTTTGCTACTTAACTATAAAGCAAGAAAAGACAACACCAGAATCTGATTTTGTGTTTTGAAGACTGTTATCTTTGAGCTATGGTAGACCCTCCAAAAAGCTTACTACTGCTAATAGTGGTTTCAAATTTCAAACAGGCAGACCAACCTTATCTAAGAGAGCCCTTTGAAATTACAAGCAAACAGCACCTAAAACCTCCAGTAATGATACATTTCTTATTTCAAAAGCATTCTATCAAATATGTAGAAAATACACTTACAAGCTTGCCAGTTCCTTTGCCGTGCTTCATCATAGAACTGACGTAATATAAGGAAGTCAATAACATCTGGCATATCATGGTATCTAGATTAAGAAAAATACCCTTTCAGGTGTGTACCTTAGGGTTTTAGGAAGAAGCTTAAAAAATACATTTTTCAGAACTTTTCAAGAAAATATAGATGCACATACTTGATGGAAAATGATTTGTCAGTATGTTTTCCGGTGGCGTGATCTATAAAGGCAAGCTTGAGGCAACACAATGTGGGAGGACCAACTTCGTACCTAATTCCAACAATTTTTACCAACTCCTGATCCTACAGGTAAGAACAAACAGTTTCAGAAAGTATTCCCAACTGGACTATGCACAGAACTATTAGTTTAGTAACAGTTAACTGAACATTGTATTAAGTATTATATTATATCCACATACAAAATGACAACAATTCTGGAACCATATTTGACATTTCAGTGGAAGACAGCCTGTTAGACTTGGCGAGATGAAGACAGCTATTCGCATTCAGGATCCCCACAGTAAACTTCAAAACTATCCTGATAAGTGAACACAGTTTTCCCCTCTTGTTTTTATACAAAAGCGTTAAGGAAAGTGGCATAACCTCAGAAATTAATATTTTAAAACTAGTGCAGCACAACCCTTATTCACAGATTACTAGTGTTGAAACCCAGACCAAGTTCAATTCAGACCTACCCTAAGCACTACTTTTCTCCAAGGCTCCTTGTGTGGATTCAGTTCATAAATGTTATTTCTTCTAACTGCTTCAATGTAAGCTTCATGTCCTTGTCGAAAATATATTACCTTAAAAAAGTAAAAATAAAATATAAAAATACCCAAAAAAGTAAACGTTATAGAAATATGTAAGTAGAACCAGCATTTGAAGGAGATTTTTAACAAATATTCTTACCTCATCACCCATCTGAGGAACAAACGGAGATCTTCGAAGAGCTGTGTCTGTTATCCAAACAGGAGGATGCCAATCATACGACAGTTCTGAATTTACTGGTTGTGTTGGCGTATTAGCCTGTACATTCAGTAGACATCAAAAGTAGATGTGACAGACATATTGCTGACATGACATCGAAACAACAATCTGGCAGACAAAAGCTTAGGTTATGAAAGACTAACGTACATTTCCAAAACCTGCTAACTGAATTCCTTCAAGGCTTTCCTCAAATTGTATTTGCAGTACTCATGTTAAGCATTTTGTTCCTACTTGAAGGCCTAAGTGAGCAAGATAACTATTTTACAACTCTCAAGAGAATCAAAGCCTTATAGTTCAGATGGAATCCTCAGTGCCCAATAAAAATCTTACAAAGATTTCCATCTGGAGATGGAAAGTTGAGAGTGATTAGAGAGCTATTTAAGGTTTTGGCTTTCTTACCCAAATAGTTTATGGTTATGTATATCAAATTATATACTTGTCAACAAACATCCTCAATTGATTTCACTCTGGAGACAGATTAAGTTAACCCTGCTCATCAAGCTTATCATAAAAGAGAGAGAAAACAAAATTCTAATATCAGAAGTGGCTGCATGATTAAATAAATCAACTACTTGTTCAGTAAATATACATATTGAAAGAGTTTCAAATAATTTAGATAAATTTTTGGAATCAAGTGAGAGGATGAAGAGAAAATGGCCACAGAAATTCTGGTAACTCAAAAAATAACTTAAAAACTTAAGTATATAGAAGGTAATTATTACCTTCTATAAAAATGACAAAATTCAACCCAAGTAAAAACACTTTACTGTTATAAATACAGTAACAATATCTCCCAAGTTTCTCAAACAATATAGTAATTAAAACCAGACTGCATTACAGGGTTTTTGTCTGTTTTTCTGTACAATTATTTAATAATCATGTTTCCCCTCTTCAACATTTTTCTGAACACTTTTTATTTTAAATGAAAAAAGGATTTCATTTGGAGTGTAGATAAATCAGTGGATATCTTGGACATGAAATGATCTCAAATTCTCAAAGGCAGCCTGTATGTAGGGGTAATAATATCACTGTCCAACCGCAATAGCCACTACTTCAAGAGTTTCCAGTGAAGAGGTCTAAAACCTAAAGTGAGCAATCTAGTAGAAAGTGAATAGAATAAATGAGCTGCATACCCCCTCCTGCTTTTTCGGTCTGGGCTTTTTTCTCCTTTTTCTTCTCCTTCGCTTTGGAGGAGATGATTTCCCTGCTGACACTTCATCTTCTGAGGTACTGCAGTACCTGACAGCTTTCCGTCGAGAGGTCCGGACAGGAGGCTGCAGGTTAATCCCTGCATCAGCAATCCAGTCAGAGTACCTACTTGAAGAATCACTGACCACAACGAGTACGTCACAGGGAATACAAATACAGAATTGAGTTGTCAGTATTTTAAGAGTGGTATATTCTTAGACAAACACCTCCTGATATAGATTATAATGGAAAGCAGTATCATAAGAACTAAAACTATCTTTTTTTCCCCCAATAATTATTTGATATTATATGTAATTTTCTGGAAAGACAGTAATTTAAGTTGTGCTCTCCAAAGAAAAATTGTCTGGTGAATTCTAAAGTTCACAACTTTTTTGAATAAAAGCCATCCCTAACAAAACAGTCAAGCGTTAACTGAATTCTTTAAAAACAGTTTTACAAATCTCACAGGTTCAACTTGCTTTTGGATATTCATACTTTTCACTTCTGCTATTAGAGAATTCTAGAAAGAATATTTAGGAAGTCACATTAAGATCAGTTAAAAAAAATATATCTGAAACTTCTGTTCTCAATAAAATTATAAAGTTACTCATCAAAATTAAGATTTTGTTGTTGTTTTCAACCAATCATAATCTTAAGAGCAAGCAACTGACAGTTGCTAGGTTCTCAAAAAATGAATAAATAAAATCTGATTTTTTCTTTTTAAGCCTGCTAGCAAAAAAAATCCAACAAGCGAAACGATTAGAAACTACATTAAGAGAGAAAAACATTTGGTGACGGTAAATAACGATGCAATGTGACACTGCCATACAGTCACCAACAAACCAGTATTACATACGAATCACACTAGAACTTCCATACATTTTAACCTGCCAAAGCCGAAGTGAAACTCAAAAGTAAATGCTGGGAGTTGTTTGCTTTTACCTAGAGCTAAAAGTGTTGCTTTTCCTATCACTTCTCCACTCTTCCTCCTCTTCAGATGAGCCAGAGCCCTCACTTTCTTCAGCTTCCTGAATTGAAAAATGAACAAAGAGTCAAACTAAAACTTCCTCACAACACTTTTTATTGGTCCTAAACATAAAACACATTCTCCACTCACAATCTAACCTGCATGGTTAGAAAGAAATCTGGTAAAGTAGAATTCAAAGAAGTAATTTCCTGTCACCTCCTTTACTTCAACTAAGAACGTTAACCTCAGGACTGCACTATTAATCACTAACTCCTAGACATTCGCTCATATTTTACTAGCCAAGCGTGGCTCTGCCAGCTGTAGCCAGTCTGCACAAAGCAACACATCCTCCTACCACATGGCAACACTGTTGTTTTGTTGTTTTTTTTTTTTAAACTAATTTAAGTTCACATTGTTTATCAGAATTAGCTGGCTTATTTCCATTATGTTGAATGGCAGACTGGTGATGCTGTAATTAGAGCATGTAGAACTTACAATAAAATCTGCACACCTAGAACGCAATGGAAGAATTCAATGATTGCAAAAGGAACAAGTCAAGGAAAGCTACTGGGTCTTTCATCCACACAGAACATACGTATATTCAGTTACAGGAGTAGCATTTCTGTAATATTTTTCTTTTATTACTATTATTTGCAAGTTAGAATCAGGTGATTCTTTCTGAAAACTTTCTGATTTTAATATTAAGCGATTGTACAATACTAATTAGGTATATATTTAAAAGCAGAACTAAGAAATCCAGGTATATCAAAATATATTACAATACAAGCAATTTCCTGCTGTTAAACATCTACATTAACTTCATGTTAAAAATTGTTTTCCATAACTGCAGTGACTAAATATAATGCACTGATACACCCCAAGTTGTATACTGTCAAACAACAACCAAAAACGGTTTGACTTGCACTTCCAAGTTTAATACTGCCTGAATTAGTCCAACTGATAGCATCTGTCAGAGCAAGTTTCCCCATTAAGACCAATACTTTTCATGTACACAGATGATCTCTTTCATCCTGCAAGTATTTGAATTAAACAAACAACACCCATGACCTATTTTTCCACATCTAACATCAAAACTCATTTTTGTATTAGTTGTTTTTTTATACTTTCATAATAAAAGATTCCAAAACTTGATTTCTGTGGTTACTCTGCCATAAGTAATTTGCCTAATAATGTTACAAATTGGGAAACAAAAAGCACTGAAAGCTAGATATCAGAAGCTTCACTTCAAAAACATTTAAGTTTATGTGGCATTTACTGGACATTTGCACATAGCTCACTTATTGCTGCCTGAGTGCTTGAAATTCATCAGGTGACATATGTCTCCTGTCAGCTCCCTTTCCACTCTACTACCAAAATAAGAAAAACTTGAACTTTTTATTGAAGTGTTTATTATTCTTCTAACAAGACAAGAGCCTTTTTTCAGAGAAAAATCATCCTCCAGGAGCATTATCTTAGCTCCATTCTCCATTCATTAACAAAACAGGAGACTGGTCCAACAAGTTTGACTTTGTCAATTCCTTTCCCCTTTTGAAACTATTTCCTTATGTGCAAAGCAAATCAACTTTTGGTGTACATCCAAAATCCAAATCTCACTTTAAGTCAATCTCAACAATATATCAGGATTTTGCCTCTCTGTGGATTTTATTAAGATTCTCAACAAACACAGTTTAGGAATGTCTAGACTGACAGGATAGGTTATCATTATTAAGGCAACAAATAATGATGTTTGAGAAGTACCACGGTTTCCGTAAGCATTACTGTTGTTACTTTTCCTGGTAGAAGAGGGGTTTTGTTTTAAGAAAGAAGTTACAATGCTATGAAACTCCACTTAAGGAACTTAAATTCAGAATACTGAAATCAAAAGCACTTACCTGCTCTATCAAACCAAAGCAGTCATCTCTCTCCTCATCAGAAGAATCAAGCTGTTCAATGTTGTTCCGTGTTCGATAATTCGGGTATTTCCGTCTATGCAGTCTACGTTTAGACTGTATTATCGAAGACTCAGAGTCACTCTAATTTATTTAGGAAGAACAAAGAATTGTTACACAGGAATATGTCATGGCAAACATTTTTATGAGGCTCAAAAGGGTACCTAAAGCACTGATGATGCAACAGTTGAAATGGTCTCATTGCATCACAGACTTCTCTTGTCACTTCCTTTTCCCAAGAAACAATTTTACTGTAAGCCATTAAATTTCCAGTTCCCAATCTGCAGTTTAATTAAATTGTACCTTACTAATGCAAGCGACAAGCCAATTCATGTCACACGTATTTACAGAATCAAGAACAGAAATCCTCGCCTCCTCCCAATTAAGGGAATCATACAGTATAGTTCTTGCCTTAAGTTGTTCATCAAGCTGTCTTGTACTGCAAAATATAGTGAATTAGGCCACAACCTTACAAAACTAGTCCAGTATCTATCTTTCCTTCTTACTGACCACTTCCAAAAAGCTGACAATGAAAGAAGTGTTCAAAGTATAGCAATTGTGGAAGAAGTTTATCATACACAAAACATTGTTATCTAAAGCAAAAAAAGCACAGAACAACACAGCCAGTAATTCTTCAAATTTCAGATCTTGAACACTCTCACTTGCACCTCCTTAATGCTTTATCATCAACCTGCACAACTGCCTTTCAGCTCTTAACTGCGGTAAAACCAAAATGGCGTGAAAACAACCCTATAAATTCTATTAAATACCCTAGATGGAAAGAGGCAAAACCAAAATTAAAAAAAAATGAAATCCAGGTGTTGACAGAAGTAAAACAAACTTTGTCCTGCAGTAAGTCAAAGCTCAATCACCAGGAACCTTTGAATACCAAACCTTCAGAAATGTCTGCTTTCTTTGTTTAAAGCATGACTTCTCCCAAAACTATGCAGAACACCAGTTTTCCTAGAAGTTGCTGCATACCTTTTCCGATGACTGGAATGACTTCCTTCTCTTCTCTGACTGGTAAAGATCTCTCTCTTCTTCCCCTTTTGCAATTCGATATTTTTCCTGCTTCCTACAAGGAAGTCATGAAAGTGTAATGCTTCATCTCTTTCAACAATACTGAATCAAACAATCCATTCTATTAAAAAAACTATGTAAAAAGCCCTAGCATCTACTTCTATTTCATTAATTCCAGACTTTTATTATTGTTCAAATGCCTGCAAGAGAATTCCTCTGACTTCCAGATAAAGTAAAAAAGTTGAATATCACAAGACTTCCTCAAAAATATCAGAATATAACAAACTGCTTCAACTCCATTTTTAATTTACATTCTTTCCTTTGTAATTGTTCCACATCCAAGTATTCAACAAGGCTGAAAGTCTTTCAAAAACTTCTTCAGAGATGTGGCAGTATATATGGCTGTATCATTAAAAAAAATATATTTACCTATATTATTTCTCCTTTTCACAGATGCATACTGATAGTACTTTTCAAAGCAAGCTAATTACTTCTGCAGTGAAGAACTTCTGCTGTTCTGAATCTTACAGTACAAATCTTGTTGTGAATGTATCAAGCATTTAGTTTGTTTCTGGTCTTAACACACTGCCCTCCCAGAGTCTCACAAAAGCATATTTTCTCCAAACTCTTCGACATATGCAAACTTCACCTGCACCTCCCTTTCTTTTGGAGAAAGCAAGAACCTCAGATATTTGTCGTTTAGGAGAACTCAAAGTACTGAAATAAAATATGGGAGAATCATTCTTTATAAAACTAATTTTCCATTCATCTCGTTGAATGGAGTTTACAATTAAAAGCTTTAAGCACAGCTGTCCATTCAATTATTTCAATTCATACCACAACCTATTTTAGATAGCAGTACTCAATTTAGAAGTAAGAGAATGATACATTCTCTCTAGTTTTGTCTGCAGCCAAGTCAGCTGTTTCCAGACCTGAGTAAGCTTGGTGGTATTTCTGGTACAACAACTCTTCGTCTCCAGGCCTGAAGGTCTCGCTCTGTAGCCATCTGACTTCGTGGAGCATTCTGATGCATTTGTCGCACACCTTCAACTTGCCCACTACGGCGCAGACCGATATTGGGAGGAGACTGGATGTCTAAACTCGGTCTTCTAAACACTAAAATATACAAATAAAAGCATTTATTTTGGGCTACACAGAATTAAAATCTTGTTTTTCTCATGAGAGATAAGAAAACTCCTAACACTCTCCCTATTTTTTTTAATCTCCGTGATCATTATGTAGAAATCTAGGGATCATTTTCAGGAATTTGTCTTGTAGGAAATACAGTGATAAAACACACATGCTTTTTAAATGGCCATTTATACTATCACTTTAATACAGTGAAAGCAAGTATAATGTTAACAGCTGTTTTTTCTGAACAACTTCAGGCAGTTCTGAGGTTCTGAAAAGCAGTTTCCCTGGAACTGACTGCATATAATTGAAACTACAGGCATGTACTGTAAGAGAATTCAGTTTAAATCTACAAAGATGGAAGAAGAGACTCCAGTATAGTAAAATGTTCATCCTGAAAACCTTACAGAAGAATTAGTGTAGATCCTGTAAATGTCATGTATTGCTAAAAACACAACACTCTACAATAAACACAGTTAATGCTCTTGAACAGTGGTGAAAGGCTTTGTTTTGTAATTTAATCACAGGAACAACAATGCTTTAGTGAAGAAAAGAAAACCTTGACCAGATAGAATTACACAAAGGGAAGTTTAGCCCCAAAATAATATCCAACTTAAAATCTGTTGGAAATAGAATGAATGAAGTTCAACTGGAAGGGATCTTTAAAGATCAAGTTCAACTGCCTGACCCTTCAGGAGTAACCAAAAGTTGAAGTATACAAGTGAGGGCATCATCCAAATGATTCTTGAACATTTACAGGCATGAGTCATCAACCATCTTGCTAAGAAGTCCATCCCTGTGTTTGGCACCTCCACGGTAAAGAAATCTTTCCTTTTGTTCACTGTAAACCCGCCAAACAAGCTCTGCGTTGCTCTTGTACATGCTTACATTGGTGACCCCAAAGGGCCTGCCACTTCCCTCTCCACTTCCACTCCTCACAGAGTTGCAGTCTAAGTACTCAGCCTCTAAGTACTAACCTCTTCTAGGTGTTCCTTCTCCATTCTGCAGACCACTCGAAGCAGGTTCTTGATCTGCTGCTGCATTTCTTTGATCCTGTTGTAGTTGTAATTGTCTAATCATACCATCAAGAATGCTGGGCTCCATACCCTGTTCATCCTGATCAACTGTCTGTTGGCCTATAACTTGTTCAACCACTTCTCCATCACCTTGCAAATGTAACAGAATGACAAATATGAATGGGATAATTAACTTAATATAGCAAATGATTTAATCTCTTTGTTCACATCACAGAACGACATGTTCTTGTTGTAGTCAGTTGCAGAACAACTCTGGAAATTATTCAAGTTACCTACTCCAAGTGAGACATTTATGGAGTCTAAAACTCAAGCACAGTTAATGTATGTCAGACCCAGAAAAAAAAAAAGACATCCACATGAGTCACCGAATTTTCTTTTTTTTCTGTTTTGAAGTAGTATTCACTGTGGGACACTTCAGCATCCTTGAAGAACACAAACACATATGACAGTTGGTAGCATGCAAGAAAACCATGTCAGTTTTATACCACCTATGTCATATCTACTCTGTCTCAAATCAGAATTACTACAGCACAGATAAATTCTGGATATAGATTTTTAGCAAGACCATTCTTACTCGTTGCTACATATCCAAGTTGAGGAATCAAATGTTCGTCTGCAGAATTCTCTCTTCCTGGAACCAATCTTTGATATTTTGTTGGATGAGGGTTTCCATCCACATCTACTAAGAAGGGAGGGGGCATGAGATGAGGAGCCTGTTGAGTCTGTTCATCTAGGACATAATTGTTGGAGTCTCGAATAAGGGGTCGATAGTCAGTGTGGAAGAACATCTGATCAGGAATCTAGAAGGAAATGAAAGCTTTGTTGTAAATTTTGATGGAAAAAACATGGAAATCTGTCAGAAAACACAAAAGCACAACCGATAATAATTGAAATATTCCAAAACCACCTTAAAAGGTGAAAGAAAAGGCAAGTTCCCAGTGAGAAGAGTTATGTACAACTACTATAACCAGTACATGTTGCAATGCTTCCATTTTTGAGATCATTTTTCCAAGCAACAAAAACAAATATAGAAAACAATGTTGTTCTACACTGAACATTCAAAATGTTTTCCATCCCATTATTTTTTTTTCCACACAGCCAAGAAAAGTTTCCTTGGTTTCCATGCAAGCAAATCATTGTCCCAAGTTCAATCTTAGTTCTCAAAAAGAAGTTCTTCCTTAATCATGCAGCATCCACCTGAAAAGTTTTCTATAACTTAAACAGTCCATTAAGTCCACGCAGCTGAAGTAACACAGTTACACAGGTAATTGTGTAATAGTCAGAATATTTGTTCTCAGCAATGATAAGCAAGATGAACAGAATTAAGTTTCAATTTCAGTTAAGAATGTACAGCAGGAAAAAAAAAAACCTTTGAAGTGACAAACGTGGAATTACCATTGCAACTTTTAAAATATTGAGGGAGAACTGAAGAAAAGCATAGGCCAAATCACATTTTTGAGAGCTATTTCAAGAAAACAGAAACACATGTATTTATCAAAACAAAAAAGGGATTGGCTGATACATTAAAAAAGTGGAACACTGAATCCTATGCACATTTTTCTAACATTTCACAGTCAGCAGTGTTGGCTGCTCATTTACTTGTGCTTATTTTAAACAATCTGCTATACTGAATTTGGATTTGAATAACTCAAGGTCTAAAGAATCCCAAGTTCTAATAATGAAAATAAAACAGCAAATTATCCTTAACATAAACATTCGGCTTTTTGTTAATTTGGTAATAGCACAATAAACTTGGTGATAGATTCCAACCTTCAAATGTTAACCTATTTTGATAATTTAGAAATAAAAAGTAATATGGACTCAAACAATTAACATGTAAATGAAGTGGCTGGAAGACACCTGCTTCAGAAAAGTACTACTAGCTGCTTCCCAGAGAGTAAATTAAGATGCTGGCTGTTTCTGCCAGGCCAGGACTGTACGCATAGGACAGCTCACAGACATCAAGAAATACATTATACTTACATCCTCTACACATACAAAACTCTATTACTTTCTATGTTTCAAGAATTGGCATAGCTAATCTAATTTTAGTTAGAAGTTTAACTAACCGGTTCTAATAAGAAGCTGAACTTACCTTTTCATAAGGCTTGCTACAGCCAAAACCAAAAATCAACAGATGCCCATGAGAATCTGTACATGCAAAATGCTGCCCATCTGGTGAAAATTTGCAGTCAAAAACAGCACCATGTCCTTGGCCTTCAATCTACATTGAAGGAAAGAAACTTGAGAGTATTTTATCTTAACTTTTATCTTAACTTTCAGAACAAAAATCAAAAATCAATTATTCTGTCAAAAGCAGTCCTGCAACTCTTTAAATACCTCCATTAAACCAATGAACAATCCACCCCAGATATAAACTTCAGTTTATATCATTTCCCTTGACATCTTAAGTCCTAAATCATATAATTTTAAAAGATGCAATAAAGGATATGGAAACATACTCAAATAAATAAAAAAACAACCAACCAAAAAACAAGGAACACAAAAACAACTTTGAGGCTTTTTAGCTATCAGTATATTGCTGAAGGTTAAATTCTAGCTACTAAATACTTATTGTTAAGCCACTTTCTAGAAAGCCATGAAACTTTAAACCTCAAGTAAAAAATCCCTTCTCTATTGTCTGTAACAAAAATAAATTAAAAAAAAAAAACAAACCAAACACTGTATCATATTGAAACCTCAGAGACAATAACCTATTTGGAAGAGTTAATTGTAAACCTGGCCATCTGCAAATGTCAAAGGAACTCTCCAAAAGCAGTTTTCATTATTATCATGTATCATATATTAGTATTATCATTTTTAGTATAGTTGAGAATAGAAATACTTGTCTATGTAATTCCTGAAGTGATAGATCTTTCAGACTTTTCAGTGGAACCTACCTCATCTAAATTAACAACAGATCCTAAGAATGAGGTGCAAAAAGGTCCCTTGGAACAAAGAGTGGAAGAGCCCTGGTGTTAACTATTTGCAGTACTCTCACATTGAAAAATACCAATAAACAAGTTAAGCCAAAAAGAGATCAGACTTTGATGATGATGGAAGTGACATCTTGCTTTGCTCCCCCACATCTCACATTCTTCACATCTGACTACAAATTCTCACAATTCATCCTCCTTGTCTCATAAGCTTACATCCTGAATCTAAATCAACCCATAAGCTCTGGAGAATCGTACTAGTGCAAGGAAGCAGCTAATAGTCTTCTAGAAGGTTGGAGACCTGATCATGCTTAGTAAAGGGCCCACTGAGAAACATCTGATTCAAGGAAGTAGGCAGACAGCTGGAAGCAAGCCAAGGAATTATCCCTGCTCCCTGTTCTGACACATCAAACCATAAATTCACTATTAGTTACACTGCACCTATTGTTATAGTGACCAAGAAATTCAAAGGTAAGAGTTCTAGAAACAAACTGAACTCAATTTTTGCCTTAAAAGAAAAAAAAAAAAGAAATAGCAGCAGGTATACATGTAGAATCTTGGTGATGGTTCTTTAAAATGGTACCTGAACATACTACTGTGCATTGAGAAAAAGTGGAATTTAAAAAAAAAACAACAACAACAAAAAAAACTCTTACCATGTTGAAATAATGCTTTGTTTTTGTGCCCTTTGTAATGTCCCATATGAAGATGTTGCCATCATGACCAGCAGACAGCATTATCCTGGAATCAAAAGGATGGGTCTCCAAGACAAATACTTCATCCGCATGCCCCTAAAATTCAAAATTGCAAGTCGGACACGAACAAGAAGATATAAATCCAAATCAACAGGATATCTACAGTAGACCTTTGAGCACTCTTCTCCCCATATGAAGGCTTTTTAAAATGAAATCTCTACAAGCTGCATCCAAAAATACATCAACTTTTAGAACTTCCACAGCACATGTATCTGGATTGCTATCTCTGCAACTAGACTGGAAGTACAGAAAGGAGAGCAAAAATGCTTGTGATGCAGAAACATCATTCGAAATTTAATCATTTCCTAGATGCAAACAAGAACTCAGGAAATACAGAGCTTCTGGCAAATTAACATGAACTATTAAGAACTATGAAACAGACAAGTTAGTTCAAAAGAAGGAGGGAGCAGTTTTGGTTAAAAAAAATGCAGGAAAACGCTACACTTGCCTTGTGATTAATGTAGAGCATCAAAACAACCAGACCAACTGGTCATGTACATGCCACTCTAAATATAGAAAGATTTACTGAAGATCTAAGTCAAAAAAGCATGGAAAAACAACTACATACCACCAAATCGTGAAGCAATTGCCCTGTAGATGAATTCCAAACTTTGAGCAGATGATTATTTACAGCCGTAACAACATAGTTGTCATTTTGGTTCCAAGCTATCATTGTTACTTTAGGCCTCATAAATTTGTCTTCTTCTGAACACATGTCACTATTTTAAAGAGTTATAAAGGTAGAAATTATTTTTAATTCATCCATCTCAATCTCAAGCTAGAGAAAAACAACTAGTTTTCCAGTGTTAACCATTAGAAAAAAGAAGGAACGTTAATAATTAACTTTGTATTGACACTTTTGTCCATAAACTTTTTTTTCTTTTTAAAATGATAAAGCATAAAGCATATCTGTCCTTTCTTGGGTTTGAATTATTTGTATTTTGCACGCACACACACACACACGTACACACATTTGAAGAAGAGCAACTCAGAGGAAAAGAACAAAATTCAATTAAGAATGAAATTCTCAGAACTAATCCTGAAACAAACAGCTTGATGCTCAGATATACTGTTTTTTTCCCTTGTTTCTCTTTAGCCAAACTGCATTTCTAATATTCTAGGAGATCCCTCTCAGTATCCTTCATTAACTAAAGGAATGGGCTTTCTTTCAAACATTAACACAGTATTATTTATATTCTGCATCAGCTAGCAGCCTGTTCCAAAGACTCCCTCAATCATACATAATTACGTCTGTTATCCCAGAAAGATAGTTGTCACAGTCATATTTCAAACATTAGTCATTACTTCTACCAAAAAAACACTTTTTTTGGCACCCCAGAGAACTTGCCATTACCTAGTACACCTAACATGAGTTTGGGTTGGTTTTTCTTTTCTTTTCTTTTTATTTCCTCCTGTTTAATTGCCTCCAAATTAGTCTTCACACAAGGTTTAAGCATTTCATAGTACTATAAATGATCTACTTATCAGATTTATTAAGTGCAGTGCAATATCCTGATCATCATCTCTAATAATGCAATTTAAACTATGTGAAATAAAGTATATTAATGAAGTATGGTTGTTTTTTTTTTGTTTTGTTTTGTTTTTTTACACAAGTGAAGACAGTCAATGAAAACAGCCAGCAAAATCAGAACTTGAAGAAATTCACCCATTATCTTTCATGATCTCTTCTGGAAAAAGCTTATTATCTTATTTTCACTAATATAAGGAGTTCTTCCTGTGACACAACGTCAGGACTGCAGGCCAGCTATAGAAGTCTACTGATTTTCTGTTAACTTAATAAAAATAGACCTGTAATTAATTTGGTAAAGAATACATTTGAAAGCTATACATTGAATTTATGTATTTACCTATTTTTGAAAGACAATAATTTAACAACTTGTTACATCACTGGAAGACTCATAGCACCCTTCAAAAAAAAACACACCATCTGATCATAATATTGTTAAGGCTTCTTTTAAATCCAAACAGCACTTGATGAGTTCCTGGAGCTTTCTGATTTCATGGAACAGAGAAAAAAAGGAATATACTTCACCTACCCTGGTAGTCGATTGGACATATCCAACAGAATACTCCTCCATTCAGCTTCTTCAAAGCGCCAGATTCGTGCTGTCCCATCTCTACTGCCACTTATGAACCTTAAAGAAGTGTTAAAGGATGATTAGAAGAATTTGTTTTGAAGAGGAAAACAACACCACAACTCAGACTATCACCATGAAATACTGATAAAAATTTGATTGTCAATTTACATGTAAGAGTTTTGCAGTTAACTGTTATTAGTTCTCTTTCCAGAAGAAGAAAAGAGTTTTTCCAAACTGAAGCTGAACAAAATTTTCAAAACATGCAGAACAGTATCAATTTCCAAATTAAATTCACAACTTTATCCTCAACTCCTTCTCAATTACAGTTCTATAAATATCTATTTTAAGTAACGTGTTCTGAAACTGCGAAGTATCAGATACTGACATAGAAGCAAGGACAGATCAGCATAGCAAAACCACCCACAGCTGTGCACAAAGGAAAAGACTGCTAGTAGTTTTGTTTGAGATACTGAGGTATAAACAACAACAGTTCAGGCTTATATTTCACAAACAACTGTTATTAATAAAGAAGAACAATAATTCCTGAAGAGAGGAACTAAAAAGCAATCAGGCATTTTAACAGTCTCCCTGGTCCATGAATCACAACACTGAAAAAGACAGCAGACACAGCTCTCACAGAAGAAGTTGTGTACTGGGTATATCATGTCTATACTCTAATCAGCAATGATTCATATTAGTAATAATTATAAATTCTGGACACGTTCCAAAGAAAGTGTCATCAAGCAAAATAGCAGTAGTGAGATTGTTTGGTTTTTTAGATTTGTTTTGCTTGTGAGACTTTTGGCTTTTCTTTCTTTAAACAGTGCCTTCAAAAGATAACTCGTACAAGCTTCAAGTGTGATGGACCAGTGCAAAACAGTAAGTGCCAAAGACGTGTACAATTACAGAAAAATATATTCAAAAGGAAGGCAATTACAAGTTCTAAGCTAACTATTAGGGTCCTCATTCATAGTTACCCGTCTTACTGAGAGAGAAAGGACCCAACAAAAATACAGCTGTAACTCATAGTTGCATATTGAAGCCTGCCTTGAAAGCTAAAATCCGTACTTTCATTTCCATCGAAATTCTCATTTTCATAGGAAGAAATTCTTTACTGTGATGGTGGTGAGACACTGGAACAGGTTGCCCAGCGAGGTTGTAGATGCCCCCTCCCTGGAAGCACTCAAGGCCAGGCTGGATGGGGCTTCAAGCAAAATGGTCTAGACGGAGACGTCCCTGCCTATAGCAGGGGGTGATCTTAAAGGTCCCTTCCAACCCAAACTATTCTATGATTTGTGATGGGAAAATGATGAGAAATCAATTTAGGTGCCACTCCATATTTGAAGTTTGGTTTAAATTTTACAAATGGAATTTAAGCAACACTTTTTCTACTCCCAAAATCAGCTAAAATATCAGTAAAATATTTTTAAAGAAAATTGATTTAATAACAGTAGATTAGAAAAAAATGAGTAGGACTAAAACTTCTTTTAAGACCTTTCGCATGTTTTCCCGTTTCCCACTTTCATCAACTATTTGCTTAAAATGTGAGGGAAAGAAAAGGAAGAAGCCACAAACACTCGCTAAATACATTTTAAAAAGGATAGAATTCCTCCAAGTAAATACTAATTCAGCTAGTCCAAAGTTTGATAGAACTTTGAGGCACAGAGCTGCAACTTAGCTATTCGCTAATAGGTTAGCCCATATTAGACCTTTCAGTTTAAGGTAGTAAGATCTCACTAGAAACCTTCACGCAGAAAATACATTCCTAACTCCAAAGTAACATACTGTTTGGTTACATCTGAGCACCTCTCAACATACCTATCACCACTGTTGGAAAACTGAATGCTGTCAACTTTGTCCTGCAAGAAAAAAAAATTTTGTCAGAAATTGTATTTTAAAAAATGAAATACCAGTTTTGACAGATCTGAGATTATGAAAATCTGAAACAATGAAAAAAAAGCATACAACTCTGCAGACACCCAAGTCTGATAGAGAATTACCAGAACTCAGTAACCACTAATGCTTCATCTAAAACACAAGCTTTACAAAAACATTTCATTTAAACATGAAGTATAGACAAATGAAATAACTATCCATTAATAACTTGGCAGCCAATGAACTTGAATACATACTTCCACAGTATCGTAAGCCAATCACAATCCAGAGGATTCTGTTGCTCCCACTCACGCATTCCTTAGAAATTACAGCTAATATTATATTTCTTTATTACAATAAAAGCTATAGAAAAAGCAGATACCATACTCAACTTAGTTTATCTTACAGAGCTGAAAATCTTCTCCACTAACAGAATACACATTCATCAAGTCTCATCACTATAACATAAATGGTTAAGCTTGGATTCAGCATTAGGGCAATATATTAAAACAAAATAAGAAAGATGAGTATTTGAAAAGTTCCCTTTTAAAGAGCTTTGAGAGTTTAATTCAATATGATTCTCTGTATTAAATCTGAGGGGGGAAAAAAAAGATAGCTGTCCTCACACACTTTGTGTCTATCACAAAGCACAACTAAACAACACAAAGCTCCAAGTACTTTAAAAACTTGGGTTAAAAATATACCTGGCAGAAAAGCTGTCTTCTCATATGAAACACAGAATCATCTTACCAAATTATACTTGCCTATGAGCAGAACCATCCAAATAGATGTAAATTATGCTATCCTACAGCCTAAAAACCCTACTAACACTTTGATTTTTCATTTGGAAATACCAATACCACCCTTTGGTATGAAATTTTGAAAGAGGTTTAATAGTGGAATTCTAAATTTATAGTTTAAAATATGCTTAAGTTCTTGCTGTTTGTCTACTCCACAGAAGCCACACAGTGAGATTCACTGTGTTAAAAGAGTTATTACCAAGATCAGGGTTTAACAGATGTCTTTAAAAATAAACAGAAAAACCAACACTATTACATGACATACTTCACATCTTCCTTACTGGTATAAAAGTTTTTTGTATCCTATACATGTGACCATTCCAAACCAATACTTATCGTATGTTGGTACTCCATAGTACCTCTCAAGGAAATATTGTATAGCATCTAACGTTAAGGAAGAATATACTGCCTTCCTTAAGTTCTGTCATGGTATTATTTCTAAACATAAAACCATGACAAGTTCTTCAATGCTTTTGAATATAGTGGGCAAAGAGCTGGAACACCACATGACAAAAAACATCAAAGTGGAACAAGATTAAAATACATGAACAGGGACAGTTATAAGAAACAGAGCCTCCAAGTTATGGAAAAAAAAAATCCAAGTGTTAAATGCAAGGGCCTAAGTCCTATTCACAGGAAGATTCACCGTACTGAATTCATAAAATGATAAAATGCTCATTAAAGATTTGAGCATTAAGCGCTGAAAACAGACAACAAAAAAGAATAGAAAAAGTCACTTAAACATCATCATGTGAATGTAAGCCAAGTTTCCCTTAGAAAGCAGATTCCATTGGACTACGCTGCAAAAATCAAATACATAAGGGTTCTGGAAAACTCTGGAAACTCAGTCCCCGTTTAAAGATTTAACACAGAACATGTCAAATCACAACTACCTAGGTAATGAAATCAATTTTCTCAGCAATCCGACTTCTGACTGCATCATATAATATGTGGCTATGCAAACTTGCATTGTAAAGGGAAGCAACTGAGTAAGCCACGTGCTTTAAAATTAGAGATACCTGCCATCCCTTAAAACAGTTCAGTCACATAAGATGGCTGGTTGAAATTCTGTATAAATTCTAACAAATATATTCAGTGAAAACACAAATCCACTAACAACATGAACTTGCAACTTCAATACTACTTTAAACAACTAATTAGTAGATTTAAAAATCTTACAGCATGACTCTCCAATTCAGCTATTCTCTCAGGAGTTTCAGAGCCAAAATAATACATCCTTATAATGTGGTCAGTACTACCAGTGGCTAAAAACATACCGCCTGCAAAAAAACACAAATAATTTTTAAAAATCAAGCAGTACTTTCTTACACAGTAGATTAATTAAAACATCACGTTTCTCACACATTTACTTTAAAAAACTAAGAATTTCCACTGATGTGTGTGTGGAATGGAATCCCCCCCTTACTTCAGAAAGCCTTCCCAGCCATGGTAAAAACAGGCAAGTCGTATTTGATGTTACAAACGTTTTAAAATATGTAACTAGGAGAATGCTTAACACCGAACACTACTGCTTGTGCACATAGGTGTCCATTTACAGGAAATCTGGCTAACCATCATCAGAGTCATCTAGATGATTCTTTTATTGTAGCACGTGCACCATGTCTGCTATAAGTATCATGTCACAACTAGGTGCCAGTATGGATACACCAGCATAAGCAGAGCAGTGCTTAGCAGTGATGATAGCAATACAATGATCCGCTTCTTGGCTCCAGTAAGTCAGTCAGTCCAAAGTTTATTTAAAAAAGAAAAAAAAAAAGGCAGGAGCTAACATGCTAGACTTTGAGATGTATTTTATTTGTTCCCAACTTTCTTCTGATGTTTATGCTGTCTGGTACCAGCAAGCTTTCCCACAAAATTCACCCGCATGATTAGAATAAAGGATGACTACAAGCCAAGACTGAAGCACATTTATAGATACATTTATGGATTTTTAAGTAAGAAGGGATTTTTCTGACAATCTCTGCATACAATTGGCACAGAATGAGAAGATCCTATTATTGGCAGTAAGCCCTGCTGTTGCCTGTGGTATTTTAGACAACAATAATTTTCCAAAACTGTGGCAGTATGCTAAGGGGTTAAACAAGTACAAAAATCTGGTGAAGACAAAGACTAAAGGAGCATCAGGTGATTTTTTCATTAGCAAACTACTGCAGACAAATGGGAGTTACTTATTATGTAGTGGCTGTTTTATTTTTAAAGCTGTCACAACAAAAGAATTATAAACGTGCTCATGGGGAAAGAGGAGAAATCACAGTGCTAAATTCAGTCTATATATGCCTTACCTACACTGAATGAAGAACAAAGCATCTGAACTCCTGGTCTAGGTTTCTCTGTAAATTTCACTGGCCGATTGCTTAAAAAGAAAAATTGCTTGAAATAGGACATGTCACAGAAAAACTCAGCTTTTACCATCACTTCAAAACATAAGTGTATGTTTCTTTGAACACCTACGTAACAAGTACTTAAATACATACAGCAACATCTGTACATCTTATACAGCAACATCTGTACATCTCGTGCAGAAGGATAAGCAATGGTTTACTTCTCCAAGTTACCCTATGCACATGCACTCAAGTAGTATCTGAACCCCACACAAACTAAAAGTTTACAAGTTCCAGCAAAATCTTAAGCAGGACAAGCCAAGGAGCGTGCATCCACTCCACATGGTATCCACAAAGTACTGAACTCATGCTCACAAACTACAGACCATTAGTGGCAGATGAAATAAGGCCTGTTAGATCTCATTACTGAATATAAATTCATGACATTTTACAGAAGTAGACACAAGTTTTGCAGTTGTACATAAAGTGACTGGTTCCCTGTTCCGCAAGTCACAAACACACTCTTCCAGTTAACATGGCCAAAATTTCAAACAAAGTAGCTATTAAGAGCCACATTAAGGAGAAAATACAGAAAACTGGATTAATTTCCCAGGACAACTGAAGAACAAATTTGTAAAGGGCATAATTAGTGCTTTTAAATATTTATACAAAGTTTTTAGATAATTAAGTCAACGTGTGCTTGCCAAAGCAGTCAGTTTATTTTCATGAACAAGAGTCCATCAGCATCCCTAGTTACATACCTGAATTTCATGGAATCTGTATCCCACTGCCAAAAGCAAACATTTCCATCTGCACCAGTAGAGACCATATATCGCATGGAGCCTTTCACCATTGGACTAAACTACAAGGGAAAAAAAAAAAGAGAGGTCAGAAACAAACAAAGATATTTAAAAATTATTTATGAACTTCTAAAAATGCTTGTGTGAAAAACAATAATACAAGATTTAAAGCAAAAGTGCTAAAGTGGTTGCTGAAAATGCTTCAAAAGTAACACCTCCTATACCCTAAGATAGGTGTACGTTGTAGATTTCAAATTATTGCATTATATAACAACTCATTCACTGCTTTGCTTTGGTACCTATTAAAAATTTTGTCAATGAATGAAGGAACTAGCAGACAGAGCACTAGAAAAAAAATGAAAGGAATTTTCACTAGATAGGCAATTCTATAATTCTATACAATTCTATAATTTAAAAGAATATGTGTTAAAAGATAGTTTGAGCATATGTAAACCAATGTCACATACAACTTTATAGGAAGTCCTCATAGATGCTTCTTTAGGACAGTTTTTCTTGAGGCACACAGAGATAACCTCTCAAAAAAAATTCAGATGACAAGTTGATAAAATCATTCATCAATTGCTACTACCACCAGCACTGGAATTAGCCATAAAAAGCTTACATTTCAATTGCTCTTACTAAGAACTGTTAAGCAAAAAGATCCAGCATACTACAGTGAGCATCAGAAATATGTTTCTTGCCAGAAAATAAATAAATGCCAAAGAAACTGCAAATATTAAGTCTACAATTGAAGGCAGCATCCTATCACTTCTCGCAACAGCCCAGCACTCTCCTCATTACGACCTCCTGTCATGTGTTTGCAGAGAGCAATGAGCTCTCCCCTCCACCTCCTCTTCTCCACATGGAACAGCCTCAGTTCCCTCATCTGCTCCTCAAAACACCTGTTTTAAATTGTTTTCTAACATCTTATACTAAGTACATTTGAACATTTGAAATAGCATAGTTTTAAGATTAAGAAAGATACCCATATCACAGAAGCTGTAAGAATCACATACTGCATCAGAATAGCAACACACATAAGCCCACATATTCTACCTCCAAGTAACAGACAAGAAGAGGGCACAGCATCACCCAGAAATTCTCTCCAGTTCCAACAACTCAAACATTACAGATAGCGCGCCTGGCGATTGCCCAGAAACAGCTTTCTCAAGAAAAATACTTCAAGAAAAATACATTGCTTTAACATCCGTGCAGTTTTTATGAAGTCATCAAGGTTATATTTGGGGGAATTTGGTACCAGTATTTTTTATTTCATTCATTACGTGAAGAAGATTGGTAGTCAGTGACTCAGGAACTCTGGGAGGCAAAGAACCTCTTTTTAATAAACAAGTTTCTCCTGGCTAATTTTTGACATCTATATTTAAATGTTCAAATTTCAACATACATACAATCACACAAAAGTAATTGTAGTTATGCAAAAGACAGTGAAATTCATTTTCCATTCACATGCTGTCTCTCACGAGAACCAGAACATCAGTTGCCTTGCAACATTTGGACATGAAAAACCAAGAGGAGCCCTTGTTAAACTACTTCTTAACCTAGCAACAGCAACCAGAGAATTAACAGAATGCGAGGCACAAATCTTCCTTTTCAAGACAAAATTAGATAGCCATATTCACACAGAGCTTCCACGCAAATGCGTTTCCCAGTGTCAGTAAGCAACCAAGGAACACGGTTCTTTCTCTACCAATACGATAGCTAGCTAATCTACAGGCAGCCCAGCAACTTAAGTTCTACTACTAAAGGTGACTCTCAATTCAGGTATAAAAAACTTTCTTCTTTTCCCCACAGCTGCTTCACATTTTCTTCTATTTCAGTACTTTCAAACCTTCCACATAAGTGAAATTTATCTTTGAGACTCATGGCCTGCCTGTTTCTCATAATTCTTTTACATTCTAGGCATTTCTACGCACTGA
The DNA here is from genome assembly GCA_037305975.1 of Chrysolophus pictus. Classification (NCBI taxonomy): domain Eukaryota; kingdom Metazoa; phylum Chordata; class Aves; order Galliformes; family Phasianidae; genus Chrysolophus; species Chrysolophus pictus. Next base: position 88,136,067 of record CM074576.1, on the reverse strand, counting down.
AGCAGACATAAATAGGTTACATATACAGTTCTCAAGGCCAAGAGGACTTTTTGTGACTTCAGCCACACACAAGAGTTTTCTAAAAACTCTGCCATCACTTAGTTGTCTGGCTGACCTTGTCGTATCCTGGCATGCTGATGCTGTGTAGAAGTGCCAAATGAATAGTAAGACAGAAGGAAAAAGACTCTGAAACATACAAGGACTACATTAAGCCAGAGCTAGAAACTTCACATTCTGTACTACTAGAACAAAATTCTACATTGTACTTAAGGACTCCTCTTTCCACTTATTTATATTTACCACTCCTTAACCATTATGCAAGAACTGATTTTAAGTTAGAGAATTTGCAGTACTTACTAACAGAAATAAAGTTAATACTTAGATATGTTGGAAGGAAGGGAAGCCATCCAGAGGGTTCTGGACAGGCTGGAGAAGTGGGCCCATGTGAACCTAACGAGGTTCAGCAAGGCCAAGCACAAGGTGTTGCACTTGGGCCAGGGCAATCCCCAGTGTTAATACAGACTGGGCAAAGATCTCCTTGAGAACAGCCTTGCAGAGAAGGACCTGGGGGTCCTGATGGATGAGAAGCTGGACATGAGCCAGCAGTGTGCACTTGCAGCCCAGAAGGCCAACTGTGTTCCAGGCTGCACTAAAAAAGGGATGGCCAGCAGGGAAAGGGAGGTGATTGTCCCCCTTTACTCAGCTCTTGTGAGCCCCATCTGGAGCACTGTGTCCAGGCCTGGGGCCCCCAGCACAAGAAAAAGAAGAGCTCTTTCTTGTCCGGAGTCCAGAGGAGGGCCACTAAGATGATCAGAGGGCTGGAGCACCTCTCCTATGAAGAAGGGTTGAGGGAACTGGGCTTGTTTAACCTGGAGAAGAGAAGACTCTGGGGAGACCTCACTGTGGCCTTTCAATACTTGAAGGGAGCCTATAAACAGGACGGGGTACATCCATTTGCGAGGGTGGATAATGACAGGACAAGGGGGAATAGTTTTAAACTAAGACAGGTGAAATTTAGGTTAGAGATCAGGAGGAATTTTTTCACTCAGAGGGTAGTGACACACTGGAACAGGTTGCCCAAGGAGCTTGTGAATGCTTCATCCCTGGAGGCATTCAAGGCCACGCTGGATGTGGCTCTGGGCAGCCTGGTCTGGTGGTTGGTGACCCTGCACATAGCAGGGGGGTTGAAACTGGATGATCATTGTGGTCCTTTTCTATGTTACTAGGTCAAGTTGCATAAGCTATTTTGAAAGCCTGCAGTTTTATTTACAAATTTTTATTTCTAATGTCCAAAGTGTTACATATTACTACAGTTACCTGTTGAATGCGACCTCTAATACCACACAAAGTATCCATTAATGACACTGAATGGAAGTATTAATCCAAAACATACCTGCAATGAGGTAATGGATCCCGTGTGCCCATGGAGGACAGCAACTGGTGCACAAGTTCTCAGACACCACACCCTGATCATCTTATCACAGCTGCCAGCTGCAATCATAGTGTTTTCATAATTGACAGCCATATCGGAAATTTCTGCTGAATGCCCACGTAATGTGGCAAATAACCGGCCATTATGAGTTGACCATATCTTTACCAGACAGTCATCTGAACCCTAGAAGGAAACGTTTAGATTAACAAAGTGTTTAAAAGACATTCTGGATAAGTTTTACAGTTTCACTTGGAGAACTTTTGTTCATTCAGAGTTTGGTACATTTATACATCTGTTCAAAACTTGACAAAGTTTTACTTGACAAAAATAAAGTTATAAGAAACAAAACATTCAATTACTGTTCAAGATTACACTGCAGTCATCACAAGTCTATCCCAGGTAAAGCAGAAAGTATGGACTAAATTTACCCGGGACATTACAATAAATTGCAACAGTCAATAAATGTACTACACTATACTGCAAAAGCAATTTCTCCTCTGTCCCTTCACAATGAATATGAAACATACCAAACACACAAGTACATCACTAAAGGAAGCACTTGCACTGATGTCTGTCCAGACTTTCACATTAAGTAACTACAATTTCTTACACACTTCTGACCTTTAATTACACAACATTGTTATGCTTAGCATTGTGATGAAGCTAATCAGTTGCACTTCAACAGCACAGACATCCACCTCTAGAAGTTTTAGCAAAGCCTGCATTTCAAACTTTTTCTCCTAGCATCCAACTATTGTTATTTTCAGATTCAGATTAATTTCAACTCACAGTGAATATTCTATGTCCCGTCCTATCGAATGCAACACAGTACACAGAAGAAAGATGGCCAAGAATACGCCTGTGCATCTTTACATGCTGATACATGCTTCCTGGAAATGAAGTACTGAACTTTGCATATCCAGTTAGCTGTCTTGCTCGATATACTTCCACTAGAACACAAAGAAATCAGAGAATTAACATTAATATGTAGAACAAGGTTTTTTTTAAAACATCATTTTATTTATCAGCTGTTAAGGTACTATTTGAGGATATCCTGAAAAAGTGACTTTCATACTGTATGAAATCAGATGCCTCTTTCTGAAGCTGCCTTATTTTTTTTTTTAAATGTGTATAGTAAGCAAGACAGCACTTTAAACTAGCTCAAATCCAAACTTCTGTCTCCAAATATAGAGAGCAAGATGTTACCTTTATTTTCCCATGGCTTTCTATGCATTAAATCATACAAAAGACCTATCCAGAAGCAAATTATTCATAAATGCTAATCTGCTGGTTTACCTACTTAATATATGGGTTATATAAAAGAGAAAGATCTCATCTAGAGGCTGCTATCACACTAATACTGTGGGCAGGCCTCTGTACCCACATATAAATAACTCCACTGAAGTCATGTAAAGTTCTCCAGATAAGCCTCCAGATCCAGTTCTGTGCACAATTTTCAATCATAATGAGACCAGTGTAAGATGCACATCGCACGCTTGTATCAATAGTGGTGAACTTCAGTAAAAGCATACCGAGATTTGGTGGTGTGCCATAGTTGACAGGAAATTCAGGAGGTCTTCCCCTGTGAAGAGCAGCAAATGCAGAGCCCTTCCAAACAGTGTTCCTGCAATCTTGAAAAATCAAGTGGAAGTTTGCCATAAATATAGGTTAAAAATGCAAGGCCAGCTGCAGTTTCAAAGCACAGTAATGAGCATAACAGTCAGTGGTGTCATACACAGTAGTGGAATAACTACAAAAATTGTAAGACCAGAAGTCCCCAAACGTATCATGAACAACACAGCATAAAAGAAAAGGAGAGAAAAAAATATTTTATATAGTAACAGTGGGAAAAAAAAAAAAAAAAACCAGTAAAAAAAAAGCCAACACAAAACCAAGAACACCAAGAAACCAAAGTCAAGCTTTTGACTAGTGATATCCCCACAGGTCACAGAACACAAAACTAAATTCTCACCTGGAATTCTGGTACTCATTTTCAGAATAAAGTATTTAAGATTAAGAAATATAAATACACATTGTTTTTATATATATCAAATTAATGGACAAGACAATCTCAAGATGTCTCTTCCAACGTTACAACTTGGTGACTCTTCTGTTTCTCACACAAAGTCATTTGGATACACTCATGCTAAAATCATTGCAATCCCAATTTTAAGTACAAAACAGTCACTGAATTACTCATAGCCCACCCTTTAAACCTAAGGCAGATAACCGAAAAACAAGTGAATCCAATAAATCAGTCCCACACCATAGTATCTAATTACCCAAAACTGCACAAATGCATGAACAAACACCTCTCTCCTGAAACATTCAAAGAGGGAAGTTTAAAGCCAAAACCTACTTTGTGAAAATCAAATAATCCACATGCTCTTGTACTGCCAACTACCCACTTTAAATAACAGAAAATGACTTTCTTTCTACAAATGTACAATGTACTAATTTTGATGGTGTTTGCATTAACCAAGAAAACTATCAAAATAAATGGTGTTACTGTCTCAGGTTTGCACTGAATACAGCACAACAGTTACCACAATTGAAAACCACATGGGCCAATCAATACACTATTCAGAATGTTGTGGATGTTGAAGAAGTAGTACTCGTCTCCTGACGGTTCATTTTATTGCAGTAACACTGAAAACAGGCAACATTCAGCAGCCTTAGCACTCACAATAATGGTGATTGAAGGAACTGGGGCTGTTTTGTCTGGGGAAAAGGAGGCTGAGGGGTGACCTTATTGCTTTCTTCCAATATCTGAAAGGTGATTGCAGTGAGAGTGGAGTTGGTCTCTTCTCACTGGTGACAGGATGAGAGGAAATAGCCTTAAGTTCCGCCAGGGTAAGTTTAGGTTGGATATCAGGAAACACTTCTTTACAGAAAGGGTGGTTAAGCACTGCAATAGGCTCCCCAGGAAGATGGTTGAGTCACCATCCCTGAATGTGTGTAAAATCCATTTGGATGTGGTGCTCAGGGACATGATTTAGCAGAGGGTTGTTAGGGTAGTATGGTTTGGTTCTGGTTGGACATGATGATCTTGAAGGTCTTTTCCAACCTGAGAAATTCTATAATTCTTGAGATGCAGCTTAACACTTCTCCAACAATCAGCACACTGCTATGCTATTAATACGCAGATTGATGGTGCCTTGGTTCATTAAACACAGTACACTTCATGAAAGCCCACTGCCTTCAAAACATTCCAAAAGTGTTAAGCAGATACTTAAGAAAATGTATCATATCCATTTCAAACAATAAACAAACCATACCTTTCGCTGTACGTAGCAATGATTGCCTTCCCGCACCAAGTAAGGAATTCACTCTCGAAATGCTGGGTGGTATCTCCTTATCCAGTATTGGGCCAATACGCTTGCAAATTTGTAATAAATGGTCTGGAGCCACATGCTTGTTGGATAGCACCTGACAGAATATTAAAGTTTTAAACACATGTATGGCACATCCTGAAAAAATGAATCTAAAAGCGTGAATATTTATAGAAGTATTTGGACAGCATCTAATATGCGTAAATTCAAATTACAAAACAAAAAAACAATCCTGTAAAGCTCTCATCTAGTGAATTCACAAGTGCTCTCCAAGAATGGGAGAGCTGTAGTAAAAAAGTAAGTAAAATTGCCTACCGCACATCACTATTTCAACCACAGAAAGTCCACAATATTCACACCTATGGCATCTGTTTGTGCAGCACCTTACGATGGGTGTCTCTACCTAACACACCCAATTATTTTTACTGATCAAAAGCAGGTCTTCAGAACTCAAGCTCGTGGAAAACTTTGTTGTTATCAAGCCTAAGAATTCATGCATCTACAATTTCAGTTGCACGTTACTTGTTAAGTGACTATCATCTAATGTACAAATAGGCTCTTTGAACGTCTACTACACAACACCAGACATCCTTAACTCCTTAAACCAAGGGGATCAAAACAATCACTTGTCCGTTCAGGAAGATCCCATGCCATCTACATTTAATATTCTAAAATAAGTACACCTCCACAACCACTTAGATGTCTCAGTCAAGAATAACTGTGCAGTTCTACGGTTTAGAGCTTTCTTTTTTTTATTCCTCTTCCCCAGGAGATGAGTAAACAAAAAATCCTAATCAAATAATGAAGTTAATCGCAATAGCACAGAAACTAAATAAAGTTTACACAGACTTGAGTAAAACAAAGCATCGGTATCATAAATTTACACTCCAGGAAGGTGCAAATCAGCAGGTACAAATGGACCCATGCCAACTTGACTCTCTGATCCAGCCACAAAAGAACCAGTCGGAGCCAAAAGTTGTACTGCTGCTTCAGCAGTGAGGCCATTTCCAGCCAACACACCCAAGAAAAGCAAGCAGGTCCACAACAACAGAGGTATGCGGCCTCCTGCCCACAGCGCTCAAAACTCAGGCAGAACTAGCTCATGCTTATGATGCCATTCCCTCAGCCTAGTGACTGAACTTCAGTGAGAGAAGTCTCAATGCTGCTGATCTCATCACCAGAAGAATGGGAATAAAAATACTGTACTGTGCCACGTAAGAGCTGTTAAACAATGCTGCCCAAATGTAAACTAAGTAACAAGAACATAATTTAAGCAATAGCCTAACATGTTCTAATAACAATCCAAGTAACTACAAAGTTTTGGGGGCACAGGTTGTATCCTGATAGAAGCAGAACAGCTGGAAATATTAGTGAAAGAAATAACATCCCTACACAGTCAAAGGTATTTCAGCACATCAGCTCCAAACGCTTAAGTTTGATTACGATAAATTATTTGGTAGAAAAAAAATTACAAGGAGGCACTTTCTTATCCTTTCTTTCTAAATTCTGCCTCTTCAGCTGGCACAGAGTAGTAACAGACAAGGTATTTAGGGCAGAAAATTCAGCATAACCTATGTCAGGTCTTATAAGCCCTTCTGCTTGCACACCACCATCAGGAAGCTTACATTCTAAATGCAACCACTGACGGAAGCACAGTGACCAAACCAAGCACCTTTTTAAAAGTAGCTTCACTCATCTTTTAAAAGGAACAGTTAAACTGTTTCTCCAACTCAACGATAGACAGAAACAACTGCACCACAACTGCTATTTGTTTGCATCACTGCAGATTCAGTGATACCAGCTCAACAAGAAGTTCCCAAAGCCCCTCAGAAGACAGATTCCAAATATTCTGAAATACTACTGCCCTGTACAGATACTTCTTTTAAATTGGGTAGGAAAAAGAGAGAGGGGTGGCACATGCTTAAGAATTCATTTGACAACCTGAAATGCACACGGAAACCTGCGCTGAGGTTAGAAGAACCCACCCTTCTACAAGTACCATCACTTTTTACCAGAAGAAAAGCTCAAAGAAAAATAATGATGAAAATAAATAAAGACCTTTTAAACGCAATGCTACTTTCACATTTGCTAAATTCAAGTCAGAGCTTGACAACATTCCTGTTTAGCAAGACCTGGCCTTTTGGTGACTTAAATAATTCATTTAAGACCTCATTTGCTCTCCCAACCACACTGACAAATGAAAGAAATGCAACACGGTTTACCACCTGAAGCAGCACTTAAATTAAGAAAGCGTTCTTTTAAAAAGTGTCATTCTCTCTACACAGATACCACCTTGAGACATTTAGATGTGACACAGGAGGTACAAGGGCTACAACTACAGCATTCAGAGACTGACAGGTAAGGGAGCTGCCTGTTAACCCTGCATGCCCCAATTTTAGGGGCTGTCAATACATCAGTGGCAGACTGTTTAATGGAGTACGTGCCGTGCGGTGGCCACAGCTGTCTTAATACCGTTTAGAGCAGCGCGCAGCCACAGAGAGCACTCACAAGAACCACAACCACCGATTTCGGAACGGCGATTTCATTTCCTAATCCGCTGCAGGGGAGCGATGAAGGAAGCCGACCAGAAAATCATTACCGTCCAATCACAACGCTCCTAACAAGCTCGCCGACGGAACTCCGCACTGAAAGCCGGCTGCGGGTTGGCTGCTGCCCGCACGCAGGCGGCGGCGTGCACCGCCGCACCGCGCCGGGCTCCACCTCTGCTATGTAAACAATATCCCAACGTACGGCGCGGCCGGGGTACGGACCGCCGGGGGAACCCCAACGGAGCGAACCCCAACGAAGCGAGGTTGGGGAGACGAAGAGCCGGGCCCGCTTTACAGAGAACGTGCCCGGCGCCAATGTTACCGTCCGAGCCAAAAGTTTTTTAAAAAGAGAAAGTCTCACCAGTTCTTCGTAACTTCTATAATGCTCATTGCCTTCCCAATCCAACCTTTTAGGAAGCAGCTAAACCGAGAAAAAGAGGAGAGAAGAAAAAAACAAAAAAAATTAAAGGTGAAAAGGAAGGATTCCATCAGCACGAGGCGCGCTGAGGGGAGGTCCGGGCACCCCGCAGCGCTCAGGCGGGGCTCTGGGGGCGGCTCACGCACCTGGTGCTGCTCCAGCTCCTGCACCAGCACCTGCGGGGACACACAGCGCGGTCAGCGCGGCCGTTGGCGCGCACAGCCCCGGGCTCCCTTCCCTTCCTTCCCTCCCGCCCGCCCCACGCACTCACCCGCAGCGTCCCGCGGCACGGCCCGGTGCTGAGAAAGCGGGCGATGAGGAAGTAGAGCTCTGCGGGAGAGACGGAGGGAGACAGACGGGAGTGAGCGAGGCGGGGGCCACGGGGGCGGCTGTAATCCATCGCCGCCCTCGAGAAGATGGCGGCAGGGAGCAGCGGCCCGCGGCCCGCCGCCGTTACCTGACTCAATGAGCGGCGGCGACGCGCCGAAGCCGGAGGAAGCCGAGGACTCGGCCATGGCGGCAGCCGCGCTCAGGACTCGGCGGCGTCTGAGGCGGGCAGGGCCCGGCCCGGCATAGCCCTGTCAGCGCGCCCCTCCCCCGCGCCCCCCCGCGCTCTCTCTCTCTCTCTCGCGCTCTCTCTCTCGCATCCGCGCGCGCCGCCCCCCGTCGGACGCCTCTCGCGCTCCGGCTCTCCCCTCCCCCTGCGCCGCCGCTCAGCGCAGCCTCAGCGCCTCCGCCGCCATCGCCGCCGCTCCAAGTGCCACGGCGCCGCCGCCGCCACCTGCGCCCTGCGCGTTCCCGGAGGGCGGGGGAAAAAAGTAGTCCCCCGGATCCGGGAGTCTCGCGGGGACAGCTCGGCGGGGAGAGGGAGCGGAGAGCGCGGAACCGCGGTACTACGTGCAGCGAGGGCGGCGGGGCGGCGAGAGGGAAGCGGGGAGAGAGCCGGCGGAGGACGGAGATTTCGGGCGCGGAAGGATTACGCGAGGAGACAAGCGGTGATGGAACGAGTGTGGGCGGGGCCGCCCCGTGCGCCGTCACGGGCAGAGTTGGGGCCGTCCGAGCAGCTTCGGTGAGGTGCGCCGGGGGCAGGGGGCTGTCCGGCAGCACAGGCACAACGCGATAAACAGGCACTGTGCTGCTATACAGCCCGTTCGGCCGCTCGTGGGAGTGCTGCCGCGCAGACTGGTGTGGAGCTGCCCCCTCCCAAGCAGCGCACGGATCGCAGAGGTTGGAAACCGCCGTGCTCACTGCCCGCGTCCCTCAGTGCCGCAGCCACGCGGCTCTTGAACACCTCCAAAGGCGGTGGCTCCACCGCCTCCCTGGGAAGCCTGTGCCACTGCCTCACCGCTCTCGCTGAGAAGAATTTTTTTTTTTTTCCGAATATCCATTCGGAACTTCTCTGGTGCAACTTGAGGCCATTCCCTCTTATCCTATTGCTGTTACGTGAGAGAGGAGGCTGACCCCCACCTCACCACAAACTCCTTTGCACTCCTTGCACGAACTCATTGCACTCTACAACTTCCTGAAGGGAGGCTGCGATGAGGAGGGGTTTGGCCTCTTCTCCCAGGCAACAAACAGGACCCGAGGAAATGGCTGCAAGTTGCACCAGAGGAGATTTAAATTAGACATAAGTAGGAACTTTTTCTGTCAGAGAGTGGTCAGGCACTGGAATGGCTGCCCAGGGTGGTGGTGGAGTCGGTGTCCCTGGTAGTGTTCAAGAGGCATCTTGGATGAGGAGCTACGAGTATGGTTTAGTGCTTGTGGTAGCAATGGTGATGGGAGCACAGTTGGGCTAGATGATCTTGTAGGTCATTTCCAACCTTGTGATTCTATGATTCCTCTCAGGTGGCTGTAGAGAGTAACGAGATCACCCCCTGAGCCTCCTGTTCTCCAGACTAAACAACCCCAGTTCCCTCAGCTGCTCCCAATCAGACTTGTCCTCCAGACCTTCAAGCACATCTGTGTGATTAGACCACCTCACAGAAATGTGTTTTGAAAAGTAAGGTTCTCCTTATGTGAATCATGCTATATGTAAATCTGAAGTTTAACGGTCACTCCATTCCTTAGTCACACTGACCAAAGGTACCTCATGTTGTAAAAGAAACCCATGAGACCCGCATATAAATTCCACTCCCATTCTCCACCTGCATGACTGGCACCTGGTGCTCATACACACCCTTCCTCATCTTCCTTGTAGCTTAAGTGCTTGGGTTTTTTCTTTTTCTTTTCTCCCCCCCTTTACTTGTCATTTCAAGCTCTGTGGAGAAATATACTATTATTTCTTCTACACTTCCATCACCATAACCGTACTCTTTACAGACTTCAACTGCTAAGCTTGAAATTAGACTTCCTTAAGTGGACCGCTTATAATGACTAAACAGTGCTTCGCTCCTTTTCTTCCTTTCTCATAATATGCCCCACCACTAGTTATCTTTACAGTAAAAGCTAAGAGAACCCTTTCATGCCAGTTTTCACATGATTCAGCTCTGATGAAACAAGCACTGACAGATGTGAAAGGTCTTCCTGTCTATTGCAGAATGAGAAGTCATAGTTGAATCACCTCCACTTCCTACAGAAACACATTTCATTCTTTACTGCATCAACACCAGCTTGTACTGCTCAAAACAAACCAGGGCTTCTGTGCTCCTGACACAATCGCCTCTCTTTGCTTTTTTCAATATGAGCATTTCCATCCTGTGAAAGATAAGGTGTTGCTGATTTATCCATAAGTCCCTTCGCTTGCAGAATAAAATGAGGGATGGCTTTTTGTCTCCAAGAATAAATTACTTGGGAATTACTTAAGAGTGTCTGCCTTAGAGATGAGGTGTTGAAGTCAACAGCGTCTCAACACTGGAGACTCACAACATGTGAGAAGCAGGCATTCAGTACAGGTATAAGGTTATTTTGGAATACTTACTGGCAACATTATTAGTCATTGAACTGGTATTTCTGATTTGCTAAAAACACACACAAAAAAGAAACAGCACATAAGCAGCTGTGTCTCCCTACTACAAAAATAAGCGGTCAAATAAGGTAACTGAGGGAAGAAGAGGTATAGAAAAAGTGACAAATTTAGTTCAAGTCTTTAAAAATATCACAGAATTTGAAGTCAAAGCCAGGTGCATTCTGCTCAGAACACAGCTGTGGTGGGACAGGACCAGAAGCACATTGTGAGCCAGTGTTGAAAGACATCCTCTATTATAAGTTAAGGAAAACCTAAACATTTCTTAAGTATGTAAGATGGAAAAATGGTAAAATGCTGTATCATATGAAAGCATTTGAGGAAGTGCTTCAATGAAAGCATTCTTTGAGAAAGTAAGTTAGAGGTGAAACTTTGATGTCTTCAGAAGAAACTATTAAGTTGATGATGGCACCAAAGTGAAGAGGAAGCAGCTGCTGTATTTGCAGGTGTTGTATATGAGCATAAAAAAATTCTCATTCAAGAGGAAAAAGAAGAAACTTGCTTTTTGATCTTGACTCCTCCCAAGCCAAGGCTGACAGTTATCTGACTGGCATCAAACAGACTGATCAGATAAAGCTGTGTACATGCTGCAATATGGCAAAATAAAATGTGTGGGGGGGAATCAAGTGCACTCTGGGAGAACTGAAATGATACAGTAGGTCTCATTTTTTTCTTTAAGTAACATATACTTAGTATGCCCTCTTCTCATGAAAGGCTGTTAAATCTTAACAAAATTGATTATTTTTTTCTAAGAGTATCAGGCCAGTTTTGTGCTACACGAATGAGCTCTCAGCATGGTTTTACTTTTATTTGAATCCATGCTCTGTCAACTTGCATATCTATATAGCAGGCACAGCTGCTCACAGCAGGCTACACTCATGTAGCAGCTCACCTGCACAAAAAAGAAAGTTTTCTTCTTCTTCCCTCACAGCTCTTGGCCAAATTCTTACACTCCTTATCTTCTGTGGGTTCCATTACATAAACTCAGCTGGCTGCTTGAGAAGTTCACAGTCCAGGCTCATTTTATTTTGTGCATTATTTACGCACACAAATGCTGAACAGACAAAAATATCTGGTGCTTATTAAGTTTGTTTTTTTAAAAAGGTACCAAAAGCAGCAGTACATTACCAGCTCTCGATCAAGAAATCCAGATAAGACTACAATTACAGTTTCCTACTTGCTGCTCACCCCTGCATTACTACCTGTAGGTAGCACAGTTTTTAACAACATAAAGAATACAGTTAAGAATCAAAGCCAGTGGGTATTTATTCACTGCTTTCCAACAGAAGCACAAGTTCAATGACTGCACCTCCTTATACTCTGAGTTGTTGTAGTCAATACAAGAGAATGTTTCTAGAGCTTTCTTAATCAAGATTTATTTGGCTTTTGTTTGGTGATCACAGACACTACAATTTTACAATTGTTCTTATTCACATAGTTTCTTTTTAATATAAAAACTATAATTTTATTTTTTTCTAAGCCTATTTCAAATATTTTTCATTTGGACTTTGTAGACAAGCTCTCCTTCAAAACTAGATGTGAAGTACCAGCTGACATTCAGTCTATCAATCAGAAACTTTTACCTATTCAGTATTTAAAGATAAAAGTTTCCAGTCTTTTACGTAGCAGTTACAAAGTTGTTGGAAAAAATAAGCCTACACCTACCAAAAATAACTTTGTCACAGATATACATTACTGGTCAAGAAATCCAACACTAGGGAGCAGTTCATGAGATAAGCAATTCTACTGATGGTACAACCAGAGATAAATAACTAAAACGTTAAGACGTTCTCAACGTATTACAAGTTCCGACGTCTGTGTTGCGCTTCATTTAATAGGATAGAAAAACTCTTCCTCCCAATCTATGGAACGAGAAGCCGCATTAAGACTTCAAAAAGCCTCTCCATTTTTTAACATCCCATTAATTTCTGGTTTCATAGAAAACAGACAACCAGTACGTGATTTTACCACTTAAAAAATCATTTATACTTATCTAAATATGTAAAAAAATGGATTGAGTTGGGATTCTCTCCTTTTAAAAACGTGTTTTTTAGAACTACTAAAAAACTTGCATTTACAAAATAGTCGATAAAAATATTCCTCTGAATTGTACAAGAAGAAAAGTATAAGGATCACCAATTAAGGACTTGGTACCAGATGTTATTCAGACTTCACTTCTTCTTTCTCTACTGCTGCATCAGGTGCTGGGGTCTGAAAAAGAAGAGGGGAAAAAAACAAACATTTCAACGCAAAAAGTTTCAAAGTAATGCAGATATTTAGTTCATAGTATTTTTAACGCACACATTAGGCAAGCTGACATACAGAACAACTTGTGACTTGCTTCTATATGGCATGCTTTGTAGTCTTAATAAACTGGAACTATGGTGTGCTTATTTCTCTTGGATAACGCTTAACGCTCTACTAAACTCAAGTTTTCCCAAAAGGGCTTTTATCAGCTCAGGTGTAGCAGTATGGATTTCAGAATGTTGATATAGTACTACTCAATATACACTTAAAACATTTTTTAAGAAAAAAAATGTTTCAATAATTACTGCCTTACTGAAATAAATAACCTAACAAGCTGAAATATAGTTTAAAAAGAGGAACTCAATATAAGCATTTAATTTCATTATCCTAAAGGTTTACAGAACTACCAGAAGAATATTCTGGTTAATTATAGCAGTACCCAGTCAGAAACCCTAACACCTGCTAACTGTCCTTACCACCACCTATGAGAACCTTTTTGAAGGATGAAGTACAGGAGCCTCCACCCCCGAGGCATTATGCTCTTTTTAACATAAGAATTCACTGCATTTTCATGAGATACTGAAATATTATATTAATTCAGCAATTTTGACTGGTGTGACCAACCTGAAGATGTGTTCTCAAAATCATCATCCATTCCTTAGATTTACATCTCCTTTAACTGGTATATTAAATAAACTACAGGTGAAAAATATTGCCAAATTTAGCTTTCTCTGGCATTACCAAAATATCACGTACACAAATGGAAAAAACAAATTCTGCAATGTTAATACGCTGATAGAACCACATGTGAACTTAAGCCTACCAAAGAATTCATATTTATAGCACAACTTAGACACAAAAAGCATAAAGTCTGCAAATAAAGAATGTTAATCCAAAGTTGTCTTGCCCACTCAAGTATCACTCTGTACCTTCCTTACCCAAGAAAACCACTGTCTACCTAAAAGTACCTAAAAGCCCAATATTCTTTTCCCTTGTTGAAAATACATTTGCACAACATGAAAAAATATATTTTTTAATTTAAAAAAGAAAGCAGGAAAAATAAGTCATATTTAGATTAACAAATCCTATGATTATATGATCAAACTCAACTGATTAACTGAAATGAGCAAGCCAGTCAATAATGCAGTAATTTTAGAGTAATTCTAAGCATGTTACTACACGAAAGCTGGATTTATCCAATTGTTAACAGCTCACCAAACAGGAGGCACTGCCTCCCTCAACAAATCTTGTTCTAAGATGATGCCCACCTCCCAGAAAGAAAAGCAGGGTGAAGGATGTTTTTATTTAAATGATCACTAAGTACAAAAAACTTCAGCAATACAGTCATTTTAGCAGAGTATTACAACCAAGACTGATTTGACCCATTTCTCAACAACTATCAGTTGTTCTTGTACTTCTTTTCCCTGCTCCCTTTGTGAGCCTTACCAGCAGGCTAAACAGCTCCTCGCTGAAGGATGTTATCCTGTACTGGGGTTTGGGTAAGATTTTCACCGTTTTCTTTCATATCAAGGACTGTTAGCACATCACTGCAACTCTTTTGAGTGCAACCAGAATTTCCCTGGTTTATCTACTAATATTTCGATAACCAACAGTTTTCTTTGCACAGAAATAGATTCTAGTTTAAGAACTATCTACACTTCTAACAGTTGTATATTTAAACTAGTTACAGTAAGTTATCCAGCTGTTTTAGACCAAAGAATACAACTTTACCTCCTCATTTTTAGTTTCTCCATTTTCCGCAGGCAAGTTGTCCTTTATCTGCTCTTGGTTTGTCTCTTCAGTCTGTTTTCCTTTAGGCCCCTTTTTCCCCTTTGACTGAGCTTTCTTGTTCTCAGATTTATCCTACAATTAAATGAAATAAATTCATATAGCCTACAATGTAAATTTTGAAAGTAATTAAACAAAAACAAGATGGACTTGGCAAACACCAAGAGCTAATACATATATACTTCCCTGAACAGCACATATTATAAATATGTTATGCTCACAGAATCTAAGATCACTCTATTACACGGTAACTAAAAACACTGCTTAAGAGTGGTGCAAACCCATCAGAAAAACCTATCAGAGACAAAAAACAATAGTAATTAATTCCAGTGGAGAGTCAGAGCAATTTGTCATATGTGGTTTAATCTCTTGTGACAGATTAAAAAAAATTAACAAGAAGTACAAAATCCATCAATGAAGTCATTCCACTTTGTAAATACCAAACACTTCAGGCTCATTTTATCTTTTGTATTGACAGGTAACTTATCCTAAATAGATGAACAACTGCAGGTATCATTTTCAGCACTCCTTTACCAGTATCTCAGTCACATCTTCTGCACCTGGCATCTCTGTTGTTAAATGGGTTGGAGAAAAGCATTTGCTCAAGAGCTATTTTATTATAAAAATTTAACATATCTTCCCAAACATTCCACACAGCAACCAAGTACTACAAAGATCCAGCTGATCCAAGTGCTTATAAAACACCTACATCAATCTTAATTGATGCCCAAGTAGTTTTTGACAAAATTAGCACTGATATTTACAGATACTAACAAAAGTTTTCAATAAATGACAAACTACGACACCTCTGGGCAGATACAATCTGTGTTAAGAATGTAATCTATTTATACCTCTAAGCAGACAACTACTGTAATTACCTACCTTAAGACGTATCTGATCTCATTAAAAATAGCGTGCATTTCATGTCTGTTTTTCAGTGTATATCCTACTATATATCCTGTATACCCTAATTTACTGTCTCTGAACTAAAATTTACTGAGAAAAAAAAAATCATTTTGTTTATTCTATGTATTGTAGAAACACGCACTTCTGATTATTATGAGAAATCACCATGCTGCATGTATCCATTTGTTTTCACTCCAAGCGTTCATCCTCACAAAAAACAAACAAATAAACAAAAAGCAATCACCACCACCAAAAAACACCATCAGGTTACTGTACTACCATACATAAGCAACCTTCTGATACGTATTTAAATACATTACCTACTGTATACAAATGCGCGTGCAAATTATTATCTTCACAATAATACAATTCTGTGAAATTCTGTGATTACTAAGCATTAGTTCTAAGTGCTTTACATCACTGCATGCAAACATGCAGTAAGGAATACGACATGTAGAGGGTGCAATGTGAAACATAAGTGAAAAAATGCTGAAACATCAGCAATGTTGTCACTGTCCACAAAATATTAGAAACGCTTTTCTCCCATGTTTAGAAAGTATTTATTATTTTTAGTGCATAGGGGGGGGAAGGGGGCTAAGATAAGATAGAATGTACCTGATGAAAGAAAAAAAAAAAATCACACAAAAAAGTTATGAATGTGAGTACTCAATATTACAAATCCAGATAATGAGCAACTTCACAACACGTAGACTTCTGGTATTTTCAAAATATTAGTCAATGAGATGCATCATGCAGACACTTGGGGGGGAGAGGGGACTGGTACTGAAACAAAATTAGAAAACTTCCCCAAATTCTTAGGCTTAAAACTGAGAGAACGAAAGCACACTCATGTTCAAACCACTGGATCAAAGGTGTGTGTAGCATGGCTAAGGAATTATTGAAGTGAAAACATAAAAAACTCTGCAAAGCACCTTATCTTGCTGCCTTTGAAATGATCTTAAGCCATACAATCGAAGAAAAAAAGAGACAAATAAGACCCAAATGCTTGTAACCACACAGAAAACAAAAACACATACACTGCATACACTGACATGCCACCGGATATAGACTCTCTTTAAAAAAAAAGAATGCTGCCCACACAGCCCCCTCCTCCCCTCTTCCCCATCGCCCCCAGGCTCTCACCTTCGCCGCCAACGCCTTGGCTTTGGGCTCCGCTTTGTCAGGCGCAGGCTTCTGAAGAGAAAGCAGAAGCAGAGCTCGGTTCAGCTGCAGACACAACATCCCCCGCCCCGCCGGTGCCGGCCGGTACTCACGGCGGACAGCCGCGCCGATCTCCTCTTCGGTACTTCCTCTGCAGCCTCCGCGCCGCCGGCGGCCACCTGCCAACACAAACGGCGCGCGTCAGACGGCGCATGCGCGGCGCGCAGAGGCGGGCCAGCTGACAGCACGTGACGCGGCGCTCGGCCCGCCCCTTCTCTCCGCCGCCGCTTTCGGATGGCGAGCCTCGGCCGGGCGCCCGTCGCGCGCCGCCGAACCTTCCAGACGACGCCGCTGAGGAGAGCGGCGCTGCCCGGCGCCGGCCCTCTTCGGCGCGCTGCCCCGCCGGCGATTTCAGCCGGACGCCGACAGCCATTCCCCTCGTTCCCCTTTTCTCCTCGTCCCCCACGCTCAACGTCTCCGCTGTTCCCCCCGCGCTTCACCTTTCTCTTCGGCATGGCGAAGCGCGCGGCGGCTCCCGCCCGACTTCTGCTGTGTGCTGAGTGCCTCACCGCCGGGCGCTGCGGCCGCTCTCCCGCCCGCCGCGCTGCGCAGGGAAACCGCCCCCCCCCATCCCAGCAGCGCCAGCGGCGCCGCAACAGGATCCAGCCGGATTGGCGGGGGAGAGGCGGGGCAGGGGGGCGACGCGCCCCGCGCTCGGCGGCGGCAGGCAGCGCCGCCTCCCGCGGGGTCAGCGGCGGGGCGGGGACGGCGCTGTGCCTTCCCTCACGGCGGGGCGGGGCGGGGCCTCACACCTAACCACCGCCCGCGCTTAGGTGTGAGGCCCCGCCCCGAGGAAAACGGCTCCGGATTGGCCGGCCGTCGTCACGTGGCGGCACCTGTCTCCGTTTTCCCTCCACGCGCCTGTCCGCGCGTGCGCGAAGCATGGCGGAGAGCGGCGCCTGGCTGCTGGTGCTGAGCGCTGTGTTCCTCTGCAACGCGCTCAAGATCCTGCTGCCTTCCTGCTCCTCCATCGTGAGTGACGTCAGCGCCGCGCCCCGCTCCGTCTGGCGGCCGTTAGTAGCGCGGGGCCGAGCAGGGGCTGAGGGGAGGGCTTCGGGCTGCTTGGGGGGGAGCGCGTCTCTATTATCTTAATGCTTTTGAGACATGGGTAAGATGCCGCGCTGGAATGATCGCGGCTGTACGTCAGTACGGCGCTTGCTGTGTTTCTAAGAGTTCAGGCTAGGCAGTCTGTAACAGAGAGGAATGATGCTCGGTTTCTGAGCTACGTGTTGTTGGTGAGTTCCGAAACTGGGCTCGAATAAATAAGCTTGCCGCGTGTGGTGTGATTCCAGGAACTGAAAGTGATGGCGAGAACAGTGATGAAAAGGACTGTATCCTTATCCCTGCTGTGAGTATCAGATGTCTGTGATCCATGCAGCTCATAATGAGGAGAGAAGGAAGGAAAGTTTGTTTCTTAGTTGAGAGAGCGTGATATCTTTTCATTTCTAGAACTTCTTGCCAATATAAAGATTTCCCTATGCCTTGGTGAAAGGGGATGGTGTCCTGGCAATGCGAGCCTTTGAGTGTGTACACAGGAAACTGCTTTATACATGCTAAAATCAGCTGAATTCTGGGGAAATTACTGGTATTATTTCTTTACCTTTAAGATATCCAAGTTGCTACAAAAGGATGCGGAGCAGGAATCCCAAATGAGAGCTGAAATTCAGAACATGAAACAAGAACTCTCAACCATTAGCATGATGGATGAGTTTGCTAGATACGCCCGTCTGGAAAGAAAGATTAACAAAATGACTGACAAGCTTAAGACTCATGGTAGGTATAATGTTTATTCCCTACTCTTTCAGTTCCTGAAAAAAAACCAGCTAATGTTTTTCCAGGAATGTTTTCAGTTTTAAGTACATTACTTCAACTTTCTCTATCTCCTTTTACCTGTCTTCTTTTTTTCACTCTTGCCATCCCCCTCCCCTTTTTTTTTTTTTAATTAATTTCTGATTGTGCGTGGCTCTGTATACATTGGTAAGGGAGTAAGTTAGGTATAGTATTTTCTTACAAGGAATTTTCTTGACCTTCTCTGTATGATATATTTATTCTTTTTTAGTGATGGTTATTACTGAATCCAGTCTTTAATAATTTTGCAAAGTTCTCTGCCTTTAATGAAATTAGTAATATAGTAAGGCTGCATATCTTAATTGGGAAAGGATGAATTGCTGGATTGGAGCTATTTGGTTGTTGTGCTAGAAGATGCTATTGGGAAAGTGTTAATGTGGAAGGTAACTAGATGAGATCATTACTGTCTTTTTGCAATCCTATTTGACCATATGCAGTGGCTCCTATGATAAAACTGTACTGCTTTGTCTCTGTTAGGAATATGCATCATCTCATGGTAGAGAATGCACATAAACCTTTGGCGCTAGACTTTTTGCTTGTCTGTCCAAACTCACTCACTGAACTTAAAAAGACAGGAGAATACCTGCTTTGTCTGCCTTCTCTGTGCAGAATGATCAGATTTTTCTGCACTTGTTTAGAGAAGGGACAGTCTTTACCACTGGCAGTTTTGGATTGTTCTCATTAGCATTATTCTTAATTTGTACTTTCAGTTAAACTAGACAACAATATTGCTTCAGAAAAATTTAGGCCACCATTGTATTTGAAGATGTGCTTCCTGTCATCTTTGAGCTGTTCTGTATTGGGCTGGGGGTACTGCTGGAGGAAAATAAGCATGAGAATTTTCAATATTGAATCTGACCAACAACATTCAATGAGTGAATGGCTGTGAATAGTCTTAACCACGTTCTGAGTGAAATGAGGCAAAAAGCGCAACTGCTGAAGCCATCGTTTTCCCCATTTGTGAAAGGGAAAAACATATGTTATGCTTCATCTAAAACAGATTCTTAAGTTAGCAACCACGTTGACTGTTTTCATTTCAGAACAGCATTCTTGATTACATGTGACTTTTCTGCCTAAGATATCAGAGTTTTGCAACTTTCCACAGTACTGTTACCGTAAAACTGTAGAACCTAGCTCTTCATTGCTTTCACAATAAGTTATCTTGAAGAGATATTTTTGGACAAGTGTAATGATGTTTAGTGCCCTGATTTGAAGACTAATAATATTAATGAATTGCTACTTTTCTATAAGTATAAATTACCGTTATAAATAATGCGGAGTAATATTATTTTTCTTTTAACAGTGAAAGCACGAACTGCCCAATTAGCCAAAATAAAGTGGGTTATAAATATCGTATTCTACATCTTGCAAGTAAGTAAATCTTTTATTAGGGATACAAAATCTTTTATTAAGGATACAAAATTGAGGACTAAATCCTCAACAGTGTGACAAATCTCTTTTGCGTTTATTATAGTTTTTGCGTTTTATAGTTTATTGACTAATGATTAGTTGCATAGGTATTTGGCAGCCCAGTGACACAATGCACACCAAACCAGAACAGTTTCTTGGTTGTAGAGAGATGCAGCCGATAGGGTCTGGTTATTGTGAATGAAATGAGCTTTGAATTTCATGAATGCTTTATTTTTTTTCTGGTATTGAGATGACAAGATAGGAGTTTGTTTTACCTGTTTCTTTTTGGTTTGTTTTTCATATATGTGGCAGTGGACCCAGGAAAGTTCTGATACATAATATATGTATTTTGCTTGTGTTTCTGAAAACATAAAATGTTCCTCTGCTGTGGATGCAAATTTCCATATAGAGCTGCCACATATCTCCACACAGTGCCTCCCTCACCAGATTGTTGCTTAGGCTTGATGCCAAATAATTTTTTTGCCAGTAAGAAGAGTGCTCAACCTGAGACTATATTTTGGGTGATGTGAAAGCTAGTTGGATTCTTAGCAGGCAAGGGTTATGTCTAAAAACAGTCATCAGAATGTAACAATCTGTATTATTACCACTTTTATTTATGCTAGATTTGAACCAATCTCAAAATAAAGAGGTAATTTCCAGCTACTTCCTGCTAACCCTTGTTGTCTGTAAAGTTAAGGTCATATCAAGCCTAAAAATCTTTTGTATTTTTTTCAGAACAATGTAAAATAATAAGGATGCTATTCTCTTTAATTTAGAATGTGAGATGTACTGTTCCAAAACATCGTTGAAAATATACTTTGTGTGTTGTTATTCAAACTAACAAAAACTTTCATTCTAGGCTGCCCTGATGATCTCTCTCATTTGGAAATATTATGCTGAACCAGTTACAGTTCTTCCAAGCAAATGGCTTGCACCATTGGAGCGCTTGGTAGCCTTTCCTACAGGTGTGGCAGGTAAGAGCTGTGTGTGTGGTAGAAAAAATGCATTTTCCAAGTCTGTGCAGTTGATAAGAATGTAATGATAGAGTACATGTGGATGAAGAGCACAGCTTCTGTATATTTCTTAACAGTAAAATGGGGAGTTTCAGACATTTTCATATGTGATTAGCTTGTGTTTAATGAACTCACAGTGGACAGAGATATTCATCTTTATTAAATCTTCCCAAACAGAGCAGTTTTATCTTAATATGGAATACACCCTTGGGAAGGTTTCAAATAAGAAATATTTTCATAGAATCATAGAATCACCAAGGTTGGAAAAGACTTAAAAGATCATCCAGTGCAACCGATCACCTATTACCAATAGCTCCCACTGAACTATGTCCCTCAACACCACATCCAGTCTTTCCTTGAACACCCCAAGGGTCACTGACTCCACCACCTCCCTGGGCAGTCCATTCCAGTGCCTGACCACCCTTTCTGAAAAGTAATACTTCCTAATGTCCAGCTTGAATCTCCCCTGCCGTAGCTTGAAACCATTCCCTTTGGTCCTATCACTAATGACACGAGAGAAGAGGCTGACCCCCAGCTCACTACAACCTCCCTTCAGGAAGTTATAGAGAGCAATGAGGTCTCCCCTGAGCCTCCTCTTCTCCAGGCTGAACATTCCCAGCTTCTTCAGCCTTTCCTTATATGGCCTGTGTTCCAGACCCCTCACCAGCTTTGTTGCCCTCCTTTGAACATGTTCCAGGGCCTCAATGTCTTTTTTAATTAGTTTGAAATAGTAGAATTGGGTTCAAAAATATGCAAATACTTATGGGTCTGTATTACCTATGCATGCTTCTTACACTACTATGAAACTTCACTACTTTATAGCTCTGGGATGATTGAGGGACATTCTCTTCCAGTTGGCATTCTGTTCCCACCTTTTTTTTCCTCATTGCACTTCTTTACCTACTCAAACCCTTTTCTTCTGGTTAATGAATTAATGATAAGAAGGTTATGACAGATTATGTTTCTGAGTGAAATGTGTGCTACCTGTATTCTAATTGCATAAATAAGCAGGATGATAGGACAGTGCAGCATGGAAATGTACCATGAAGACAAAATGCTGCTGGTGAACCTTCATACTAGGCTTTTTAAGTCTCAGCTGCCTTAGAGTAAACTCCAAATTACGATGTTGTCTTACCATCTTTAATAGCTGTTGAGAGAACGCTTTGTATCCAGCATGCTTATTGGACAAGTAGATCCTTCTGTGTAGGGTCAGAGATCAGTCCTTGGAAGATAGTTATTTAAATAGTATTTTAAGGAATTTTATAAGGTTCATATCCTTATCTGCCTTCAGGTTCTCTTTTTCTTTGGCCTTGGTTGATAACCAAAGTAAGGAGATTACTTCTGAATTCTAGGCAATAAAGTTAAGAACACAGAAATATTTAAAAATCACCAAAAGGTAGTGTCTTCCAGTACACATAATAAATAGCTGTGTATTCAGTGCTACTATGTAGTATGATTCTATGCAGTCTGTGATACAGATATGCTATGTACTAGAGTTAGGGTACACTCTCTGTGCCGTCATTCCAGTGGAAATTTCTACACTTAGTTTGAATGACGAGACTCTTTAAAACACAAGTAAAATAAGTCTGGGTCAGTAGTGAAAGTCTCACTTGAATTTTTTATTCAGTTCTATGAGGATTAGGAGAAAGGACAGAAGTATGGATTTAATACTCTTTAAGAAGGCTGATTTAAATTTATTGGGAAACTTGCTTCTTTCCTCTCCCTGGTCTCTGATTTTAGATTCTAAAGTACTCTTTTATTTACCACGCCTTTAATTTCAGCAACCTAGACCTCTTGGGTAGGGACATAGTGAATATTTTTAGAAATCATGGGTCATATTTTTGGCTAATATTTTTGTTATTTGCTGCTCTTTCCCCAGACAGCCTTTAGGTTTTCTCAAAACTAGCATGCAGTTAACTGGCATCCCTTGAATAGAATCATTTGCATCTAGACAGAAAGATATTTTGTTCCCATCAACCTCCTAACTCTGTTTCATTTTTTATGTTTCCAAGTTGTTTAATCCGCTGTGCTCTAAGGATGCAATAACTTCAGTCAAATTTTACATCTCTTTCAGGTGGTGTTGGAATTACATGTTGGCTTGTGGTTTGTAATAAAGTTGTAGCTATCATGCTACACCCTTTCAGCTGAAGAAATCCCTGTAGTATATGGAGTCTAAACTACATTACCACAGTACAAAAAACATTTGTCTGTCATGACGGACCAGGTTGGAGACACTTTGTTACTTTAGTTGGATGTTGGGTGGTATTGGTTTTACTTTCCTTCATTTATTTGTTTTTTGGGTTTTATGATGAGCAGTTTTCAAAGAGCAGCTATTGCTATTTATAAAACCTCATTTTGACACATATAAACATTGATAGGTGGCAGAACCTTAAGACTTTGTCATGACATATTCATAAAGGTCTTAGCATTCTCTTTTTCCATCTGTTAAGTTGGAAATGCACTGGCATTAGTATTTTTTGGAGCTTTGCTCTTTTGCTCTTTCTTTACTATATAGTATGGCATTTTCACCCAAAGATGTGATTCCACTTGGTGACAAGTGGTATTAAATCAAAATAGGTAGTTTGGTTGTTTTAGAGTAAAACAGAATTAATTTCCTTTTTTTTTTAATCTGTAGATTGGGTTATTCTCAGACTATCTTAGGAAGTATTAGTGATACATATGCAGAATCAACTTCTTAAGTCTTAAATGAATTTCTCAGTTGCCAAATGCAGGTCAGCTGGCCACTTCAACACTTCTTTTAAATTCCTCATGGAATAAAAATTTTTAAAATTCCTTGTGGAATTATTGAACATCAGAATTTTTTTAATTTCTTTCCCCACTACTTTTACTGATAACTGACTTTCCTTTCCTTGCTATATTTTCTACTTCCCAAACGGTGCAAATATTGCTAACAGTGTTTCTTTCCATGCTTTGGGAAAAAAGGTCCAACCAACTTTTCCAAGCTCCATGTTAGGAAAGTAGAAGACAGCTGTTTCTGCAGAGAACTATATCCCTAGAGCTTCAGCATACATTAATGATAGTAATTCTTCCTAGTGCCACAGCTATACAACAGAAAAGCTGCGTTAACTTCTGTGCTATCTGCAACCCTATTGTTGCTGTCCCAGCAGACAAAGCAGTGGCTTTAAAAAGTTCTGTAATACCTCCTTGGACATAAGGTTGAACAAAGCTTTTGCAGATTTTTGGATTAGCTCATGGTCCATACAGTGTTGTGTTGTTTCAGGTCCTTTGCCTTGCTGCAGGAGAGGGCTGGAGTACATCCATATAATTAGCACTGCCTTTAGAATTAATTCAAAAAATGACACATTTTCTGCATGTCTGAGTGTATGTATTCATTAAATGTTTTTTTCTTAAATGTTATTTAAAAACTAATTTGTTTTTATATTAGGGATTGCATTCAGCCAAACAGTAAAGGCATTAAATATGGACAAGAAAAAAAGTCAAGATTGAATCTGTTACATGTAATTGTGGTTTTATTTGTGAAATAAAGTTTTTTCAGTCCACCTCAGGTTTTCTAATCCACATTTTTAATATTAATTACAGTTTTCCTAAACAAAACAAAACCCACCTGTGTTCTTGATAGTGTTGGAGTCTACAGACTTTTTAACTATGCAGTTGATGTATTTCTGACTATAAAGATATAAGTAATGATGTTTCCACTTAGCTTGTTACAGAGTTGAACACTTTTGTGTGTGAAGTCAAGAAAAGCAGTATCATTTAGAATATGACAATGGCATTTGCTATTTATCCACAGTTAGTGTGAGATAATGAAATACAATTTGTTGGCAGCTCTGTTGGACATCTAAATGAATAGGGGCAGAGAGGCTTTTGGTGATTTAATACAATCAGGAATGCTGGATTATGTCTGCTTGTTTGCTCTTAACTTCGGAGACAGCAGGAAAGAGATGGTAGAAGTATTAATAGTACATAGAGGAAAAGTACTCTTTTGACTGCATTAAATCATTCTTGAAAAATCTGTCCAGGCACAGCTCAAGTACTACTTAAAGAACTTAACTTGAAGATAAGTATGCTTACAAGTAGGTTCAGATCAAAATATCTTAATCACCTTTAAAAGTTTTCATAATACAGATGTTTCTTTTTTCTTGCTACTGCTTTTTAAAATTTAGTAGAATACCTTTTTCCTAGCTTACATTTTAGTAGCATTTCATGAATTTCTACCAGAAACAAGACATAATCTTCCTACCCTTGCTTACATAACCTTAAATGCAAAATTTTTAAAGGCTTTTTGAGAACTAGATATGCCTGACTTCTCCAGAACAATGCTTTAGTCTTGCACATTCAATTCTGGATGTCAGCTGTGGAAGTTACCAGGCAAGCTGCTTTGGTAAGTTCTAACAGTGGAAAAGAATGAAGCTTTAGAGCTTTATAATGGTAATGAAAACAATGTAATAGCAAATTATTGTGTGAATTCTGGAAGCTATGTCAGGAGTGAAAAGAAAATTATTTTCTTTTAGTACATTTTAGGTAGCAATTCAATAAAGAACCTTCTGAAAGCAGACTGCTCACTGCAGCTAGTTAACAAATAACTTAAGATTCAAACTGCAGAGAGAATGCAAAGATTAACCAAAAAGGACTAACTTGGACACTCCCTAAAACAGGTAAAATGACAAAATTGTTGAGGCACCCTAAGATGCATACATGTGCATCAATAATAGAAGAATGTTCTGCTGTGACAGCTGACTTGCCTCTCATTTTGAAAGTCATTGACAGAAATTCTCAAAAATTCTAAGAATTAATATACATTTTATGAAGCTAAAAACTGTGTGTAATCAAAATGGAAAGGTAAGTTGATATACTTAATAAATACCAATTTTGTGTATTCTTATAAGGTTATTCATAATGACTCATTGATGATAGACGCTATTTTATAAATCAGTGGAGGGTTAACATTTCACTTGTGTAATCATGCATCCCCTCACAGCTTTCTCTCCATTCCTCTCATGTTAGAACATGAATGGCTGTCTTTGCAAACACTGCCTCGTCCAAAGAGTTCTTTCATAAGACTCTTCTTCCTTTCACTGAATATTGTATGAGCACGGCCTTCTGCTTCAGTCAAACTGTCTTTCTGCCTCATGTTGGTAACTTTACTGAAGGATGGTTCATATAGCCCAGACAGTTTCTTTACTTTTGATTCTTCTTTGCAGTGGTCCTGACCTGCATTGTTGTTGCAAAGACTGCATTTTGTGGATTTTGTACCTGATGTAGGAAGCCCGTGATACAAATTTTCAGTGGTTTCTGAGAATACATATTGTTTTTTCAGCTTAGAGAGTGTTTTGTTTCTTGGAGTTAAAAAATTATCCCCTGCCTTCCCACTTCTTAGTTGTTCTTCTGACTTTTTTTCTTTCTCTTCCACTGCATCTTCCTCTTGACTGTTCTCTTTTACATTGTCATTTAGCAGAGTTTCTTCAGCTTTCTTTGACTTCTGTTTAAGCAAGTCTCTCTTTCTTTCTTCTTGTTTTATAAATTCCAGACAAGTGTGTGCTGTCTGCGGTTTGTTTTCCTTTAAATATTCTAAAATGAATATTAGGGGTTTTAGGAATGTTCTTAAATTATATAGGATCACAAACAGTCATGAAGCATTAATGAGAGCAAATTTTACTGCATTATTTCTGAAGTTGTTACTAATGGTTCTTTAGTCTTGATGGTTAGGACAGTGCTACTTACTAATAACAGGATGGGGCAAGGTTTTGTTAAGATCATTATGTCATTGACATACTTGCTTAAATTAATTAGTATACAAGTATAATCTGTATTAAATATTTCACGGGCTAAATAAAGCACTAGAGAAGTTGCATATAAAATATCAGGGAAATCACATGAGATCTGAACTCCTAATTGTCATTGTATTGCTATAACATTGAGCTTGAATAGAGGAATGTTTTTTTTTCCTTTAACTGACGACATGCTTGTCGCATGGAGCAGAATATACTGCAGTTTTTCAACATAGGACTGAAATGATTCACAGGTGGTCTCTGGAAAGGTTTCAAGCTGAAAAGATGGAGTACAAACTGCAGGAGTTAAAACCTTTCATATCACTAGCTCTGCTACTGATCCAGTAAGTGACCTCAGCAACCTGTCACACCTTTGTAAATGTGTGAAATTCAGCTCACATAACGTCGCCTACCATTTGTGAAGTATCTAGCATGACAGCATTCAGATCTCAGATTTATCTACATTTATCTACAATTTAAAGAAAATGAGGTTTTTTTCTAAAATTTTCTAAAATATTCAGCTAAAAGAATAGATACATTTGCTTGCTCTTTCACCTGTTATACAGAACCTCTTCAAAATTAAGTTTTTTGTAGATGAATTCCTTGCATATGGCCTTTATGTGAGATCACAATCAATGGTTAAGATTTGCATAAAATCTATTTACAGTGATCACTGTAATGAGGAGATACTCTCAGCCCTTGAAGAACTCTTTCTCCTGTCTTAGTAATTCACAACCAGCAGTTTGGGATCAGTATTTGATCAGTGTGGATTTAACAAAGAGACCATTAAGTAAAGTATACTTTTATAGATTAAGCTCAGAATTTTTACCAACACAACCATGAGCTGCTTTTAGACGTCCAGCAGTATGAAGATGCCTTAAGCTGTGGAGTTAATCTGCTGTCAGTGTAGCACCACCAGCAACTGGCTTTCAGTGACTCGTAGTTACTTTCACTCATATGCCAGCTCATGTAAATTACCATTATCATCAGTTCATTCAACTTCTGAAAAGATCAAATGCATTTCTTAGATGCTAAAACATACCTCCAGAAGTTTGACAAAAATTTTCTGGCTTTGGTATTTTTTTGGATGATTGCTTTTCTGTTTCACATTGGGCATCAGTGTATGCTTTGCTTGCTGTAGCTTTTTGTTTCTTATCTTCTGAGGCCTTTTTCTCCTGTAATTGACAATTAAAGGTAAAAATACAGGGAAATACACGTTCAGATACTTTCTAAAGATTACAATCAGTGCAATACTTATGGAAAGATGAATATTTTCTATTGAGTTCCTTGTATTACAACCTTTGTCTAACATATTTTCTGTTGTATAATAGTGATATTTACACAAAATGCACAGGAAGTTGAGATGACTGTTCAGTCCAATCAAGTATATTGCTAAAACTGAGAAAAAACATACAATTTCAGTGGTAATTTAAGCAAAGGAGTTGAATCCCAATCTTTCATACCTCATGTAGCAGAACTGGACTTTCTTCTTTTTCCTGGGGCTGGTACTGAGATAGCAGTGATCTAAAATGCTGTTTATCTGCTTGCACTGATGTGTTTATACTGAGACCTGTTGCAAAAGGAGTCATTAGCAGTAGTTGTTTCTGGAATTACATTGTTGGTGTAAGCAAAGATACATTTGATGACAATGGTATTCGATTGGGACCCAAACATTCTAAGACTCAAGTTTTGTTGGTTAAAGCCTTATTTAAAAGAGACGTTTGCAGTTTAAGTGTATGTCAGTAAGTTAAAGTCCCAGAATGCATCCCACATTCTGGATATGTATATACCTTCATCTTTATTGCAGTTAAGAGTGTTTCAGGTAGCAGTGAAAATGGAGGAGTAACTAACATAGTTAAAGCACTGTTAGCTGAGTTTGAGGCACCAGTGTGTTGTGACTTTCCAAAGATGCAATAAAATCTCATTATCTAAGTGTTACTGGATTTTTTTTTATTAGAGGTTCTGAGTTTAGCTACCCAGAGGCCTGAGCATTTTCATCAGTACATTTGTGTGCTGTACATATACTTTTTACTTTTAGTTAGGTGTACAAAGACATCCTGTTCAGATAGGACATGTGATGTCATAGAAATGTGTCAATACCATAGAGCCTGTGTTGGGTCAGTTTGTGTGGTAACATTTTAATGTAAATTTTGAGATACCCCTTCCAGACCTCTTAATCTTCAAGCTCCCAAATTCAGATCCTACCGAATAAAAAATGCTTGTTATGCCTTCTGACTTGTTCGAAGTTAAGCAATTATATAAAGCTTTGCAGAACCGGACTCTTCAGGAGAAATAGTTCATACTATTTGAAATATCACTTATGTTTGAAAGGAGCTTCCAGGGGAGCAATTGAAGGGAGCAATTCCCTTCAAAGAAGTACCTGAATAGGATGAGATGACAAGGGCAAGGCCTGTATATTGTTCTTTTATTCTATATTTGAAACAGCTTTGACATGAATATAGGAACAAAACTGTAATCTTACCTATATCACCAACGTTATTCCCAGTTTTGATATCCAAAATCAGAGGAACACTCACCATAAAAGGTGATTTTTCAACTGTTTGCCTTTTGGTGGTGATAAGGATGTTGATAACTAATTTGAAAAATACCTCTGAAGAAATGGCACTTATGATGTGGGGGGAAATAGTTTTCTCTTTTGAACCCAAGTAGTTACTTAGAAGCTTTGCTAACAAAAACCAATAAAACATTCTTCAGATTCAGAACTAGGGGGAGCTGTACCTCCAGATGAACTAGTGTGACCTAACAAAGTTTGCTACCGCTGCTAACTTTAACAGATTCACTCAATAATTCAATTTTATTTTACTTAGATGTATGGAGCTTCCTGATAGCCTAAACCTACCTTCACTTATTTATCAAGAACATTAAAAAAAAAAAAAAAAAGGCACCCCCACATTGTTTTCTTTCCTGCTGTATAAAAATTGTTACAAATGCACAAAGGAAAACAACTACTTGAAGAAGTAGCTCTTTCTGAATTTATTATAGGAAAATTCAAGTGAAAAGGAAAAACAATTTCAGTAATTCCAGTTGCAGGTTTCTAAATCATCACTTTCCATTAACTGGCAGAAAATGAAATCCTAATTGGGCAAAAATACCAGAAGAACAGACAATGCTGCTGGGAATCTATTCACATTATAAAATAGCAGGTCTCGTTTAAGCTAAGAACTTAAGTAGAAATCGATGATTTAATATTATAATTTAAATAACAACAATGTACAAGTCCACATCAGTAAAGTTAAAAAAAAAAAAAAAAAGATGGTGATGTGATGCAACAAAAGTTAGAATTCAGTACTTCATAAATAAACAAAGTTTGTCTGACTTGGAATATGAAGTAGCAATTTCTTTCTACATCTTAAAATTTTAATTACCAACTTTATCTCTGTATTTCAGTTGTCACTAATGTAATGAATTTGAAAAGAAAGTTTCACTTCCTCCTTTAGTTCAGAAGCAAGAATATTTAAGCAGTAAGTATTTAAAATAGTTGCTTAAGCCAGGAAATTCAATGTTCCAATCATTATCCAAAACTAGAGAGTATAATGTTGCTGTGCAAAAAGCTCTGCTATGGAATAGTGGCAAAATGTTTATGATCTTGAGTAGCAGGCCAATGTTACTTTAATATATTTCATGTACTTCTCCCACATAGAGTTTCCATATAAAACACATTTTTAGTAAATTCTAGATACTACATCCAAAGCATATATCAATTAGCAATTTATAAATGCTTCAAGAAAACGACTTGCTTCAATGTTTTTGTCCTTGATAGCATGCATGTGAGCAACAAAGCAGTTCTGAACTTGTATGATTTATAATTGTTTTTAGCAGTTGCTCCCTCTGGTCAAGGGGTCAGCAAACATAGATGCTTAATGCTATGTGAGACACACAGCCTGTAGCATTCAAGGAATCTGCGGAAGGCTGGCCAGCATTACCCAGGACTGATGGGATACCCGTGTCCTTCTAGAACAACTGCAGGGCCAGGCAAATGTGCTACAACATCTCAAATGCCACCAGATGATGCCTATTATTAGGCAACTGAATCCCACATAAGATAACTGCTCCTGGAATGGTTGATAGACAAACTTGGCTATGATAAATTTCTCTCCAATACCTGCCTGAGTCCATAAAAAAAAGGAATAGTTTACTAAAGAATTATTTCTTCCTGTTGATAGAATTAACTTTCTATTATTTTACTATGTCTTTCTACTATACTATTGCATCAATTTTGCTGATAGAAATAATTGAGAGGATATCCAATAATGGGTTTATTACAAGCTCTGATTGCCTATTTAAATTTACTTATTATGAATAAAACCAAAAGACTGCTAAGGATATATACTTTTCTCTCTCAGATAAACTGACAATATGATCATCAGAATAGCCTTTAAACTTTGTAAACCTCGTACCTCAAATCCACTCCCTTCCGTGCAGCACAACAAAATGCAAGTTGCAGAAGCTTCAGTAATAGGCACTGAAGCATCTCTGCTTCTAATAAGCTATAGGTTTTAAGAATGAAAAAAAAAAAAAACCCAGCATCTAAAGACCCAGCTAAATTCATTATTTTGACTGATCTAAAAGCACTTGGAAAGCCTGTACTAACCCTAGGAACTTGCTGCATTGAGGTTAGTGTGTGAGGTGCTTTGTTTCAGTGAGATGTGATGTTGGATCTGTAGCCGTGAGATGACCACTTCTCATGGCCAAATCAAAATGAACAAGCCTGAACAAAAATTAGACTGCAGAAGTGGAGAGATTGCTTCATGCTCTTATTAAAATAGACAAACAGCTCTTGATGCAAATAGACACCTACAATAGCAACACTATTTCACTGTCTCTATTACAGTACTAAAACTGTACATATGCTAAAGGCTATTCAAATGAAAAAATGGGTGAAGTATTAACCACAGGTCATGTGTTTATAGTCATAGAATACACAAGCATAAAAGAACCACTTCTATTTAAAGCATACGTGCCAGAATATTTTTTGCTTATATAAAAGTACTGTCTCTACATTTACTTAGGAATATACATCCCAATTACAAGACAATATAAGATTCACATAATGAGACAACGAAGGAAAACAAATATACCCTTACTTTTGTTGTGAGGTACTGAATCATCTTTGTCCTTTGGGATTCTAAGCAAGCGATTTGCATAGATGTTCTTTATGTAAAGTTGCCGATCCTTTTCCTAAGAAGGAATAAATACTATTATGTTCCTTGAGTGCGTTAAGAATTAGTCTTTACCGATTTGATTTTCTTATGCTGGGAAAAAAATGCCGGCAGTATTCCTTTGTTCTAAACCATTTGGTGACTTTGTCATCCACTTAAGCATGGATCAGCCATTTTCTTTCATGAGACAAACCAAAATTCTTTCCTTTAAAGGCTAAAAGCACATTTTTACACCTTTATAACAATGTTCAGAAAATGAGGCCTTCTGTAACATGACATAAACTTCTGAGGAACGCTTTCAACATCACTTTAATAAGAATCATGTTTTCATACTTAAATTTCAGTAACATTCTCACTAATCAATTCCTGGTGTGAAAAGGAGTTACATTTAATTTGGGCACAGACGTTCATCTGAAAGAGAATTACATCTGTATACTTGAATGGTCTGAATAAGCCACGTGTGCAAAATTGTAAATGTGTAAGAATAAACTGTTCTGGCACAGAAATATGATTAATAAGCACGTCAGCTTCTTGTGGTAAAACAATACAAGACTTTGTGAATCTAAACATAGCATTATGAAAACACGTGAAGAAATATTTAGAAAAGTCTTAATGTGGGAACTATACTTTAAAATAATTTGCATTCTTGAACAGCTTCACATGAATTTTCCTAGGGCTGTAACTATTTCCATCTCCCAGATTTGCACACATAGATACATATACATAGTCAAGAGGAACAATCAGGCATCTGATTCCACTTTGGAGAAAGCTTCCTTGTAGAATCAACAGATGCATCAGTCACTATACAAAAATAAATAGCATATTTTAACAATGCTACAAACACTGCTTAGATTAAAAAGACCACAAAGATTTCCACGTTTTCTTGATATGTATGTTTTTCTTAAGCACTATTCACATAACTTATTTTGTTTTTTGTCTATTCAGTGCCACATTTATGTTCTTCCATACATTTAGTGAAAAGTGTTACTATAAGTGTTAAAGTTGACACAGATGTCCCAAAAATATTTTTGTAAAAAACAAGCTGGAACTTGAAACAAACTCTTGAATCATTTTTGTAAGTCTTTTTGGTTGCTTTTCAGATTGTAATATTTGGCTCATTTTGATTTGAAAGTGTTCCTGTAAAGAAGCTCATATTAGGTGGATATATTAAGCTAGATCTAACAAAAAAGTAACAGGTTGGTGGGTACTATTTGTTCAAATTACAATGCATTAATCTGTTCCAGTTAGTTACTGAAGTCCTTTTAACTTTTGACAAACAAACCCTACAACAATTTCATAATTTTATATTTTGACTTTTTTTTTTGTTAGACTACAGACTCAAATATGAATAAAAACTCTATTAGTAAATAATGAAAGAAGCAAATGAACAGATAAAATTAATGACTTGAATCTTCCTATAGGAGCAGAAATCTGTTTAGAATCTCGAATACCTTAATTTTTTGGTGAAGAGAGTTAATTTCCATTTGCAAGTTCTTTGTAATTATCCCAGCTTCAACAGCTTTTTTATTCTCATTTGCCAGCTGGCGACTAAAGGTGCTATTGTTCAACTTCAGCTGCTTTTCTAGGCTCTTAAAAAAATTACACATTTTACAATATGGATGTACTTAGCGTGACTGTTAAAAAGTTTTCTATTGTTACCAGACCTAAAAAATAAGCATGCTAATATAATGAAAAGTAAGCTTCTATTTATTGTAAACAATGCATGAAGTGATTTAAGTATCTCTAAAAGTACTTTAGAAATGAGCAAAAACAGGCTTAAAACCTAATTATACTGATCAAAAAATAAAGTACCTGGCATTTCAACATGAAAAATTAGCCTGTACATTACCATTCTGATAAAATTAATGAAAACAATCATCTTCAAGACATTCTCATACACTTCAGTTCACACCAACATCAATTTACTACGGCAGCATAAAGAGGCTTAGTGTAAATGAAGAGTAGGTACTTTACCAAGTACTTTATCATCCGAACCCAGTGCCATACACTAAAGTAACAATTACTAAAATTGTAGGGGGAGAACCCAATCCTGCAAGCTTTTTATTGCTTCTCACTGTGACTTCTGTAAATAGAGAGTTTCAGGAGTCTGAATTCAGCTGTTTACGTTTTCATTTTCTTACCGGTAATAAATACTTCAGACCCAGCTTTTCAGATAGTGAAATGCCTTTAAGATTACCTGGCTCTTTATTTAATCATGTGAATAATGTACCCCATAGAAAACAGAAATTAATTCCTGGAGAACAGTGGACTTTTCTAGTTTTGTAATAAAGCCTGTATTCCTCTTTCCTCATGAAAGGTTTAGTAAAGCTTTACATAAAAGATAAAAAAGATAATTTGAATGATCTCTTCTTGAACTCCCACCAGACTTTTACTACTCCTGCATAATAAATCAGCCATAGAGCCAACTCTAAAAGCAGACTGCAGTGAGTAACAGTAATTAGTGAACTGGAGATGTAGCTACACCCGTGCTGCCCACCAGCGCCACATGGAAGGAAGAGTGCTTGTTTCCAACTGAGCCAGCTTCTCTTGTCCAAGGAAGCAGACCAGCAGCAACCAGGTGGTCTCCATGTACGACTAACCCTGTGTTTTATCAGGGCAAATCAGGGCTCAGGGAGTTCCACACCATTGCAGCTGGACTGCCCAAGAAAGGCTGGGTAACTCCTTGCTGCTGGCAGAGAGTAGAGCAGACATTCTATTGAAGATTGCCCTCCAGCTATATGTTGTGCTTCTGACCTAATAGGGTTAAAACAGGACTTTAATTCTTAGAAATCTTTATTGCTGGATTTAATTCACTCAGTCATTACTGACAAATTTTACAATACTGGAAGGAGTACTACTTCCATTTTTTAATGTCTAGCTTAAAAAGAACGCTCAGTGCTAGAGGATTGTATTATAATAATCAGTTTGACAAGAAGCAGCCAAAAAAAAACCAACATCCACTATTGCACAGAAACCTCTCCTATTATTCTTTCACAAATAAAATGATATGCATATATTACCTGTATTCTCTTATTATTCACTTCCATTTTTTCTGTAAGGATTGATAATCTGTGATAAAGTTCCTCTTTCTCAGCAAGAGTCTTGTCTTCTGAAAGCTTATACAAGGCTTGCAAATCATCTTTAGCTTTTAGCAGCTCTGCTTCAACTCTCCTAAGCTTTCTGGATGCACGTCTTTCTTCCTCCTGAGACATCCTCAGGTGTTTCCTCAAAGTACTCACCTCACTATAATGCCTTGTTAAGAGATCAGGCAAGACACTTTCTGAATTTTCATATCCACCTATTGCTTTTGAGTGCCGATACCAAAGCCGTTTCAAAACCTGGTTTTCTAAGTTTGATGCTTCTAACTTGTGTTGCAAATCAAATATTTCATTCTTCAGCTCTTTAATTTTATGAAGTCTTGCTGATAATATTCGCTGAGCCACTTTATTTTTTTTCTGGGAAATCATATTATTCTGCAGGCTTAAAAATGAAGAATTCTGATGTGGTATCTTCTTAGTTGGCAATTTCTTTCCCCCTGCATTCAGATCAAAGTAAATTGACATTGATATATACCCATCAATCAAGACAGCAAAATCACTGCTATGTCTCCACCTGCTCACACAAGCTCCTGCATTACTCATCCAGGGTACTTAAATGCACTATGACCAAAGGCCCAAGATCTATAATAAGAAATCAATGTTCAAATCCATACACACACAGATAAAGCAATCCGTAATGGATTTATGTGGGCCACAGCTACGTAGAAAGCTACATAGGTCTGTAATGGCACAAGGTTGCCTCCTTTCACTTTCTGAAGCCATTTTCATTTGGAATAGCCATCACACTCAACTTCCTTTAATAAGGATAACGAAGTACATGTTTGTCTTCTGGGGCGAACACCAAGAACGTTTTGTGAATAACTCAGTAAAACACACTTATAAAGCATACAGTATTTCAGTATCAGTGGAAACAGATTTTTCCTCTTTGTATATATTTAGTTCACTAATATATTTGGGAGCTGTTGAAGCCAATTCATCCCACCTGGAAAGATTTCTACAGGCTTCAAGAGGAGGACCTACACTTTGAATAGGGTCATGATAGAAGAAAAATAACAATAACCTAAAGGTCTGCAAGAACTCAAAACTCAAGGTGATCAAAATTTGACATGGTTACATATCTGTGAAGTTATGACTTCTGACCAGCTTTCTGGAACTTCTGAGGCAGCTCTGAGCTAAGTTTTTCACCCTTAAATGCTTGGAAGCATAGAACAGTTATGCAGTCATGTACATTGTTTCTAAGCAGTAATTAAATATATATATATTTTATTGGCTAGCATTCTAAGTGTATTACTGTCATTTTGCCTTTCTGTATGGCCAACATTCTAAGTGAATGATACTAATTTTCCTTTCCTGAAATGTAAGTAGAATTTGAAAATAGTCAAGACTAGATCAGTGTGTGCTCCCCCCCTTTCAGACATGTATTCAGTCTCATTCTAGCTTTCAGATCATTTCAGACAGCTTTTTGCTAGAAGTTTATAATAATAATTTATGGATCAAAAATATTTTAAGTACAAAATACGCAAGGTCCTAACCCAAAAAAGAATAAAGAAAAATATCAGATCTTTTTAAGAATTTCAGTAGAATTCAATGAGCATTCCACATATAAAATATTTACAGGAGCAGGCCCTAATTACAACACCCTATAGCAGAAAGGAGGCAACAACAAAGTCGTGTCAGGACAAGGTAAATCAGGACACCGCCTCAGACAGCAAAGCCACGGCGTCAGCCTCACTTCTTCCATGAGCAAAGCTAGAATAGTGGAAAGCTACAGCAAGAGTGTTACTTAGGAAGACAGAGGCAAGTGGGAGAGTGGCTTCTGCTGTGGAAAAGACTCTTCCTTGCAGCACCTGGTTGGATTTAAGGAAACACAGATACAAAAATAGGCAGTAGAGATTCTTCACTGCTAACATTTACAAGGAGGA
Source organism: Chrysolophus pictus (assembly GCA_037305975.1). Lineage (NCBI taxonomy): Eukaryota > Metazoa > Chordata > Aves > Galliformes > Phasianidae > Chrysolophus > Chrysolophus pictus. Next base: position 88,099,030 of record CM074576.1, on the reverse strand, counting down.
ACTGTATTTGTGCTATATAGTCGTTGCATTGAAGCATAAATTCTACATAATACGCTATGACTAAGATGGCCAAAACATAGGTTTTTGTCTAAGAGTTGACGTGTTTGTGCAGACATACAGTTTTCATTAACTTTCCTTAAGAAAGGTTCTTTTCAGACTCATCAGCTTATACATAGTCCAAACCATAGAAATCACACAGTATCTGCAGGAAAGTAACTCAACACCAAGGAATAAAGACTGCAAAGGTGTTCCCACATCTCAAGTGATTATCCTGCCTCTTGGATCAATGAATATTATGGCATAACATAGTAAGGGGTCTCTACCTCTCTTTCTCCTCTTTCCAGTGTTCAAAACATGATTTATTATTCTTCAGTGAAAAAGTGTTTTTCCTGCCCTTGTCATTAAAAAAAAAAAAAAAAAAAAAAAAAACATAGAAAGGGAACAGCTGCATTTTTGAAGACAGTCTCATTTGAATACTACCAGAAAATGAATTACCTTTATTGTTTTGGGAAAAGATCTGTTGTTCTTTTTTCTTCTTTTTCTTTCTTTCATTTTTCTGCATTTTCTTCTCTTCAGTTTCAGATAGTTCTAAACAATGGCTGCTTCTAGCTGTTTCAGAGCAAGTCACTGACAAAGCCCTCAGAATTGTTAGTTTGATGATTTTTACTTCTGCATTCTCCACTGCGTTGCTTACAGTCATTACCTCTGCTTCAGCTGCTGCTTCTAATATCTCTGTGCTTTAGGGAATTGTCTGTGTCACATACTTACTGGGACTTCCTATCCTCCTGCACTAAAATATGAAGGAAATATTCATTTGAATTAATCACTGCTGTGGTGGAAGGCTTAAAAATTGACCTCCATGTCCTATCAGGAACTAAAATGTTAGTGAGTTATTTACTATTAACATAAATAGTATTAAACAGTCTGCAACTATATTAAGCAATGCTAAGGAATACTAATCCATTTGAATAATTGTGTGTTCTGTAGTAAGCAGTGACTTTATATTTCATATTTGCAATTATTTCTATAAATAAAAAATTCATTTAACTCAGAATTTACTGTAATACTGGCATGTGTTTTTTGAAGATTATTTACAAGATACTGCTGCTTAAGTGTAAACAGATACCACGGTTTGTTTCCAGTAACATACCTATTTTATCCAGGATAAGTATATTTAAAAGAAGTGCAATTGTGTTTATACTCAATACTAAAAAGTGCTTTGTAATATTATATAATAATTCTCTAAAGTTAAGATGGTGGTTATTACTAATTGTATTCTTTTGTTATTTTTTGTTGTTCATGTCACAGAAGTATCATTTAGTCATATTTTTCAATACTTAGGTCACAAATTAGATCACAAAATGAAGTTATCCTAACTGACACATTAACATAATCGGCAGAGGATGTAGCAGCACTTAAAGCTATACAACACAGTCTCTGATTTTGACACTGAAATAAAAATCTTCTGAAACTTTTGGGACGTTGTTTATTTTACTTATTTTCAAATAGAAACAAAACAGAAAATAAATAAAATTAAGCAATATAATAAAAGTACCTCTGCACAATTTCAGAAGAAATGTGAGGAAAATAAATACTTTTTTTTTTTTAAAACAAGGGCAATTGTTTCACAGCCTAGCCATGCTTAATACATTTGTTTCCTTTTGAAAGTGCTGTAAGACACTGCTCTACATGTCAAGGCACTTACAACTGGAAATACCAGCTGCAATGCACTGTTGTCAGAGACTTGGTTCTCTGATGCAGTGATCTTACTTTGTTTGACTGGATTTATTTGGAGTTATTTTTTTTCAGTAGTCTCATTTTCAAGCAAAATGAATTCTCCTAATTGTTTAATTGTTGAAATAGAATATATCTAGCATAAAATGTAAAATGCTGACATGTAATACGTGTTTGTAAGTATGTTATACCTAAGTATTTTTTTTACTGAGTCTTCTGGAAAGTAGAACAGATTGACTTCAATAGCTTACACTTCTGGCAATATTATTTTAACAGTGTAGTTTCAGTAAAAAGAATTTCTTGGGATATAGCTCAGTCTTTCTCAATATGACCTGAAGATGACTCAGCCCATAGTTTTACAGATGCAGAATTCTACTCACTAGTAGAATAAATTGTATATCTGGGGGGACTTAAGAGAGAGTAGCAAGTATGTAAAGGAAATTAAAGGGGTATTAAAATGATAGTTCACGTAAAATGTAAGAAGCAGCCTTAGCTAAAAAAAAGGGGGGAGGGGTGGGGGGGAAGGGGGGAAGGAAAGATATTTATTAAATATTCTTCCTATTTTGTTGTCATTTTTGCTTTCTGGTGAAATTTTACTTTAAATTAAATTTCTTAAACAGAAAAGGGGAATCACTTAACTCCCCCTCCCCACCAAAAAGTGCACTTTAGGATTGCACAAAACGTTGCAGGTCAACTCAGAAGTTTCCTTACTCTTCATTCCCTGGTACAAATTACTTTTCATTATGGAAGACGGAGGAGGGCCCAGGGTCCCGTTGAATCTAAGCCACTCTAATCACACCTAGGAGATGGGAACTTGTAACATGAGGATGAGGCAAAGGCCAGCTTGGTACACAGATTTGTACTGCTGTTCAAATTTCATTTAGAACTGTCAACACTTTCTGGCCAAATTGAGTTTAAATCAAATAAGCCTCAATTCAACTTAGAACTGCTGCTTTGTGTTGATGAGATGCGTGGGCTGAACCTCACTATGCGTTTTCAAAAGCAGACATCGAGAAGTAAATTAAACGGGAAAGAAGAAGCCAAGAGGAGAAAACACAGAAGGTTAAGGACAAGTAACGGGGAAATTGAGGTTTCTTACATACAATAGGAAGAAAAAAAACCAAAACAGTACTTGAGTAGGAAATGAAAGGCATGAGCACAGGGAGAGCTGCTATTCAGCAGGAGTGCCCCGGGCTCCTCCAAACACTCCAGCAACCTCCCCCACCTCTCCGGCGAAGGCTCCTGCTGCCAGCCCAAGGCAAAACAAGAAGCCCTGGCGGGTTAGCAGTCGGCCCCACGCCCCGAGAGCCGTCTCCACACCTCACCGCCCTGCCCCTCCATCACATCGCCCCGGGCTCTCTCTCGCCGCCATTACCAGCCGTTGGGTGCCGCCGTTGCCGTGGGGACGGGCAGCGGCCGCAGGGCATCCTGGGAGTCGTAGTCGCGGACTCGCCATCTTACCTCGCTGCCTTCCCCCTACTCGTCTATGTCTGCGCTTCCTCCCCGCACACGCTGTTCGTATTTGTGTCCAACGCTACACATAAAGCTTCTTATGCTCTAAAATCTTTACCTCTAATGCTTTCTCTGTCTGCTGGCTTTGAGTTTGTTCTCTCCCCGTGCGGTACAGAAGGGGAATCGGATGCTAAACAGCACAGAAAATGTTTGCCTCGTCTCCCAGTTATAATTTTTAATGCACCAAGAATGTGTTATTGCTATATGTGCAACAACTATCAGTATGCTTTGGAGCACGCGACCACAGCAGCCTTTGTAATTCTTTAGAGCATTTGTATCCATATCAACTCATTTGTAAACAGTACCAGACATTTTCATTCTGTTTATTAGGAAAGTTTTCACTTACATGCAATTTTTCTAGACAAACAGTCATAGAATCAGAGAATTACAGAATGGTTTGGGTTGGAAGGGACCCCAAAGCCCACCCACCCCACGCCCTGTCCTGGGCAGGGCTGCCCCCCACCAGCTCAGGCTGCCCAGGGCCCCATCCAACCTGGCCTTTGGTGCCTCCAAGGATGGGGCACCACAGCTTCTCTGGGCAGCTGTGCCAGAGCCTCACCGCCCTCTCAGTAAGGAATTTCCCCCAATATCTAACCAAAATCTCCCATCTTTTAGTTTAAAGACATTTCCCCTCACCCTATCTCTATCAGACCCTGCGAAAAGTCAGTCCTCCTCCTGTTAATAAGCTCCCTTCTAGCACTGAAAGGCCACACTGAGGTCTACCTGCAGACTAATCTTACTCACACTGAACAAGTCCGGCTCCCTCAGCTTGTCTTCATAGGAGAAGTGCTCCAGCCCTTTAAACACCTTTGTGGCCCCCCTCTGGATCTTCTTCAAAAGCTCTGATATATAATAACCTTGAGCAAAAATGTGATGTTTTGTACTAAGTTGTTTATCATGTTTTACAGGTAAATACTCCGTGAAAATACCTCATTCCAAATGGCTTTTTTTTTTTCCCAAACCTCCCATTGCTTCTCAAAAGAAGAAAAACTGACAGATGGCAAGCCACAGTAAACAGTGCAAAATATCCATACTGTTATTTTTAGTTTTCACTGAGTTTTTTTCAGGATTCCTGTTCAATACATGAAATGCTGCATTTCCAGCTTCATGTAGCGGTTTGAATGTGCAAAAAACTTAGTTTCTAAAGCAGCATTTTTCTTGTGCTCTTTCTAATCAATCCTAGTAAGGAAGGATTATATTCCATTTTAAGTAGTTTTAGGATTGGACACTGTGATGTTCAATCGTAATTTCTGGTGTGTACATAAGGTCAGTTTTATCTCTGACTGCAGGTCAGCTTGCTGAACTCAGTATCACGTTGCAAGCTTAGAGCAGAAATGAACCTGGTCCTTAGAATCTAAAAGTAATCTGTCAATATTTAACATTCTTTAAATACTTTTCATGCTCAGAGACCTTCTTGAGCAAATATGTGCAGGCAGACACTGAATTGTGACTGTCTTTGCGATAGAAGAAAACAGCCAGATAGAAAAAAGTGATCCTGGATAACACAGTAGAATAGAATTCTTTTTACTGAGAATTCTGGACCTCCTCTTATATCCTGTGCATTGGAAAAATTCACCAGTGATGCAAAGAGGAGGAAGAGAATCCAATAATAGGGTTTGCACACATGCAATTGGTCCAATCACCCTCCTCAGTATCAGGAAATGGACTGACATAGTGATTTCAGAGAAGTGCCTGAGCCCTGCAGTTTGGATCATGATCTGAGTTTTTTTCTGCTGGAAGTACTTGTAACAGAGCCTTATTTCAGTAAGAAATCTCTGATCTCTGCTATAATTACTTTTGAATTTATGTTCCCCCTACCCTCCCCTCCCTTTTGTAATGTGAAAAAATGTTCTTACTGTGGTCAGGGATAGGGTGCAAGCCCTTTTATGCTGGAGGTGACTGAGACCGAACCAACACAACTTTAAACATTACCCTACAGCTCTGTGATCTTCCCCTGCACTGTGTTGCCTGATCCCTGTCCCTTGTCCCTTCCCCCTCTCCTGAACATTTCTCCAGCCCTGACTCATTGGTGCAGGACTCTCCTTTGCCTTTTATGGACTGCCATCCTGTCAATCTAATTCGATAAGGCCAGGGGCAGGTGCAAACCCCTTACTGTGGCTCTTCTTACTACCCAATCCTCACACTGGCCCCTCATCCCGAAATACCTAGGAGCCAATGGAGTGGGAAAACCTGGGACCCTGAGGAGAGAGGGAGCTAAAGCTGGTGGATTGCTGTGAGGGGCACCCATTTAGGATCTAGGTCCTGCTGAAGGCTGGGATTGCTCTCGGGACTTTGTTGACTTGTGGATAGCAGGCGTGCTCTGCTGATTCATTTTCATCACTGTCAAAATGGTGATCAAAGTCTTTGTAGCCACATCTTCGGGGTCTACAGCGGTAGGTGTCTCATTTAACATACGCCTCTTTCTGCTGGCATGAAGCTGGTAAATTAGCCTGGAAGATCCCAGAACAGCCTGAGTTTGCATGCAAAAGGAAAACACTGATTTTATTCTCATCTGTATTGACCACTTTATTTTTGAAAGCAACTCAAGATGTAGAAAATGGATGTTAATGCAAACTTGCTCGCATATCAGATTGTACTGTAGATATAACATTTCCATATAAATTATCTGTCAGTTAATAGATTTATTTCTGTTTGAAGAAGTATATGCAAAATATCTTAATTGAAGAAGGAAAAAATGGATATTGTATTTGCACAAATACTAACGTAGGTTGTTTGTAGTAGAAATTAATGTATTTAATTTTAAAGGAAACTTCAGGACGCTGCTCCTGCTGAATGGAGCCTGGAGTCAAAGCGAACTGAATAAAGTTTTGCAGAAAGAATGTTTTCTCCATCCTCTTTTTTTTTTTTTTTAAGTACCTCTTAAAATGGGGTACTGTTGATTCTTAGAATTGAGATCTACTGCTGTAGCTGTCAGCATAATGTATTAGTTGAAGGAAAGGGCATGTGAATAGTAGAGAGGTTGGAAGACTGTGGGAGGTGGGAACCGGGAAAGGACTGTTTCCTTTTATATCCAGTTCCCATATCATCTCAGATTGCAGCTTTCCTTTGGCAGTCACTCATTCCCAGTGACATGGCTAAACAATTTGGCTGGTGCTAGCACATAGCTGTAACTACATCTCTGTCTCTCTGATACTAGCCTCATGTCTTTAAGAAGCTTCCAGAGTTTAAAACCCAATGCCCTGATCATAGAGCCATCATCTCTAGAAAATGAACAGGGAGATATTCACTAGAATTCAAACTTCCAAAAGGAAATTTTGCAGCTTTCCCATCAGCTTTTTTTTTTTTTCCTGCCTATTTGTAAGCTTGACACTCTGAATTTACCTTTAACACGTTACTATTCCTTTTTTAATAAGAAACCTTATATGCAAGACAGAGAAAGAAGAGGAGGAGGTTGGTAACTGCAGGTTTATTAATTTGTAATCTAACAGTGACTGCTTAAGCAGTGTTGTAAATTGCCACAAAGTGTGCATTGGCAGTCGTTTCTCTCCTGTTTGATCTCCTGTTTCGGTCTGCTTTGTTTGACCTAACAAGAGCCTTACCTGCCCACTTTACCAGTCATCTGCAGAAAAGGTGTGATCATGACCAAAATCCCCACTGCAGACATCCTCTGTGTGCGTTGTGACCATTACCTTGGTCCTCCTTTGAGATAGATGTGCGACTCTGACATGGATTGTTGCCATTCCAGATACAGATTTGGGGTTGTAGTTCAGCAAAGGAGTGTTTGAATTAAATGTTGACATTCAGGAGATCACTTAAGCAATTAAAACTAAACATATCATATACTTAGTTCTATCTGAACCCAAATCTTTCCTTTGCTATGCACATTTCTTGCATCTCTCTCCCAGCTTTCAGCGATAACTACCTCCTTTCCCGTGGGACTGCAATGAAGAGGTGTGTGCGTATGCTACACTGAACACAGGGCAACATGAAAACTTTATCCCATTGTTTTGTACTATTAAGCATTGCTGCTGTCAGTTTTTACTTCTGAGAAAGACAACTGATGCCAGTGAACTGCAGTTGGCTTTAAACTTATTAATGCCATTCTCCACTATATGGTAGCAGCCTTCAAAAGCTGTCAGTGAGATCCCAGACATATTGAAAGGAAGAGTATGGCATCTCTGCCAGGCAATATGCCTCTGTATTTCCTTTTTGCTAGTGTGTGGGTTGTATGAATAGCTGTAGCAATCTCAGAAAGCAGCATGTGTTTGGATTACTGGTACATAACTTTAATTCCAAGTAAACACAATGTTCAGCTGGAGAAGTTTTCCACATTTACTCATTAAAATAGATGGAAGGTATTTTTTCAGTGAATTTTTGGTAAGTTTTGATATATATATTAAGTAAAACCCACTCATTCAAGGAGCTAACATAAACCCCAGTATAGTATTATATTATGAATTTTGTATCAGCCTTTGCAATTTCTGCTATTCCTCTTCATGGAAAGTTTTAGTAAAAGGCAAAAGATTTATATGATCTGAAGAGAAACCAGAGTATCTGTTGGAAGAATGAATTTCATCCCTAAATTCATTTTTAAATTGGAAGTCTAAATTGTCCTAGTAGCACTGATGATCTCTTCAGTGTGTCTGGTCTCCATCATGCATGTTGTTCATTCTGAATTTCAAAATATGATGGTCCTGACCACTCCTGTTGTAGGTCAGCAGAGTATCATTAGTGAAGAATTAAAATAATTCATATTTTATGTGGTACACAATTACATTGTTAATTGCAACTGGCTGTTGCGTAAAGAAGTACTTTTTAAAAGTGAATGCAATGAACCCAGCAGCATTCTTGTGCTCTGGATCAGATGCTTGAGTGATATAATTCAGTGTAGGTCTAGGGCAGATTGGTTTGTATTTTTCCCCTCAGTGATTCAGAAATTATTTGTTTTAAATAACTTTAGCTTAATGATCTTTCTGTGCCAAACATAGCTGATATTGAGCTATGCATGAAGGCAAGCAGGAGTGGAGAAACAGCAAAAAAAATAGTACTAAATGATTGGCTTGTAAGAAGCATTCAGTGCTACAATAATTTTGTTACTAGCCACAGAAGTGGGTAAATTTCTGCAAAATCCAAGTGTATCATGAGGTCTTACACAGAGGTCTTCTAAAGTCTTGCTTCCTAGTGCTTATGGTTAGGGCATGTGTAAAACCACTTTTTTCCAGTGTTTCTGTTTCTTTTAGCTTACTCGCTTTCAAATCTGTAGGTCTCAGTTGTAAAGTAACTCAGTCACATCAGAAAGACCAAGCAAGATGTAGACTAATAAGAATAATACTTGATAGAATAACTTGATAGCAAGTTAGAATGTAATAAATAAGAATATTGATCAACAGATTGTGTCTCAGTTAGAAAAGAGAGCTGCATCAGCCTTGCCTGCTGACAATGATGTTCCCACTGCAGTAAGTTGCTGACTAGATACCATTTGTTTCTACCGCAGGCAGCTGGTCAGTGGGAATGCTCTGGATTTCAAAAATATAGATAGCATTCAGTTATGCATCAGGTGAAATCTACTGTGATCTGCAGCTCTTACACTCTGGCTAGATGATATTTATTTAAAAGCGTTCTTTCTTAATTTAAGGGACTGTCAGTTAGGCATAGCAGAACTTAAGCTTTGTTGAAAGGGAAAATGGCATTGATGAAATGATATCTTGCTCACCACCACTTCCAGGGAATCTATGGTTGAGTAATCTGAATTCTTCCCATGCCATCAGACACAAGTGAGGGCACAAACAAGTTCCTGCAATCTCATCCATTCTGGGAAAACCTTTGTGTGTCCTCTGTGTTGTTATGAACTGGAAGATTTGCCCGAGTGCTGTTTGCTAGAGACATTCTTACGGTTGCCCAGCTATTGGTGCTGACCGTGGCAGGGGCTCGCCTTATGGTTTCATACTTCATGTATGTCTCAGGCACCTAATCTTCTGCGCTGCCTAAGTCCTAGTCATTCTAAGTCTTAAGTATCGCCTCCTGCATAGTTTATTATTATTGTCATCATGAAAAACATCTTGCCTTATCCTTATCCAGGCATAATTACATGTAGCTTTATTTATCCTCAGCATTCTTCTTCTTTTTCTTTCTTTTTTTTTTTTTTTTTTTCCTGGCACTGTCTGAGCCTCCCGTGTGTTATGAACTTTAAACTGAAGAAAAAATTGTTTATCCAGTATTTATTCTAAAAGTTATAGCTGCAGCCGTATGCAGGGGAGCACAGACTCAGTAGTTCTGTTTTCCTTATCTCCTCAGAGTCATTATCTATCTGGCTCTTGCTATTCCAGGAGCCGTATCTCTTCCAGTACTCCAAGGGACAAGCTGATGCTGAAATTGCAGCTGACAGCACTTGAATGCTCTGGCTTTCAGAGCAAGTGTTAGAACTCTTAGTACTGGCTCATGCAGATGTTATTAACCCTTTATACAAACAAAATAATGCCACCTCCTCCGATGAAGTGTGCATGTGTTCCTCAGGCAATCCTTTCTGCCATCTGGGTGTGCTTCGCAAATAACCATGCAGCTAAAAGGCCATTAAGAAAATGACCTCTAATTAACAATTGAAAATAAGAATGTAAATGAGCACGGTTGAGAACTGTCAGCCTTGTGGCTTGTGAACACATTAGAGCATTCAAAGTTATTTGCTTTTGCTAGCTCACCATAAACCTCTGCTGCTAGATTAACATGCATAAAAATGCTACATATTTTTATTTCTTATAGGCAAAATGTAACTGTATAGGTAGACTATATCCTTACTTAAGAACAATAAATTGTATGCTTAATAATAAAAATTTACTCCACCAATAGAATAGGCTTGCAGACTACTTCAGCTTTTCAGGTTTATTACATTATAGAAATACATAACCCATGGGTATTTCTCATCTTATTGCCTTTCACAAATTGATTTACACTAGGTTGGTGTCACTTTAAATTCAAGCACTCAGATTTCTGATTTGTGGAAGATCTGGTTTCAAATCATATGATGGCTTATATGTAAAACTTACTTGGATAAGTCATTCTAGCTACTGTCATCTTTATATCACACTAAGTTGCTTCATGGAGGAACAGAACTGGAAGGAGAGTCATCTCTGGAGCAGGATTGTGCTAGGCAGTAATATAGTTGTGTGTGACCAAATAGCAGCATGAGGGAATTTGTACAGATCAGTCTAAACAGCACTTACTTCAAATACTGTAGTTCTTGCAGAACAAAAAAAATTGGCCTTATAAGTCTGGAAATGTTAGAAATAGGCAAAACTGGGAAGTTGTTTAAAAGTTGCTTAGGAGCAGCAGCCCTTTAGTAGAGAAGTATAATGATTATTATTGCATCTTTAAGCTAAAGGGATAAGCTATAAGCTTGCTGTCTTGATCCTAGGTCTATACAGTACTACAATAATACATCAAAGGAATAAGGGCCACAGTTGAATTCTAGGCTTTGTATAACAAGCTTTATTTATATGTCATGCTTTCTACGGCCATGCTGAAACATTGTCTATAAGAAGGAAATATTCAAGCATAGGAACTAAACTGTACTTGATTTTCACTTACTTTAATTATGCATAGAATTTAAGAACAGAAACTGAGAAACATACAGCTCTGAAATCTAAATGTCACATGTAAAGAGTAGGAAAAGGGAAGGTCTTGTACATTGAGGAGAAAATGTACATATCTACATATGTAGGCAGGATTAGTTTAGCTATTTGTACACAGCACTCACGGATCTGGAAACAGAGTAGGAGGCTTTCTTTTCTAAGATGGGGGGGAAAAGGAAGCTGGGGGAAAAGAAAACTAACACTAGTGGACTGGGTGCTGAGAAGTGTTCAATCTCATCCTCATAAGGTTTGGAGGGGGCACAGGAGCAGTGGATCCAACTTGACATACTTGCATCAGCTCTGCTTGTAATACTAATTGCTTTTTGAAAACAAATTTCAATTTTAAAAAGCAGTTTTGTTTTTCCTCTTTCCTAACCAGATCAAAAAGAAACAGCAAGAGGTAGTGGGCTTTTTAGAGGCCAACAAGATTGACTTTCAGCAAATGGACATAGCAGGTGATGAGGACAACAGGAAATGGATGAGAGAGAATGTTCCTGGAGAAAAAAAGCCTCAAAATGGAATTCCTCTTCCTCCACAGATCTTCAATGAGGAGCGGTACTGTGGGGTAAGAAGTTATTTGAAAATCTAATGCCTTTGGACAGTCTTCTTTTACAGAAAGTGACACTTTTTCATTAGTAAGGAGTGTCCCCAAACAAACTCCTTAAGACAATTAGAGATTCACTTTCAAGGACCAATTCTTAGAAAAAGTTTTTAGGTATGGAAAGAAAATTAAAGATAAGATATATATATATATTTTAAGAGAAAAATACAGTTGGAAAAGTGATTAGAGAAAGTCTGCTTATCAGGCTAAATTGATTATCCCCTGCAGACCTATGCCTATGCATGGAGTTTGCTGTCTGTGAGGAGCTCCATGCTTTTCCTTTCACATTCTCCTACCTCCTGCTGTGTAGCTCACTCACACATTAGCCTGCTGTTGGCTCACTGCCTAAATTCTTCAGCTCCTGAAGACCAAAATCAGTACTGGCTAGGTGATACTGTGGCTTCTTCACACAATATCACAGGATAACCATATGTAGACTATGAAAACAACTCAACTGCTCTCAGAGTAATGAGTGCTCAGTGATGTGATTTAACAATATTGACCTACTTGGTAGCTGTTTGGCACTTCAATTCTCAAACTTTCAGTTAATTTTGTGTGGTGTACGTTGATTCCCTGCACTGCTAGGAAGTCAAGCAGATGTCTGAGGCACCAGGGGCTGCGAACAAGCATCTTTCTTTTCCACTGTGTTACAGGAAATATATTTTACTGGAATGGTTCTTATGTGTGGTTTGAGTTATTGAAATTAAATTACTTATTCAATAAATCCAACTCTTCATAACAGAAACGGTAACACATCTTCACATGTGCTTGTAACAGGTTATTTCTTTTGAGAAAGTTCAAATTGGTGATATAATACTTTTACAACATAAATATTAGGATTGAGATTCAAAGGAGAAACCAGAGACAGTTTTTTTGCTTATAGTACGTATGAAAATACAAGCTGTAAAGTACTCCGATATGATCTCTGAAGTGAACTTGCAAAGTACTTTGAAACGCAGCTCACATAGTGTGTCCAGTTTTATGTTACTCAGCAAATCCTGTGTGAACTACTGTAAAGGTTGCTTTGGGAGAGAAGGGATTTGCATGTCGTAATGTTTTCAGAATTAACTGAAGTACTCTGAGAAAAAAAAAGTTGGTAGTTTGAGTAATGAGTACAATTGTTTCCTCATTTTCTCACAGGAATTTTGAAAGAGAACTTGGTAGGTTAGATTTCATGGACATTTTAACATCTAATCTGTACCAATATAAAGTATCACTCGATATATCTTACTCTGGATTTTGTGGCAGCCAATGTTGCCATAAATATTTCTGAGATTCCCTAGAGAGGTTATCTAGTGAATTGAAGAGTAATTGCCTTGCAAAGCACTGCAGCCAGTCAGCCTTGCCAGTAAATGATAAATATCCCATTTTTACTCCATGTGTGAAGCCATTTTAGGAAGCCAAATAATCCGCATCTGAAAGTAAATTTATGTTAAAGAGAAGTCCTTTCAAAAACATCTCAGTCTGGAAAAGAGTTCAGAAATTAATTGTAGCTACCGATTTAAAAACTAAATCAAACTTACAATTAGTTTAAAAGTCTCCAGAGTTCTTACATGCCCAGCTTTCAAAGCATATATCTAATGACCCCAGTGGTTGCGTAACAACGATTCATTTTTCGCATGACATCTCAGCACACTTTTCAAATAAATAAGGTAAAAATATCAATACATGGTTCTTACCCTTCTCCATGGGAGAAGGTGCCTTAGAGGAGCTGCAGAGCGAGATGAAGTGAGATGGCGTGGGATGATTGAGAGCATGGCCAGCAGCTGGCAGGCTGCTGCAAAATTCCTCAGAGGGACCTGATGTCTTCCACAGTATATCTGCAGTACAGAGCTGGGGATTTGCATTGTACTTTCCTGCATAACCTTTGCGGGCATAACAGACTAATCATTCTGAAACCCAGGACTGTTTTGCCCTGTTTGATGTTTACATAATGTATATACCTTAACTTTTCCCCAGTTTCCCACTTCCTTTGTCTTTGCACAGAGGAAAAATAGAGTGGAGGATAGTGAAGTTCCAGTCCTGAAGTCATGAAAGTCCCTTTAAAATATATTGTTCTTGTTATAAGAGTCTTGAAGGGTCTCAGCTTCATGACATCTGGAAGCCTAGAATTTGTAGTCTCTATATGTGCAGCCTGTTTATACCCATTTCCTTGTATGCCAGAATTGCCCTTTAGCTTAAACAGTTCTCATCCAGTGTATTTGTAACTGGAGGTCGTATCTCTTAATGTTCTTTTTCACTGGGTGCAAAGTCAAGCTCTGCACCACTGAGTGTTGGTTTTTTTGGTTTTTTGTTTGTTTGTTTTTGCTTATTTGTTTGTTTTGTAAGACTTATTTTTTTCTCCTTTCTATCTTCTTTTTTCTTTCCTCATTCCTCATTCACTTCCCTTACCATTGATGGTCCTGTATGTTTTTTTCCCAGTCACACATCTACATGTATATACATAAGCAGTATCCTGCACTCAGGGGATTGGGAAAATCAAAATTCAGGATAGAGATTTTCCTCCTCCCCTAAGAAAGAGGGATTTGAATAGAGACTTGACAACCTCCAACTATTTTAAAGGCTGCAGCTGCAACAAACACAGAGGAATTCATTATTGGTCTGAATTAAGTAGTGATCCTGCTTCAAGTAGGAGGTTGGACTAGATGGTCTCCTGAGGTCTCTTCCCACCTGAGCTGTCCTGTGTTTCTAGGACTATGTAAAACATGTTCTGCTCCATAACCACTGGAGATAGATAAGATGAAATGTACAAAAAAAGAAAAACAAAAACAAAAACAAAAAACCCAACCTATAGCAAATGAAGTTTTAATCAGGTATAAGCAAAAAATATATATACGTAGTGTTATCTAGTTGGCATTTGAGGAAACAGATTAGAAATTGATTTGTTTTCTATGCTTGGCTATTGCACCAGTTTCAAATTTCCATTCTAATCCATCAGTGTTGGCAATTATGTTCTTATTTGATCTTTTTCTTAATCTCTTTCTTCACTCATGTCTAGACAGATGTCTGTGTCTATGTCACTTTCTAAATATACCAAGCACTCCGTAGCTCTTGTCTTTACTTTTGCTTAAAAAAAACACACCCGAATGCCTAGAAAACTAGGAAGGAAATGAAAAATAAACTGCTTTTATCTGTAAACTGAAATCAATAGGTTTCTCTTTAAACAGAAATCAAGAGAATAAACTACCATAGTATATCTGTTTTGAAACAGCGGCTTTCTTAAACACAGCAAACGTGGGTTAAATAAGAAGGGATACCCCACAGAAACAAAAGCAAAGGCTTGAGGAATGAATAATCTGAAACATCAGCAGGTATTCTACTTGTTCAGAGTGAAATGTGTTCTGGGGCTTCTCCCAGGTTGGGCAGTTCCTATTGCTGGGTCTGTGTGAAAACCAATCTGTCCTTTAGATAAATCAGTGAAATGGGCTGTCATCTGGCCTGGCTGTTAAGCTATATTGCCTCTCCAAACTGGACTGAAATGTCATTGATTCCAGTGTTGTTGATATTAGGGTAGCTTCTAAATCAATTGCTGCAGCCTTTCCCTAGAATACCATTTGGCAGACATTTATGAAAATACTAAAGCAGCCCAAAAAAACAACTCAGGTCCTAATGTAGCTTTACAAACAAATCTCAGGGATGAGTCAGCACCTTCTTATTTACAGGCTTCTATTTTTGGAGTTATTTGGGGTGAGAGGAAGGATAATAAAGTGGTCACAGCAGTAATCTAGGACTCAGCAGACCTGTGTTTAGATCCCTATCTTTTACAGAGCTGCTGAGTGATTGTGGGCCAATATGTATAAGCAGAGTGGTTGACTTCTTAGATACATATTAACATTTTTTCTGTGTAAGATGTGGATCATGAATTCCTCAGAAACAATTCAGTGATAGCAGATTTTTCTTTCTCAATAGAAAGGCTGTATGGATGAACATAAAGACCATGTGAGTTCTAGTTGATAGAATAGGAACCATACATCCCATTTTTTCAGTTACTTTTCAGTTTCTGGCACTTAAGAGAAAATGGCTATTTATGATGCTGATTTATATCTTCAGTTCACATTTGGACAAGACATTTGGGATGGTACATACACATTAGAGGGAGCAACACAACCTTTTGCTAAGTTTGTCTGAAAAGATACTGCATTTTCTGGTTAGAGTGCCTTTTTTTAAAAAGGCATTCTAACCAGAATTTTTCCTTATTATCATATCACTTGTGCTATTATATTGAGTGTTCTCTTTTCATTTCCACAAAGCTGCCGAGGATTTTGAGAGCCTATTTTGTGTTCTTACTCACAGCACACTTTATCTCAGTATTTGAATGGGAATAGCTTTGCTTTTGTATGTATAGCTGAGGCACGTTAAAATGAGATGCTTAATTTCATCTGATTCTGATGTAGATATAATTAAAGTGCAGGCTTCTGGAGAGATTTGACCAATTGTTCATTTTGCCAACCAGGATGAAGTTCTCTTTATCCAACTATTCTTCCTAAGCCTGAGATAATGCAGATACTTATACAAATTCGGTCATTCTTATCAGTGTAAGAAAGATTTGCCTGGGCTAGTCTCTTCCTCCTGTCTTTTTTCTCTGATTTTTGTTTTGTTTTTGTCTGTTTCATTTTTAGGACTTTGAATCCTTTTTTTCTGCTAAAGAAGAAAATATTATTTATTCATTCCTGGGTCTTGCTCCTCCTCCAGGCACAAAGGTATGCACTGCTGTCCTTCCATGGGGGTAATATATTTGATTTTAATAGGAGTCGAAGATAAGCAGTGACTCAGCAAGTCAGATGAAGGTTAGTGACAAGCATTACATTAGATGCCAGTGTAACAAAATGTTCTTAAGGGAAAAATAATATGGCTGGTACAGTATTAAAAAATACTTCTGTCTTCCCTTCTTTCAGAGCAGGCTTGTTACTATGCCTCCATCTGATAATTGTTTCTTTCTTTCTTTCTTCCTTTCTTCCTTCCCTTCTTTCTTTCTTTCTTTCTTTCTTTCTTTGCTTTCTTGCTTTCTTGCTTTTTGACACAAACCAGTCAGGTTTTATCATGTTCAGCTTTTTAAATGATGCAGAACTTCCCAAATAAATTTATAGGTTGTGTCAATCACAAGGAGCATTCATTTCACCCTGACTGCATCAAACCTTGAGCAAATGAGGTCTGTGCTGGTCTCCAGCAGGGAAGCTGGGATGCTGGACCCATTCCATTCTGAACGGGTACACACAGATTGGCACTGTGTGTCAGTCCCTCTCCTTTAAGATAAATTAAGGTCTTACTGTGACTTCACAAGCTCCCTTTGGAAAGTCTACTCATTTTTCTCTATCCACAGTATTTTGAAAATGTTATATTTATGACAAAGGAGATCCTTTTTTTTTTTTTTTTCATCTTTCTTCCTTTTCCAGAAAGCAATGTGTTCTTTCTTTCTTTAGCAGAGTTTTTTTATAGGTAAAAGGCTATATTAGAGCATATTACAGCTCTCTTATCTTATCTCACAACCATGTCTGATCATAATCAAATGTTAACATGGTGATTCAACAAACAAATTGAATCAAAGGAGTGATGAGTCAGTGACAGCATAGAACTCTGCTGTATTGTCATGACCTGGATGAAGAGCTGCCCTGGAGCATGAGATCTGCTTTCTGATCTAACTAAGCTGCCAACTGTCTAGCAACTCTGAGTAAAACAGCATTGTAGATGCCTCTGTTCATCCTCTGTAAAAGCAGAGAGAAAAGCAAGTTTTGCTAAGTGTTTTGAGAACTACAGATGAAGAGTTATCCAGGGGAGAACCACAGCTGCTATAAATGTTGTCTGTCAGACCCTGTGTGATAAGTAACAAGTGATTTAAACTTTCTGTTTTCTGTCCCATCTTCCACCAAGAGAAAAAAAATGTTACTTGCCAACCTCACAAGGTTTTTTTGAGATTTCATTGAATTAACATCCAGAGAGGCATGCGAGGCTTAAAGGGCTGCAGGTATTACTTACAGTAATCACTATAAAAGATATGTGGTGGATCAACAAGATAAAGAAAATTGCATTTTTCCATCTTCCCAATTCTTATATTATCTTCTCCTTCATGCAAGGTTCTGTTAGATACAGGATCTGTAAAGCCAAGTAGCATTTTTTTAGAATCCATTCGTTCCCAGATGTCAGCTAAGTCTCTTACATTTTCTGATTCATGACAGCTTTAAATGTTGAAAATAACACGTTCAGTGCATTCTGCTGGGCAGATAACTATTAGTGCTATCGGTGTGAGAACAAGTGTGATTTATGCTGATTAATGGCTTTGTTGGTTGTGATGGGGATTGTTTCAGTCCAGAAAATGGAAATAAGATGAGAGTTGATTTCAAAAATCTTTGTAAAGGGTAGACATCTATTTACATCCCTTCGTGATCTGTTTCTGAATTTGAGAAATACATATATGAATGTTTTGTTTTAGAAGTATTACTTAGTATCTCCACTGCATGACAGTTTGTCTACATTCTGTTGTATAAATAACTTTGTGTACTGCTTCTGCTTTCCTTTCATTAGACTGTCAATTCAACCTTAGCATAAAGTACAATGGGTGATTTGTGACAATGGCTTTCAGCAGCATGAATCTGGGATAACAAGACAGGTGTGGAAGAGCTGTTGATGATGACATGAGAAAGTTAGACAGTTTCCTACTAATCCCTTTACTCGTACTAAACCTCTCCCCTCCCCTTTCCCTTCCCTTCATTGATTCCTGGAATACTGTAATAATTTGCAAAATAAGTAAACTGTAGGGTGGCGAAACGTCATAAAACAGCCTAATCATTTGCTTTATGGGTGTTACTACCTCATGGAATCATTGTAAAATTTAATATAAAGCTGATACATTTTCTTTATTGACTATTCTTGACTCAGAAGGTTCTCTTTCTTTTTTCATTTTTTAACTCTTATTGCACCAGGAGTAGAAAAGCTCCTTAATGACTATGTGGTTGTTTCACAGTACAGCCCACTAGCATCCTGACCCAAGGCTGTTTTGAGCCTGTTTTCTAGGGCAAGCAGAGAGACTCTTGCAACAAAATCAAATTTCCTAACAAGTTGAAGTTAAATTCATTGTCACATCATCCTGCTGAGTGCAACATCTGTTTCAAGTTTGCCAATTCTCTTTCTTATAGCCTTGATATGTCTCTGCATTAGGTGGCTAGACACTTATCCAGTGTTTATATTGAGCTGTTACTGCTAGGTATTACTGCTAGGAGATCAGATGGTGGCAGAGCCTAATGTGGAAGCTTACAGGGTGAGTCTGATGTGTCCAAATAATATCAAAGTTGTCTCCAAGGCCAGATTGAATGTAAGATAAATGCAAAAAAAAAGTTCTGAATGCACAGATATATAAAGAAGACCCTTAGATCTGCAGCACACATATAAGTTGGTCATCGTGCACTTTTTAAGAATCCTCTCAAAAAAAGCCTTGATTGTTTCAGTAGGAAATATCAAATCAACATCAAAGTTAACTAGGGAGTCCGGAAAACAGTTCGGGGGGCAGCTGCTTAAATAGGCACCTACTTCTGCCTGCAGCCATAAAAGTTCTGACCAATGCTGAAGTGTCTTGGTAAGGCAGTGCTGTACAAATAACAAGTTTTGTTGTTTGTACAAATAACAAAACTATTAACCACTGTTTTCCCAGTTCCAATACAATGAAGAACTTTGATGCATGAATGGCATATGAAAACTTCTGCACATCTTTGCAAAGGCTGCTTTAAATGCTGAGTATTTGCTTAGGACAATGTGGGAGTCAGGAAAAGATCACTTTTATTTTATTATACACTAAGTACATTATTATTATTATTATAAAGGATGTGATGTGGCCATAAAACTCAATGGTCCTATCAAAGATCAATACATATTTTTGGTACTTCCAAAAGAGTGACTTAGTTCAAACAATCCTCTTTCTCTGCCTCATCATCACACTGGTTATTGTATTTTCTAACACATCATTTAATGGTGATGAGTAACGCATTTGATGTCATAGAATCACAGAAATATAGATGATCCTGAGTTGGAAGGGACCCATAAGGATTATCAAGTCCAGTTCCTGGCTCCACACAGGACCACCCCAAACCAAACCCTATGTTTGAGAACGTTGCCCAAACATTCCTTGAACTCCTTGAACTCTGGCAGTTTTGGAGCTGTGACCACTGTCCCAAGGAACCTGTTTCAGTGTCTGACCACCCTATGCTGATGAGAAAAGCAGACAGGATGTTTGTGTTAGTAATTTTTTTTTTTAGTCTGTTGATATGAAATACCTTCTCACTTGAAGGAATACACGGACTTAAATACTTCTATTCCAACTTCCTAACATCTTTCATGACAGGCTGGCATTTGTGCCTGACCAAAAGACCACTCTAATTACCAATAGAATTCTGAAAGATCTTAGTTAATCTTGGATTAGTGACACGAACAGAATAATGTACAGATAGATGTAAACTTGTAAGCAATGTACTTTGTATATCTAGAGTCATGCTTTGTCATTCTCAGCTGCCCCTAAACCTAAATACATTTCTTTTCAAAGCATCCCCACTTCTACACTTAGCCTGAGACTGTTCTTAATATGGTTGAAAATGCTCTGAAATATTGTTATTTTGTTAGAAGCCCATTAAGAGCTGTGGATACAGAGTTTTTTTTGTTTCGTTTTGTTTTTCCTAAAGTGACACAAGTGAATTGTTCTGTCAATGAGCTGCCTATTACTTAAACTAAGACAATGGTGCTGTATTACAACAACTTTGAGCATCTTAGCAAGGTCCAAATGCAAGCAATTAAAATTAATTGCTTTATATTTTCAGGGACAAGCACTTTTTTTTTTTTTTTTTTTTTTTTTTGACAGCTTTATTAACCAAAGTGGAATACTGCTTCCATTTCTCTTAACTCCAGAGATCAGGTAGCTTGCAGCAAGATTATCTGTGTTTGCAGTTGCTCCATGAGAACTCTGTGTGTGTCCACGTGTGTGCTAGCCGACTGATTCTGGAGTTCACATCTTTCAGACACCACTTTTACTTACCTTGCATTCTGAGGAAGTATATGATTCATCTGAGATAGTTATACACAGTAGATACATTTTAATTAGAAAGCCATCTTCATGCTTTACGCGTTTCATGTATCTGCCAAGAAATACTGTCTGCGGGGATTTTAAAATGAAATGTTAGGGTAGATGCTGAAAACACATTTCTCATCAATTCGTATCTCATGAATGCTACCAACCCTTCCATTTTGCTACAAAGAAAGTATCTGTACAGAAATTACTCATTTGCTTAAAGAAACAATGTACAAACACAATGTTGCACAAGAGAGTACCAGTATGTTTCTGTGTTGCTACACATTTTAATCTTCAAGTATTTTGTTATCTTGTGAGAATAAGTGAAAGATAAATTAAGCCAAAAAAGTGTCTCTGTAGATCTGTTTTTAATAACAATGCCATCAGCATCACCATACAACAAGCCCACAGTTTTATGTAGTCTTCCAGTGAGACAGTGTTGCCAAAAAAAAAGAGCCTTTGGTCCTTCCTCCATCCTCCATACTCCTTCAGCTTGCTCCCAGCTGCTCATTGCTGTCCCCAGCCATCCTGCACACGATGGCAAAAGCATTCATGTAGCTGTGTAAAGGAGTGAGCAAATTGTGTGAGAAGCATTCATTTGGTTGTAACGGCTTGGTCACAGGAATGGAGGGAACCTCCTCTTTTCTTCAGGGATGTACTGCTCTGCCCATAGTGTATAGGATTTCTGATGGCACAGGCATGACTTTTGAGCCCAATTCCCAGTTGCTGGAGGCAGCCACTTCAGGTTAACACTTCTCAGAATTGGTCAGATACCCTTCAGTGAGTTAGGTCCATTGCCTCCACTTATCTACTAGAAAACTCCTCCAAAATTTCACTCTGCTGATTGTTAGAGTTTTTATTTACAGTTGGTTCATACTTTTTTTGCATACACGTCAATGCTCTTCCTTATCCTATCCCTCTCTGATATTTACTCTGGTCTATTTTTAGAGCACCATCATGTCCCCTCACTGCATTACATTCAATAGATGAAAGTGGCGAAGCTTTTTTTGTCATAAGACAGGCTCTCCATTCCCTCAAACATTCCTCTAACCCCCTCTGCACCTGTTCCAGGCTGAATTTCTCTTTCTTGAGCCTGGATGATTGGAATGGCACAGAGTGATCCAGAGGAGGTTTCTCCTTTGCTTCATACAATGATATTAATATTTGCCTTCAGCTTCACCTCATACGTCTGAGGACTGTGCTTATTAGCACTTTCACTGTCGCATTATGTTCTTTGCTCAGTTATTCTCTGGTTATTTAAATATATCCATCTTTTTCTTATTTGATGATCATCAACTAACAAGCTCCCAAAGTACAGTGGAAACATCTGTTTCTAGAATCTGTGTCAGAACTACCTGTCCCAAATAATGTGACTTTGCCCTTTATGCTATTGCTGTTCTATCTATTTCCATTCAAAACCATAGTAGTTTCTTTTTATCTCACACAGGTTGTGATCCAGTGGGACTTTTCACATCTACCTAACCTGGGCAGGACTTCAAATGAAGAGCCTTCTATGAGCTGCTTAGTCACAGTGCTGGAATAAATAGATTAGATAGATTACTTTGCAAATAGTTACCTGATGATTTTAAACAACACAATCAAGAGACTGTGTACAAAATCCTTCATTATATCTGTTTTTCTGTGTCTTCCTAGTGAAGTTTAGTTGGCATGCATGCTGGGGAAAAAAAAACTTCTTATTCTGAAGCCAGAACGTGCCATCAGGGTGAGCATCTATTTCTGTTAAACTCTCAACACAGAGTTTGGGAATCTGGCAAGAGGTACTTGAATTCATGTTTTCCCTATACAAACCTCATGAATTTACCAACAGAGCAATATGCTCCTTTCACAGAAAAATGTCCAAAGGGGTAAATTCTGATTTGAGTGCTAAAGAAAAAATAGAAAAACCTCTCATCAAATAAAAAAGTCAGGAGTATAGAAATGAGTTATTGATTGTGTGTCCTGAGACTAACAATGACCTCTTTGCTTCCAGGAGACTGAAAAGTCTGATACTGCTGGTGAAACTGAGACACATACAGAACACGGTGCAGATGAAGGGGCCCATGAAGAGGCTCAGCCACCATCAGAAGATCAGCAGGTAAATTTTCATTTTCCCCTTTGTGATTTGAGAGTTTTACCTGTGCTGAGTACATGAAAAAACACACCACGGCCCTCCTGCTATGCCTGAGAGCGGGGAAGACTGATTGCAGAATGGCCCTGCTTGTCTTTTGGATGCATTTTCTTCATCATGGTGGTATGAAACCTAGATAATACTCCAGGGAACATAGCTCTACATGAATAAAATCAGTTGTCTTTATTTAATATTTTCCATTTGCCACTAGTTACCATGTGCTTTCTTTTTTTTTTTTTCTTAATGCTCATTTGGAACTCGGCTCTCATTATGGAGGATAATTTAGAGCTAGACATCTGAGTACTATCCATGTGGAAAAATTTGCTGCTATCGATGGCCAACATCTGCAGCGCTCATAAATCTGTTTATTAATGTTTGTAGTCAGGTACCAGCACTGACTGCTGCCACAGCCAGTCATATCTGACAGCGTCTTCTCCAGACCATGCAGGAACCCCTGGGCAGCGCAGAAATGCAGTGCATTGTTATCTTTTCTACCTGCCTCATGGCAAGAGATCGAAGTCACATGGGCACATCTCAAACTGCATTGCGAAAGGTTCATGAAAGAAAACGTCTGTTTCCTTCAGTTCTCTAGTAAAATTGCTGCAAATCATGATACTCATGTTCTCCTGCAGATAGCTGATATCAGTAAAGTTGTGGTTGAAAGCACAGATGAATCCTGTGAAAAGCAGTGATTCTGCTGTGTACAAATTTCCTCCTCAGTGAAATGTTTATATTGTTCAGCAATGTCTAGAACCAATAGAGACTAAGCAGAAATTGATCCAGTGTCTGGAGATAGAGATGCAGATGCTTTTGCTGCTACTCTGTCAGTATGGCATTTAAGAACAGCTTTGTTCTGGTGCTGTAGTATCAGGTGAGTCTCTTCTCAGAAAGTCCGGCATACTGCTGAATTGTAACAAATGTGTCATTCCTTTCACTAAAAAAATGAAACAAATATTCTTTTGTTTCATTTTGTGTGGTTTTGTTTTGTTTTGTGCTGTGCAGTGCTTATCCTGAAGAAGCATCTCTGTACTTTTTCCATTCTCGTTTTTAACAGTGACAAAACCATTAGGCTGGAATGGTGCACCCTTTTGCACATCATCATCCAAGTCTCACAGGCACTGGAAGTCCCATTTAAAATTTTGCCTGTGTGGCAATAAGGAGGGGAACAGACTCCAGAGGGAACTGAAATTTCTCCTTAAAGTGTATCCAATTGCTTTTCATGTCTCTATGAATTCAGCCAGCACATAAATGCCATCAATAGCCTTTTCTCTTTAGAGAAATGCCAGCTCTTAAGAGAAACCCAGCAAAACGCTGCAGTGCATACCCTGGCTGGATTAGGTTACCTGCCATTCTGGCTGACTGTCTACTGTAATGTTTTTCAAATGAGAACAGAATGCTGGAACATGTCTGCAAATGTGTCAAGCAGCTGTGTATGAGAGGTTTTGTAATGACATAGTGCAATGCTGCTCCTATACAACAAGCACCTTGCTCCATTTCTCACAGAATAGATTGGAGCTGTAAATGGAAAGTATGTTTGTCCTCTCATTTTACAGGGACGGAAGTGGAATAGGGTATGAACACCAGGCAAGATGGTGCATTTGATCTCTTTTGGCTGTGAGGGCATAAAACATTATTAGTCTTCAAATCTTACTCTTTCACCGGCACAATCTTGGCTGTGTTGAAATGTTCTTATGTGGTATATCATAAGTGGGGAGAAAAGTCTTTCAGAAATCATCCAGCTCTGATACCCACCTTCATCATGTCAGATGTATGCCAGCTCCTAGGGGAAGAAAATAGCACTGTTCCTGTTTCTGTCCCATTCATTGTTACAGAGGGTACTCATGACTGCAGGCAGCAAGGTAGCTCCTGCCAGGGATGAACAAAACCCATTTTTCATCCTGGCCTCCCACTCACTCCCTCTGTCACGTAGGACAGATCACATCAGTGACGTGGCATCTGTCTGCCTTTCCACAGATCAGTGTAATTATCACTGCTGTATGGATGGCATGAATCATTCTTTTGAAACTCTGATATTTTCATTCACTACAGTGAGCATGCAGAGGACTAGTTTAGATGAGAAGGATAACTTTGAGACAATCATATTGCCTCAGAATTTTTTTTTTTCATGTCTGTAGCTCATTGTTTTACCCTACAAAGAGAATAGCATTTCCTTACCCAGTCAGGGTTTTATGAATTTTAATTAGTTTAATGTTTATGAGACTGCTATTGGAGTACCTCTGCTGTCTGTTAGGCCTTAAAGGCTTATATTTTGTTATATTGATATTTTCAGTATTTCCATCTCTTCCTCTCATTCTGCAGCCCAGCACATCTTGTTTAACTACTTGACCACAATGAATAGGTGTTTTCAGCATGCTCTTTTAGCCCACTAGCAGGAATGGTAACCAGAAGCCAGAGTGGATACATATAGAGGCTGCATGTGTCCCATGCCTCTTCTGCTGCTCTTACTGGGGGATATAGGAGCCCAGAAGCTCCATCTTTTTGTTTCAGGCTGGTAGGACCCTGAGAGAGCCAGTGAGAGACCCCAGTCCTCTGAAAAACAAAATTTTTAGGTCAGCAGCTCCCTCCTACAAGCAGCAGAGATAAGTGCACAGTGCAACAGATTTTTCTTCACTCACCTCATGTCAGACCTGCTTGCAGGTTTTCAGACTGCCTCGGTTCAGCAGCTCTGGCTCCTCATTCACACATGGTTCCGGGAGAGCCCAGAGCAGATTTTGGAATAGAAAGTCTCCTACACAGATCCTGCAGTAACAGGAGCAGCTCTCAGTCTGTGTTGCCAAAGGACAGGTACACTTGGATTCCTCTTGATTATAGTTTCTTTTTCACTTTAAACCTTTCCTTCCTTCCCTAATCACTTCTTTCACACATTCTTTCCTTCCCTGATCACTTTGTTAAACTTACCTTTCCTAATAATTAGGACCTACTCCTAATCTTCTTTTCATTCCTAATCCCCACAGTGATAGAGATGTTTGAGGAACCATTTTGCTTGGATATGGTGTCCCTTACCCTTGCTTGGTCTGTCCCTTTCTTTCTGAGTTTTTGGAAGAAAAGACTGTGACCTCCTATGCACTTATTTTTCTTTATTTTTAACTTTAGACCTTAGCTTGGGGGAGTAGAATCATTTTAAGTGGTGTCCCAGTTAAATCAGTTTGCAGTACAGATTAGGCTCACTTCAGGGCAGAATTATTTTAGCAACATGTTCAAAAATCATATTAAAATGCAAGTCTGTATCCTTCTCTGCAGTTCCCCAGGCCACATATAAACCCTGGCACTCCAGGTCACTTCCTTATCTCAACTCATTCTACGTAATGTCATAGCCGCTCATGCCTTCTGTGTGCTACTGCTGAATTTGCTTTTTCTCTTTGATTTTTTGTGTAACATTTTGCTTTCTCTCCAACAATTGGCTTGGTATCTGACATTAACTTCTATTCACTGTTTTTTCTCTTTTTATTTTCTCTCTTTTATCCCTCTTCTCTTCATCACTTTGGCTCAATCTACAGCCTAAAGCCAGTTTGTAGTATTTTATATTCCCTGGTAATGTTGAGCCAAGGCATCTGTTTCAGCCTACAACAGTTAGTAGAACTTCAAACCAAATTCTGAGTGATGATATATAACACATATAGAACTCTGTATAATTCTGATTTAACTTTGATTTTGAAGACTAGCTAACTACCAGACCTCCCCCACCAAGGCAAAAGCAAACAAAAGCCAAGCTCTAATGGTTTGCTTGCAAATGTAGCAGATTTGATTGGAAGTAACTGAGAAAAAGAAAGCTGTGTTTTATGCTTTTATATCTCCTTTTCACAGTAAATGCTTAGCTCAAATGTGCTTCATGAGCTAATCTGGAGGACATTATCCCAAAGTAAATCCACTGAATTCCACATAATTTCCCTCTGTTCAGTGCTTAATTTCTGCTGTGCTTTGCCTGTACCACCTCTGATATTCTTTTTTTGATCATTTTTTAAACCTTTTTTTTTGTGTCTTTCATGTAGGAAAACAAGGAAGGAGATGCGGCGGCAGAGGTATAGTATACTCTTTAGACATTTTGCTTTCATCTTTCATTTGTGTGCATTTAATTCCTTTTTGGTCTCTCTATCTCTCAAAAGATTGCAAATTCTTATTCATGAAACTGAATAGAGCAGTATTAAATTCTGCTAGAGGAAATTGTTGATCACATCATAGTCATGTTTTTGGAGAGCATAAATAGGCAGTTAATTGTTAAAAGTTGTCAATGAAAGATACACTTTCCTGGATTCTTCAATAAAATTTGCCAAGGACTCACAAAAGAGATAGATCTTTGAAAATCTGTTACTGACACTATGCTGATTACAGAGTCATGCTGATGATTCAGGCAGTTCTGCCTACAAAGGGTATATTTTCCTTGTTTCTTTCTAGAGTTTGTAAGGCCCAGGTACAAATTCTTACATGCTTCTCTGCTTCACACAGTATTGCAAGTTTATGCCTTCGATATTTCTTCACTGTTCTCAGTAAAATTAATTATTACTTTAGGCTATTTTCCACTGCAAACCTGCAGTTAATCAGGGGGCACATTTAATCTTCCCACTTCCGAACTGCAACACAGGCATATATATATACATGGGTACGTACACATATGCCTGCTGCCAGGGTTGTTGGTATGAAAGCTAAAATGGAATTCCTAAGCACATGGGCAGAGTATCGGTGCTTCTGGTGGTGAGGCTTGTGAGGGGTGTGAAGGCTGTGAAACTCAAGTTGTTGGAATGGGTCTAGAGAAGGGCCACAAAGATGATTGAGGGCTGGAGCACCTCTCCTACGAAGACAGGCAGAGGAAGCTGGGCTTGTTCAGCTTGGAGAAGAGAGGGCCCTGGGGAGACATCATTGTGACCTTTGTTTATAAGGTGACTCATTGTTTATAAGAGAGCAGGAGGGAAATCAACTTTTTACACAGTCACTGGTAGTGATAGGACAAAGGGAAATGGTTTTAAACTAAAGGAGGGAAGATTTAGATTAGATGTCAGGGAAATTTTTCACTGAGATGCTAGTGAGGTGCTGGCTCAGGTTGCCCAGAGAAGCTGTGGTGCCCTATTCCTGGAGGCATTCAAGACAGTGTTGGATGGGGCCCTTGGCAGCCTGAGCTGGTGAGTGGAACTGGGTGAGCTTTGAGGTCCCTTCCAACTCAAGCCATTCTATGATTTTACCTGAACAATGTTGGTTGTCTGAGGACTTTCCTGGCTCAGTTTGATACCGAGAAGATCAACCTGACTTGCCAAAGAGTTGTGTCTAGCAGGTATTCCTTTATTGCAGTGCTGGGCACATAGGGGATGGCTCTGCCCAATATATGCACCTTGGCTCATGTGTAGATTACATTTGTTGGTTGTGCTCATACATATCATATTTTGCTCCAGAATTTCATGCACATGCTAAATATTTTCTAAAACTCGTTAATGTTTTCTTAGAACTGATTAACATAAGACCCTCCCCCTTACAGCATGCGCAGTCACCCTTGGGGGTCCTTTCAGTGGTGATCTGAGGGTTGAGGGAGGAAGGCTGATAGCCTTCATTGCTCCTAAACTTTTGTTCCTAGTCTTCAGGAGAATGCTCAGTTAGGTGTTTGCCTCCTTTCTAAATGAGATTTCTCTAGTTTGTCTTGACAGGACCCGGCTGTCTTCAGTTTGACTTCATTTTCCTTCCTTGTCTTTAATGTAGTACATATGGTTCTTCCAGATACTGCTGCTTGCATTATTCGAGGTCCTCACTCTACCAAGTTTCAAAAAGAGTAATAACCAAGGACACTTCTTCTACAGAAAGAATCTGAAAGATAAAATATTTTGTTGGAAGGAGAACTTCAACTGACTTATCTTATATTCCCTTTTTTGTAAGGATGATCCCTTAGTGCAATAGTTTCCTCTAAAAACAGCTATTCAGTAACAGAAATCTGACTGTAGAAGCTCCATTTCTCAGAAGAAAGCAGAAGCCCATGTTTAAATAGATTAATTCAGTTACTTGGGTATGATTCCTATATGGACTGTGAGTCTGAGAGAAAAAGCAAAGTTACATCCTTATATGGAACTTTGCTTATATGGAACATCCATACCAGCAGTCCTGCCTGAAAACTAATTCTGAAATCTGTAATTTGCTTATAGCTCCTTGATGAAATTCCTTTAAGTTTTGTAGTTCAGATATTGTGTAAAAGTACGACATTTTTTAGATAAAACTTGTTTACATTGAGGGTGAGGTTGCTCTGAGCCTGAGTT
This sequence comes from Chrysolophus pictus, assembly GCA_037305975.1. Lineage (NCBI taxonomy): Eukaryota > Metazoa > Chordata > Aves > Galliformes > Phasianidae > Chrysolophus > Chrysolophus pictus. Next base: position 88,070,172 of record CM074576.1, on the reverse strand, counting down.
TACTGGAAGAGAAGGAGTAGAGAAGCCTACAGTGTTATTTCTGGTTGTTTTTCAGAGCAGAGTAATACTTCTACGCTTCATTTACTAGCTCTTAAAAGACAATAAACACAGATTGTTATCTGTGTTACATAAATGCGACCTTTCAAATAGCAGTTTATTTGGTTGACTGGAGGAAAGAACTATTGCCTGTAAATTGTGCATTTTCTCTTTTATAAAAAAAAAAGAAGAAGAAGAAGAAGAAGAAAGAAAAAGGAAAATAAATGAAAAAAGAGAAATAAAAAATTTAGAAACAGAAATAAAGCCTTTTTTATCTGACTCCAAATGATTTTTTTTATTATTATTTGTTAGTTTTGTTCCTCTGCCATGAATATTCACTTGTTTACTTGAAGAAAACTTTCAATTCAAAATATTAAATTTTGCCATGTTTAAATGTACTTCATATTCTCATTTTGATTCAGAATGGCTATTTACATCTTATCTATGGACTATGTTCTAACCTATCTCAGAAAAGAATTCTCATATTCCTATCCTTGCCCATTAATGCCACAAAGCTTAGAGCCATGGACTATTAGGAATAAAAACTCTGTACATCACTCTTCTGTTCTATTTTTCTAAAGCTTTGGTAAGATTACTTTTGCAGTTACAAAAGCACTTCAAGACTTTATTTTTCCTTCACCTGTTACATTCTAAACTACAAATATTTTCTATAAAAAGGAAGAAGAAAAGCATGAAGAGGGAGAAGAAAAGGAAGAAGAAGGAAAGCAAGAAGAGGGAGAAGAAAAGGAAGAGGCGGAGGAGCAAGAAGAGTCTTAGTACACTTCCTTATGACACATTCTCTCTTGAACAGGTTTTCAGGTAAGTATTAAATCCAGCACAGTTTCTAAATATTCTTAAAGAAGCATTGACTTGACATTTTTGTGCATGTTGTTATATGCAATGCCTTCAAAACAAGAATGGAAAGAACTAATCAAACCCATATATATGCTCTAGTTGCCCAACTGATGGGCCAAATGTACATTTAACTGTTAGACTCATTGCAGCTTCTCTTCTACCTTTCTGATCTCACTGAAAATTTTAAGGGCTTCATGTCTCAAATGTAGTTGAAATTGGTCAACATGTTCAGAACAAAGGGGAAGGATGGAGAGTCTGACCAGAAGTATAACACACTATAATCTATTACTCTGATTGCTTAGTAACTTGGACAAAAGTGATTTTTGAAGCTCAAAACAGTAATCATCCCAGAAGCAGAATAAGAGCATGCAGCATTGATCAAGTTTTATCAAAATGTGTTTTTAAATTTAATTTTTAGTTTTCCTTCTTCCTTCTACTGTCTCATCTCCTGTGCACAGAAATAAAGATCGAGCAATCACTTAGTAGGGAAAAACTATTTACCTACAGGAAGTTGGAATTTCCATCAGATTTTCCCTTGGATGATGGGATACCCTCCCGACAGCAGATGCAGAATATTGTATGTTCTTTCTAACACTGGGGGGATTCTCAGCTAATTCTACTTCTGAGATAATTGCCATAGGTTTCAGCATATGTACTGAAACCTGGTGCCTCAACAGGCAAAAAAAGCTATCAGCTCTTCAACACTACCTCTCCTAAATCTGAGTTTCTCTACTTCATAGACTTTAATTCAGCTTGTGCTGTCCAGTGTTTAGACATGTAAAGTCATGGAAGGAGTACTAAATTCTGCCCTATTTTTCCTTATTTTTGTTCAGGAAGCACAAGCTGGAGCAGCCCTGCCAAAGGAAAAGCCTCCCTCTTAAGCAAACCGTCACTACCTTTCATGCCTGTGTACATGTGAACATATAAATACAGAACAACAAAGATACCACTGTATCCTACTTGTAGCCTTTGTATATATATTTGGTATTACAATTGCTTGTTAAAATGGATCTTCTTATATCTGATTGCTGGTATTTCAGTTGATTGTTATGTGTTGGAATAGTATTGTCCATGTCATATCTTAGATTGTAAGTTCCTCAGAGCAGGAACCATGTCTTTCTCCATGTTTATGTACTGTCAAACACACTGCTACCACTCAGCAGATAACTGCACTCACACAAGTGGTGTGGTATTCAGAGAAAAAGAAATTCAGAGCTGAAAACTACAAAAAGGCTTCCTGTATGCAACTTATGTGAGTCACTTCTCCCTCAGCTGGCTTTTGAAAGCGATTGAGATTTCCATTGTACATCAGTTTAAATAAATGCATTTTCTGTCACATCCATTCTTTGTCTGTAAAAGTATTAATTTAACCCTAGCTAGCAGCACTAGCATCTGTAAAAGTAAGTTTTCTTCATCATGATGGTTATAGCTTATGTAAAGGTTTTCACCTTACCTCCTGCTAATGTTTCTGGTGCTGTGTATACATTTACCTGTGTCCCAAGGGATGTAGAAGATACATAAGCATATTCCTCTCTCATGAAAGGCAGAAGCAGATCAGATGTGATCAGATACCAAAAAAAAAAGAGAAAATGAGGTATTCTTCTTCCCCTCTTACCCAGTAGTACCACAGTTAACACTGTTATGTAGGATAAGAACAATGATGTTGTTAATTGCATACCTACCTGCCTCTACCATTGGCAGCCTGCCTGCAGATGACTCCAACCACAAGGTTAAGTGATTTTCTTTGAAAGAAAGAGATGTCCTGGCCCCTATCAACAGAGACTATGTCAATTTTCATGGATACATCTGTATTCCCTGGCACATGGAGGCAGAGAAAATTAATTCATGTTTGTGCTCTGTGAGATGTTCACTGAGAAAGATGAAGCTTAAATTTCATCCCCTTGTGCAATTACTTGCTAGGAGAGTTATAATAACTGCTTATAGAAGAGAGAAGATAAAAAAAAATACTTATTGCTTGTGTAGTCCATAGCTACACAACAAAAGGAGCTGTAACTTTGTGATTAACTCTGATCAAGGAGCTGGCTTTTTGAATGCAAATCTCCTGTATTGTGTGTGGGTGCATAAGCAACAACTGAACGATAGGTCAACAGGCAACTTCAGGAAAAAGGAAGCTCATAAGAAGATATGACCACCTGAGATGTGTCCACTGATATCTCTAATCCAGTGAATTTTAGCTGCTGGGGATTATGCATATACTGGATGGATTCACATGCTGCCCTTAATTAGCATTGCCTATTTCCACTTCCAAAAGCTAATTACTGGGTCAGGTGAGCTATTGACCTGATTCAGTTCTTATGTGCCTGTAGGTGAAAACTCTTCCCTGGGAAAACGCTCTCCATCTCAATGGCAGCCAAATTGAGGTGCCAGGAATTGTTGCAGTAGTGTTGAGTGAAAGGACACCATACTTTGGGGAATGTAATAAATGCAGTGCAGTGAGAGTGTGTTGACCATTTGTGGTAGCCTCAGTGCATCTCCAGGTTGCCTGAGCTTCGTGCAGTTGATGGCTCATGTGCTCCAGTTTTCCTCTGCCCAAGCATCCTCAGTGCACCAGGTGGGCCCCAAGGCTTGAAACAAACCCACCAAATCTCACATATTCAGGAATTACTTGTTAAGGCAGAAATATGGCAACCATCTCCTTGAGAGAGAATAATCTGACAAGCTGGTCAGGGAATGTGAGGAATGCTAAGCCTCACATGCAGGAGTGACGCACTGACCTGCCCTCAGCTGGTGGCACAGGACTCTCAGTGCCTGGTGACAAAGCCAATGGGACAGTGTACAGCTGCACTCACTGAACGGACATTTGGTGTTTTCTTTGGGATAATACTTTTTCATGTTTACTGATCACCTTTTCTCCCAGACTAAAGGAGGCTGTGAGTATGCAAAGGACAAACTAGCTGAAAGCCAGCTGCTGCTCCATAGGAATGCAATCCTAATTCTGCTTGCAAAAGCTTAACACTTTCTGCAGTAATTCATTGCTACTAGGAAAATAATAAGCTTTTCTAACTCCAGCAGGATGAAAAGCAGTAGCACAAATACGTGAGCTAATTAATTAGATGCGTTTGAAAGCATACTGTCTGCATTATTATATCGTTGATTTTTCACTGAGAGAAAACAGCCAGAGTTGGCTAACTGAGACTGCAGGTGCACTGCGTTTCACTGTGGATGAAAAATCAATTCTAGTTCACCACAGTTAAACAAAAAGGAGAAAGCTGCTTTTGGTGGCACTTTGGATGTAAAGTATTTTCCTTGATGACTGATGTTAGAAACTCCTAGTATGCCAAAACAAGCTAAAATTAGTAAGGCTTCAAGTTATGTTTCCTACAGGTCCATATATGTCATAGGGTGGTGGCTGGTTGCACTTATAAAAAGAAAAGATGGTGAAATTTAACAGGCTGCTGAAATGTAAAAGAAGGACAAGTAACATCACAAAATACCTAAGTAGATAGGGTGAGTCAATGGCAGTTTTCCAGGAAAATAAGTATTAGGGGCTACAACCTGTTGCTAGAAATGAAGAGGGCTAGGTATCAAGTCCAACAGGAAAAGTGGGCCATTTTTTCTCTTACATGAGAGCACTTCTAAGCCACCAAGTTTGTGAGCGGTTCTATGAGAATGCTGTAAACAAAATTCATTGGAGAGAAATGAAATTATTCAGTAGTCTTGCCAGTATGGCACTAGCCCTCGGCATTTGTTTTTGGTGATCTTTCTAGCCACTGTTCATCTGCCTTCCAGCTAATAAGACTTGCTAATTATTTCCTGTGTACTGCGAGATTATCAGTGCAAAAGAAGATAAGCCTACTTATCTGCATCCTTTGACAACCTCAGGAGGCTGGAGATAAACTTGACAAACAATCTGGGAAGATGAAAATTCAACATATTAATTTCTTCAGAAGACAGATTGAAAATATACAGTTTGATGTCAAACATCTTGAAGAATGTGGGCTTTTCCTGCAGTTGCAAAGTCATTGTCATGCACACAGAAACAGCAATGCTCAGCTGAGAATCTCAGCCTTAGTGAGCTACTGCCTCCATTTTGCTCATGAGGAAATAAGGTGCAGAGGCTGCATGAAGTGTTTAATGCCCACAGGTCGAGGATAATTGATTCTGAATTAGGTGTGGATTACGTGGGATGTATCCCACTGCTTCAGAATACAGCATCCATGATTCTGCATGCAGTTTGGACATCTGTCATTAGAAACTGGAGAAAGCCTTGGGGTCGTTGAGTCAGGGGACTATAGGTCCTCTGCACCTGCTCTATAGTCACCACAAATTCACTGAGGAAAGGTATCATCCTATAATAAGGACAATTTGCAAAGAATACAGTTGTTGTGTAAACAGGTGTACGAGAAGTTGAGATTTGATATCAGCCTGTCCAAACTCATTTTTGACCACAGCCTATTCAGCTAACCTCCTTGTGCTTTGCTTTCTCCATGAAAGACAAGAAAAAGAAAAAATAATCTTCTTATAGATAATTTATGAGAATAAAATGAAAGCATCAATACACTGATCAGAAAATGGAAGTATAACTGCATCTTATATAATGGAGCAATGACATCAGTGGACAAAGCAAAGGAAACTGACATCATCTACCTGGACTTGTGGAATGGCCTTTGACATGGTCCTGCACCACATCCTTATTTCTCAATTGGAGAGATATAGACTTGAAGGCTGGATTGTTTGGTGGATAAGGAATTGGTTGGATGGTCGCAGCCAGAGAGCTGAGGTCAGTGGTTCTATATAGGTCCAGGTGGAGGCTGGTAACAAGCAGTGTCCCCCAGGGGTCCATCTTGGGACCAGTACTCTCAAACATCTTTATCAATGACGTATGTAATTGGATCAAGTTTGCTGCTGACACCAAGCTGAGTGGTGCAGGTGATACAGCAGAAGGAAGGCATGACATCCAGAGGGACCTTGATAAACTCAAAAGGTGGACCCATGTGAACCTGATGAGGTTCAACAAAGCCAAGTGTGAGGAGTTGTACTCAGATTGGAGCAATCCCAAGTATATGTACAAGGAGAAGAACTCCTTGAGAGCAGCTCTGCAGAGAAGAACTTGGGGATCCTAGTGGACAAAAAGCTGGACATGAGCCAGCAGTGTGTGCTTACAGCTCAGAAGGCCAACAGTATCCTGGGCTGCATTGCAAGAGGGATGGCCAGCAGGGAGAGGGAAATGGCCCAGGCTGAGCCCTTAAGGTCTGTTCTCCTTGGACCAGGAGGACTTCATCAGGACAAATGCCTTTTTTCTGTTAAACCCAATTCTCAGCTTAGTAGGGAAGCATTTTATTTCTTTTTTACCTTGAAGCTTTACAATATTTCAGCATATTTCCAGCACCTGCAAGCCATTGGTAGGGTAGGGCAGAGCAGCACTGGTGCCATGAGGATGCCTGCTGTTTATGGCCCTAGCCTTCAGAGCCACCACCCTATTAAAGTTAGCAGCCCCAAGGCACACACCAAGCACATGAGTGGCCTTCTTAATTGTTGCTGGGTCTGTATTTCCTTTCCCCACTGCTACAGGGATTTTTGCTTTTTGTTGTATTTTAGCAAGTGAGTTACCTACACAATAAGCTCCAAACAAACAAAGAAGACTTGTCCCTTCCAGCATCCCACTCTAGAGCTAGCTGAGAAGCAGCTGCTGGTCATTCTACATGAGTGATGCCAGCAGTCAGAAATGGAGCACAGGGTGTTAGAGGATTCTTTTTTTTTTTTTTGTGCTCCAGTACTTTTCCACAAGAGTTGCAAGATTGCTGGATTTTAATGATGCAGTACGCTGCATTAATGTTGAGTACAGCCAACTTAAGTGGGTCTGGTACTGGCGTCCATGTGCTCCTAATTGGATTATGATGAAAGCTAGAGGCAGTGATGAAAAATGATGCCCAGCCTCTGGCCAGCCTGGAGCTGGTTTCAGTGAAGCACCAGTGTGTTGCAGATGCCTGCATCAGCTGCAGGAAATGGCTCCAACAGGACTGGGGGATCCAGGCAGCCAAAATCTGCTGCCCAGGAGCAGAAGGGATGAACAGGATGAGGCTGAGGTGACAGCACTCTGCACGGATCAGTTTTGGGAACTGTGCTTAACTGATGCCTGGCACAGGCTGATGAAGCTCAGCATGGGCAAGGAGCTGGGAGTACTGCCTTGCAGAAACAGGACGGGCCAGGAAATGGCCCTGGAAAGATGCAAGTGAGCAGAAATTTGACAGTGTAAAGAACCAACATCACATGCTTTAAGGACAAACAGGAGTTCCTACTTGAATCTGAGTGCCTGTCCTCCTGGGACACTTGTATGAGCCTGTGTGCATGGGTTCGTTGTGAAGCCTGAGGAGCTGTAACGTGATGCAGCAGTAACAAGGAGACATGTGATGAGAGGATGTGTTCAGGAGCTATTTTCAGAAGCACAGTGCATACCAAGTAATGTTGGATAAGGCTGCAGCAGGATTTCATTTGGGTACTGGGTGGTGGCTGGCCCAAAAGGATGAAATCACACACTAAGAGATCAGGGGAAAGCTGCTCCAGATACCTGGGGCTTGCATTGCCCAGTTTGTGTGATGATGGAGTGGTGGTTCAGTCCAGCAACATGGTGGATGTTCAGAGTTGTTTTGGATCAGGAATAAAGGATAAAGCTGGAGAAGGAATTTAATGCAGGAGAAAGGGAAAATACAAATGATCAGCACATGTACATGGAGCATAATGCATTATGTACCACAAGGAACAGCATGAGAAATAAAGCAAAGAGTGGTATGATTGGCTGTATGGCTGTGCGTACTGCATACGCAAGGACAGGCTGCCTGAGGTGCTGAAAAACAGCATGAATATTTCCAGAACCTGAAAATGCCTCTCACCTGAAAGCCCCTCACTACAAGAAAGACATTGAGGACCTGGAGCATGTCCAGGGAAGATCATCAAAGCTGTGAGGGGTCTGGAGCACAAGTCTGATGGGGAGCAGCTGAGTGAACTGGGGTTGTTCAGTCTGGAGAAGAGGAGGCTCAAGGGAGACTTTATCACTCTCTACAACCACCTGAAAGGAGGCTGCGGTGATGTGGGGATTGGCCTCTTCTCCCAGGTAGCAGTGATAGGTTGAGAGGGAATGGCCTCAATTTGCACTAGGAGTTGTTGGATATTAGGAAATATTTCTTCTCAGAAAGAGCTGTGATGCAGTTGGCACAGGCTGCCCTGGGAGGTGGTGGAGTCTCCATCCCTGGTGATGTTCAAGAACCGTATGGATGTGGCACATAGTCAGTGGGTACGGTGGGGGAGGGCTGACAATTGAACTAGGTGATCTTAGAGGTCTTTTCCAACCTTACTGATTCTGTGATTCTATGTTTCTATGAAAGGAAGAAACAGCTAGTGAGACACAAGCATGAGCAATGAGATGTCTCCTTTATGCTGCTGTATGGCTTTTCCCTGTAGTGGGAAAGCCAGTACTCAGCAGGACATTGCCAGGTAGCAGGGAACTCCCCTTGAGCACATGGATTTCATGGGTGGCAATCTGCCACCTGTCAGTAGTGCTGCCTTGGTACTACAGGTGCTTGAGAATGCAAGTTTAACCAGCACTGAGCATCCTCAGCAGTGTGCTCTGCTCCATCACTGCTGGCAGTAAGTTTGTTCCCTTTTAGTGCTCTCAGTCTGATTGTTGCTTTCTTAATGTCAGCATCAACATCTTCTCCCGAGAGACTCATGCTAAAACCACAGATACCTTGGTGCATGGTACCTTGAAGGCACGCTTCAGAGCCTTGTCATTAGTGTTCAAACAGCTCAAGGGCCTGGCAGACACTTGATCTCTGTCACTCTCAGTGAGTGGGCTTCAGAAACATGCACAGTAATAATCCTAGGCAAGGTGCTGGACCCTGTTAGGGTACAGAGAGGCCTGCCTTGTGTCTGCAAGGTGAAGGTCAGCAGCTCTTAAAAGACGCACCTCAGGCTGCATGTTGCGATTCCAATGCCTGATGTAAGAGGAGCAGAGCATTTGTTCTTGCACCATCACTTAGAGACCAGTTTCTTACCTCCAACACCGATGGTCTTCTCACTGTTGCTGTGTCCAGAATCTGTGAGTACGTGGGGCTGCCTGGGGCCCTTGTTTTGCATGTCTTGCTTTGTGGTTTATGGTTGTGCTATGAAAGCTTGTTGACTCGTGGGGATATTTTGTTAGTGCCAAACGAAATAAGGAAGTAGATGGTGAAGGGATGTTTGTTGCTTTGTGCAGGGTAGCAAAGGAGGGTGTAACAAGTGCCTTGCAAAGTGGGGCAAAAAGTGGCAGGTGATGTTAAGAAAGTAATTCCATGTTAATGTACTAAGTGCATTGCAGAGGGTATGGCTTAAGATTCAAAATATAGCAGAAAAGTGCAGTGTTTCACTATTTCAAGTTGCTGAGCTATCTACATTTAAATATTCATCCATTAAAAGTCTTCTTAGACATCTATGAATGTATATTAGTTTTTTACTTTTACTTTTTTAACCACAAGTGTCTTTTCCCACAGTATCCAGTAGCATGGCTTCACAGTTGCCTCCAAAAGCACAAGTACAACACCATGCACGTATTGCTTTGGGGCTGGATGGAAATAAAGGCATTCCAGTGCAGTGCTTTGAGTGGAAACATTAAGATACCACTGTCACTGAGCTTGTGGTTTGATACTGCAAGCTCCATACCGCTGCTTAAGATTTTTGTTTCTCTCAGTGGTCCCATGGCCAGAATTATGAAGTTTCTCCATTTGAGCAGCCTCATACTGACAACCTTCCTCTGGCCAACAAGAGCTGTTCTGTGCTGCAGAAGGCTCTGGTGAGGTGGACAATACCAGAACTTGCACATGGAGAGTGGGAAAATGTGAGTTAGACGTGCTGAATTACCCTGAATATTTGAAATATCCTTACCAGAAGGAGCTTATGTCTTTGGGAGCTGTGGGTGGATAAATGCCCTTGGCAGGCAGAGCTGGGAGCCAGCACCTGGGTGTTAATAGATGGAGTGAGATGTTAAGGGGCTCTGTTTCACAGTTGTTAACAAGAGGACTGCTTCCAGATAAAGAGCTTCTTTCCTTCTTAATTACAATTCCATTTCCTGAATCAAGGAGAAAGAGCAGAGAGTGGATTAAGTGGGCAAGAGAAGACAAAGCCAGGTCCATTTACTGCTGTTCTGTGTTTCATGACACTGTTACAGGCTGACAGCTCTTCTTTTCCTGACTGAACAATCCCAGTTCCCACAGCCCGGTTCCCTCCCCATCAGACTTGTCCTCCAGACTCCTCTGTAGCCCTTCTCCAGAAATGCTCCAGGGCCTCCGTGTCTTTCTTTTAATGAGGGGCCCAAAACTGAACACAGTATTCAAAGTGTGACCTCACCAGGCCTGAGTCCATACCTAATCCATGTATTGTCTTAGATACAAACTGTTGACGAAGTCTGGGACTAGGACTGGGTCCAGCTACACTCAGGCTCCTCTAAACAGGAGTTTAGGAAGCAAAGGATTCCTTCTGATCCACAGGACCCAACAGGAGGTCTTCCCAAGTCACCTGACTTACCCCAAACTCCATGCAGTAAACAACAATTCATGTCATCGAATTTTGTTACATTGCAAAACCTCTTTTCAATCACAGTGCCAATAAACAGTCCTGCTGCTTCCGTCTCCCAAGTAAGTCATTTCCATCTGTGACATACTTCTTATCAGAAGCAGGTGCACTTAATTGACAACCTAGAACATAAAAATGACAGAAGTATCAGTCACACCTCAAGAGGAGGAAGGAGCACTCCACTGCTTTGTAAAGGACAGACACAGTGCACCCATTGCCTTCTTCATGTTCTGTAAGAGTCTATCAAGCAAAAAAGAGGAAAAGTTAGAAGCTGTTGATGCAGGAAGCTTAAGGTGTGAGTTCATAGATTCGCAAAGGTTGGAAAGACCAATAAGGTTATCAAGTCCAACCATCAGCCCACACCTGTGACTGTTATAGATCATGATCCTCAGTGCCTCATCCACACGGCTCTTGAACACCTCCAGGGACAGTCCACCACCTCCCTGGGCAGCCTCACTGCTCTTGCTGTGAAGTTTTTTCTAACATCCAATCAGAACCTCTCCTTGTGCAACTTGAGGCCATTTGCTCTTGTCCTTTTGCTGTTATCTGGCAGAACAGGCCAACCCCCACCTCACCACAACCTCCTTTCAGTTAGATTACTGGGGAATCATAGGGAAGATGGATACCTATCGATCTAGTAATAGTTGCCCTAATTCATCTGGAAAATAAAAACAACATAAAAAAAGCGTAATTTTTTTAGGTAGAAATATCTAAATCTCTGTGAATAATACCTCTCCTGGGTAACAGAAAGGGTCAGAGTGCAGCAGAGCAGACCTGCAGATGGTTGGATGAGAGCAGTGCTGATTAACAAGGTTTCCCTGAAAAAAAGTAGGTGAAAGTTAGCATTTGATTTCAGCTGGTAATGTGGTAGTGCTTTGTACATCCAGTCCAGGATTTGAAAGAAATAAATATTCACCGAATGGCCTTTTTTCCTTTGGAGATAAACATCTTTCACTTCTCAAAATTCTGCCTTAATCTACGTGGGAACATTTCAAAGTGGGATGATGTCAAAAACGACTTCGTTCGTGTTGAGAATTTAGGAGAACTTGTGTCTGGATTTCAATCTCTTTGAAGGTAATGTTGTGCCAGATTTCCATTGCGTCCCATTTTATACCAGTGCCGTGTCTGACAGCACATTAGCTTGTTGTGTTCGACTGAATTTGGAGCTCTTTGTTCCAGGTATACGCTGTAGGAGATATTTCTGCTGACACAGCAGCCCCACTGCTTTTTCCAAAGCAATCCTGATCTTGAACTAAAACAGCCTCTAACAAAGCACCTGATCTATGGGTGAGCTTCAAGCTCATTGAACAACACCACATACCACGGCTGGCTCTAAGTAGCACTCTGCCCCCAGGCTGTTCCTGTTTCTTTAAAAAGCAGAAGAGAGACAAAGAAAAGAATATAGTTCCTTCCTTCCCTCCTTCCTTCCTTCCTTCCTTCCCTCCTTCCTTCCTTCCTTCCTTCCTTCCTTCCTTCCTTCCTTCCTTCCTTCCTTCCTTCCTTCCTTCCTTCCTTCCTTCCTTCCTTCCTCTCTTCCTCTCTTCCTCTCTTCCTCTTTTCCTCTCTTCCTCCCTTCCTTCCCTTCCTTCCCTTCCTTCCCTTCCCTTCCTTCCCTTCCTTCCCTTCCCTTCCCTTCCTTCCCTTCCTTCCTTCTCTTCCTTCCTTCCTTTCCTTCCTTCTTTCCCTTCCTTCCTTCCCTCCCTCCCTTCCTTCCTCCCTTCCTCCCTTCCTTCTTTAAATTTGAAAGCTTTGGTGTTCTTGGTTTTAATCCAAATTAACCATTTTGTTGACAGCCCTTAGCCAGATCAAAAATATGCTATTTGGAGTCCTTCCCATCACCACTTGCTCCCTTGCCAGCCCAGCACAGGAAGATGCTGATAATAAATAAACCAAAAGGCACATTAAACTCAGTAGCTCGGAGGGACCCATTAATCAGAACCACAGATGAAGGGCTGGTTTTCTGGCACTGCAATTAAGCTCTACCAAATCCTTCATCTCAAGCTGTGTAACGGTGTTCAGATCGATCAGCAAAGAGCAAATGCTTGCAGGCAGATGGGCTGGTCAGGGGGAGCAGTGGCTATGCTAAACCTGCTTTTCGATCATTGTTTCCTTGAGATCGCATCTTTGCCTGGCCTGCTGGCAGGTGCACAACTAACAAGGTGTCACAAGGGGAGAAGGAGAAAGACTGAAGTTAGACATCAAACCCATGTACCTGCCTAGAGATCTGCATTTTTCCTTAGGGGGGGTATGCCTTGTGAAAAACTCTTTTCTTGTGCAAGCATGCTGTGTTCCTCCTCATAGGACTCTCCTCATTTGCTTTGTCCTTTCTGATACCTTTTGACAGTGACTGTGTCATATGTGGGATGCAACTGGTCCCAGTGACATGCCATTTTGGTTTTTGTTTCTGAGGCTGCTCTGTAACCACTGGGATGCTGCATGGAAGGTGTCTGTCAGCACCTCTTCATGACCAGGAGCCCCACTGTGCCATTCAGTCTGTGCTTCCTGTGCACTGTCGATATGCCTAAGCCTGCCTCCTGATAATGCTGCTCAGGGGCACATATCCTGCAGGGATCTGCATCCTGTTGACCTCCTGGATGCTTGCAAATCTGTGACAAAAGGGAATACCTCTCTGGCAAGGATGAAACCAAAGGCAGGTGGTGGGCACACAGAAGTCCATCATGTGACTGAGCCATAACTTCTGGTGCAGAACAAAAGCAAACCCCTTACATGTGCCCCAGGTCAGGAGATGTGCCTAGGAACAGAAATTCCTTCCCAAAGAAAAATCAAGGCATATGAGCAAAGTACGTGCTACTCCATGCACTTCCCATCAATCATGCAGTGAGGAGTGGTGAAAAAAATGATTCCCTTATTCCTGACCTGGAGCCAAAGACCAGGAGCATGTGGTTTGTTTATCATCACTGTTGTAAATGAGTGCTCAGCCTGCTGTGAGCCAGCTCTGAAAAAAGGCTCATCAGGGGACTCAGAGGATTGCAGGCTCCTGGAGCTGTGTGGTACCCCTGGATGTGTCTCTGGAAAAGCCCAGAAGGGAAGAAAAACACAGCCCAGGACCATATGGCTAATTAGTCACAGAATAACAGAACCATAAAAGATTTGGGTTGGAAGGGACCTCACAGCCCACCCACCCCAATCCCTGCCATGGGCAGGGCTGCCCCCCACCAGCTCAGGCTGCCCAGGGCCCCATCCAACCTGGCCTTGAGTGCCTCCAGGGATGGGGCACCACAGCTTCTCTGGGCAGCTGTGCCAGCACTTCACCACCGTCCTAGGACAAGGACTCCACCCTCACTGAACAAGGACTGCTGCATGTGTAAAAGGCTAAGTCCAGCAGGCATTAGAGTCACATTTTGGCTCTCAAAAGTTCTTTGCAAGAAGCTATGAGACATCATGACATACTGAAATTATTAGACAGCAAGAGTTTTGCTTAGCTAGCAAAAATTGTTAGAAATAATAATTAAGGGAAATTAGAACCTTTAACCTTTGTACCTCTGAATGTATCCCTATTCACATACCACAAGCTTGTTTTCTTACACATAGTGGGTGGATGCTAGTATGAGGCATGCATAAGCAAAACAAATATTAAGAATAATATGTCCATTGTGAAGATAAATTAAAGAAGCTTTCAAAGGGCTATCGGCTTACTGAAGCAGTTCAATTTTTTTGCCTTTTCATAGTAAATAGTTTTTTGTCCTCTCACAGCTTACATTTACTCCAGAATGTGGAGTGTGAACGGCTATCAGCAACTTCAGATTTTTCCCTCCAAAGGAAATTTTTATGAGAACATGTTTGTTGAAGAGTTTCATGTGTGGTTGTTTTGTCTCTGGGTTTTTTGTAAGCAGTTTCTTCTTGTGCTGTGGTGTGCTGCAGCCGGGGTTCACTGGCCCAATCAGCTCTGTAAAACAAAGGAAGCAAGTGAATAAGTATAACCTTTTGGGTCATAGTAATGGTGTGCATTTGTTCTTTGAACGGGAGTCTTTCTTTCCGTAAACCCCCTTTAATACGCACTTCACAGACTGGGAGAACTCCTTGATAGCAGCTCTGCAGAGAAGGACTTGGGGGTTCTGGTGGATGAGAAGCTGGACATGAGCCAGCAGTGTGCTCTTGCAGCTCAGAAGGCCAACTGTGTTCTGGGCTGCATCAACAAGAAGGGTGGGCAGCAGGGAGGGGGAAGAGATTGTTTGCCTCCACTCTGCCCTCATGAGGCCCCACCTGGGGTACTGCGTCCAGGCCTGGGGCCCTCAGCGTAAGAAGGAGTGGAGCTGTTGAAGAGGGTCCAGAGGAGGGCACAAAGATGCTCAGGGGGCTGGAGCTCACTCTCCTGCGAAGACAGGCTAAGGCAGTTGGGCTTGTTTAGTCTGGAGAAGAGAAGGATGCAGGGAGATTTCATTGTGACCTTCCCATTACTTGAAGGGAGAGTATAAACAGGAGGGAAACTGGCTTTTTACATGGTCTGATTGTGATAAGACAAGGGGGAATGGCTTTAAACTAAAAGGGGGAAAAATAGGTTAGATCTTAGGAGGAAATTCCTTACTCAGAGGGTAGTGATGCGCTGGCACAGCTGCCCAGATAATTCTGTGGATTCTATGAAAAAAAAATGTTGGTTTTCATTGGTCTCCAGTGAATGAATAGCACAGATTCTGCAGTGTTGACCCCAGCCCTGCCAAAGGAGCACGCAGTTGCATCTCTCTCTGACTCCATCACCGTCCTTACCTTCATTCTGTGCACCACAGGAGCAGCCATGCCCACTGAAAAGCTGCAGAAGTGGAAACTGGACCTAAAAAGCATTTTAACGCTATACAAACAGGTTCTATTGGTACTACCGTTCCTCACATGAGGTGACAGCTTTTAATGTCTATAACATAAATGTTGCCCCAAAAATTGCAACAAAATTCCTCCTTCTAACTGAAATAAATCTACATGGAGATTCAATGTAATGAAATGCTGGAAGCTTCTACAAGACAGGTGGATACAATTTTCTGTGGAGTGTACAGCCTTGACACTCCCAGTGCAACCAGGTGGTAACACCACTGTGATGCCCAGCACCTACCCCAGGTGTGCAGCCTGCAGATCCCCCACCTGTAACTCTTACCAGCACAGCTCAAGGACATAGCTCTTCTACCTTCCGCTGTTTTATCAGCATAGTCCAGTGATGTATCTCTTATTCACATTATTCATAATGTTAAAAGAACCCAGCACCACAGGAAAGCACAGTGAACCTAACCCCACCCCAAACATTTTTGGAGCATTTTTGGTGAGTGACTGCAGCTCAGCCTCCTCTCTGCCTGCCTTACACCTCAATGATTTCCCACATGAAAATATATGCTATCACTTATGAGGGCCACTTCCAACCTACAGCACCTGTTGGAGGAGGTGATGATATCAAGCCAAGTTCTTCGAACCCCAGTGCCAGCTATGAGCTGCACACAGGTGAATCTGATTTGGGCAGCAGAAATAATCCATTTTCAAACACAGTGTCCCTCCCTGTGTACACCACCTCCTCCTTTGCAGCCGAGCAGTATCTGTGCTTTTTTCTTTTTCACTTTGATCTAGGCTCTGATGACTAAGGGAACAGGAAGATTATAGTTTAAGTACATAATTCTCATTTGATGTGACAGGTTAAAGCTATGTGCTTTTAGAGGAAGCTTAGGATTATTTTAGTTCAGTTACAATGCCGATATGGCCCCTGATTCATTCTTTGAGAACTGACTTCACGGAGATATATGTTGACTTAAATTTCCTGCTAGTGAAATATAAGCATATGTTTATACCGCTCTGCTTAAATGCTTCGTTGGTATAGGGGTGGACCTGCACATCAAGTGCAATACTGACCAGAAGCACAGAGTTGTAGATTCTTTTCCTCTTTTTTTTTTTTTTTTATTTTTCCTAGCACAGGAGTTACAGTTCATGGAATTGCCATTTCCTCCACTCCCCCAGAGACAAATATTGGCACCATAACTCATAATTTCTTTACGCAGAGGGTGGTGATGCTCTGGCAACTGCCCAGAGAAGCTGTGGTGCCCCATCCCTGGAAGCATCAAAGGCCAGGTTGGATGGGGACCCTGGGCAGCCTGAGCTGGTGGGTGGCAGCCCTGCCCACAGCAGAGGTTGGGGCAGTGTGGCCTGTGAGATCCCTTCTAACCCAAGCCGTTCAATGATTCTGTGATTCATGGAACCAGCCCTTCAGCGTGCAGCCCTGCGTGGGACTGTGTCTCGCAGCCCTTCTTTACAGCACTGAGCAGGGAAGAAGTTTAATAGAGATCTGCAGTGCTCTCCCTAGCAGAATGGCCCTGAGGTGCCCACCCTGCCCACTGTGAGCACAGACATGTCTGTGCCAAAGCTTTTGTGGTTCCCCTTTGGACACTGGTGGGTCACAGTGTGGAAAGTGCCAAAAGTCAAGGAGAGATTTCTGAGAACAAAATGAGAAGTAAAGGAAATTGAGGATATCTGGATTTGTTTTTGTTTATAGTGCCCTATGCTTTTTAAGAAAATTTGGAAGTGATTCCTCATCTCTCACCTGTGTTTCCCTGCAAAGGAGAAGAAGCAGAAAGCTTTCTGTGCATCTCCTCTGTCATGTTTCTGTATCTGTACCATCGGAGTGGAGGGGGAGGAGGAGGAGAGCTGCCAGCAGCGTACTGCAATTGATTTCTCCCTTGTTTTTGTGCTGCACTGAGGCAACCTGCTTCAGAAATGACAACGACAAATCAAAGGGGGTATTTGTGCTGGAAGTCCAAACTCCCCGAGCTGTTAACAGGAGCATAGCTATTAACTGGGATGCTTTATCTATAACACCCTTCTGGAAGTACACATTCCTAAGATCTTGCAGCCCTTGGGAGTGAAAACTATTTACATTTGCTTCAATAACTGCTGTCATGTGAAACTTTCAGTCATGAACTACCACCGTCTTGGGGACGTGTGCCCATACAGAGCTGGCAGTTCCCATCTCTCCCACTCACCAGGAGCACGAGGAGTGGGGTAGGGTGGAGCGCAGAGGACAGCGATGGGGAAGGGGTGCTGGGATAGATGCGGTGTGCCCTTTGCTCCTTGCACAGAGTTTTTTCCGCATCATAGAGGGAAATCCACGGCGCGGAGCGTTCTCCAAGCAGCACCGCCCTTAGCCGAGAGCACGGAGCCTAACTTCCCAGCACCGCAAAGGTTCGGCTCCGCTCTGAAGGATGAACAGTTCCGTTAATAGGGCTGGAGGAATGTCGTCTCCTCCTCAGATGCAACGTAAAGCCCTCTGCTAGGACAGTTCCTAACTTTCCTTTCCCTGCTGGCTCCCACTGCAGTGTCAGCAAGAGGCTGTTACGGGTGGGAGGGACGGACGGAGAGAGGGAGGAAGGGAGAGGGAGGAGGAGGAGGAGGAGAGGAGGGAAGGGAAGGAGACAGGCAGAGAGCTCGAGTTACCGCAGCCGCATCAGTGCCGTCCCCGGGCTCGCCCGCAGCCCACGCGGTGCCGGAGGCGGCCGCGCACCGTGGGGTAGTGGAACTGCTCGGGGAAGGGCCGGGACACGGCAGGCAGCGCCGTCCCCTGCATCCATAGCAGCACGGCTTTACGAGCCCGAGGATGTGCCACGAGCGTGTGAGGCAAGGAGCGCGGCTCACCCGGTGCAGGTACGGCCATGTGCGGGGATTTCGTTTGTGCACTGAGGATGGGGATCTCCGAACCTGGTGGGCTTTCGGTTGGGAGAACAAGAGAAAAAAGGGCGGTGGGCACGGACCTGATGGCTTTGAAGAGTCGAGTCAAAGGGCAGAACGAGCTACCTATGATGTTCCCAGCTGACAGCGAGTTCATCTGAAGGCTCGAGATTGAAGCATCCATCCTGCAGTAAAACGAGCAGGAGGTGCACCCTGGCACAAGGGGTACCTTGGGCTGGTGGGACAGCTGTAAGAGATCTCACATACTGGACCATTTAGGGTATGGTTTAGTATGTTTTAGCACATTCTGGCTGCCCATGAATCTGCCCCCAGCTGCAGAGCTTGAGTTGAGTTTGGGATGATGGGGTGCAAAGTTTGGCTGTCCCATGCTTTTGTTGAGAGCCAGGATAAAACTCTTAAAAATAAGGAGATCCACGAGGAAGAGGCAAATAATTAAAGGAAGCAGCCACTGGGCCTGATGCCGCAAATACGTACAATCAGCACTTGTAAAGCCAAATATTTATTTATGGAGGATATCCTGCCATGAGGACCTCGTGGTAGTGTTTAGTCCCTCTGCTCTGTGCTTTCATCCCACCAGCCAAAAGGGGGATCTGGGTGCTGAACCCCCTGGGTTGGTGTTTGGAGACGGCTGGAGCAAGGAGAGAGCATGAGAGAGCTGCTCCTGAGCTGCCTATACCTTGGGCAGGAATCCTAGTGTGGTAAGAGTTATAGGGTGATGGGACCTGTCAGGTTGGAACTATATGGTGCCCTAAATTGTTAACTTCCAAAATACTGGCTTGCCTTTTTGGTAGATATGTAAATGCAAATGTTATGTTGATAAGGGAAAAATAAAGCTCCAAACACTAAAATAACAATGATGCCAAGAGGGAGCACAAAAGGAATGGGCAGAGAAAGGCACAAGCACCAGGCTCACCTACTCTGTGCAAGTGCTGCTTCTAGTTAAAATAGGAAAAAGAAACCCACATCTTAAGTGCAACATCCTGACAAGTCCTGATCCCACAGTGGCAGTGGCTGGGCTGAGAAGCACTCTGTTTGTGAAAGATTTCAATGACATTGGAATGCCTTTGTTGGTAATTTTTCTTGGTCTGGACATTTTTTGTACAGTCTGCATAATTACTTCTTCTCCACATTGCTCTTTTTCTTCCTTCTCCCTGTATCTTGAGATTACTTCTGAGGGAGGAGAGCAAGCTTTTCCTGCCTCAAATATCATTTTCAGTTTTACTTTGCTTTTTCATTGTGATGAAAAATCCAACTGTAGCACTGCTTATAAATAAGGGTGCAAGAAGGGTGAAAAAAAGCATCTGAACAACACTCTGAGACACAGAGTTCAATTTTGGGTGGTGCTATGTGGAGCCAGGAGAAGGACTCAGTGGTCCTTATGGATGCCTTCCAACTCAAAATATTCTGTGATTCTATGACTCTAACAATTTCTTTGGAAGAGGCACAAACTCATCTGCATAATTTTTGAAGCACAGTGCTCCTGCAGATCAGTAAACCAGGCTTTTGGAGCCATAGCACTGACAGTAAGAGCTGAAGGAAGAATTGTCCTCGTTGCTTTATTTTGCTGTGAGAGTAAGAGAGTGGCTCTGAGTTAGGTTTTACTATTCAGGACACTGAATTACATTGGACTGTACTGGGGAAGGCCACACAATAGGCACATCCAATAGCGGACAGCCCCTTACCTTTGGTGATCAGCAAGTAAAACAGTAATTGCATTATACTTACCAATTCATGAGGTGTTGGGGAAAAAAAATTAAAAACGCTCATTAGCATCAGAGATAAACTGAAGATCGGGGGATTGTAGGAAGAGAATCCACTGGTATTGAAGAGAATTCCAGAAAGCAACATTTGGTGTAAGGGAGGACAGAGACAGAAAGCAAAGGTTTTTAGACCTATAGTTGGAAAAAAGGACTGCTAAGAAGAGTGAAGGTTGTTGTGTGAGAGCAAGGAGGCAGCACAATGGAGGAACCACCATCTGCCCTGTCATGAGGCAGGACCTTGGCTAGTTGCTTGGTAGGACTGCGCATTCAGTAAGGTTATCCCAGTACGCTCCTAAAGGGAGAAAAGCACTGGCCCCAGGTGACAGACTGGGTTAATTTTCTTCCTGTAGGCTCATATGATGACATGTTTGGGATTTTTGATGAAAATAGTTATGATCATACACTGATCACTGTTGTAGTTGTTGCGGTGCAGTGCCTATGCAGAGCCAAGGATATTTTAGCTCCTCACACTACCTAGCCAGGGAGGAGCTGAAGGTGCACCAGGGGCTGGGAGGGGACAGAAACAGGACAGCCGACCCTGACTGGCCAAAGGGATGTCCTATGCCAAGGGGTGTCATGCTCAGCAATAAAGGCTGGGGCTAGAGGGGAGGCTAGAGGGAGGTAATTAACCTCCATTATGTTACCTAATGTGGTACTAAAACCATTATTCAGAGAAGGAAATGGTGTGAACCGTTCTTTGAAAGATAGGAGGAGATAAAGAACTGCAGACACCTATCCTAAAACTTTCTGTGCTGCAGCACAACCATTGGAGATCTAGAGCAAGCAAGAGTAATTTTCAGAGATATTCCTCCATTATTGAACTTCGGTCATGGATTTTCTTTGATTTTTACAAGAAATTTTTCTCTGCTTATTACTGCATACTACAACTGTAATAAGAGTGTTGAGGCTGCGTTAATCCTGCTGCTTAAAGATACAGTTGTATGCATATATCTGAATGCAGATTCTATATGCCTAGGATTTCCTCAGTACGAGCATTAATCTAGAATTTAACGTAACTTTCAAATCTATTTTTTTTGTCAAGAACTATTAAATTCTTCAAAGCTGGACTAGTTTCTTCTGTTCAGTTTTAAAGAAAAAAATTGTGTTTATTATTAAAATCCAAAGAAGTAAATAAAACAAGTACTATCTGGACAACTGGTTCCAGCACCTCACCACTCTCTGTGTAAAGAATTTCCTCCTAACATTTAATCTCAATATCCTCTCTTTTAGTTTAAAAACATTTCCCCTCGTCCCATTACTATCAGATTGTGTAAAAAGTTGGTCTTCTTGTCTATAAACTCCTCTTAAGTACTGGAGGAACACAATGAGGTCACCCAGGAGCCTTCTACAAGATAAACAAGGCCAGACCACATGACCTTTTTACACAGGAAAGGTGCTCCAGCCCTCTGAACATGCTCTTGTCTTCCTTGTGGACCCACTCCAACATCTCCACTCCTTGTGCTGATGGCCCCAGGCCTGGACACAGTACTTCCAGGTTGGGTCTCACAAGGACAGAGCAGGGGGAGACAATCTCCTCCCTCTCCCTACTGCCCACCTCTCTTGTGATGCAGTCCAGGATACTGTTGGCCTTCTGAGCTGCAAAAGCACACATCCAGCTTTTCACCCCCAGAAGCCTCAAGTCCTTTTCTGCAGGGCTGCTCTCAAGTTATTCTCTCAGTCTGTAGACATACCTGGGATTGCCTCAATCCAGATGTGGTACCTTGCACTCAGCCTTGCTGAACCCCATTAGGTTCACATGGGCCCACTTTTCAAACTTGTCTGGGTCACTCTGGCTGATGTCCCTTCCTTCTGTCCTATCAACTTAACCACTCAGCCCAGAGTCATCCACACCGTAGTGTAGCTGATAATTTACAGAATAGGAGGATGTTCTGGATGGGCAAGGCTGGGAACATTGGTGACTCTCTGAGGGCCTTGGCAGCATCTTCCCACCCTGGGTTCTTTTTCAGGAAGGATGCCCAGCTGAAACCTCACCCCAACAGCTCAGGAGGCCTGGGCTCTCCTCCTGGTTGTACAGTGGGCCTTTTTTGTGACTGCTGGTGAATCCATTAATCACTGCCTGGTGCCATTTCTCTGTTCATAAGTTGTTTTTGTCTTTCTGAGGGTCCTGAGGTTTATCTTAAACATTAATATCTTCTCTTCTCAGACCCTTCTCCCCATGTATGCCCCAAAATGATGGCCCAGGGTCTGCTGGGGAGCAGCCAGGAGAGCAGAACCCTTCAGGAGTAACCCTGAGGTTGATGTACTTTTGAAACACAAAGACTGCTTGTGCACAGCTCTCTGCTTCCTCATCCCTCAGGCTGTTAAACCTGCAGTGCCATCTGCCCCACATGGAAAAGCCAATATTTTCTTTAAATGTTTTTCCATTTAAAAATAATAGAGAAAAGCATTCCTTGGAGGGGTGGGACAGAGTCCACAAGTCTTGTTCACGTGGCCTGTATCTTGTCCTGGTGACGATCCCGGAATAAAGGGAGTAAAACATTGCTGCTTGTGAAAACAAACAAAAAAACGCACCCATCTAACCAACCAACCAAAATACTATATGCCCAGTATTAAATAGAGCTCCTAGCAAGTCAGTGCTTCCTTGACAGAAACTGGCACATATCAAACAGTAGAACAGTGTCTTACTTAGACTTACTAATCACCTGACAAAAGGAGAGAATCCTGACATTGGTGAGAGGTATCAGAGAGGAAAAGCCTTCTTGTGATCTAACAGAAAGACCAGAAGACAACACTTTCTCCCTGTTCTTTATCCAGTTTCCCATCCTCATCGCCTTCCAGTCTTGACATTCACTTTGGACGAGGATGTTATTAATATGTGTTGCTGCACTTGGTATCCTCTGAGTTGAAAAGAGACATTCTAAAGCACTGTGAAGATGACATTTAGCCCCACCACCTTGGCTGCTATCCACATTGAGTTCCTGTGGTTGAGGTGGCATTACAGCCCGACTCACCTGTCACGGGCGACTCTGCGTATGCAGGCACCAAGCAAAGAGGCAGGACTCAGCCAGCACTTCAAGGGGGCATAGCAGGGCCAGGCATTCAAGGGCAATACTTTATTTTGAACAGAAGTCAATTGGGTTGGATGACCATGACCAAATAGAGAAACCTGACTGCCCAGCAAGGGGACAATTTTTCCTTCCCTAGCAGTGTTGACCCAGCTACTGCTGAGCCCTCTGCTTTGCCAGTCTTCACCTTTGAGAGATTGAAGGTGATCCTTGCTCTTCTAAAATGCTTGTGTTTAGGAACATTTATACTTATATAATATATATAATTTATATATATATTAACTGAATAAGCATATTCAGTCCTCCTCTGTGTCCTGCCAAGCTTCTGTGAATGCAGTTTAAAGGCTTTGTTCCAGGGAAAATAAAAAGTTAACAGGTAATAGTAGTGCTTATGCCAGGGCACATGCCACCTTTCACTATTAGGAAAGGCAATTTGAAATACCTCTGCTGTTTTTAGCGGTGCCTGAGGTTCCTACTCCTGTTCCCATGTTTAAATCACGACTTTGCTTTTGGGTGTGCGAGTGGCAGTAGCAACTGCTTGCCTCTCTCTTGTACAAAGCGGCAACTCCTGCTGATGGCCAAATGTGCTTTAGACATGCTGTGCTTTGGGTCCTTCACTGTTCAACATGTGCAACATGAATGAGAATCTAACACTTGATCATCCACTGAACTCAGCAGTGTGACTGTAACTTTGACCCAGAAAAATTAAGCAAACTTTTTCTCCAAATTTGTATTTTGAATCTTTTTCTCATGGGGACTCTAGACCTACTTACCTTCTCTGCTGCAGGCCATACTGCTTTTCCTGATCCATACACTACATAACCTTGATCTCTTGGTGCTGTTTAGATAATTATACTCATTAACAGATCTAAAGGAGGTGTCATATTAACTTTGATGGAATAACTAGGCTCAGTCAAATGAGTTAATGTGACCCATCCACAGTGCAACATGAAGTTTAACAAAGGTCAGTGTTGTAAGCAGAGACTCTAGCAAATTTGCCCACCACAGCAAACTATCATGGTGCTTGGGAGACCTCCTGGCACAGCAAAGATAGCAAATAAATTCTCTTATTCTCCTTGTTTGCTGAAAGAAATAAAATTCAAGGAGGTTACCGTGGTGAGTTCTGGCAAGCTTCAAGGTGTCCTTTTGTTGCTTTCTAGATCACTCTGACAAGAAGCGGCTCCTGGTGATCCAAAAAAGGGCTGATCCTTCAGGCTATGGGGACTGTCTAAGCACAATAGCAAGTGCCAAATGAGTTCAGGTACATGCAAGGCAAAGGTTTGTCTAACATGATACAAACCTATGTTATTGTAAGATCAATAAGTATACAGATGTTGTAAAGTATTTGATGATCAGTAAGTATAGAGTAATTAGGCTTAGTAAGATTATCACATTGGAAAAGATAATCAGAAAGCACTCACCAGCATTGTAGGCTTGCAAAGAACTCCACAAGGAGCAATCTCCAAAGAGTAATCCTTCCTCAGTGGCAGTCAGCCCTTAAATGGGATCTAGGAGAAGTGCAGCCAGGCTCCACCCCTTCCGATCACACAACTGAATTGCCTTCACCTGTACTCACCTGACCACTTGTTTGCCTCAGGTGGTCAATCAGAGGTACAGGCTGTGATCCAACAGTTCCAGTACAGTTATCTTCTTTTCTTCCTTGTTCATTTTAGGCAGGTGTCAAGAGACAGTGCAACTTCAGGCTGCTGTGACTCCCATTGCTCTGGTCTCAGGCTTTAGTGCAAACTTCGTTGGATCTACACAGAGCCGTAACACACTCTGCTGGGCAGGTTTAACAAACCACTCTCTAGGACACAAAAACAGGTAATTTTTCTTCAATGCCCTACATAAAATACTTGGCAGTTGAAATGACAGGAAATAGAAAAAGCTTTGAGATAATTACAAACTGCAATTTCTGACTCAAATCAAAGAGAAAACTCAGACCTGTGTTGTGATTTAACCCGGCAGGCAGCTAAGTACCACACAGCCATTCGCTCACTCCACTCACAGTAGGATAGGGGAGAGAATCAGCAAAAAATATAAAACTCAAAGTTGAGATAATGGCAGTTTAATAGGACTGAGAAGGAAAATAATAATAATGATGATGATGAAAGAATATTAAAAATGAGTGATGCACAGTGCAATTGCTCACTACCCTCTGACTGATGCCCAGCCAGTCCCCAGGCAGTACCTCCTCCCCACATCTAATCCCTACTTTTATTGTTCAGCATGACATCCCTTCAGCCAGTTTAGGTCAGTTGTCCCTATCCTGTCCTGTTCCAGCTCCCTCTGCATCCTTAGCTCCTTGTTGGCAGGGCAGCATGAGGAGCTGAAATGTCCTTGGCTCTGTGTAGGCACTGCTCAGCAACAACTACAATGATGGTGGGTTATTGCCTTTGTTCTCATCCTAAATCCATAACACAGCATCATACTGCTACTAGGAAGAAAATTAACTCTCCCAGCCAAGACCATTTCAATATCCATGCCATCTATGTCGTGATCAGATCCCGCTCTTTCCCATTATCATTCCCTTAGTCTATGGGCTATCTCTCTAAAATGTCCATAGAGTTTATTTAGTCTATGTCTTTGGGCTCCCTCCATTACCATGGTCCTTCTGGGCAGGAGAGGTGGTGTGTGATGTTGGATTCTTGCATGCTGAAGCCAGTTCTGATTCCCATCACGACAGTTCTTTGACTGATTCCATGAAAATTAATTTTTCATTAATTTGGGTGGTTCTTGTAATACTGTTGATAAGGCATATAACAACCATAGAAGTGATGAAATACAGTACTGTATAGCAATTAACATTATATAATTCAAATTCTTGGCTGTTTTCACCCATTATCAAATTTCTTTGAGGTACACACTGGACTTCACCATCCTTTTGCATTACTCACCAAATACACCCATGTCCTGGAGAAAAAGCAATCTCACAAATGGGCTTGCCTTTGCCCGAGGCAGGAATAATCCAGACTGTCTTGCACAGCACGTCTTCTACATGTACCACTGGGATTTTTTCTCTTCTGCAGTATATAAATATTTTAATTGGGCAGGGCCAGCTCTACTGACAGATCCCTAAGTGTTATCTAACCAGATAGTTTTTGTGGTAAATGTGTAACCCAGTGCTTGAATGTCCCAGCACCCATTGCTCTTAGTGTAGTCTTAAACAGCCCATTTGATTTTCCCAGAGGCTGGTGCATGTTAGAGGATTTGATATACTCACTCAAGGCCATGCTCTTTTGCCCAGGTTGTTTTGGAAATGAGTGTCACTGTTTGACATAGTTCTTTCTGGGGTGCCGTGCCACCACAGTACTTGCTTTTCAAGGCCCAGGATAGTATTTGGGCAGTGGCATGGGGCATGGGATCTGTTTCCAACTGTCTGGTTGCTTTCACCACTGCAAGCACATGGTGTTTGCCACGGTGAATTTGTGGGAGTGTGGTGTAACGCACCTGCCAGGTTTCCCTATATTTATATTTCAGCCGCTGTCCTCTGTACCAAAGAGGCTTTATCTGCTTGGCTTGATTAATCACAGCACATATTTTACATTCTTGGATAGCCTGTGCAATAGTGTCCACGGTCAAGTCCATCCCTAGATCCTGAGCCCATCTATATGTTGACAGCCTTTCTTGATGGCCTGAGGTTTCATGGGCCCACTGAACTGGAAATTATTATGTTGCCAGTTCAGATTTACGTGAGCCACTTCAATCCTAGTGGCCCAATCCACCTGCTGGTTGTCTTGATTTTCCTCAGTGGCTCAGCTTTGTGGTACATGGGCATCCATGTGATTTACTTTTACAACTGCATTCTCTACCCAGACAGCAATATCCTTCCACACTGCAGTGGCCTAAATGGGTTTGCCTCTGTGCTGCCAGTTCTTCTGCTTCCATTGCTGTTTCCACCCCCAGAGGGCATCTGTTCCTATCCATGAGTAAGGAGGAAATCATGGGTTGAGCTAAAGACAGTTTAATAGGACAAAAAAGGATGGGAAAATAATAATAATAAAAAATATAAAAGCAAACAAAATAAAGTGATGTATAACGCAGTTGCTCACCACCTGCTGACAGATACCTAGCCAGCCCCTACTAGGGGAAGAATATTAACTCAGACACAACCAGGGCAAGCTTACTGCCAAAGGATTTTCTACAAAATCTAAGAGATTTTGATGCTAAAATACTGGGTGCTCTTCAAAATAATCAACGGAAAAGAGATTGATTACTATTAAGTTTCCACTGTTTTCTAGACCACCTTCTGTAGACTGTAACATCTCCAGGACTCTTCCATGAAGATAACTATGTAGAAGCTGGAAATCTTGAATCATAGGCTGTACTATTTGTTAGATGCAGGTCAAGGAGAAAAAATACAGGGAAAGTCAGATAATTTAGAAACTGTAGGCCTGTCACACCTAACCTATGCTGTAGAACAAGATGCTTTAGACTGGTTGGTGTTGGCTCTGTGAAATGCAGTCATGAACATATTTTGCTAGTTAAACATGACAGAAGCAGTTGTTCTCCAACCCTTCTTTATAGAATAGCAATTTTCCTAGTAAATACAGGAGAAAGAGCATCCCATCCACCCTAGGTTGGATGGGCCCTGGTCAGCCTGAGCTGGTGGGGGACAGTCCTGCTCATGGCAGGGCTCGGGGCTGGGTGGGCTCTGAGGTTCCTTCCAACCCAAGCCATTCTATGAATTCGGTGATGTGCAGGACAGGGACAATGGGAAAAACTGCAACACAGGAAGTCCCATACATACACGAGGAAGAACTTCTTTACTGTGAGGGTGACAGAGCACTGGAAGAACTTACTCAGAGAGGTTGGGGATCCTCCTTCTCTGGAAGTGTTCAAGACTCATCTGGATGCTTTCCTGAATAACTTGCTGTAGGGAACCTGCTTTAGCAAGGAGGTTGGAGTATTTCTGAAGAAATTTTAATGGGTGTCCATTCAGGGAATGGCTTGTGTGAAGGGTTTCTGGATGTACATATGCTGGGAGTCCTGCTACAGAGCAATGGCAGATCCTTAAGCAGCATCATGAAAGCTGATAACAGGAGCTAACCCATTCTGCAGCTTCTTTCTTGTTCTTAGAACATCATATGTAGAGATGTGTTTATATGTGCATGTTTTTTATGATAGCTAAACTCTCACACAAATTTACATGTATATTTATTTAAAACAATTACTGAGATGATCTTAAGACTACTGTATGATATGCATAGTTGAAAAAAATACAGATCTGGGAAATATTCAATTTAAAGATAATAATTTAAATACAAATATCAGAAGAAACATGAATTTGGCATGTATTTTCGAAAATCCTTCTTGAATCTTTAAAAAAAAATGCATTTCACTGTGGAAGGAATTTAAGCAAATTAGGACTCCAATTCTACTCATTTTATGTTTTTGTGGCTACTATCAAAATTAATGGGATCATTCTTTTTGGTAAGTTGAATTGAACTTACTGACTGAATGTTAAAATGCATTTAAGTCTGTAACACATAACCTATTCATTGAGTAGAAAGGAAAGAAGTTGGAGGCCTCTGTCTGCATTTGAGAGGAAAGCACTGGTGGCATAGGGAGTCCAGGCAGAACATTCCTGGTCAGAAGACAGAGATCAGATTTTCATGAAATCTACAACTTTGAGGCTTCCCAGTCCATTTGTTTTGTTTTGTTGTTGTTTTGGTTTGGTTTGATTTTTTTGGGGGGGCGGGTATGCGAAACCAGATCAAATTTGCTGTTATAATGTGGGAGAAGATGAATGGAATGCTTTCCTCCTAGTAAAAATTTCCTCACTCTGGTTCTCTGAAAGAGGAAGTGGTAAGCCATTTAGGTCGTGTACTTAGTAACTCAACCATTAGAATTTTCTCAGTTCATTTATGGAGGCGTGTAATTCTTTTTGGCATGGTGATCTATTTGGCTTTACTTTCATTGTTTTTCTCTCTCTTACAATTTGTACTAGGTTTGCAACCATGTATGCAGCACATTGATATTTTACAAAGATGAATGAGCTGTTATTGTTTGGGTCTCCTTCCTCCAAAGGACAGAGAAGTGCAGACCACTCCCTTTTCACGTCAGCGTGCCTTAGTTTAGTGAGTCACCTACAGTCTGCAAAAGGAGAAAGATCCTAGTAACCTGACCCACTGCTTTGTCTTCTTTTTCCAAGCAGCTGGCCCAATGTCAAACATGCCGCTCATGGCCCCTCCAGCAGCAAGATCAGGAGCAACTTCTGGATCGGTGCAAGAGACCAACACAACGAAGAAAAGATGAAGACTGGAGGAACCTGGTTGGTTATGCCTGCTAATTGGCCAGGGCTTGCTGTCTTCAGGACCCAGACATTTTTCAAATGAATGGAGAAATATGGTATTTAAAACTTGTATTACTGTTATTTTCTCTCATCTAGCATGAGTGTCACTGCTGATGTTCGAAGGCATGCTAGGTAACATGCTTAGTGAGGAAATATTGGTGGTAGGTGGGTGGTTGGATTGGATTGGATGATCTTGGAGGTCTTTTCCAATCTTGGTGATCCCATGATTCTATGATTCTATGCTGAAAGTAATGAGGAATTGTGAAGCATCAGCCAGGGTGACCTGGTATCAGTGAGCCCTCTTGTGTGAGTAATTGAGAATATACTGTCTTGGGGGCAGGCTCAAGGAAGAACAAGTGAGAATTTGGCTGCCAACAGCATATCTTGTAGGAACTAACCTCAGAAAAATGTGTTTGGGCAAATGCCCTGAGACAGGTAGCTTTCAAAAAGGGATGACCTAGCTTTAAAACCCTGCGCAGTGAGTTTTGTATGCAGCACTGAAAGGAACAAGATTTTTTTAAATATGCCATTCCTTCTTGTTTATTTCAGATGGATTTCAGAAAAATCAAGGTGCTTGTTTGTCTTGTGGGGCTCAGCTTTGCCAGCTTATGTTATTTTTACATGAATTTGACTGGACTCTCTATATTCTATGGCAAAAAACAAAAGTGTACACTACAAACATTTAGGAGAATTGAAGGAAACTTCTTGCAGCTCCCAGATATAGATTGCCGTAAGGATCCACCTTTCCTTGTACTACTTGTGGCATCCTCATGTCAAGACATCGATGCCAGGATGGTCATCCGGCAAACCTGGGGGAAGGAAAGAATGGTGGCTGGCAAGCGTCTAGTGACATATTTCCTCCTGGGAACCCCTTTGAATCTTGGGCAGCAGGCTGATATCGGTGCTGAAAGCCAAAAATACAAAGACATTATTCAAAAGGATTTTATGGACACATACTACAATTTGACTTTAAAGACCATGATGGGAATTGAATGGGTTCACCAGTTTTGTAACCAGTCCAGCTTCGTGATGAAAACTGACACAGATGTGTTTGTCAATGTTTTTTACCTCACTGAGCTGCTTCTAAAGAAAAAGAGGACCACAGGGCTTTACACAGGCTTTCTGAAACTGCATGAGCAACCCATAAGGAAAAACGAAAGCAAGTGGAACGTGAGGATAGAAGAATACTCGGGTAAGACCTACCCGCCATTTTGTTCAGGGACTGGCTATGTTTTATCCACCGATGTTGCTAGTAAGATCTATAATGTTTCGGAGAGCATTTCATTCATCAAACTGGAGGATGTGTTCATAGGACTGTGCCTTGACAAATTAAAAATTCAGCCTGAGGAGCTTCATTCAGAACAGACATTTTTTCCAGACAAGATTCCATTCTCTGTTTCTCGGTTTAAGAAAATTGTGACTTGCCATAAAGTAAGCTTATCTGAACAGCAGAGCTACTGGAATCGTTTAGTGACAGAAGAAAATGAGAGAGTGCTCTAGCACCTTCCCCGATTGAATTAACAAACTGAAATGCTTTGAATTTACAGGGCTGCTCTTGACTCCAGCAAAACTCATAGTTAATTCTACATTCATTATGTTGAAGACATTTGTTACGGTTTTAGTCCCCATTTCTGCCTCAGAGCATTGTAACATCTTTCTCTCCCATTCACTTCTACCTCTTTCCATCCCTTCTCTACATAAGCAACTTCTTTTTTTTTTATTTTTTTTTTCCTTTTCCTGGAAGATGGAGGCCCACAGAGGTGCCTTTTCCATGGACTAGCTCTCAAAATCATGCTGCTACTGGACAGGGAATATTTATGCGGTGCAAAAACAAACAAACAAAAACCAACAAGGTACTTTCATTTAGAGAAACTAATTGCACCCTCTTCCCAATCTCTCTTAAGAGATTACTGCATGTGCTTCCATCTGGACAGGCATTTAAGAAAAGTTGCTTGTAGCTCCTGGCACAGGGAACTGTAGCTGTGCACTGGCAGAACTGTGTAGTGGCAGAGATCTCCCATTCAGCCTACACAGATTTTCTTTCTGAGGTGGAAGAATTTGGCCATGCAGCACTCTTGGGACAGCGTTAGGTATAGGAAGTCACTTTATTAATGTGTAAGCCTACTGAATTATTTCCTTATGCGTGCCTCCCAATGGAAATGATTGTGTGATAGAGCTGGATCCATATCACAGAATCAACCACAGACTGGTTGAGGCTGGCAGTGAGCTCTGGAGGTCATCTGGCCCAACCCTAGCTTCAGCAGGGACTCTCAGGGCTGGGTGCCCAGGCCCATGTCCAGGCAGCTTCTGAAGATCTCCAAGGAGGAGACTCCACAGCCTTTCTGGGCAACCTGTGCCAATGCTCTGTCATCTGTACATCACAGAACATCCCTTGAGCCTTCTCCAGGCTGAACAAGTCCAGCTCTCTCAGCCTTTCCTTGTAGAAGTGATGATTCAGGCCCTTTGTCATCTCGGTGGTCTTTTGTTGGACTGTCTCCTGTATGTCCATGAGGAGCCTCAGTGGAAAGTGTCCTGGTCTTTGCATTACAATGAACGTAGGAGATATGTTTTATGTTTGTGCTTCACTTTGATGGATTGAAAGCTACTGTAAATGATTGATCAAAGATAAACTATAGTCCTTTATTGTAGGGAGATAAACAGTACATCTCATTTAGACATTTTCCCTATGAGGAACTGGTTATGTATGGTGGAGAAGTTAGGAGGATTTTTCTTTTTTCTTTTTTAAACAGGACTTAGTGAGAAAATGTGTCAAAGTAATCATTCAGACTACCAATCTCATTTCTTGTTTGATTAGCAAGAAAAACTCAGAAATTTTTAGGATATTTTAAGGTTTCATAGATAAGGAATTGAGCCCTTACAGCAGATATGGTGGAAAATACATTCGGGTTCTGGGAAGGGAATCAGGAGTTCATAAAATCATGCCTTATACAGTACTCCTATTTCATTGAATTGCACACAAAGATCAGTTTTACCATCAAAGAAGTAGTAAAAATGTGAACTTGGAACACAAGTCTTATGAGGAGCAACTGAGGGAACTGAGATTATTCAGTACTGAGAAGGCTCAGGGGAGACCTTATCACTCCCTATGACAACCTGGAAGGAGGCTGTGGAGAGGTCGGGGTTGGCCACTTCTCCCAGGTAGTAACAGCGATAGGATGAGAGAGAATGGCCTCAAGTTGCATGAGGGGGTGTTCAGGTTGAATATTAGGGAAAACTTATGCTCAGAAAGAGAGGTGAGGCACTGGCTCAAACAAAGGTAGGGGTCTAATTGGTAATTAGGCTGGGTGAAAAAGCAACTACTGTCAGCCTTCCTGAGACTTTCTGAGGGGATCAGATGGAAAGATCCAGCAACAAAAACAGCAAGGAGTGATTTAGATGTTTTGGTCTTTCAGGGTTTCCATGACACTTTCTAATACAATAATTCAGAAATTCTGATATAGCATTCTGTTACTTTGGTTTTGTTTATTTTTCTTATTTCTGTTCTTTTTATTTAACTTAATGACAATTGTGTAAGTGTCCTTTTTCACTTACCTGTGCCTGAAGATAGGATAAATATTTTCAGCAGGAACAAGCCCCATCCCGATAGATGTTGACAGTGCATTTTCTTCTGACATAAAGTAAATGAAAGTCATGCACTGTTTTTTGACAGCTGATAATGAAAGAATTTTATTTTTAGAAGAATAACCTGCTCTCTTTTAAGTTGCTCATTCAGAAAATAGCCACGTGTATAGTATCAGCAGGGACATGGCTAACCAGGTGGTTGGGTGGGTAGCAAAGGAGATGTTTGCCTTCCCCTACCACATACATCCAGGCTCAACCAACAGCATCTCCAGCTTGGAGGTACATCTGCCATTGGACTCAAAACCCTGTTATAGCACATTTGCTCTTGTTCCAGCTTTCAGTATGTGCAAAGGCTTAGACTAATCAAGCCTAACAGCAGCATTTAAATCACTATTATTTCCATGTAACTTGTAGAAATGTCATTTTTCTTTGCTGTTCATTGTTTGCCATTATTGTACCCAAGGTGCAACATTGCTATTGTACTACTGGAATTACTGCATTCAGTTCTGAGGCTCCCAGCATAAGAAGGACATGGACCTGTGCACAGTGGTCCAGGGCAGGGACACAAGGATGCTCCTCTCCTCTGAATTAAGGTTGATGGAGCTGGGCTTGTTCAGCCTGGAGAAGAGGAGGCTCCAGAGAAACCTTATAGTGGCCTTCCAGTACCTAAAGGGGGCCTACAGGGTCTGCAGCTGAGGATAAACACTTTATCAGGGAGTGTAGTGATAGGACAAAGTGTAGCAGTTTTAATGCAAAAGAGAGGAGATTTATAATAGATTTAAGGAAGAAATTACTTGCTAAGAGTGTGATGAGGCACTGGAACAGGCTGTCCAGAGAAGCTGGATGTCCCATCCCTAGAAGTGAGTAAATGGCCTCAACTTGTGCGAGGGGAGGTTCAGGTTGGATATTAGGAAAAAACAGAAAGAGTGGTGAGGCACTGGAACAAACTGCCAAGGGAGGCAGTGAAGTCACTGTCCCTGGAAGTGTTCAAGAAATGTAAAGATGTGGCACTGAGGGACATGGTTTAGTGGGCAATACTAGTGGTAGATGGTTGGACTGGATGATCTTAGAGGTCTTTTCCAACCTTAATGATACTGTTATTCTAAGGCTAATTTAAAGAAAAATGTGTCTCTCTCAGTTCCCAGCCTTGTAGAGTAGACAGTGCAGCTTAATGTTCACCCTGGCCTCTTCTGGTACTCAAGAGAAATACTCTTAGAGCCCCTTCTGCATCTCTCATCCCATCTGTTCACTGCAGCATGTGCTTCACTTCCACCTCTGTGCCTGGCACCAGCTGTTAGGACCAGTCCAACCAACCTATCCCAGAGAGCCTTTGTCTAGGCAGATGAGTTTGCTTGTTATCTTCCACTCGGTGTTGAGATTCAAGAGGCACATGGCTCCTGGGATGGTGCTGCTGCTGGTCTTCCGTCAGGCTGAGCTCGTGGCCAAAGGATAAAGTCTCCCATTAGGAGACAGCTTTGTGGGATGTCTGCTGTTGAGCAGCATTAAAATACACCTTACTTGAACAGATTGTGGCCTTGCATCAGCACAGAAATGTTACCTATGATGGCAGGCTCTGCTAGCTTGCTTGTCTATAGGTTTTATTTTAGTTCAGGAATGTCGCTAACTAATTGGGGAAGATGATGCTACTCTGTGTTAATCACATTTGCAGAAGCTATCCCTATATTTTCAGGGCTAAGTTCATTTTTACTGTGCCATTTGTTATTCGGTCCTCAGGTGTGTTTAAACAAAATACTTCATTCTGGATGTTGTTTCCAGGGAGCATATTTGAAATTTCTATGAAACCTCTGCAAGATGTCTACAAATTACTGCATTTGTAATATTTTGTCCCCTCCAAATATATGTTGTTAGGCATTTAATGGCCTGTCTAACTGAAACATTTCCCTTGCCACCTCTAAGTCTGCAATAAGGAGGAAATCAGTATAGAATGAAATGTTATGGATTTAAGTAGCTTGTTCCCCTTCTTATTGCAAATTAGTTTCCAAAGTGAACACTTCAGGTTGCTGTACATTAATTTTCTCAACATACGATTTTCTGTTAGCTCACATAAATTAAAATTGATTTCATAATGCTTCCCATTCAATATGTTGCTTCGAATAAGAATGTAATAAATAAATAAATAATTGTATATTATGATTCTGCTGTAAAAGATGATTTAAGAAAACTAACCGGTTGCACACAAGGCAAATTTATTTGTTTATTCAAATGCAACCACTGAGCTTGTCAGTTTATATGTATCAGCTAAATGAAACTAGCTTTTGCTGCTTAGGCCATGGATCATGGCTTTTAATACAGTCAAAACTCTTTAGTAGCCTTTTGCCAAATTATGTGTATTTTCCTATGAAAGACCACCAGAGAAAGATTAGAAATATAACTAAGACAGCAAACAAAATACTGCAGTGTACATCTACTTATCTCTTTTTAGTTTTTTATAGATTAATACAAGAACTTAGATAAATTGTTAGCAGTTTATCTGCACAAATCTAGAATTTTTATGTTTCTTGGGAAGGAAGATCATTAAATTAACTTTTTTATGAATAGATTTAGAAAGTTACTCTGGAAAGTTACTTCAGCGCTTCTCACTGAGTAACAAGGACTGCAGGAATCAACAGAGCTGTCAGTGTCTTAGAGATGGTTAAGTGCACTGTATATTTCCAACATGAGATGAGTTTTGGAACACAGAAAAATAAGTACATTTTTTGCAATTCTAAGCATCAGTTAACCTAATCTCAACTTAGGTTAGGATTTTTCAATATGTCCATGAAACATACCTGATTCAGCACTACTGAGGTGGCATTTGCCCTTCCTTTTCTTTGAGAATACAGAGGAGATTTTTGCAATCAAACATTTGCCTTATGGAAAAGCCGAATGGGATACAAGGGCTAACTGTCTATCTTGGATCTGGCAGGGACATTATTCTTCTTGGATGTGTGCAGGATACTGGGTAATGTTAATAAAAAAAAACATGTGATAATGTTTGCATTATTTGCATAGAACCTAAGAA
Source organism: Chrysolophus pictus (assembly GCA_037305975.1). Lineage (NCBI taxonomy): Eukaryota > Metazoa > Chordata > Aves > Galliformes > Phasianidae > Chrysolophus > Chrysolophus pictus. The sequence goes on along the minus strand of CM074576.1, from coordinate 88,034,361 downwards.
TGTTGATCTAACCAATGTATGATATTTTAGTAAAGTATTTTGTTACCAGAAATCTGTGTGTTAACTTTTTTTTTGCTGTGAATGTATTGTCGTTTTGATATGTAATTAAGTTAGGAGACTTGTTCTTTTTTCAGTCACAAAGGATTTTCTCCTCTTCCCTAAAATACTTATTTTGTACTTCCCAAAATAGGAGTTGTTGGTTCTTCTTCCTAAGGCAAGCACCAAACTCCCATGAAAGACAAAGTGACTGAGAATGGGAGTGCTTTCCCAAGAATTAAGCATGCAGTCCTGCCACACAACTGTCTTGTCGTTAACGATCTGCACAGGGTACGCTTCTAAGTCAATGGCATCTGCAAACAAAACCTTATAAGCAGGCAGTGATTTGAAAACGGATTTTTTGTTTTCAAAATGACAAGAGTGTCAAGTGCACGATTATTAAAACCATAACAAAGATGTATATGCAAGGCATATGACATTCAAGCCCAGAAAACAGACCTGTATTTTGCAGAGATTCTGGCTGAGAAAACATATTTTTCATATTTTTTTCAAACTCTGATAAGATAGGAGTGCAAGGCTATCCTTTAACAAAGTTTGTTCAAGTATATTTTCACTGCAAAATATAATTAGTTTCTTTGGTTGAGAGATCTTTTTGCCTCACATTTCACAAACTCAAAAGTCCATTATTTATGTGGAAAAAAAGTCCCATCTCCGGATCTCTGCAACTGAGCCATTTTCTGATATCCCTTGCATCTGGCTGCTGATCCATCCTGACCTTGTTTAATATATGGCTTTGAGCGCAGGGTGAGAGGCACATATAATCAGCTTCCTATTCTTCTGTTGCCAAAAACACTTAGAAATCAGAGCCACCCTTAGAATTAGAAAACGTCAGTGTACAGCTGTAGGCGCAGAATGTCATAAATTAGTTATGTGGTGTGATTTACACCTCCAGCTTGAAGATCTTCCAGGCAACTACATTCCCTTCATGTTTAATTTAATCGTTATTGCTGCAACAGTGATTGTAAGTAAATGTTTGACTCTGGTGCATAAAGGGACCTGAAGGTCTTACATGTGCTTCTGTTAACAAAGGTGCAATGAGGGAATTAAAGAGGGAACAGAGCCTGGAGGCAGGAGTAGGAGTGAGCTGCTGTGTGTGTGAGTAGTGCAGCTTGCTCCTGCTGGGGCGAGGAGGCAGGTAAGGAGTAGCACTTGGTGCTGGTGGGGAGAACTTAGTGCTGGGGTGAGGATGTGTGAAGGCACCAAAGGCTGTGCTCTCCTGGTACCTCAATAGTGAAACACCGGCACAGGCTGCCCAAAGAGGTGGTGGAAGCCCCATCCCTGGAGATGCTCAAGGCTGGATGGGGCTCTGAGCCTGATGTACCTATAGGTGTCCCTGTTCATTGCAGGGGAATTGGACCAGATGGCATTTAAGGGGCCCTTCCAACTCAAATGATTCTGTGATTTTGAAGGTCTTGTCCCCTTATGCTTAGGCCAAGGCCTGCGTGCTTTGCAGGTATGTCATGGAACGGAACACTGATGTGGAATAAAGATGAAAAACCATGAAACCACAACAAAGTACAGCTTGAGGGGGAAGATGTTTGCTGCCAGAGACCACTGTAACAGAGTGGTATTGCCTTCTTCAGCTTTGCTGAAGAAAATCGTAAATGGGGTATGGGAGAAGAGAGATTGGAAATTTCAGCCTAAAAATATGTAAATCTTCACAATATTCTTGAAGTCTTTCAGCACTCACAGGTTTCCTGACTTTCTGAAGGATCTTGTTTTGCATATGAATGTTGAAAACTAGTGTTTGAATGTCATAAAAAAATTTACTGTAGGTAAGAGAAATCCAAAATATGGCAGTGAACACAAACATAAAGAGAAGCTGAATGTATGGAACTATCTCTGCCAGGGATTTATGTTCTCTTACTGCAAAAGAGCAGCTTTCAGTTGCAGATGTTGTACAGCACATAAAAGACATGCATTTCAAAGAAAAAAAATGTCCGTCCTTTTTGCTTTGTGATCTTAACTGATTGCACAAAGGGAGCAGTTTGATGTCAGTCATAAGGCTGTGTTTCATGAAAATGCAAACAAGACACAGCTCTTCCAGTGTAGTGCTGACTTTTATGGTGATAATCTATCTGTCATCATTACAGTGTCAGTTTGGATCATGCCTGTAGGTCACTTAGGGAATATTCATTAATATTCTATTCTCAGAAGTGCAAGCGTTAACGTTTCTTATAACTGGCGACCTTGTAAAATTATCAGGAAAGAAAGAGAAAGGGAGTAACTTCATACTCCCCTGGCAGTTTTCTTGGCATTAACTGTGGGATGTCTCATGGGATTTGGAGCTTTGGGCTAAGCACTTGTTCATGTGTATTGCAGAAAGGTTTGTGCACCACTCAAGCTACATGTCATTGATTGATAGGTATAGCTCTGGATAGAGCTGCACTTTACCTAATCTCATTGAAGAGTCTGGTTTTCCACAGGGAGGCAATCTGAAATCATGACCCTAAGCAATAATGAAAAGCAATATTGAAAAATGTAATAGTGAGTATAGTAAGTGTACAAAATGATGCTTACATTTTCTTGGCATGCTATCATGCATTAAAAAGTTCCTTAGAACAGGCTGAATAATAATCAGGGCAATTAAGCTAACAATTTGGATCAGAGACAAGGCATTTCTAAAGCTGAAGTAAATGTTGCTAGGAGAACTGATCTATTAGAGTGCACTAAAAATTTCCTTCTCAGATTTACACTCCTCCTATCAGCACCAAAGCTGCATCTTCTTTCATTCTGTGAATAATTTACTTACTTATTGTTGCCTGGATTCTATGCTGAATGTTTTCAACTACATTTCCTGAATTAAGACATTTTCATTTTACCAACTGCAACTCATTGCAGATTTCAATACTGAAGAGAAGGAATGCACCTGCTGAAGGTAGTTCAGGAGACCTGGCAGGAAAGTGCTGGAGAACAACAGTCATATAGGTAATACACAGAGGAAATGACGTGGTCCTGTTGCTTCTGGAACTTTTCCTCCAGTGCATTTGGGTTCCAATTAAGGAAAATAGTGAATCAAAGCCTCAATTTGGTCACTATAGCTAACAAACATGAATGCAAAATGTTGTGAATGAGAAGCATGCCTTTCAGACGGTCAAGTATTTTGAAAAACAGTAGAGAAAAGGAAAAAGAGTGTAGAGAAAGAAACAAAAATGAGGCAGATTTAAAACAGCCAAGCTTAGCATCTCCTTGGCCTGATATGCTACTAAAGAGAAGGGTCACACACTCATGTAGGTAAGAGACAGCTAATTCAGTCTGTAGGTCAGCTTGTCTCGTACCTCAGCCTTTTCTAAAGGTTTCAGCTCTTGCACTATTCTCCATCTGAGGAAAGAACATTTGTTTCTTAATGTGCAGCTATTTCTAAAAATCTTTCTAATGTTCAAAACACTTTTCAAGCCAATTTTCATGGGAAAATGAAGAATTTTATTCTCGTTTCTAGCACTGATCTCAAATTAGCTTTGGTGTTGTAACTGTAAGTGCTTCTTCCTTATTTCAATGCTTCTGATCATACTTTCTTTGATTCAACTAAGTAAGCTAAAGTACAGCCTAGAAGTGCATGGACTGGTGATTTCCTCTGCAGTATTCTTGCTTGTTAAGAATACTTACAAATGAAGGTGTCTGAACGCTTTTCAGTTTCCATCATGGCAATTTGTCCAATTCTCCTGTGAGGAATAAAAAAAATGCTTACGGCCACAGTGACAATGACAGAACCTTCAGTAAGCAACTCGTTAAAAGTCCATTTTGCTCAAAGCGTGGGTTGGCACAGCAGGTTGTATAGACATATGTTTCAGACTAACGCAACTGAGAACAAAAAATTTTGGAGGATTGCTCCAGCAGCTTACACATTTGAGTAGCTGCAGAAGAAATGACATGGTGTACAAAATGACTTTGGAAGAGTTGGAAGAAAATGGGCAAAAATCCTCCCACTCAAAGGCAAATGAAAAAGGGAGAATTGGAAAGAGGTGTCTAGAGAAACTAGAGTGGGAGGTAGGAATCTGCATGGTACACACGCTGATGATTCACAAAATGATTTTCCATTTGCAACAGGCTAGCAAACTTGGGACATGATCCTTCAAATATTCATGAGCATGGGTAGTCTTGTACACGCACACTGTTCTCGGTGGTTGGGAATTTGTACCTTTTACCATGCTGTGTTATGACTTATCCCACGCACATCCTAACCAATGCCAATGACTGCGTTCATCACGATTCTATGGTTCGTTAGAAAAGTCAAAGTGAAGAAAGAACTAACAAGGTCAGTGAGAAATTAATAATAAAATATTAATACATGTGTTGGTTGCCTAAGCAGCCCTGGGGAAAACAAAGGACATTTGAATCCAGTCACTGTGCAGCAGATGCACCCAGGAGGATTTCAGCTGATGAGTCCAAGCCAGCAGTGTGTGGGTAGAGGTGACAGGTGCTCCCCTGACAAATCCCACTTGTGTCCGATCCAGAATGACACATGCACATTGTGGATGCTCTAGGCCACAACACACCCTGTTCCTACTGTGGGCTTCAACTAATATTCTTTACACTGAGGAGGTGGAGAAGAAATGCCTGCAATTGGGCCAGCATGCTACATGAGGAAACAGCAAAAGCAGTAATGTACTAAACGGAATCCTTTATATGGAGCCTTATCTCTTGTATAGTTAGTGGTGACCCAGTGAAACTGTGAACCTGGGATGCTGCTTGCCTTGAGCATGCTGCTGGTATGTTCTGGGCAGTTGTAGTCAGGTTAGTTTCTCATAAGGTGGGAAATGTGAATTTTAAGACCACTTTAACCTGAGGAACTTCAGACTCAGAATCCCAACTTCCAGGTGAGCTCCTCACCAAGGAGGAGCATCAACTGGGCCTTTGGATGCAAAAACCTCCTCCCAGACCAGCGGTGTACCCAGCATGTGGCAGCTGACCCTGTTTTGAGACATCTCACAATGCTCCAAGTCCTCAGGGCTGTTTCTTTCACTCCCTATACTTCACCTCTTCCAAAATGACTGCCAACGTATCTTCACCTCCTCTGTGTGAGTCCTAGTGGCACTGATGCTCATATAAGTTCAGATCAACTCGGATTCTATGTAAGAATACAGATTTATATGTGTTGCCTCCAACAGTCTGCCTGGTTTGAGAATGATAGACCTCAATGGACCTCATCTGCCAGTATAACCCAGACAACTTTAGGTGCTCAGACACATCGTCTGGTAGGTACTAACATTTAAAGCATTCATAAACTAGGAATCAATGTTCACCTCCTGTCAAAAATGAGCCAGAGTGCAGCAAAACACAATTTGCTCCTTTTGGTCTGTTTTCTGAGGCCAAATCAGTTAGGAACTCTCCAATTAAGAAAAGGACATGGGAAAATGCTCTGCTTGAAAATTCCTTCCAAGACTTAGGGATGATGTAGTGCTTTTCTGAGGTCCACAGCCTTGTTCTCTCCCAAAGAAACATCAATGTCAAACTACCTTTAGGCCTGCAGAGTACTTCAGTGTTAGAGATTCTAAGGGCCCTATGTTGGATATAGCTAATGCAGTGACAAGTAAGTATCTATTGCTGTTTGTAGACCTCAGGACCACTTGGGTTTTTGAAATCACTTATTTGCCAAATTTCTACCTCTTTTAACTTGAGATAATACACTAGTTTGTGAAAATCATAATGGATGTTGTATGCATCTTTATATATGTACACATGCTTAAGGATACAGCCAATCTGCAGAATATCACAGATTGCAGTGTGGTAATGAGACAGCTGATCAGCCTGTGATTAAATGTTGCAGCAAAAGTTGTAGCACAGATGCAGCAATATGCCATCCGAGGCTTGAGGACTGAGCCAAGACAAAAACATCATGAAATCCAAAGTGATAAAGCACAAAAATCTGCAACAACCCTGAGGTATAGGCTGCAGTTATACCACCTAAGTGACAGTGAGTAGGAAACTTGGTGGAGATCTGGGAGAAATGAATACCAGGGTGAATACAAGCCAACAATACCCTCCCATTGCAAATATGGCAAACCATGTACTAGATCACGTTCAGAGATGAGTTTCCAGCATGTTCAAAGAAACTGTTATGCTCTTCTACTATGCACATCTGGAAACCTCTGTGTGGTTTTGTGCCCCTCAGTTCAGGTAGGGGATGGAGAAACTACATAGGGTCCAGGGGCAGGAGATCAAGTGGCCAAGGCTCTAGAGCACAGCTCTAGTGAGGAGATGCTAAGAGAGCAGGCTTTAGTCTGGTACAGAAGAGGCTAATGGGTGATCTATTAACAGCTTAAATCTACCCAAAGAGCAATTACAAAGATGACAAAGCCTATCTCTTCTCTGTAATGCCAAATCATGGTTTTGTACAAGTTCTAAATGCAGCTATTATTCTTTCTGAAGCTTTTTACCAAGAATTATCTTCATTAATCCAAACCAAAATCCAGTCAATCCATTTTAAGCACTTTTCCCACTTGGGCGACCTGGGATGGAATCCACTTATTAGATGCTTTCTCTTTTCTTCTTCCTCTATTTTTATTTGGATGGAAATCAAAATATTCATAGAAGTTATCTAAGAGTACAGTTTTGAAAGTGGGGATGAAAGTGTTCAGACACTCATCTGAACACGAGTGTGACATTTTAGATTTTTAAAAAAGAGATATATGGAAAAGCAAAGAAGTAAAATGAAAAAATATAATTGCTTGGGAAATTATAGGAAGTCTGATTGTTTTGTTGTTGTTTTAACAAGTCAGGGTGGTATTACTTTTAGTAAAGTTTCCGAAATGTAGTTTTGGAAATTGATCAAAACTCACCAAACAGAAGGTTTCCTTTCCCTTTGCTGAACTGAATCTTCTGTCAGTTTGGCATTATTTTTTACTGGCTAGAAATGTTACTGTGATTAGTGGGATATACAGTTCAGAAAAATCATATGTCCCTTCTTTATGATTTAGACTTCCTGGCAGATGGACTCATTAGCAATACTACCTGATGTGTCACATCAGTTCAACTTACTGGCCTTGAGGATGCAGTCAAGATCTCAGAGGAAGGAAGGCTGTAGTAATAGCAAGAGCATCTCTCATAAGACTGCACTGCAGCTTTGGTGACCATAGTGACTATAGATGTTTCAGAAAAAGGTTTGACAGAACCCCACAAAGAAAACAAAATATTTCAGAATGGATGTGCCAGAAAAAAAGTGTGATTTAGCCCTGGCAAAGAAAAACAAAATTCAGAATCAGAGATCCTTGTGGGTGCCTTCCAACTCAGGATATTCTGTGATTCTATGAAACTTGCATGGGGCCCATTTTGTCAGTGCCCTGAGGGCACCACCAGGCCTGACTCTCCTTCGGCAACTGCCTGGATTCCCTGCATGGCCCAAGTGCCCATCTCAGCTCCTGGGACCATCATTCCCTACCCTAGCAATGCTGCAGGCTGTCTCATAAGTGTCCCTTGCCCAACCTCTGCACCAGTCCTCTTGGCACCATGTTGTGGTGTTGTCACCTGCCATACCATCAGCCCCATCTCCCAGACCAGAACCCCTGGATTCGCATGGAGCAATGATGGCCTTTCTGCCCCTGGCCCTGGGAAACATCAACAAGGGCACAGCTGGTGTGGGGCCACTCAGCTCTCCCAGGCTCATGGGTGTCCTATTGGGTGCTTCTGCTCCTGACCGTGTTGCCTGCAGTACTACGACAGGGGTGTGCTCCGACACTAACACACCATCTCATGGCTACAGAATCTGATAAATAAATGTTGTTACGACCTGTACAGACGGCACAGCAGCAGCCCTCTGCTGGGACATCAGGTGTCGTTGCCAATCCAGCTTTTCAGGTCGGGACAGCACATAACTCGCTGCCACCCGCCCGTCATCAGCATTACGTGCTTCCTCCTGCAGGACTGGTTAAATATTAACACCACAATATGCATATCGGGGCGGGCATGAGGGAAGACGCAGCCCTCACCTTATCTACCGTGGGGACAATGTCTCACCAAAGCCCAGCCACGCAATCACGGGATCACACGGGCGCTCACCCCACGGCACGGAGCAGGGAGAGGCAGCGGATGGGCCTGGGGAAGGCTTCTTCCGGGAGAGAAGGTGAGAGCTCACCAACTGAGTGCTGCTTGTGTGTGACAGAGAGTGGGTGGAAAAACGCATTTAGGCACCCAGGGGAGGCGATCTTTGCTATCCTGCAGAGCTGCGTTGCCTGGCAGAGGGAGTGCTGGGGGAAACACAGCTCCCTGTGTTTCTTCCTCTCCCTGGCTCCAGCTTCAGCTGGGAGGCGGTTGGCTGTCGTGCATTTAGGGTGATATTGTCCTCTTCATCAGGTGTGGGTGCAGACAGAATTGGACTAGGGTCAAGAGCAGGGGCTGGGAGCAGAGCCTGCAGCTGCCCCACACAGCCAGCAATGCCAACTGTTTGTTTACGAGTGACATTACAACCATGTCTGCCGGCTTAGGGACGTGCTGGGTCCTGGGGTGCTCTCTGTACCGGCAGATCTCTCCTGGGATGTTAACTTCCTGGAAAAGGACATGTTACTGACGTCTGTGTTTGCTTCCTGGTACTACATTCAGAGAGTTTCAGTTAAGGCTGCATATAAAGCATATAAAGCTAATGCTACCAGGCGTGTATGTGTGTGCTACAGGCTGAAGCAGAGAGGGAAGGAAGAAGGCTCTTCAGCCCTCCCCTCAGCTACCTGCACGAGCCTTCGAGTGAGCACGTAGCCAAGGAAACACAAATCTTTCAGACTACCTCAGGCATGCCCAAATCAACCTACAAACTACCCCCCTCCCAACACACGGATGGAGAAAGCATCACACAGACTCAGCTTAAAATGTTGATTAATTGACAGGGCTGCCCTTTTAAGTTTGTCAAGCAAATCGAAAGCTTGCAAAATGAGGAAAAGCAGAGCAAACTGCCAGCTGATCACATCACAGCTGCTGTGCTCAGCTCGACAAGATCCCACCTGTTCAAAGCACTGATTGGTGAGCGGAGCTGCAGGATAATAGCTTGGCACCACAATCAAGCACACCTGGCTAGAGAACAACAAGGGTTTTGTTGGTGATGTGGAGCCCATGGCAGCATGCCAGCACCTCCTGTGAGAATCCTCCCTGTTCCAAGTGCTGCTGCTGATCTCCTCTTGCTGTCCTTCCATGTTTGCTTTTACAAAAGTACTGCTGGAAATTAAGGCAGGGTTGTCATGTAGAACGGTGAAATCAGATGCTTGCTTGAGTCTAGCAAAACAGCTGGGCCAAGACTCCTGAGGTTTGGCCATTGGTACAGTTTTGGTCTAAGCAAGAGGGTGGTTAAAAAGTACACTTCTCACAGGAAACTCAGGGTATTTGTATGGTGATACTAATATTTATGCATGGCCACAAAGAACACTTCTGAAACCAAAAATACTTTCCTGACAAGAAATAAGTGCTCGCCACAAGACCACAGCCTCTGGGCTGCATCCCCCTCATGAAGGAAAACTCAAATTTCCCAGATGAGAAGTTTGTAAACCGAGAAGTGCAGTCAAACATCCTCCCATGTGTTTTGAGAGGGAAGAGAGCAATCATAGAATGGCTGGGGTTGGAAGAGACCTCAAAGATCATCAAGTTCCAACCGCCCTGCTGCAGGCAAGGTTGCTGATGGGAATGTGATTGTTTAGTCTGGAGAAGAGGAGGCTCAGGGAAAACCCCATCACTCTCTACAACCACCTTAAAGGAGGGGCTAGGATATTTGGAAAAATTTCTTCTCAGAAATTTCAAGAGTCGTGTGGATGTGGCACTGAGGGACCTGGACAGTGGGCATGGTGAAGATGGGCTGGTGGTTGGACGGGGTCATCTCAGATGTCTTTTCCAACCTTAATAATTCTGTGATCCTATGATTTATTTTGGAGCATAAGATAATCTTCAGATTTAGAGAAATAGTGCTCAGCTGGTACCTGGGAAGAGGTTTGGTATTTCCCTGGGCTGGCTCTGAGTGAGGTGGCTAGGGGTGGGCAGGATTGCAGTGGTGATGCTGGTGCTAGGCTGCACCTGTGAATTTATGAATAGGAATCCTAATTTGGGGCTAACATACATGGAAAAACAATGAAACATTTTTGGGGATGTAACAATGCACTGGGACATTCCCATTTTCCCTCCTGAAGGCTGTCCTGTTTCTTGGAGGAAAACAGTTCCTGACATACAAGTCAGCTCCTCTGCAACCCCAAAGACCAGCTAGGTCCTCATGTGAAGCTCTGTCTGACAAGCAAGTGATGGAGCACAGAGCTCATTACTTGGCCAGGACACTGCCGGTGGCACAGGCAGGGTATCCTCCATATGCATGTGATTATGGGCAGCTAAAAGAATTATTTTTTTCCAGCAGCTCATAATTAACTTTAACGTGCAGATAGGGCTCCCCCGACACAATTGATCCTGAAGCAGTAGTGTTACGATAGACAAGATGGACTGAGGGATGCAGGTCTGGAGGGGAAGTTTTCTCTGGTGAAGAAAAGTATGTGTGCTGAAAGCTCAGTTATTTCTCTTCAGACAGTTGTTCTAGGAGAAGGTACTGCTTTTCCTTCAACCCTTGCCTTATTTAATCATCACTCTTTGTTTGCGTTACAGGTTACATAAGGTTACGCTTAATCACAAGGCGCAAAGCAGCAACTTGTTACCAAGTTTCTCCGTAAGTTCTGTCCTTCAGCTTCTTCTCAAGCATTCAGTGGCTGCTGTGGCTTCCTGCCTTAGGGACCAAGAGAGAATGCTCCAATGGAGAGGTTCCAGAAGTTCATTTTACTTCCTTTCATCTTAGCTGCTTCACTCACAGGTAGGACACGTTCATAAACTAGGTGATGAGCCACTTTGAACAAAATGTGTGAGCTAATTTTAAAGCTATGTAAATGGCAGTTACCAGCAATATCAGGCTGAAGAGTAAATCCCACAAGGGAATTATTCAAAGTGTTTAAAATGGATAAGTTTTCATTTCAAATCCGTATGATCTAATGGCTTAGAGTGGTCTTCAATATGCAAGATGAGCAGTTGAGGGGTGGGGAGGGGGCTGCCCTCTCACTGCCTCTGAGCAGAGATTTCCCCATTTCACTGCACCTACTCCCTTACCCTCATCCTTACCACCCTGTCTATTCAGGTGTGCTCTTGAGGGTGTAGCCACAGAGAGCTCAATAACAGCTTATTTTGCTTCCAGAAATATATATAAATTATCACTTTTTTAGTTTGCCTGAGGATGAGAGGGAAGGTATATTGGCTTAATAACTAATAAAAGGAAACGCAAATGCAGCAAAATACAGTGAGTTTATCGGGCACAGTGGTGTTCCCAGTAGAGTTATACAGGGATATGTGGTGTTCAACAAACTGCTAAACAACTCATGAAGAGCAGTGTGAGCTGTCAGGTGGCAGACTGTGCAGGTGGTGCGGAATTACTTAGGACAGCCAAAGGCAAGAAGAGACTATGAAGGTTTGCCAGAAAATGTCGCGATGCCAAGTGAATCAGTAATAAAGAGCAGAAAATATTCAGCGCTAAGCATCGTTTAAATGAAGATGAAGAGTAGATATCTTTGGGAAGAGAATAAGTTGCTGAGAAAGAGAGGGAATTTCAGCACTTAGTGTCTTCAACTGGGGAAATGTGATGGCATTACATAAATCCACAGAAGGCTTATGTCTCAAATACTGAATGTCGAGTTGTCCCTTCCATTTCAAAGAGGACAAACTATGTCTGAGTTATTAATTGTGGCAGAGGTGTTATGAGGAATGAGAAGATGATTTTGGCATTTTTTTTCTGCCTATAGAAAAAAAAATAGTAAAGATATTTTAAAATACTTCTCTGCTGGTGAAGAGTGGAATGGCTATTTAGAATTTTACTAAGTTTTACTTGTGGCCACTAGTTTTATCAGAAAGTGGATGTAAATCAAACCAAAGTGTGTTCTTTTCTTGACAGGATGTAATCAAATAGTAAAACTCATGATCACTACATGTGGGGGATACCAAATCATAAATAGACTGGAAAAAAAGCTATATGCAGACATAATACAGGTGCATGTGCAATTGTTGGTTCAGGCAGTCCTCAAGTCTCATATTTTGAGACACTGAGATGTTGTAGTAAGGAAGCCTGAATTTTACTTGTTTTCTTTCTTGTATTGTCTTCACACACATCCAGAACAGGAGTTTTGTGAGTTTTTGTGGACATTTATTTCACTGATGCTTTTAATCAGCACAATTGCAATATGTTTTACTGCCCCAGCTTCAAGCTGTGTTGGGGCAGCAGGCATTGCTCACTGTGTGATGCAGCCAAGGGGACACAGCCCACAGTGGGCAGAAAAAGTGTACTGTGGAGAGAAAAAAGTGCTATTCTTGGAAGAGATGTCACTGCACGTGGGTTGCTAAGACAGCTGCATGGCAGTTTGAGTATTGCCCTGAGTGGGCACCGTGCACCTTTTGGCAGCAATAGCACTGCAGGGCTGACATAGTGCGGGATCCCAGCTTGCTGCCAGTGTGTTGCAGGTGCTGCTGAGGTGCTCCCAGCCTGGGAACCCTCATGCCACAATACAGGAGGAGGAGAGGTCCAGCAGCAGAGATAGAAGAAGTTGCAATAGGCCTCTTTCAAATAGCGTCAGACAAAAGATGAGAAGATGCAACTGGGGGATGTGCAGGACTTTGTGTGGGTGGGAAAAATGTCACTGAGTACCGGTAGACTGGTGTTGCTTGACTGAAATGTCATATATAAGCATTTTAGAGTATTATTAAATCAGAAAATAAGCTTGTCCTTCTCCGCAGGGTTTGACAAGCTCTAACTTAATTTGGTTTTCAAAAAGCTCAGATTCAGGGTGCTGATTTGTGAAATAAAGTTGAGACGCTCTGAAGAAAAATCTTACTAAATCCAAAACCATTTATTGCAGAGCTGGGCAAAGCTGTGAGTTAAGGGAGGCAGAAAACAAGGTGCAATGAGCACGGGACTTAAGAAGGAAAGAAAAAGGAATTTTAAACAAACTGGAAGGAAAAAAGTAGAAAAATAAATAGGAAAGCAGGAAAGGACACAGATGGCACAAAAACTGAAGGATAAAATATAGAGTTTTGGGAACTTGGTAACAGTACTGAGGAGGAGAATATTTTTGAAATATCACAGTGATGATGGAGGGGGGAGGGGGGTAAAGAGTTAAAAAGGCAAAAGGATTAATCCATCCTGTCCTTAGCTGTGCTGCATCTGAATAGATCACTTACACAAGGAGGAAGGAGCAAGTCAGCAGAGGAGGGGAGGGAAAGAAGAAAGGTAACCATGTCTTAATGCCCTGAAATACTGCTGAAACCTTCAGAATGACGAAGCAATTCTATAGAGTTACTTGAGATGGGAAAGGAAAAATACCGGGGACAAAAGTAAAGGTGGTTCCTTGGAAAAATGAAGTTCCCTTAGAGCAGGTGTCAGTTATGACCCTGAGAACTGAAGAGGCAATTCGCCTTCAAAACCCATGGTGATGTGACAGTGAAACTATGTGACAGGGAGGGAATAAGGAGTTCCTAAGGGTGTTGATGTGTATTTGTGTGCTGTTGAGAAGGACAGAGCAACTGAAATACTATGAACAGTTATCATATAAAGGAGACTTTCACCATTGGTGACTTCTTTATAAACATATAATGATGTGACCCAGAGGAGGTGTCTCAGCTCTGCTCTTCAAAGTTCAAGTGGTAATGTAGCATCATGAAAGCAGTCTGAAACTTCCCTCAGTGAGGGAAGTCATCGGTGAAGCCGTTTGTCCGTGTGAGATTTCTTACTGGTTGTATGTGGGGAAGCAGAAGTTAAACCAGCTGTTAAGCACTGAACACATAATTCCTGTAAAGTGTGATGGCTGTCCAGTCTGAAGCTTTAATTTGGCTGGAAGCAAACATCTGCAAGTTATTTTTTTTAAGCGTTATGTAAATGAAACCAGTAGTTCTTTTCTTACTAGTGTAAGAAACAAAGCCCAAACACCAGCTTAAAGCACTGGTAATTCAGTTTTGTTCCCACTTCTGTTGTGAACGTCCTCTTTGACCTTACAGAAGTGACTTTATCAGTGTTTGTATATGGGTTGAACAATAGAACCAACAAGGGATAACTCAACATGTTGATTTGGGACCCTGTGTGCTACTGCAAGATTAAAAAAGAAATAGGCAAAAAGATAAAGAGGTGAGTTTATAATCACCAAAAATATTTTGGCAACTAGTAAAGAAGGCTCATAAAACTCCTTAGGTCCAAATGGAGGCAAGGTTGAGCAACTTCCCATTCTGTGATCCTTCTGCCAATCATAATATCCGCATCCAAGTCTTCTGGGCCTGTTTTCTAGATCTCAGAAGTCAGTGAAAGAGCATCTATTACCAGCAGATCTGGCTGGTGGAAGATGATGTAGATTCCACCATACCTGTGGACAAATAAAACATGATTATGTTAGATAAATCAAAGGGTAACACATACCTGCCATATACACCTACTATATTCTGGTGAAATGAAAGCAATATTAGCCATGTACTGTTAGAGCAAATGATCACCAATTATTCATGTTTAGCAATAGATTTCAAGCCTGTAGTGGAACTCACAGACATGATCTCACATCGGTGTACTGGAAGTCACATCATTTATTCAGAGCTGTGGCAAACCACTATGCTCCTTAAGAGAGAAAAGTGTTTGCACAGGCTAAGAAATAAAACACAGATGCACAGATGAGAGTTAACATTAAGAGGAACAGTATGAATAAGTACTGCACTCCTTCATGAGCAACTAAATGCATTTTAGTGTTAACTCTGAGGAAGTTTGCGGACAGCTAAGTACATAATCATGGTAGCAGTTTTTGTCTGCCTAAGCCAACTAGAAGAAATGCACACAAAGTGTGAAAATCAGAAATCTCAATACATCCATGTGTTATAGACACTATAGCTGTAAAAGGAGTAGTATTGTCAAGGCTGGTTACAATATGAGGGGAAAAAAAAATTCAAAGATATGTTTGGGTTCAGGACAGCGTCTCTAGGCCAGCAATATCTGTTTGAACAGGAATCGTGGCACTTGGATGTTGAATACCAGGGAAAAGGAATATATTATATGGCAAATGGTCTCAGTGGAATGCGCTTCATCAGTACATGTTCATCAGAAAACTTGTAGCTCTGTAAATAATACCATCCACAGACACATGGGCAATCTCTAACATTCAGAAAGTGACAAAGAGAGAAGAGACAAGAGAGCTTTTAGTCATTTTATTGTGTTAAATGTTATGTGGGTGGATAGTAATTGGACAAGGGAGAATGGTTTTAAACTGAGACAGGGGAGGTTTAGGTTAGATATTAGGAGGAAGTTTTTCACTCAGAGGGTGGTGACGCACTGAAACAGTTTGCCCAAGGAGGCTGTGGATGCCCCATCCCTGGAGGCATTCAAGGCCAGGCTGGATGTGGCTCTGGGCAGCCTGGTCTGGTGGTTGGTGGCTCTGCACATAGCAGGGGGGGTTGAAACTAGATGATCTTTGAGGTCTTTTTCAACCCACACCAGTCTATGATTTATAAAGCAATGTATTATGGTATGCCTTTAGATTGGATTGCTGAGTTGGTCTTCAAGGTGTTTCTTGTTTTAAAGCATTTCAGTTCACCTTCACAAGACTGAAACTTTGAGGAAATGTTACTGGAAAAATTGTTCAACTAAGTTGAACAAAAATATGCTTTATCATATCTTATCTGGCTTTATTGGCTATCAGTAGAAGTGACGCTTGCTTTTTATTTAATGTTTTATTGCTCATACACAGATATGCTCTGAAAAATGGTAGAGGTAACATAAGGAAGGTGAAAAATATCTGTAAAGTTTTTTTATAAACATGAAAGAACTCAGTGTCAAGCACACAAAGATCCAGCTAGGTTTTTAAAAACCTGCAAAACAAAGGCTGAAAGTACTCTGTCCACCCACTGTGTGTATTTGAAGAAAGAGAGGAGCTATTTATATTAAGGAACAATTCTTGGCACAAAACTGCATTGATATAAACTACCTGGGATTAAGTGGGAGCTGGGAATTAGAAAATGGTGTTGATGAAGGAACAATGGGATTACAGGCCATATGCCAGGAGAGCCTGCACAGAGGTTCTGCTTGTGAAATTGTAACTGAGATAGGATTCCTGCAAGGTTTATGAAAGTATTAAACCTCCTTTTCATGTGAAACAATACAGCATATACTTCCCTTCTCATGCCAGCTAATGACCAAATGAAAAATGAATTTTTCAGTAATTTGTAAATGAATCCATTAATAATTAAACTACGTAAAATGAACCAAACCTGAGTTGAACAAAACCTGTAAAAATTACATCATTGTCCTGAATACAATTAGCACTGGAATAACAGTCATTTCATATTTTCTGTCTCCTGGAAAAAGTACACTTATGCTCAGGCTGAATTTGCAGACATGGAGTTTTAATTACACTGCTATGGACCATAGCATTTAATTGCTGTAATTATGCAGAGCTACAGCTTGAATCATTAGGATAACACTGGCGATACTGCTGCTTTCTCAGGATGAATGCTTGGCAGAAAGTGATAAAACTTGGCACTGAGGAATGTCTCACTGGCTGGACTGCAGAGAGTTTGTAGAATCTCAATCCTTAAAAGTGACACCTAGTGATAGTAGAGCCTGCAATGCGAATCTTCCTTCCCCACTTCACTTTACCTGCAAACAGCACGGCTGTGGGTGTCAGTAACTTATTGAAGCAGTGATAGTGCCTTAGTAAAACTAATGACAGTATACATTTTGGGTTCCGCTCTACAAGAAAGACATTAATTAAACCCGAGTGAGTTCAGTAGGAGGCCATTGAGGTGGTCATGGGCTGGAGCACTTGCCCTGGGAGGAGCAGCTGACAGAGCAAGCCCTGTTTAGCTTAGGGAAGAGAGAGCTGTGGGGGACCTTAGAGCAGCCTGTATGCAGTGGAGCAGTTTGCTTGGAAAAACTGTGTGGTCTCTGTCATCTTTAGAAGTTCTTTTCCTGACCTGACTGGATAAAGCTGTGAGCAACATGTTCTAACCTTGGAGATGACCCTGCTTTAAGAAGGAGGTTGGACTGAGAACTGTCAGAGGTCCTTTCCAACCTGAATTACTTGATGACTATTTTATCATCTACTCCTTGAAAGCCATTGGTAGTAGCTCTGCCTTTTTTCTACTGCACATGGACATAGCATGTTCTGGAGAATCATAGAATCATCAAGGTTGGAAAAAACCTACAGATCATCCAGTCCAACTGTCCACCTATCAGAATAGAACCTAGCCAAAACCCATAGGGATTCACACAGAACAAAGACTCAGGGAAGCAGGTTCCCAGTTTCACACAGAAGTATTCTACTGAGTCCTATTCACTAAGAACAACCCAGATTATTTTCTGGGTATCTTAATGTTTGAAGATTTGTCCCTCAGGGAATACAAAGTTCTCCCCCTGATGAATATTTTAAGATTTGCCCATTTCCACTGAATATTTCTGGGATGAAAGTCACAGCTGCTGCATTGAAAGGAGGCTCTCTTTGTCCTTCACTTTCTGCTTAAGAGAAGCAAATGCTTCTGCCTTCTCATGCACGGGAGATCTACCACCTGCCTGGGCAACAGCTGCAGGCAGATTCCTTTGAGGGCAATATGAGGTCCTGAGCCTGTAAACAAGGAGAAGAAAACGAAATGTCACAATTAGAAGTGAGCTTTTGGTTCTGCAGAATAGTAGCTAAGTTTCATGGTACTTTTAAGGAGAAAAACTCCTCAAGCAGCTCTGGTTAGCAGAAGACCTGAAATGGTGGGTAATGTATGGGATGCTTGCAAGAGAAATAAGGGAAGAGGTAGGTGAATAGGGGAAAGTATATGGAACGATGCAAAAAATCAGTGGCAATCTCAATTGTGGAAAGAAAACTAGATACACACTCCTTTATTCATTTAAAATCTAGATATCTCATGTATTTTCCTATCTAAAAGTGGAACTTTTCCTTCTGCAAAGGAAAAGTTATCTAGTACTGCTAGACACTATAGAAAATGAGGTAAGAATACTTCTGAAATCAGGTACTACTGGCCCTCAGAGAGGAGAGAAATGCCAGCTCAGAATTGCCACCAGCTTTTCCCAAAAATGCTTAATACCCCAGTGCTCCTTGTAAGTCAGGACCGTTGTTTTTTGGCCTTCAACTGCTGGCAGTAAAAATTAAGTCAGATGTCTTTGTTGGTGATAATTATAAAATCATAGAATCCTTAGAGTTGGAAGGGGCCTTTAAGGGCCATCTAGTCCAACTCCCCTGTAATGAACCGGGATATCCATAGCTAGATCAGGTTGCTCAGAGCATAGACTAGCCTGATCTTGAATATTCCAGGAATGAGGCTTCCACCACAACTCTGGGCAACCTGTTCCAGTGCCTCACCACTCTCACTGTGAAATACTTTCGTATTTACAGGTTGTTTTCTTTTCCTTCCAGGTCTTGGCTTTTGTTATTCTATTCTGGATGGCCCTACTAATGCTACAGTCCTTGCTGGTTCAGAAGCCCGGTTTAATTGCACAGTGGCAAATGGATGGGCAATTCTTATTTGGTTGTTGAATACAAATCCTGTCCTCACTGTCATTAATTCTCATGGACCTATTGAAACCTCGGATCGCTTCACCTCTCATAGCTATAACAACAGTCAAAGTTTCACCTCAGAGCTGATCGTCCACAACACTCAGCTAAATGACTCTGGAAAAATTGAGTGCAGCATCCAGAAGCTTGATGGTAGCAGCTTTGCCTTTCTTTCTGTGCAAGGTGTGTATAGCCACCAGTAGAAAGCTATTTTGTTATCTCACTTTTAAAGAAATCCTCTGATTAATTGTGCAAATTACACTGTGAAGGAGTACGTGCTCTCATTTACTATCATTTGTCTCCACAGAGGACCTTGTGTTAATTTTAGTCAAAGCAGGTTTCAGTCACAAAGTGCCATTAAAAGGGCTTGAACTGCCCTTGTTTTTCCCTGTTATATCTCTTATTCTTCACTGGACTACATTAAAGTGCCAGAAGTCTGTATTAAGCCCACTGGCAGTCAGTCAAAACGAATCTTTTTCCTAGAAACATTATGGATCACCTTCGCTCCTCTCTGTCTTTGTATCTGGGCCTTCTGCTTTCTTTAGGACAGATCTCCCTCCTGCTGTCTGATTTAGGAATAAATTTGTAGCCCACTTTTTGAGTTTGATTTAATGATGCACAGAAGTAAAGTCTTTGAGACACAAGGTGATGCTCTTAATGTGATGGCTGTCACAAACTACCGTTTGTCCAAAGAACAAAAATGATGCTCCTGCATTATCAAGTCCCTCAGTATGAGACCTTTTTGTTCTCTTCAAAGCGTCAGTAGTTACAGAGTGCTGCCAAAAAAGCAGTATCTAATGATCAGACACTGTCCATCTCAGAGTTGCTTTATGTGATGGGAATATCTCACCTGTCTGTAAATATTTCTTGGTAAGGTTTCCAAAGCCATACTTAAAGATTATGGAGAAACGCTATTATTTCATTGTGTTGTAATTCAACTAGAAAAATAATGCCTAAAAAGTGTAATTTCCTGCTTTTTAATGAGAAGATACTGAAAGCTAAGAGTAGTGCTTTAAGCATACTAAACAAAATGCCAATTTAGATGCAACATCTGCTTCTTTATATCGTGAATATCTTATGTCAGTGTTAATAAGTGTTTTAAAATTCACGTCTCGATATATAGCTAATTTGGATTGGCAAGGTAAGATTTAAAACTATTGGGCGGAAGGCAATGTGGCTAAATATTGTGAAAGAACAAAATCTCTTTTCCCTCCTACAGTTAATGGATCTTTACTCATGAAAAACAGCACCTTAATAGTTAAAGAGAACACAACAGTTGAAGTTGTTTGTGAAGCCTTAGGATGGGCTCCAGCTCCAGAAATTACCTGGATGACAAATGACTCTGTCATTGATAAGTCGAGGTATGTTACCCAGCAAAGTCAAGGATCTAACAGCCTCCACAATGCCCTGAGCGTCTTGACTTTGACTCCAATGAATACTGAGATATTGACATGTTTAGCTGATATAGAAGCACTCCCTAACCCTCAGAATGCAACCATAGCTGTTATTGTTGGCAACTCTACTCTAGGTAAGTGAATGCTTTTTGTACTTCGTCTATTCTATTTTTTCAGAACTGTGCTTTACATTTTGTATTGCTTTGAAAAGGCTTTCATTTGTAACTAAAATACTGTTAGATATGCAGAGGTGATAGAATTAGGTCTTGATAGTTACACCTGATATGTAGGTACAGGAAACTTCACTTTTGTGAAAGAACTGGTACAAGTCTAATGAACCACAAAGTCCACTTAGATCAAAGAACCATTGGGCCTGTAACCCTCCTCCTGTTATTGTCTCTTTCACATTGTAGAGGAATGTGAAAATTCTACTACAGCAACGTATGTAAAACTCCTGGAACAGTGCATCAGTTGCTTTTAATTGACTTTTATTTAGGGAAATTCAAGGTTGCATATTAAACTAAGCATGAGTGTTGAGCAAATCTTTCAAGAACTTCTAGCAAAACATTTGATAACCCTAAATATTATTGCTAATGTTGTCAGCATTTTTTTTGTAATGCTGCTCATCTTTGATCTCACAGATGACCTTTGAAAGTGTATTCCAGAATTTTATGTGTTCATAATATTAGGACATCCATAAAGACAAGATTTATCTGATTTGCCCTGACAATGTGGAACAAAGTGTTAAATTCTCATTGAAGATCTAACATAATGATCTAGCTGAATACTATGTAAAATGCTTTTCCATAACACAGCAAGAACAACTAAGACGCAGCATCCCTTTACAATTTAGCAACGGTTTAATGCAGGTGGGGAGACAATCCCAGATCGTCCTTGGGAGCATTTCTGTATAAGGACTGGGCAAACATCTCAACTATAAAGCAGAGGATTCTCAAGACAAGCTGAATCTGAGGAGCTAATAGTATGGCAAGTAGCTAGGGTTACTGGATATAGCTACACTGCTGAGATGGTGACACAGTCCACCATACAGTGACATCTCTTTTATTAGTCTTAGTCCATGGGAAATGCATGGGTTATATGGAGTATTTTCTTCTTCACAGTGAGTCTATGGAGCCCCATCTGCCTTCTGTGTGTAGAGTAGGGCCTCAAATCTGTGTTTCTCTTCATGATGTGATGAGCACTGTGAACTTCTATGATCACGTTGA
Organism: Chrysolophus pictus; assembly: GCA_037305975.1. Classification (NCBI taxonomy): domain Eukaryota; kingdom Metazoa; phylum Chordata; class Aves; order Galliformes; family Phasianidae; genus Chrysolophus; species Chrysolophus pictus. Next base: position 88,013,172 of record CM074576.1, on the reverse strand, counting down.
CAGCTTCTCTTGATGAACTGATTATTCTAGGTGAATATGTCACATCCAAAACATTCTCATAGAGTTTTGATGAAGGGTATAATATAGAAGTTTTTACATATAAACAACTGAAGAGGTTGAGTAATTTTGCCTTTAATGTATGAATCATTATTAGCAAATCTTTTCAGAAGTATTTGCTCTGTAATGCAATTGAAAAAGTTCATTTCACCATTATTAATGTGATTATTTTGTAGTCAGATTGCTCCTAATGACTAAGCAAAATAGAACTATCCTGAGGAAATTAATAAATTCCTTTGCCTACTTGTTTGTGAAGTACTGAAGTATACACCCTCAGTTTCCATAGCTACTCACTGTAAATCAGAAGAGGAGAAAAACAGATGTCATGAAGCACAATTAGTGTATAATTAGCGATTGTATAGGGCCATCTTTCATTGCTCTTTGGAAAAATTATTTTGCAGCATCAGACACTCAACATCTGTAAGCATTTGAACATATGAAGTCTTCAGATTATTAGAATGAAATAGACCTGACATTTATGACAGGAAGATATGCAATGTACATCACACATGAAATTCCAAACCTTGTTTAGTTTTTCATAAACAGACTCAACCTTGGCTAGATATTGTCAGGAATAAGAAGACTTAAGGTGTTTGAAGCTGAATTATACAATTCAGCCTTCACTTAAAAGCTTGAAGAATCTAATTCCTCCAAGTTCTTGATGAGCAGTACTTGTATATTCATGAAAACTGCAATCCAAAACCCTCTGAGCCCCTTCAGCCAGTCATTATCTCACCAGTGTACTTCCTACATGTCTAGATCACTCCTAATCTCAAAACTCTTCATATGGCTAACAAAGTGACACCATCAGTTATTCATCCTCATAAGCACCTCACTCCCAGCAAAATTTGGCTGAGTTCCAGATTTGGGAATTTCTATGAAGCTATTGCAACAGATGTATTCACAAAGCTGTATTAAAAATGAGGCTCTTGGCAAAGTCCCTTAGCTGTTCCCAAGCTCTTTGTGGCATATGTTGACTCCATGTGGTCTTTGGACTGCAGAAATGGAGAGTGGGGATATGCCAGGTGCCTGATCTTTCTTTGTTTTTTCTTAGACAGAAAATTCCAAAGTGTTCAAGAAGTGATGTCCAGCTTTGTTCAGTCTCTAATTTCTCCTTTGGCATCAGTATGTGTCAGAGAAAATTCCTTTTCTTAAAGTACTTTACATGAATAAACTTATAGGCTGCTTCAGGAAGAGTACTTGAAGGGAGCTTGTAAGTAAAAGGGGGACTGACTAACAGTGATAGGACAAGGTGGAATGGCTTTAAATGAAAAGAGGGGAGATTTAAGTTAGATGTTAGGAAGAAATTCTTTCCTCAGAAGGTTGTTGAGGTGCTGGCACAGCTGCCCAAAGAAGCTGTGGTGTCCGATCCCTGGAGATGCTCAAGGCCAGGTTGGATGGAGCCCTATGGAATGAGGAAGTGGCTTTCTTCACACTGTACACCTAATGTAATATGATGTGGATTTACTCCTACTTTCATACTGAACTGGCAGCCCTTATGTTCATATCTGCTGGTCTCAGTTCCAGTTTCTTGCCTCTATAGCTAAGTAGTTATGTCTTTCATATTTTAGTCATGTTGAAATCCCTGTGGCTTGCTTTATGAAACAAAACAGAGCACAGTACATATATTTCTTGCAGTACTTCTGGACAGAAATATTGTGAACAAGTTCCTCACCAATTGTAATCACAATTGATTACAGCCTGCCAATTTAACAACTAATCTGCAGGTTGCTGAGTGCTTGTTTTCTCTGTTTGTCAGATGAATTTCAAAACATGCTGATTGTGCATTAAGCAATTTGTTCCAGACTTCTACAGTCCTAATCAAAATGACCCCAAATTTGGAGAACTCAGGCTAACAAAGGCCCAAGCTTTGTAGGAGGCTCTGGTCCTGTGTCTCTGCAGTCTGAAGCCAAAAAAACCCAGGCGCTCCAGGCAAATTTGTAGATAGAATGCATTTACTTCTTCATTCTTGCCATAAGTAAAGCAGCACGTACTCTGGTCACACATCTGGGAAATATCTATTATACTGTATGGTTGCCTGCAGTCTGCATTGCTGTGGTATCTTTCCCAGATGCTGTCAGTTACATATGGCCATGTGATTATTAACTGGGACTTCTAATGAGGATGTGACAATCGTAAACCCCATGTGTTGGGGCGCTGTCAAGTTTGGATATGTTTCACATGTGTCATTTGGATCAAAAGCTTGTTTCTAAACAACTGTCAAAGCAATTTCATGGCTGCTTTTCAAAGGGTAGACAAATTAGGGGTGCTTCTAGCATGTTTGGTCAAAACCAAATGGTACGATGATGTGACAGTCAGACCTGACACCTTCCTTGCGCATCCAGCTGTGTGAGGAATGTGAGGTATTCTTAACATTCTGTGCTGTAGGAGTTTTGTTGGTGGAACTGGTTGCTATGAACGCATTTCCTAAGACATTGAATTATCCTGATATCACCTCATTTATCACTGTGCATTACAGTTAACAAAAAAAAAAAAAAAAAAGAGAGAAAAAGGAAAGAAAAAATGAAAAAAAAAAGGAATAATTTATTGTTATGAAAATGCTAGTAGTAAAGATGGCTTGGTAGCTTCTGTCTTCTGAATTGTGCTTCTCCTTACCTTTTTTGGTGTTCAGTGCTCTTTAAGTGGTTAACTGATAAGCTACAAATTATGTCGAAAATTCAAACACCTGCTGAAACTAGTGGGAGAAATCCTAAGATGGGATATATTGTAAAATCTGATCTACAAGCTGGAGGTCTCCATCAGTACTAGAAACCTAAAACTGTCACCGTGGTCAGTGGTGAGAAATGGAAGCTTCTTCAGAACAGATCATTTTATCCAGAGGGGTACATACATATTTGGTCAGATGTCTTGTAGCCTAAAATAAGTCGTTTCTCTACACTGACAAGTGCAGCTAGGTAAGGTGTTTAATGCCTGTCAAAATTGAATATTTATACCTTCTTCTAACCCCAAATATCTCCAAAGGATGATGGGGGACTCAACATATCTACAAAATAAAGTTTTGTTTGGAATATTACAGCTGTGTATATTTCAGAAAGAGGAATAGCTGTTGGAAAAGTTACACATGTGATAAATAATTTTCTTTTGGAAACATTCTAAATTCTTGAACACCACCCATAAATATAGAGATCATGGCTTGGATAACACAGCTTGCTTGCTAAATAGTACCTTGGTGAGGCACAGGCTGCCCAGGAAGGTGGTGGAGTCACCATTCCTGGAGGTGTTCAAGAACCGTGTGGATGTGGCACTGAGGGACGTGGGCAGTGGGCATGGTGGGGGTGGGCTGATGGTTGGACTGGGCGATCTTAGAGGTCTTTCCAACCTTAATGATTCTATGAGCTTATGATTTTAATCAACAAACAGTTAATAGCTTCTCACAGAAAAAGTCAATATTATGAAAACAATGTTTTGAGTCTCTTATAATACAATATTTATCCATTTAATTTAACAGACAGCAGTTACAGTGAAGACAGCACAAGCACGTGGGTTATTGTACTCGCAGTTGTGTTTTCAATTGTTGGTTTTATTCTTCTGATAATTCTAATTTGGGTTGTCGTGCGCTGCTGCTGCCTAAAGAAAGGTAAGTGGAACTTCATAATTGGCCTATACGTTTAAAAAAAAATAATAACTAGATATAAACTACTTATGGAATGCAGAGTTGTGTAAGCAGATGGGTGAACAGAGTGATCACGCTCTTAACCATGACCTGGTTAAGATGATCCTTACCTTCCCCTTGTTTCTCCTATAACTTGGTTCCAAACTCTGAGGGCTGCTCCAAAAACAATGCCTCCTGTTTTATTATGTTGGCCCACAACATCAGAGGTTGATGTTGGTGCGATGGCAGTAGTGGTTGAGTGTTCCTATCAGTATTCCATTCAATTTTGTTGCTGGTGACAGACAGCAGCAGAGGGGCAGTCTGACACAATGGCATCTGACACAGAAGTGTGTCTGAAGCAAAGATGTGTCACTGAATTTATCTGTGTGGAAAAAATGACACCTGTTTACACTCATCAGTGCTTGCTGAACGTTAATGAAGACCAAACAGTGGCTGTGAGCACAGTGAGGCAGTGGGTGGTGCATTTCAGTGGCTGTGCATCCCCTCTGCTGATGCAATGTTTACAAGCATGGCATGCAGACTTTTGTTCGTTGCTGGCAAAAGCAGAGCTAATGGTGGTGGCTATGTTGACAAATAGTGTTTTGTAGCTGAGAATTTGCTCTATCCAACAGTGTTTGCATGCTCTTGACGCTCTTTTTATCTGTTGTGGTTTCCATGGAAATACCTAGGAGGCATTACTTTTGGAGTGACCTATGTCATCAGTGACACACATTAACCTTCACATTAACTAGAAGGGCATTTCAGGAGTGTATTAACTTTCAGTGATGTGTAGTTCCTACAATGAGGTTATTTGCTGAAGCACTTCTGCAGTTCCTAGTTTCCCACGGTGCGAGCCACTCTGCAGGGATATTGCAGTTCCGCACATAAGGAGGGGAGATTCTCCTGTGGTAGCTGGAACACAGTGCATGCACTAAGGGCAGATCTCTACAGGTCATACTTTATTTCCCAGCATTTTAAACACTCTTTTTTTTTTTTTTCCCCCCCCTCAGGATCCACGTATGAAAATGAAGTGAGGTAAGATGAACACGTCGGGATAATTTTTTTTCCTTTTAACCGAGCTCCTTCAGGTCGTTGCAGGGTGAACAGAGGTTTGTGCCGGTTTCCATGCCCCACTGCAGGTTTGGGGCAAATCAAACGCTCGCACACACAGGAGAAACCTCCGGGTGCTGGGTGTTTGCAAGCGCTTCCACAGGAGGTCACTGCGAGCCCATGGCTCCGCGGGGAGCGAATCACGGCTCTGTCGAGGTTCCTTAGTGCCAAATTATAAAATAAAATAAAGAAAAAACTAAAAAAAAAAAAAAAAAAAAAAAATCTGAGTATCAACACTTGATCTGTTGTGAAGGTCTCTTGGCAAAGTGCCATTTATGCAGTACTTTTTTTTTTTTTTTTTGATGAAATGAAGAAATTGTATCTGTGTATCTATATAAACAGTGCAGGACTACATCAGTAAGGGAACAGGAGGTCTAAAGGAAGCACAACCTGCATAACAGTTCTGGTATGAATAAAACACTAGAAAACATTTTTGCTTGGATTCTGACTTGATTCTGCCAAAAGCCGTGTGCAGAGATCAGCACTGCTGCAACAAAATCGATTACACATTCAAAGAGGTATCTGCCCAGTGTGGGGATGGTACAGCTATGTGAATGTCCTTCCCAGAAGCCCACTTTGCTGGCACTGCCCTCAGAGGGTCTGCATGCTGCCTTCCTGAGCAGATTCAGAATGAAATTTAGTGTTCAGTTCTCCCTATTTCTTTGCATCTGGTCTGGTGCAAGCGTGGCTACGTCTTCATGAAATAATCTTAGTACAGTAAAACTCCAGTTTTGCAATTAACTTTAAGCATGGGTTGTCATCCCAGCTCCCTAAAAGTTGCTTAAAGTCTGAAAAAAGCTTAGTTAAATGCTTAAGCACTGAGGTGAGTCCAGGCTCAACAGCTTAGTTAGGAAAAGTCAGTGCTGACAGTTCTGCAAAATTTTGGTACATGCAAGCAGTGCCACTGAATTCATACAAACCTCTCAGAATCTCTTTCAGATTTTTTTTTTCTTAGAGGAGAGCCTACGTGCAGGAAGAAGAATGACAGTTGTCCAGATGTTGGAAGCTATGTTGGGGTATCAACAAAGAAGGAGTCAGAGCGGAGATGTGCTGTTTTACTTCCCCCAGTGTTTATTTTTAACTTGGCTGTTTACCTTTCGGTATCTCCCACACATTTGTAGTTCTTTTCACTTGGCTACAGCACAATCTGTTGAGACAGAGATATCAGAAAAAGTACACTGAAGACTATCATGTAACATGTGAAGGTGGTATTACTAAACAATTGCTCCTCCCTAGCCACTATTGCAAGCTTCTTAGAGGCACTTAACAGGTTTATCCCATGAAAAAGCCATGTAGTCATAGCTGGCTCATCAGGTATACTTCAATAACATTCATCTGAAGCTCTATGGATCTGTGAAGTTATTTATCCTAATTGAATGTAAAAAACTAGATGGAGCAGTTTCCACAAATACTGTTGAGAGTATTTCCCCTTTTCTATACAAATCCCTGGATTATTATAGTTCCACTACCAATTTATGTCATGCCAAAAACAAAGATAGACCTGTGACTATCCCAGATAGGAACCTATGGTTGGAACAAATGAATGTGTAACTTCTAGTGTAAATTTTGAGTAGAAATTCTCTTCTTCCTCACCACATTGCCATGCAGATCATCATTCTGCAAGTTCACAGATGTGTAACTTTAACAAAGGAAGTTCTATCAGCTTCGCTGTGGCTGTGTACATGTGCACAGTAAATTAGCTTTGTAGTGCAGAGATGAATCATTTGGGAACTAACTGCATTGATGTGAACTAACATGCTTTCTTTTTGCAATAGTTCAATCAAAAAACGGTCAGTTGCTATAGGTGACCCAGCTGGTATTCCCTTATCGTGCCACTGACTACCCTGTAATTCAAGATTAGAGATCAAAATTAATTTCCTGTGGTGCAAAAGAGTCTTCACTGTTAGAAGATCACTCGCTTTATTTTTGTTCTTGCTTTAAACAGAACTTCACAGGTAATATTTACATAGGACGAGATTTGCAATAGTTGAATAACTGGAAGGTCCAGCTATATTTTGCAGCTATAGTTTTAAGTAGTAGAGCATAAAATATTTTCTCTGCCTTCTACCCAAGAGTTCTTATAATGAAGTTCCATTGATGTGTTTGTTTGTTTTTTTCCCTAGAAAAATTTCAATTAAGAAGAAAACAGATGACCATTTGGGAAACAGACAAAGGGGCGGTAGCGAAAATCAGGGATACGTTCCGGAGGAACCACATAACACAGGACAAATCCCAAGTGAGTGAATTGCTTACGCCTCTCAACAAAGGCATTTTGGGCAACAAGTCATGCAATTAAACTATAAGATTTCGCAGCACCTTGTTAAGGATTTGTGAGACAAATGAGTGGACATCGAGGTCAACTGAGAACTAGCTGAGTGGCAGAGCTCAGAGTGTTGTGATTAGAGGCACAGAGTCTAATGGAAGCCTGTAACTAGCAGTGTTTCCCTGGGGTTGGTACTAAGTTTAGTCTTGTTCAACATCATCATCAGTGACGTGGACAAAGGGGTTGAGTTCACCCTCAGCAAGTTTGCTGATGATACAAAGCAGGAAGGAGTGGTTGGCATGCTGGAAGGCTGTACTGCCATTCAGCAAGACCAGGACAGACTGGAGAGTTGGACAGAGAGGAACCTGATGAACTTCAACATGAGAAAGTATAGGGGCCTGCACCTGGGAAGTCATACACCACATGCATCAATAACAGATTAGGGGAAATGAGCTATGAGGAGAAGGACCTGAGTGTCCTAGTGGGTAACAGGTTGGCCATGAGCCAGCAGTGTGCAATGGCTAAGAAAGACAATTGAATTCTGGGGTGCATGAAAAAGAGCACGGCCAGCAGATTGAGGGTGGTGGTCCTCCTTCTCTACTCTGCCGTGGTGAGCCCACATCTGGAATATTGTTTCTAGTTCTGGGTTCTACAGTTCAAGAAAGAGAGAGATTTCCTAAAGAAAATCTAGCGAAGAGGGACAAAGATATGAGAGACCTGGAGTGTCTCCTGTATGAAGAGATGCTGGACTGTTCGGTTTGGAGAAGAGAAGGCTGAGAGGGGATCTTATCATTGCTTATAAACATCTGAATTGCAGGAGTCAAGTCGATGGGGGCAGACTTTTCAGTGGCATTCAACCACAGAACAAGGGGCAACAGGCACAAATTGGAACATAGAAAGTTTCACACAAACATGAGGAAAATTTTGTTTACTTTGAGAGTGACAGAGCACAGGAAAAGGCTGCCCAGAAAAGTTGTGGAGTCTTCTGCTCTGGAGATATCCTGTACCTGCGAGGACACTAACCTAGGGAACCTACTTTAGCAGTAGGGTTGGACTAGATGATCTCACAGAGGTCCCTTCTAACCTCTGTGATTCTGTGATTATGTACATTTGGAAGAAAAACAAAACACAGAATAAAAACAAAATAAAGAAGGGAGAAAAAAAAATTCACAGCAGACATGACATAGTTTTGATGTTCTTTTTCTTCAGTTACTTCTAGGACTTGTGCTGCATTTCTGAGTAAAGCTGATCCTTTGAAGGTTTTAATGCTCATCCATCTATAGGTTTGGGTTTTGTGTGTTTTGTTTCGTTTTTTAAGATTTTTTGTTAATAGCTTTTTTGTTATCTATGTAGCTGAACAATGGCCATATTTTTATTTATTCGATAAATTATTGCAATACCAATTTATGCAACTTTGTAGTTAAAAATATTCACTTTGGTAATGATATTTCAGGATAGCATACCAATATCCTCAATATGCTCTCAGTGTTGACATAGTTTTGGGGGATTATACAGCCATGGATGAGAGAAAATGTATCCGTTAGTTTTTCTGAGTATCATTACAGGCTGTCTCTGAAGGTTTTCCATGTAATAGAGGATGGAGGTCTTTACATTCATCTTTCCTCCCAGTCTTTTCCTAAGGAGTCTTCATCCCAAGTAATTCCATGAAAAAGAGAGGCAACAAAGCCTGACTTCCAGTCTCACCTGTTGACATGAAAGCCTTTGAATATGACAAACATCTTGAGACCATCCAATAAGTTCAAATGCTACTGAGTTACTGAAATGGGTGGAGATGCACAGTCACCGTGAACATAAACACATCTTATTCATGTCCCTAATAAGGCAGAGTTACGTTTCACAGTGATGGTTCTTACAAATTTTATTCGTGTGTGGCCTCTATAAAATGGTTACTGCACAGTGATTGCAGAGCAGTGACAGGGTAGAACAACAACAGCTGGAAGAGCAGAGGTTGGAAAAAGTCCAATTTTTAAAAAGTTTATGTTTTCCATAAGAAAGCACAGTTGAGCAACCATCCTTTACAGTCCTTTTCCCCACATTGCTGACCTCATTAGTAAAAATATGCTAGTGAATTATGATTCTACTGGTAGATGACTAAGGCATTATAAATTCTAGTCCTTAAGCACAAAGTCTCTTCAAAATCAAAAGTAAATCTCCACCAAATCTTTACTAAGCATTTGCATTTAGAACCACATAATTATCAAAACATTTAATCAGACATTTAATGACAAAATTATCGTGTAGAGTCTATAACCCAGGCATACACCCTTGTCTCTCTAACAAATACGTTGTGAAGAAATAAGTACAGTGGAAAGATTTCAAGAGTATGTGGTATTGTTAAATGTAGAAGTTACAAAATAAATAAATAAATAGAAGGAAAATTAAATCAAAACTAGTCAAATTGATTCTGTTGTTTGTGGTTTGTACCATGATGGATGCTGATAACAGTAATTTTGTATATTTTTATTACAGCAGTTGTTTCTCTTCCTCCAATGTCTACAAAGTTCACTGTCCCTCATCCAGATTTACATACCAGTTCTGCACCAAAGGTAATTGTTATGCTGGTATCTTGATTTTTTATTTATTTATTTTTTTCACATGGTGGGTATTCTACTGTACTCAAACATAGATTTTGGGTGGAAGTAGATATTTAAAAGTCAATTAAAATTTTAATTAGATAAGTAGAATGATCCCTTAAACATTCATGACTCTCTTGTTTATAACCATAAATGCCTCTGGTGTTAGTCTTGCATTTAGATAAATTTATTGGGGAGTGGGAGGTGGGGAAGAAACAGACACCCCTGATATTTGGAAGAAATTTCTAATAAAGCTTTAGTTGCCATCTTTTCACTTCAGATCCCTGCCATGTTTTTCTTCCCACCTTCCATGCTAGAGTTACAGAATTGCAGTCTGCTCCTCCTCAGATGTCTGCTTTTTGCTTTGCATTGTTTCTCATATTTCTCTTCCTCCCAATACTAGCAAGGCCTTTTTCCCAGCACAGTGGGTAACCCTGAGTAGGGTGAACTTGCCACAGGAAAAGATAATTGTCTTCTCATCATTCCCAAGATCAAAAAGTCGCTTCCTCTCTCAACAGCCCATTTATACCACTAATTAAATCTTTCAGATGTGCCAGGCAGAAAAGCTCTGGCTCAGCTCTTCAGAATTAACCTCTACTTTTACAATACATTAACCCATTATAATGCAATGGTGTTTTCTGTTTCTGGATGTATAATGATGCTGCACAGCTGTTAGACATGTGCTGTTACAAAAGTAGACGCCTGCAATTTTTTTTTTCCCAGTTGCCAGACCTGAGAAACTGTGGATATGAGATGGAGATACAGATGAGTGTGAGGCTTGATGTTCCTTTGTAAACAAAATCCATAGCAGATTTTTCACTGAGAGGGTGGTGAGGCACTGAAACTGACTGCCCAGAGAAGTTGTGGATGCCGATTCCTTAGAGATGGGCCCTGAGCAGCCTGATTTAGTGGCTGGCAATCCTGCCTGTGGCAGAGATGTTGGAACTAGATGATCTTTGAGATCCCTTCCAACCCAAACAATTCTGTGATAACACTGGTGCTTTTTCTCTAGGTAGCTCCACGATTGATTTTCCAATTGCACTTCCATACTGCAAAAGTTTCTTCAGTCAAGAGCTTTGCAACCATTTTAGATACCTTTGATATCTCAGCAGTAAATGCTGGAAGGGGAAGCAAAGAGCTAACATCCGATCCACTTCCATGTGTAGTTCCCCTTTCCACACTGCTAAAAGCATAAATAAAAGAGAGTTTAGTGTTTCCTTCACTTCAGTTCTCAGATGCCACTACTGTGAAGGATAGTGTCAGGCTCTCAGCAACACGAATCACAATTTATGCTCTAGATTTGTAAAAGATTTTACATCTTTGTGATATTTTTTTGCCAGTGTTCTCTTGTGAATGTGATGTGATACCAAGTTCACGATTCAACACAGTGATAACCCATTTATTTTTGAAGATATGTTTCAACATGTGCAATGCAGAAATCTGTCTTGAGATGACACTGTATATAAATCATAGCAGAATGTGTTTAGTTCTTGCAACACACAATGAAATTTAGGAAGTACTCAAGCCATGATTAAAACAATGATCAAAATAATAACAGTAAAAATAGGAATGATAATGATGTGTCTGTGGCTGGTAGCTATCATGTTTGACATTAATTACTTGTTAAACAAAATATTACTAATGCAAAGCTGAAAAGCACACACAAAACAGCTGAGAATTGAAACACAAAACTGAAATACAAATATAGGTACAGGCCTCCATGTCAGATGCTAGATTAGATAGTCTTGGAGGTCCTTTGCAGCTCAGTGGCTAGGGAAACTTCAAAATCCATCAGAGGGACTTAGCATACAGTTTTTGTTTAACCACTTGTACCTGGACAGTACATGGTATAAGTCTGCTAAAGTGGCTTCTACTTGCATCAGGAATTGCATGCATACTTTGAAAAATATCAAGAGAAAATGTACAGATGAAAAATATATTATGAAAATATATTTTTTAATATGTTGAAGGAATGTTTAGCAGTCTAAAAATGGCTTGTGAAGACAAATTGCTTCTCAGCTTGAACAGAGCTTCTCAGTATATAGTGGTGGCACCATCTTGTGTATACAGGAGTTGATAAAGCAAATATTGCTTGATGAAAGTTTACCTAAAATTGTGGATTTGCAGTCCATGATTTAGGTTTATGTGACTATATACAAACATAGTGAAACATTTCCTAGACAAAGTAAAGTTTTCTTTTTTTCTTCTTTTACATACATAACCTTCCCTGTTAACTGCAAAATAGAGATTTTCTGACAGAGTTGAGTTACTGGATGCATTAACAAAGTTCAATGACCACTGTAGCCAATACATTGCATAATAAATGCTGTAGTGCTCTTTCCTTATAATCCTTGTCAAGTGGAAGAAACCAGATAGCAAGCCATTTAACTGTTTCCTGATTAGCTGTATTTCTCAGTTCCCTATATGGATGCTGGAAACATTCCCAAAGGTTTCTCTTCTTTTCATCTTTGTGTGTTTTTCTTTATTTTTAAATGAGAAATAGAGCCAGGGAGCAACAGAAGGAAAAGTAGTTATCCAGACAATTTTTTCCAGTCAAGGAGGTCATGAAGGGATGGACTCTGCAAGTTGCCTCACTCTCTAGGTAATTAGGAAAAAGGAGCAAACATCTATGTGGTGGTAAAGAAACCAAGTTCTCCTTCCAGAGCAAGGTGGGGAGGGAACACAGGAACCAGCTGTTGATGGAAGGAGTCATGGAGACTGAGAACCTAAGGCCTCATCTCTCCCTCGTTATGAGATAAAAAAAATTAAGATTTTTGTGGCTGTCTTCCTTGACACCTTATGTGCTCAAGATTAACCCCAGTAATAAGGTCAGAAAATAGGACCGAATGGGAAAATTATGAATGGAGAGTTTTAAAATTAGAAAGAAGCTCGTGGATGTGGGGACAAAATGGAAAGCAGAACAATCACAGTGAATGAAGGTTATTCAACCTAGTATTCTGAATGGGCAAAGGTAAACATACCTGCTGCATGGCACACTTCCCTCACTGCCAGGAGAAAACAAGGTAGAAACTTTGATTGTATAAGCTTCACCTGCATGGGCTGGAGGCATTAGGAAGCCTTCCTGAGTCTCTGAAGGCATCAGCTTCAAATCTGGTACCTTCTATTCCATATGTAAAAAGGTACTATTTTAAATTATTGAGAAATTAAGGGAGCATTTCTATCAGAGATTCCTCAGAAGTCTTTGTCCATTGACCCAACCTGTTACAAAGCCTGAAATATGCTGGGTGTCACATAAAAAGGTGACAACAAAAATTCACTTAGATCAGCTATTCTCTGTTCAAACTCACTGAATCAGAAACTAAAGCAAAATGTTCATGGAAGATAAATGTTGTCCAGTAATTGCACTGATAAATTCGCAACATGAACAAAAGTTCTGGCAAGTCATCCTACGGAAAAGTAATAGCGAAGAAGAAGGGAAGGCAAAAAAGATGTGCAAGACATTTAAAAAATGATGAATATTGAACTAAATTATTGAGCTGAAGAAAAAATTACCAGCTACTGGAAGAGGAGGCCAGGAGTATAAGTCAAGAGGTGCTGGAAGGTCTCCACTCTGATTACATTAGCCGGGAAAAGGTCAGATAGAGAGTAGAGTTACAGGCTTCTGTTTAATTGCGTATTTTGTTACCGTCAGCAATGGCAGGAGAGCAGTCTTTGCTCCCAGTCTCAAGAGGGCTGATCTGCAGACGAAATGCGCAGAGAGCATATACCCCGACTCATTATGCAGAGCTCCTTCTGAAACCCAAATTCAGGGAGGGAGATCCCTTAACCTGGCTCTAGCAGATTTTGCAGTAATACCGTGGACACTTGTGCTTCAGCAAGGGCCATAGGGCCATTTCTGAGGAACTGCATTTTTGTGAATCCTACTGCTAGAAAAAGAGATCTAAGGACTCAGCATCTTGCAGGACCAGAGAACCTCCTATACAAGCTTCATAATTAGTCCATTTAATATGGCATAAATGTCTCTATGATAAATCAGAAGACCATTTTGTAAAAAGGAGTGCTCATTTACAATGAGACAGATTCATCCCTGATGTAATTCAGCTAACTTCAGCAGAGCCATGCAAGGCTTGGATTTGCCACCACAGCCACACTCTTCCTCTCCAGTCCAGAGTGAGTCACCGCTGTTAATGGAGACAGATCTATTTTTCTCCATAACTACTCCAAATGATACTCTATAAACTGGAAATATTATTTGGTTGTGGTTGTGGTTTTATACCAGAGAGGAAATGAGTGATGGATTGTAGCTACATTTATTGCACTGTATATAACCACTCTGACTCTGTGGATTGTTTCAGAAGAAAAATTAAGCTATCAAAATCAAATTAAAAGGCCAATAAAGTAGAAATATAAACGAATGACAGCAAATAATTTTTCCCTTACTGATGAAACATACTATAGAGTATGTCATGTTATGATATTCATTGGTCAGCATGTCTTGATTAAGAGACTAATAAATATTGATGATACAGATGCAGGAAGGCAGGTGCAGCTTATAGACTAAAGTATATTTTTTCCAAGTGTCTGTGAAAGAAGGAAAGGAGTGAAGTTATGTGGGTGGGATTAACACAAAAAGAAATAAGAAGGAATTGCCAGTTTGTGTGTCTATTGATGGACAGGGAAATGTGCTGAATGTACTAAAAGTTGACAAGATGGAACTGCTTTGCTATTTGAAGCAATGCTTTATCTGAAATATTGTGAGGGTATCCATAGTTTTTGGGTGGGTGTTTTCCTGTAAATGAAGTGAGTTTGGAGAGAGAATTAAAAACTGAGGGAAGGGGGAGAAATAACCTCGAGAAACAGAAAACTGTGCCTCCATGGTTTTTTGTTCTAACAGCAGAACGTGTGATGCATGCAGATACATTTGGAAATACTCCTACTCCACTAATTTCAGCAATTTGTTCTAATGCAGTTTGACTTGGATTTTTTTGGCTAGCTAATAGCAGGCAAAGCCTTCAGCTTGTCACACATTTCTACGGTGTCAGTGTCGAAGGAGCTGCCATCTGTCAAATCAATTTAGAGATCGGAGCCTCTGTTTCATAATGCCAGATGTGAGCTCATCATTCATATCACTGATGTCATATGGGTGGCAGAACTGACTACAACATGCTTGCAATAGCAGAAGTCCTTCCTTCATTGACTGAGGATCGTTATCCAAAACACCACTCAAAGATTCAATCCTGAAATCAGCTGGTACACACACTCATTTTGCCTTCTGATTCATCTACATATTGCTGGCTCTTTTTGTTTGGTTGAGAAGCTGAAAGAGGTAGAAAGATCTGGGAATATGTTTCCTCAGTCAAACCAACAAACTATGCAACCCTTTTCCCAGTATAATACTTCCTTTACAGTAATCCCTGTAAAAATGTATCCAAGGCAGATAGGCAGTCAGCATACAGGTTCTGAAATGTGTGACTGTCAAACATCCATCATTAGCTAGACACCCAGCTGAGAGTACGGAGTCTCCAAACTATGTAAAGGAAATGCTGATGATGTTCTGTTCTGACTGAGAATCAGTGTTAGAAACTTGCTCCTGTAACATTGGGCTGTGCAGCACACCACTAGAACGATCTTTTTTTCCTTCAACATGTAGGATGTAATGAATAATGAAGCTTATTTTTTTGGGGGGGGTTAGGGCTGACAGGACTGGTAGAGCACTGGATTAGTCTGAAGAAGAAACAACTTTGAAATCAAAATCAAGCAGAGGCTCTAGCAACTGTACCATATCAGAGTTTAAATATGAAATGGCTGTTGTGATACTAGTCCTCTACATTTTGTATTTGTAATGTGTTGCATTTGAGACCTTCTGCATCATCAGAAAATGAAGTTCAGGTCAGTGAACCAGCAGCCTCATGTCAGGGAAGTTATATCCAGCTTACTGCAACCTCCATGAGGCAATGCTACTTCAGAGAAAGCTTCACAGAAAATGGGCCAGTACACAGCATGAATTTACTGAAATTCATAAAATTATTCTTAATTGATATCAGAGCACAGTGAGAATAAAATATAGGATACTCAGGGAATTTGCTATAAAGCAAACAGCTATGAAAGATGCAGAAGGGCAGAGGGGGACCTGGTCCATCATGGGCACAGTACCCACTCCAGAAGTAAACTTAGTGCTTGGTTTCTACTTTGCTAGAGAGGAGAAATAACAGTACGAGGCAGGGGTTGTGTGACTCATTCTTGCAGGTAAAATTTTTAGGGCAAAAGAGGCATGCAGAGGCTACATTTTCCCCAGTGCTGTCGGGGAAGAAAAGTGCAGTTTAGATCCAGCTGGCATAAGTCCTCTGGCTCCTTCCTGTTCAAAAGCAGATGCAAACCAAGATCTTCTGTAGTATGGCCATGAATATTGCTTCTTTTGATAACATTACCTAGTGAGCTTTCTGAGTAATCATAGAAACATAATGGTTGGAAAAAACACTAAGATCATCTGGTCCAACCATCAGCCCATTACCACCATATTTTATTTTATTTTTACCAAATAAGTGTTCTGCCACAAATGGAGCAAATTTCATCACATATTCATCTCCTGGGCAGCACAGTCCAGAAGAAACTTCTTATGTGCTCTGGAATGGAATGAGAAATGTCTCTGTTGAACTCCACCGAGGTCTTTGAGCTATTGCAGATCTGCAAGAAATTAATAGCGGTAGAGAGATTCTGAAAAAAGACTGAGAAGAGACAGGCAGTCCTTTTACTTCATAGACTCATAGATCATAGAATGACTTGGGTTGGAAGAGACCTCAAGGATCATCAAGTTCCAATCCCCCTGTTGCAGGCAAAGTTGCCAATTGCTAGATCAAGTACTAGATCAGACTGTTCAGGGCCCCATCCAACCTGGCCTTAAACAAATCCAGGGATAGGACATGACTCTTGGTAAAAAACTTCCCCTGACATCTAATCTAAATCTTCCCTCTCTTAGTTTAAAACCACCTTCTCTTGTCCTATCACTATCTACCCAAGTATAAAGTTCATTTCCCTCCTGTTTATAATCTCCCTATAAATATTTGGAGGCTGCAATGAGGTCTCCCTGCCGCCTTCTCTTTTCCAGGCTAAACAAGCCCAATTCCTTCAGCCTATCTTCCTAGGAGAGGTGCTTCAGCTCTTGGATCATTTTTGTTCCCACCCCTGGACCCTCTCCAAAAACTACACATCTTTTCTGTGTAGGGGACCACAGGCCTGGATGCGGTACTCCATATGAGGCCTAACAAGGGCAGTGTAGATGGAGACAATCACCTCCCTCATCCTGCTGGCCACCTCTCTTATGATGCAGCCCAGGATACCGTTGACCTTGCAGGCTGTAAACACGCATTGCTGGCTCATGTTAAATTTTTCATCTACCATGACCCCAAGTCCTCCTCAGCAGGACTACTCTCAAGGAATTCTTCTCCCAGTCTGTATACATATCTGGGATTACCTCAACTGAAGTGCAAAACCTTGCGCTTTGCTTTTTTGAACTCCATTAGGTTCACATGACTACACCTTTTGAGTTTATAAAGGTCCCTCTGGATGACATCCCTTCCTTCCACTGCATCACTCAGCTTGGTGTCATCGCAAACTTGCTAAGGGTGTACTCAATCTCATAATCTATATCATTGTTATAGATGTTAAAGAGTATTGGCCCCAAGATAGACCCCTGGGGAGCACCAGGAACACCACTCTTCACCTGCCTCCATATGGACATAGAGCCACTGACCTCAACCCTCTGGCTATGACCTTCCAACCAATTCCTTATCCACCGAATAGTCCACCCTTCAAATCCATCTCTCTCCAATTTAGAGATAAGGATGTAGTGAATGACCATATCATCACTCTATCCTAGAAGGCCGTCAGATTGGTCAGGCACCATCTTCCCGTGGTGAAGTCATGCTGGCTGTCTCGAATCACCTGCTCATCCCTCACGTGCTTTAGCATGTCTTCCAGAAGGATCTGTTCCATGGTCTTTCCAGGCATCAGAGATGAGGCTCACCAGCCAGTAGTTCCTTGGGTTCTCCTTCCTCCCTTTCATACAAATGGCAGTGGTTTCCCTTTTTTCCATCACTGAGGACTTCTCCCAACAGTCAAGACTTCTCAAATATGATGGAGAGAGGCTAGGCAACCACATCAGCCAGTTCCTTCTGGACCCTGGGATGCATGTCATCTGGCCCCATAGACTTATCAGACTCATGAATCAGTCTTGGACTTTCTCTGCCCTTACAGTGGTGAGCAGTTTGTGCCCCAGTTCCCACCAAGAGTTTAGGGGATGTAAGGTTCAGGGATGTGAGAAATTTGAGAATCCTGGCAGATAGTTCCCAGAGCACCACTCCTGTCTTCTGAAATAAACAGCAAAAAAGGGTAAATTTGGGAAATAGCAGTATGCTCTAGCAACAGATAAAGAGAAGGGGAAGGGGGTGAACAGTATTGTGTTTCAAACAGAAGGCGGCTATCCTATGAAATGTTTCTAGGGTAGTTATATTTATCCCATGGTTTTCTTTGAGGTACTTGTTCTCATTAAATACCAGAAAAACGTCCACATTTGTTATCTAACATTTTCCTCCATGGCTTGTTTAATAATATATAGGTACCAAATACATTATTCAAGATACCTAATACTGGAAGAATACCAAAGCAATACAAGCTGTGCCTTATTAGTGTTTGAGAAAAAAATACAGGAAATTTGGTCAAAAGCTGGGAAAAAGCTTAGGGTTCATAAAAATTTTCATTGAGAAGAACAGTGGAATTTCCATTAATGCCTGCACCAGCTGAGGATGTTGCAAGGAACAGTAGATTGCATCTTCTAGGAGGAAAATCAAACTAACATCGGAGCTAGGCCCAGCAAATCATTTGATTTTATTGCTTCTTTTGGGAAGCTATCTAAAGATAAAGGTTAACAACTTTGTAAGTCATTTTCACTCCTTCGAAGTACTTTGTAATTGCCTGTGTGAGGTTGCACTACCACATTTAAATATTCATAGCACACGCTTCTTGAATGCATTTGAGAATAAATTTTAGTATATTCCTCCGCAATGATATTCATAAAAGTACATAAGTAATTAGGACTACAAATCCACAGCACTGGTTTCAAATGATGACAAGGTTTTCTAATCTGCCAAGCGCTTGCCTTACCCTGCCCACTGGGGTCAGCTTGCCCTGCCCACTGGGGTCAGCTTGGAAACACACTGGTGTCGGTGGGAATGGAACTGTGCCAGTCGTGGGAACTTAAAAAAAAGCCAACCTGGATTAAACATGAAGATGTTGACAATGGCATTTCTGACACGTGAACTACTAGCATGCTTCTTATTGCAATTTCCAGTGTACTAGGAAAACAATGTCAGAAGTTAAGCATTTATTACAACTTATGGGGGTAGTTTCTTTAAGAAAACACCATCTTCTGCTTGAAAGAATACAGACTGCAGAGTACACAAGAAGTTCTCAGATAGCATAAGACCAATTAACAAATTCCCAGTAATGCCAATAGTGCATTGCATATTAGGCTTATATAAGTATTTTCTTTTTGTTGTTCTGCTGTTCCTTCTGTTCTTTGTAATTAGAGTTTGAGTGGGTTGCTGATGATGGATTTAATTTTGGCATAATGCTTTGCGGTGGGTGGTGGCAGGTAACCTCCTGAGGACCCTTTAGTGACTGCTTTTCTAAGACTTTTAGTTCTCTAACTGCTTTTTATTCTGCTCTAGGGACGACCTCAAAGACATACCGATTATCCAATCAACCCAAAGAAAATCAGAAATGTGACACATGTTTAGGATGGACTTCTGAAAATTCTTACCTGAGTTGCATTTTACGGGTTTGAATGGCTTCCTGCGACAGGGAAAGGTCACCACCAGTTCTCTCAATTTAAGCTATAAGTTGTTATTGTTTCTGTTTATTTCTCTTGTTATGAAATAAAATTGCAACCTTTACAATGTAGTATATGATAGCACAGCAAAATAATGGACGCAAATGAATACCTTAAATTCAGAGACAACAAATATGATGAGAATCTACAAGAATAAGAATGTATCATTTCAATTTCAAGAAAATCAACAAAACTCCTACCAGACAGAAATGTCCAGCTATCCACAGCGAGGTGAAGGACTGGAACTGCTGGTGATAAAGTACTTCAGAGGAACTGGTTAATAATAATACTGGTTAATGCAATATCTACTGCATTTAAAAAAAAAAATACAGCTGATTATCTCAAGCTCATAGTACTTTTCAATTTATGTTCTGTAATAAAATCAAGAGGAGTTTTGACAGAAAGCAAAAATCTTAAGCTGAAAAATGTGGATTTGAAACAACTGATTTTTAAGAGCTGTTGCTTCAGTGCTTAATGTCTCTGATCTACTTGGGGCTGAGTTTGGCAGCTAAATGATGTGGATCACAGTAAAGGATGGCTGATGGTGTTCACCCTGTTGTTTCATCATGGATAGAGACGATAATGACCAGGAGAAACGCATTTTAGCTGAGCAACCCAGCCAATAGATCAGGTCCTGCAGAAGGACCTTACGTATGCCTTCCCAACCTAAAAAGTACACTTTCTAGCTGGAGTGTTTTGTGTGAAATTCTGTATTTCATAAAAGAAATGCTTAAGCAATTTTATTTTTATACAAAGTCAAACTTTTTCCATTGCACTTGTCTTTTTACCCACTCAAAACATTCTGAACTATTTAGTGTTTTGCATGTTAATTTTCTGCATGAACCTATGCAGGTGATCTTTGAGTAAAGACACAAAGCTGTTGAACGAAAGTACTTTCAGTGTTAATCAGTGCAATGAAAATAAGAAATCTGAAACTTGATCTCAGGAAAAAAAAATATCATTTTGTTTGTTTAGCATTTAGGATCTCATTAAATTGTGACAGATTTTGCATTGCTGGTCATATTTCCAGTCAGTCTGTCAGAACAAGTGCTGGGACTAATTCATCTTCTGCCATATGTAATTGTATACAAAGCTCTTTCAGATTCTGTCCGCCTACACTCTTTCTGTCCTGTCTGGTTGAAGGAGGAGCTTTGAAATGCTTTCTCTTTGAATGGAATTGTAGCAAAAACATGGTATTTAAACAACTATAGTGTTATACAGAGAAAATATAATTTGTGAAAATGTGAGTATTTGTGGAATACCTGCGTTTTTTCTTTGAATAACCATGCACTGGGAGAAGGATCTGCCTTATTCTGGTATGAGTATTGGTACTGCTGACATCTCCTAGTTGATGATGCAGCTCAATGCAACCTGAAAACCAATAAAAATCCACTTTATTAAGAAATGTTCACTGCACAAGGCAGATAGTCTGAGGGTAACATCAGCCTGTGCCTTTGGGTAAAACCATGGACCTTTGGCTTCCTGAACACATGCATGGTTAGCAAGTCTACTCTCATGAGAAGAGTAACCTTGCAGTACAAAAATGAAAACTGGTCAGAAGCATTTGTTTCCTTGCAGAAAATGTGTATTAATCAGAATGCATTTTGAAAATGAATCAAACTGTACTGTATTGTTTATCTCAGAACCCTTGCTCTCAAGCTTAGCGTTGTTATTATTTGGTATCACTATCCTTGAGCCAAAGAAAACCTTTTCTCCATTTAATCTGTATCCTTCCACATTAATTTAAAAAAAAAAAAAAAAAAAAAAAAAAAGTGTTCGTGTTGAGGACAAGGACAGGAGCTAAAAGAGGAAATCCTGTGCCAGGATTTCCAAGATGGGGAGACCTCATGGAGACTTTCACATGGTGCTACCAGGTGCTTGAGTATCCTCAGAGGACACCAGCAGTGCTACCCAAATTGATTTTTAGGCTGTGGTTGGGCCAAATTTCCTGCACTGACTGCATAAGCCTATGACCAGAATGAGCAAAGGGTTTTTTGCACAAAAATATGCCACATTCATGGAAACATGCCTGGTAACCAGAGTCTGGAGCAGTTTTCCTTCCTGACAGCTACAAGAATGCATCCCATGTGGCTGTGGTTTATTTTCTGCAGAATTACCATGAGGTTAAAATTCTTATAGCGTCCCTGAAATTTATAGTTGGGTGCATTTGTATGCTTATAGATTTGTTTTCTTCAGGCATGTTATACAGCCCGTATATCATCTCCAGTACTAGCTGTTAGTTATGTTTGCAAATAGAGCTCTGCAAACAACAGTGCATAAAATAGAGACAATTTTTAGCACTCAGGGAAAATAAAATATGCATGCACTTTCAGAAGACAGAGTAGGCTAAAAATATTGAATTTCAGGCAGTTTATGGAGACACCAATCTTTTGTACACTTGCATGTTGATTTATAATTACAACTTGGGGGACATTTTAGTAATCTAGAAGTATCTATTTTTTTTATTGCTTACAGACCGTGCAGTTTGATTATATACAACCCTTCCATGTTCCCTTACGTAGTGTTCTGATTGGAATTCCATACATGTGTATGTGGGAAAAAATACACAGGAGATATCCAGTACTTCATTCTGCAATAAGGTTTCCTAAAGTTGTGCCTATACAGTTTTATATTTCAGAGAGAATTCAGGCTACCTGAAGAGAAGACCATCTAAAAATAACACTGACTCCACGTGAAGCTTTCTTTTTCTAACAAAAAAGCACCTCATGTGGGCTAAGCAGACTCAACAGATACGCTCTTAGCAAAGGGTACTCACAGTGTTGACTAAACACTTGGTTTCATACCGATTGGATTAAATAGAATTGCTATTTTTGATATTTGCTTGGTAGTATATGTAATATGTACTGTTGCTAACCTATAGTAGACTACTTTCAATCTAGTATTTGGGCATTCCCAATGGCAGAAGTGGGTACTCCTTGCTTACCAGTCAACCAGCCTCACTATGTCTTTCTTCGGAAATATCCTCCGTGAGGCAGGAAGGACACAGCTTCCTACAAGATTCCTCAGCAGAAGCTTCTCTGAAACCAGAGCATGGTTCCCTGGAAGTATTGCAGATATCTTATTCCCCTGTCTGTCCAAAGTAGGCCCATACGCTAATTATCCCTCCCAGAATTTCTCAAAACCCCACATCTGTATTCTCCAAAACACAGTAAAATTAATCCAGCAGCCTCATAGTAGCTACACAAATAAAATTAAGCAATCTGTGTGCTCCTGAATGGTCCCATATGGTCAGACTAACTGGAAGAGAACCCTGGCTGCCAATATGGGAACACCTTTGCATCTTAGTATTCTTTACCAGATCAGACTCCAAAAGCCTCTGCTAAAGAATAGGCTGAGACCAGGAATTCATAAAGCCCCTGATACGGAGGTGCGTGCTCTCAGTAGATGTGACTGTCATGATTAATCTCTCCTCCTACTCACTATGAACCACTCTTGTTCCCCAGGCTATGAACTAGCTGTCTCTTTTTCCCCCGTGTGATAAGTAGCTTTGTTTAACTTTTTAAACTTCCTTTGTCTCTCACTTTCCTCTCTTTTTACCATCCTTATTTTTTTTCTATTATGGAATATCTTTTCTTTAAACAAAGGGCTAATTGATACATATCCAATTAACATCTGAGCATTTGTTCTCAGCTTGTATTTAGCTTTGCAAATTGCTGCTTCTATTTCAGACCTGAGGAAGGGCTTGTATGTCAGAAAATTTGTCTAACATTTCCAGCAATGCCAGCTGATCCAATAAAGCACACAACCTCTACCTGCAGACTTTGACCTGCCCACGCGCTCATATTGACGCTTGCCTACTTCAGTCATCCCACTCACTGGGACGTCAGGAGGACACTATGCAAATTTAAGCTGACCTTTCTAAATTGCTGTCGGGAAAAAGCGAAGATGTAACTAAGGGGATGATTTCCACCTTGACAGTTAAAGACAGGAAGTAGCTCATCTCTTAAACTCACCAAGGTGATGGAAAAAACTGAACGCATGAAAGAGTCTGAGCTGGCTTGCCACATACTTAGCCCCTCCAAACCCAAGGTATTTACATGTAACCACTTAGAGAAAGAACACAGTAATTTCACTGAGAGGGCGGTGAGGCGCTGGCACAGCTGCCCAGAGAAGCTGTGGTGCCCCATCCCTGGAGGCGCTCAAGGCCAGGTTGCATGGGGCCATGGGCAGCCTGAGCTGATGGGGGGCAGCCCTGCCCAGGGCAGGGGTTAGAGTGGGTGGGCTTTGAGCCGTCCAACCCAAACCATTCTATGAATACTAACCCAACATGGAAACAAATCTTGTCAATAAAGAGGAAATTAAACAAAGTGTTACTGATGGAGGGAGAAACTAAGCCAGGCCCACACTAGCATGTCTGCATCAAACCTCATGATGACAGAAAATTAGCCACACTGTTGTAAAGATGGAATGTGATAGGAATGCTGTGCACTGCGGCAGTCTGCAGCTCCAAACAGAACTGTCCTTCTGCCCTGGAGATTTCCCATAGCCCTCCCTCCCCTGCTCTCCGTTCTTTGGGAGATGTGGGTTGCTAACAGCACCTTTATGTGATCTGAAAAACCACTGATCATTTACACTAGATCAGTACTGATATTCATTTAAATGAGAGTGGATACCTGCAGGCACAAACGCTATAGAATAGAATATTCATTTTCAGTTCAGAGAGGCTTTCGGCATTAGCTCGCACAGCAGAACTCACGTCACAGAGATTATATTTATATTGTTTATTTGCTACTGTGATATGATTACTCTCCCAAATAAGAGATTACATTAAGTGCTTTTCTGAAATCATGTTCCAGCAAAACACTGTTTTTGTTTTGGGGAAAGAATGCCAAAATCCAGGGAAAACAATACGGAGATGTTTTAATTAGAGAAGCCAACCAGATCTATATTTGCTCTGCCTCCATCTCATTAGCTTCTCCTCATGAAAGGCCCAGTGGCTGCTCTGATCTTGTGCCAGATCCTCTGTACTATTGATCTCCTCAGTTCCAGCGTCCTCTCAGCTGACTGCTGAAGCAAGTAGTCTTCATGAGGTTAGCCCAACCGAACTGAAAAGGTGGTGGAGCTCCTGTTTGAAATCATAGAATGGGTTGGGTAGGAAGTGACTTCAAAAATAATCAATTTCCAACCCCTTGCTGTGGGCAGGGCTGCTGACCACTAAATCAGGCACTAGATCAGGCTGCCCAAGGCCGTATCCAAATCAGCCTTATGGGTTTCGCCGAATGGAGAAGCTGGGCATTTACTCACTGTCTCACACAGTGCACGAACTGTCTGCCACATGCTCATGGAGTCAGGATATTTGTCTGCATTAATCCGTGCTCACCGAGCAGTCTGTGCATGTCAGTACAGCCACTCACTCCCGTCACGCCATGGTGCTGCCTCTAAACAGATGCCTGAAGAAAATTGCTCCTGTCGGAAATCTCTCCAGTGCAGCCTCTCCTGCTCAGTTTCCACAGTGAAGTCACCTCTGGTGATCCATATGTAAGCTGTACCACTGCAAATAATGGTTTATTTCCCTCCAGAAAAGTCTTTTTTCCCTCCTTATTTGCAGATTTTTCTTTTCTCTGTCTCTGCCCTCGGTTTGGTGTCATCTCTCACGGAATTACGTGTTTAATTAGGACTCCCACGCCTCGGAGTGGGTGCCCATGTTCCTCAAGTGGCTGTGAAGCACTGCGAGAGCCACATGGCACTGTGGGAACAACAAAGACAGCATCAACAGTCAAACTGCTGACAGATTTTGCCCTGCATTGCAGGTGCTCTTCAATTATTGCAGTGAACCCAATCAACAATAATTGATGAAGACTTTCTAATGAATATTGGGAAAATCATTCAGCATACTCAAGGAGGTTTCCTTTCTTCTCTTGCTACACTGAGCAGCTTCATAGCTAATTGGTTACAAAGCCTTAGTTTCCTTCATTGCAATTCCTTTAACAGGGCAGAGGTAGAAACAATTAAAGTCAGGCGAGTGATTATGAAGATGATGCTCTACAATGGAAACTGTAAGAAGAGCCATGAGCAATGGTTACTGATGGTACATGACTAAAGTCACTCTGCTCCTAAAGGATAACTTTGCAGCTGGCTCAGATACCTCCGTCCTTTGTGCCCTCTGTAGCTGCTTACTGGCCAAAGCAACAGCGGGCAGGGAGTGACAGTGCATGCCACCTCCCAAGCCCTGTGTTCAGTCTGCCAGGGGAGCGCTGCTCCCAGACATGCTCATGGGTCATTGACTACATCAGTTCTAAACAACATCTAAATAGCCTATAATTGCAGCTATTTACATGCAAGTGCTGGGCTGTAGCTATGCGATTTTCCCTACTGTAGATGCAGAGTGCAGAGCATTCAGCTTTTAGAGCCTGAGCTGATGTTATGCCAGAGACCGCATAGGTAAGAGTTCAATGCACTGTGTGCTCCTCTTGCTGCCTTTTCTGCTTCTCCAACAGTTATCAAATGAATATAATTGCTAACAGAGGGTTGCTGTTTTTTATCCTGTAAAGGAGAAAGAGGACTTCATGACAGCTTAGAGATCTTACAAAATGGTGAATTAGCATAATCAACAATTTCAGTAATAAATCCAGTACTATGCTTTCAATTTCATCAGCTCAATTCAAGATTCTTCCTCCTGAGTTAGAACTGGCATCTCAGTGCACAGATCACAGCCATTCTCATCAGTCAGGTATATTTCTGGATGCACTTTATGGCCAAGACAATTTATAATACAAAACCAAAAAGGACATAATGGTTACTTTGTTCTCTAGGCATCAATCGCGCACTTCTTTAAATTAGAAATGTCTAAAATGGAGCAAGAGGATTAAACATCTAATATGAAAATGGGCTCAACTTGGGATATTTATCTGATTGCTCTTTTTTTTTTTTTTTTTTTTTTTTTGCATGATGTTAATTGAAACTAACAAGAAGCACATTCTGACCAACGTTCTGGTGACAGCCCCAAACACTTCCCACTCTCTTCAGGACTGCAGGAAGAAGGTGAACAGGGAAAGGGGAGGAAAGGCAGATTTCAACAGCAGAAAGCATACAGAAGCTGACTCCCATGTCTTTGCTGTTGTAAATCAAGCCAACCTCACTCATTTGAAACCATTTAGCTTACACTGAGACCAAAGATCCTCTGGAGTGACTGAGACAAGATTCTGGTGTATTCTGCTAACAACTCTCCCTGGGGTTGGTCACGCAGAACTAGTTTTCTAGTTCTATGAATCATAACTGAACCCCATGATATATGGTGCATAGGGTAGCAATAGTGTTTATCACTGCTTTTTAATACACAATTTAAATGTGGTCTAAGCAGATAAGTAGCAAACTGCTTACAGATGCAGAACCAAGAATACAATTAAACATTCTGCTTAATGAGATATTAGTGGGTATCACTGAAGATCTTGGGGATATGTATAAAATACGCTTTCACCTGCTTCTCATGCCTTGTCCTGATCAGAGGCTCACCAAGCTGAACTCTCAAGAGTGAACAAGAAACCCCGTTAAGAGGTGAGGCTTCAGGGTTCATTAAAGACACTGAGTCAACCTGCAAGCTTAACAGGACTGGCAGGGTTTTCCCACCAACTATGACATGTTCAGTATGCCTCTCAGACAACTTGGGCATGTGTTAAAACCCAAAAAGTGCTGTGGCCTCTAGGGGAACACCTTTGAGAGGCACGTCCATGAATTCCTTTGAAGGAAAAAGCCACCAAGATGGTAATGCCCTCTGTAAAAGCAGTTAGCAAGTTTTTGGCCTTTCCTAGAGAAGAGGGATGTTATTTAATGCCCTTCCTCAATATCAGGTGAGCTCATTGCTTACGGTTGCATAACATCATTAAAGTTTCAGCTTCTGAAGCTTTAAATACAGAGATGATAAACTAAATATTTAAGAGATTCCGAGTTTAGATTCCACTGACCTTCACAAGCTCCTTCTGGTAATTTATATAAATGAATCTACTAATTATTCATAGAAACAAAATGCCTGAAAAGAATGTAAACACAGCACTATTATTGAATTTTACAGCTGGAATCAGAGCTAGTCTTTATGGGCCATAGCCAGCACTCTTTCACCCTGCAAAGTCTACTAAACTGATTCAAATTTCTTAAAGCATCATTTTTCATTGTTTGGGGATGACCAGGCACTAGAATTTTATTTTAATCAAATCATAGTGTCCCCAGGTAAATGCCAGATTTTTCTAAGCTTCATTGCACTAGAGCTGCACAGGGACCAACTACAAAAGAATGCATTAAATCTAAGGGTGCTTTTTTCTAGTACTAAGTAACACGAGGCAGCTATTTTTAATTTCTGTGCAGCAGCAAGTGTTGAACAAGCTACATGTGACCTACCTTGCATTTTAAAGAGGAAGGATAAGAAACAAAGTGTGTAGAAGCTGCACCTTGCCACTTAGCCAGTCCACAAAGCTGGAAATGGAGGTCCCATGGGCTGACTTTGTTCACACTCTCTCCCATTGCCATCCGTAGAAGTTTGTCATCTTTTTAAGGAGGAGTTTCTGTTCCTAGGGGGATATGCATAATGGCAAAGCAAAATAGTCCGAGTACCTTCTGTTCCCCCAGCTAACTAGAAATTTAAAGGAGGAGGAGAAAAACATAGACGCTCTTCTGGGACGCAAACCAAGGTGTCCACTGGTATCCTGAAATACCTTCAGGGAAAGTTGTCATTTCAGAGTTCACATAGAGATACTCGAGAGACCAGCTGCTCCAAGCTTACTTTTGTTCTTTTTACTGTGCTTTGGAAATGCCACCGAGGAAAACTCTGTGCTGCATAAAACAGCACTGTAGTGAATCAAGACAGAGAACCACTTATCTTTTGTGTTCACTGATCTATTTTAGAGTTATGTTGACCTTTACAAGAACCTTTATATAATAACACCTCAATTAGAGATACTGGGTCAGAGAGAGCACTTTCTAGCAAGAATTGCAGGTGGACAAGGCCTTCAGAAAAGTCATCAGCCATTCAACTGAAATGTCACCATTAGGCCATAGGAAAGAGCTGAATTACGCATTATTATTGGTAACAAAGGCTTTATAGAAAAAAGATGAAGGAAGCAGATCTGAACGTTTCTTCACTTTTAAAAGTGAGATGCTTTTCATGAGAACATTCATTCCCATTAGTCAGCTGGTGGTTGCTTTGATTGCCATCTTCATTTCCAAGCAAACAGTGACAACAACCAACCAACAAACAAATGAACAAAATCCCCAAATAGTTTTATTTTAGAAGTTTCAGTCAAGTTAGCTGTATCTACCTATGAGGTTAGATCTTTACATAGTGAACAGGAATAGCTGCTTTCTTCTTTCATAGATTACATCATCTTTCCTTTCCATGCTTCATACTCAGCAAACTAATCTTCTCTGTAAGGAAAAATTTAACTAGGTGGCACAGAGCAGGCTATGTTAAAATTCCTGGGTTTGAATCTCTGAGTATGCCCATTACTAAATTTCTAGAAGCCAGCACAATCTGGTCTACTGTCATACTTCACAGCTCAGAAGTCAAAAACTGCTGACCTTGCTTTTTATTTGACTAGCTCAGTTTCTGAATGGTAACTAAATATTCTTACCTTGATATGTGGAATGGATCTAATTTCATGAATAAGCAGAAAGTAGGAAATATGCCTAGGAGAGAACTTTTGATCAAGTCCATATCCAGCTCCCTATCTCCAGCCAACCTTTTAGATAATATTAGTTTTAACTTGCTCAATTTCTAAATCAGGTACATAGGAGGAGAAGGCCTCAAAAACTGAGGTTGAGAACCTCAAAACTTCAGGTGTCGGTCCTAAATATATCAATAAAGATGTTATGGAGAATGTTGTTCTATCAAAAGATGCAATGGGGACAAATTCTTCTTCCTTTTATTGGCTTTCCTTTCTGTGAGTTTGGACATCAATAAGCTTTTCCCTCTACAGATGACTACATAGTCTTGATTCACACTTTAATTGGGTCCATCCTGCGCAGCAGAGGCAGGCTACCGCCTTCTGAAAAAAATTAAGAACCTCTGTGTATTTGTATGAGGTGAGATCAGAGTTGAAATACATTTACATTGGAATCTTTATTCTGGCAGCTGCCAATTATATATCACTTGACATGGTGACCTTAACTTCCTTTTACTGGAACACATTACGTGTATTTACTAGCAGTACAACACTAAAAGGTTTCTAGGGCAAATGGAAAGGAAGGGTTTGGATGCCTTGACTTTTTACTATTTCCTGCAAAGTGTTTGACAAAACTTGGGAGTGCTACAGCCCAAAGATCAGAGGTTGTTTTGAGGCCTTTGCTCTGTCTAAAGAAGAAAAGCAAACAGGACAAAAATCCTTTTGAACTTCAGCACTATGCTTCTGCAGAGAACAAGAAATCCAGTAGATTCAACAGTCACTGTAGCAGTGCTGGGTGGTGCGCAGAGGAAGGGGTCTGACAGCAATATCTTTCATTTTTGGTCAAACTAGCTTTCTGCAGCTGAAGTAGGAGAGAAGACTATGATCACTGAGCTTCAAGCAGCATTAAGTATTAGCAGTGATGTTATCTTTGCAATGTACTTCAGCTTCTCTGAAGCTGGGAGCCTTCTAGATTCACTGTCTGAGCAGAATAAGGACTTAGGGAGTACACAGAGAGGAAAAGGATCCTGAACTCTGGCTTCTGTGCAACAGTCAACAGAGCCAATGAGACTCTCCAAGTTATCTTAATTAATCCTGACATATGCTGTATAAATACATGTATGTACATATATACATATATATACACACACCTATGTGCATATGTGCTGTATGTGCATATATATGTATGCAGCACCAAATGATCTCAGTTTGTACTGGAATTAAATTCTTCACTTCTGTAAGACACCACTGAGAATTTTGGGGGGGAGGATCTGATTTTTTCTTTGCTTTGCTTGTTTAATCTAAAGGGGACAGAAAAGATAATGAGAATGGAGTTTGTCCTTAACCTTAATTTCTCCAAAGTCACTGAAGTAAAGGAAGGAGTACACTTAAACTTCTTTCTCTCTCCACACTGCAAGCTGTAATTGTTGTGGATCTTTTTAATCACGTTAATTCCTTTGTCTGTACAGAGATTGAAAATTGTTAGCTGATAATTAATATGTCTTTTTACCGTTTAATTAAAAAGTTAACTGCTGTGGTTAAGTGCCAAATAATACCTGAGTACTACACATTTTCATATCCTCCTTGCAAATCAAAAGCCAGTCAAAAAGTCCAAACCCACAGCACTCCTTGGGCTTTCAAACATTTAGGGAATTTAACTTAAGCTGAGACAAGCTTTCTTTCCACCAAAGCTCAGGACACGTCTATGAATTACATCCCTCAAAATTCTTTGGCTTGACTGAAAAATTCACACTTACATTTGGGTACTTTTTTTTTTAATGTCTGTTTTGGTTGTGCTTTGTTTTTTTAGGATACAAGATTACTCACGCTGTAGAGTAAGTCATATTATGCAGATCTATGGATAAAAGTCTCAAATTTTCAAAACTATACTTGATATATTTTTGTGACATGGATCATGGTAAGATTTTGTTGAAACCACTGGCTCCTAGCTCTTGTATGGGAACACAGGTTAGATTGTAACACAGGCCTTAGGGCACAGATTTTCAGAGGTGCTTTGTTCCTGAACTACACACAGCCATTAGCTTCTTAATTACAAGGTAAAAATACATACTAATGGGAGTTAAGGCTGTGGAAACTGCTTTTTTTTTTTTTTTTTTTCTACTTTTTCAATTATTTAGTTGGGCAAATTAGCTGATCTGTATGAGTGGCCAGTCACAGAGTGCAGATCTATGCTTGTTAGATCTATTGCCATCAAGAAGACCAAAGCCTATAATTACAGCATGTTCTCTATAATGAAGGTCATATTCTAGATCCCATTCTATTTTCCAGTATTCAAATATACACATCTTTCTGAAACAAAACCTTCCAATTCAAAATCAGCATCCTTGATTTCAGCTGCAACACAAGCTTCTTTGTCAAAAAGTTTGTGTAAAACTGTTCTATCTCTTTAGAAATTCAAAGAGTAAAAAAGAGGCACAGGCTTCACATCAGTGTACTGATCTCAAGTCCTTGGAAACTTCGATTTCTGCAGTCAGAATCAAAATGCAAATCTATTCTGGCACCAGTGGAATATAGAACACCTTTCAAGGCACTGTCATATGTTCATTTTGATATTTTGGGGGGGTTTGATTTGATTTGGATCAAATTTTGATTGAAAATATGTCAGCCTAAGAAGTTATCTTCCCCTGCACTTTCTGTTTCTGTGTCTTCTGGAACAATCCTGCAGCTAGCCATACTTTAATAAAACCACCCAATTTCCTAGACACTTCCAATGATGGGGTTTAAAGTGAAGCAAGACTTGCACAGTTACTGTTACTGCTAGTGACCAGGATTGATAGTACAATTAGTTTCTTTGTCATGTATATGCAACATACGAATCTCCAGTTAGGCTTCGCTCACACTCGAAGAGAAGAGCTGTTATCGGTCTTCTTGCACGGGTGAAACTCCTTGGAAGTCTGTGAGCAGTTCTACTTCAGAAGCCGGCTCAGATGCTCTTCTCCACGTTAATTCTTTCAGATAAGTGGGAGTAAGAAGCAGTGAAATTGTAGTCATATGCCAGCAGACAAGATTGAATGCATAGCAAGTGCAGACATGATGAACAAGAAGGTGGTGTTTTAATAGTCAATTTTCAGAATATAACAACTCTTGAAAATAGAATAGCTTAGAACATTTTCTCTATTTAGAAGTGTCACTGCTTAGCTGTTCACTTAAGTAAAGGCTGAGCTGTGGTGTACCTTTAAGTTAAAGTATTACCAGAGGCTGAAAAGCCTTTCAGCTAAGGGGTACCTCAAAATCAAAACCTGGTGCCATCACATAGCAAAAGTGACAGAACATGAATACTAGAGGTATTTTTATTCTAAGTTGCTCCTGAGATGTTCAGCTTGCTATTGCACTGCCAGAACACAAGGAATGTCAAACTAAGCTGGCTCATACATTATCATGTCAGAACTCAGTCTGCACCCAGGTTTAGGACAGATCTGTGTGTCTGTGTGTAGGTTCAAGGGCTATGAAGTTCAGAAGATCCACACTAAAAACAAGGTGAGGCATGTAGCATTTCAACCCTTCGTTTATCTCTGGATTGTTTTAACTGGCTGTGGAAACTTTCTCCAGGGTATGATAAACAAATCTGGAAGGCTGTGAACAAGGCTTGGGCTGTCAGCTGGGAGAGGGGAGTCCTCTGCTCATTGAGAACCTGCTGATGGCATCTTGTGCAGCTTATACTGCAACTGCATGCTGGAGTACATGCAAGTAAAGGGGATACTGCATGAAGGGCACTGCCATCACCATCAGCATCATTGCTCTAGAAGAATGCCTTTTTGAAAAAAATAAACTCAGCAGCTGGCTAGGAATTGCCATTTAACACAGCACCCTGAGAAGCGAGGGACTTCCATTCTCCTCCATTTTTTTTCTACCATGAAGATAGGGAAGGGTCTGGGGGCAAGGCGTGTGAGGAGCAGCTGAGGCCCCTCGCTGTGCTGAGCCCAGAGCAGAGGAGCTGAGGGGAGGCCTGATGGCGGCTGCAGCTCCTCACAGGGAGCGGAGGGGCAGCGCTGAGCTCTGCTCTGTGTGTCAGCGACAGGGCCCGAGGGGGTTAGGGAAAGGGTCTGCACCAGAGGGAAGGGGTCTGCACCAGGCATGGAACAGGCTGCCCAGGGCAGTGAGCATGGCTCTGAGTGCCGGAGTTCAGAGCCTTGTGCTCTCAGACACAGGGTGTGAATTTTTGGGTGGTTCTGTGTGGTTAGACTCAATGATCCTTGCGATTTGCTTCCAACTCAAGATACTCTGATTCTATGTTTCTATAAACTGTGTCTCTTCTAGCTAATGTTGGCAGCTAATTCCTCAAAGCACCAGCTCTCATTGTCCCTGCTCCCGGGTCCTCCACTGGTTGGGTGCTGAGGCCCATTGTGCCTCTGGGCTTCCCTGGGTGCAGCTCAGTGTGCTCTGTGGAGTGTCTCTCTTGGAGGCTATAAACTCCTCAAGGCAGTCCAGAAAATAAAAACGTTATATGTTCCCCCACTGAGTCTAGTGCAAAGAGCCTTCTCTGTTCACATGCTTCTGTGTGCACTGCAGAGTGCAGCCTGAATTACAGCAGTGAGATTTTCTGCTTGGATACAACACATATATTTTGATGATGAGAGAGACCAGCTCTCGGACAGAAATCCATTTTTATGTCATACCTCACCAGCACACGTTCTTCATGCAGTTACAAAATGAGCATGTACTGCTTGCCATCCAGATGGCTAGCTGGCAACTGCTGCTGGCAGTGGCCATACCTGGGGAGGACATGTGCTGGTGTATGAATATGGCCCACCTCACTGTTATACTGCTCTTTGCTGGGCTCTCACAGGACTGAATGAGCAAATATACGGAGGGAAAGGTAGCTGATCCTATTTGGGCATGATACAAGCAGAGACTGTGCCACGCTCCCAGAATGTTTGTTTCCCCACCAAGGTAAGCAGCAAGAGAATTTCAGATCCAGCCTTATTCTCCTGCAACCAGCAGGGTTCTTAGCAATGTCAGTGGAAGCTGAAAATGTTTTCTTTTAGCTGTCTCTGTCACCTACTGTGCGTTTGTGAGCCCGTTGGTCAGAATTAACCCCTTAAGCTCACAGACCAATGGTATTCTTGTCAGAATATAGCTACTAAGGCAATGCACCAATGACTGCCTTTCACTGGAAAATGTTGTCACATAACTCAAAGCTGCTTTAGGGGCTGAACTTCACCATTTTTACTCTGGATACTCACACCATAGTGACACTTCTGAAGCAGCAGAACAAGCTGCTACTCATGCAATAAACTCCCAACTTGCTTATTGCCCACCTGGTATGCTCACAACAAGACCTGAGACAATTAACGTGAGTTTTGTAAAATGCCAGAGGAGGTGAAGACAGTATTTTAAAATAGGGTCCTTCCCCCCATTTGCTACAGAAAATAACAGGAAAAACCTATAAATAGATAAATAAATAATAATAATAAAAAAATCCTGCAACATTTTGATCCCTAGTTGTAAATCATAGAATCATAGAATGGTTTAGGTTGAAGGGGACCTCAAAGCCCAACTGGTTCCACCCACCAGCTCAGGCTGCCCATGGCCCCATTCAACCTGGCCTTGAGCGCCTCCAGGGATGGGGCACCACAGCTTCTCTGGGCAGCTGTGCCAGCGCCTCACTGCCCTCCAAGGAAAGGATTTCTTCCTAACACCTAACCTAAATCTCCCTTCTTTTAGTTTAAAGCCACTCCCCCTCATCCTATGACTATCTACCTCAGTAAAAAGTCACTTCCCCTCCTGCTTGTAGGTTTCCCTTGAGTTCTGGAAGATTGCAACGAGGCAAGGCAAAGGGGCCTTCCATAAAGGCACTGCAAAATTCCTTCCACTGCCTCCATCCAGATGAGCCCTGGATGTGGATTTTGAC
The DNA here is from genome assembly GCA_037305975.1 of Chrysolophus pictus. Taxonomy (NCBI): domain Eukaryota; kingdom Metazoa; phylum Chordata; class Aves; order Galliformes; family Phasianidae; genus Chrysolophus; species Chrysolophus pictus. The sequence goes on along the minus strand of CM074576.1, from coordinate 87,978,205 downwards.
ACAGAGGCTGCTGCAGGGTATGGAAAGGCCGACAATCTTCTTGGGCTCTCCAAAGTGCTACTTTAACTTTTTTTTTTTTTCTTTTTAAATCAATTTAAGAGAAATTTGAGGGAGTTAAATGCATCCTCAGAGCAAATTGAATCTATATTTCTTCACAGATACATGAGTCAGAGCATCTGAACGTGTATTGCCAAATATAGGCATTGTGCTACATCAGAAGATGGATGCTGGAGGATAACTGCATAATTTCTGAAGTTTTGTTTTATTATCTTTTCATTTTTGTCAAGCAAATGACTGAGAGCACTCTTTTCCATCCCTCTAGGAAAGCTGCCTGACAAAAAACTGCTGTATGTTTTAAGAGAAAGGGCAGCGAGATTCATGCTGTGACTGTCTGAAGTCTGCCATAGGGATGGCGGTTACGGTGGGTGACACAGTGGCCGTGATACTTTGGTGTCCCATTGGGACCGAGCACGGGATTTCACATTTTCAGGGCACCTCCAGCACACACCTGGAAAGCTGGCAGAAATGTACGGAGAAATACACTCTCAGACCTCAGGCAGAAAGATCTGCCTCCCAAAGGCACGATGAGGTAGAGGGACGCAGATCCCCCGTTTCCCGTGGACCGGCATCCACCTTCACTCCCTCTCAGCGCGTTCTCCGCCCTCCGCCATTTTCCCCCTTTTGCCCGTAGCTCCGCAACCGCCCGCCAGGGGGCGCCGCGGCTCCTCGGATGAGGGGCGCGGGGGCTCGGCGCGACCGAGGGCACTCATTGGCTGCGGTTGGGCGGGCCGGGCGCGGGGCGCCGCTTCTTAAAGGGCTGCGCGGGGCGGCGGGTGTGCGGTGCCGGGCGGGTGCTGCCGTTAGGGGCGCGGGCGGGTGTGTGCGTGCGGGGCTGCCGGGCGAGATGAGCGAGGTGGGTGAGCGGCCGCTGGGCGCGAGAGTTGGGAGGGTAAAGGGGATCCGCTGGTGCTCTTCAGAAAGTGGGAGGCTGGGTGGATGGGACGGGGGGTCTGCGGGTGCGGGAGGCATTGAGCGTTAAGTGTAATGTTTGCTTTCCTAAGGTCAGCTGGGGATGGCAGGGTGCTTCGGCTGAGCTGAGAGGTGTTTGTTGGCTGTGTGCGGGGTCTGAAGCTCGTAGCTTCTGTAAAGCTGCTTTTTAATGAGTCTCTACAGGTGTGTGTGCTCCTTCAAAGCGAGAGGTGTTGCCTTGTTTTGTGCTTTGAAGGACCGTATGGCCCGGTGGAGGATTGGAGGTTTGAAAACTAGAGTTTAAAGGTGTTTGTGGTGCTTTCCTCTGCACGGAATCATCACAGAACAGATTGTGCAGGAGCCAGATGTGGGAGCTCATGGAAAAAATGACATCTCTGTAGTCTGATGCTAATGTGAACTTCATAAATGCTGACCTGGGAAGGATAATTAAGGAAAAGAATGTGGATAGTTCCATAGCCTGGAAGGATTGCTGCCTGCTTGTAAATAAGTTGTCTCAGGAGAAATGTTCTGAGGGCAAAACAGTATTTTTCTCTTAGGTGTGTACTTAAGCAGGATGACTCCTTGGCAGTCAGTCAGTCAAGTGCCAGCCAGAGTCAGCTTGCAGCATCCCAAATTCTCCATTGCACTTTCCCTTGGGGATGAGTAGCGATATCTGTAATTACACCTTACCCAGCACCTATTTCTGGAGGCTATTTCCTGTTGCAAAAGACCTGCCGCTTCTCTAACAAATGGCTATTCCTGTCTTAGCAACATGAGCAGAGCAAAAAACATTGAATTAGTTATGACTAGCTGTTGTGCAGATGTTACACTTTAGTGCTCTCTTAGGTAAAAGACTTGAGGTGAGGACCAGAGAGATAATTGTGAGGAGAAGCTTACATTTTAGTTTGCGGGTCGGGCAAGTGGGAAAAGCAGAAGGAAGCCTCATTGTGTGTTCCTGCTGCTTGCAGAGATCTGACAGCCCAAGTGCACTTGCACCATGCTTTCTGTGACCTCTCCTTGTCACTGCCTGCATTTGAATTCACTGGGCAGAGTCCATGCTGTAGTCTTTTAAAGTAACTATACCTCTGCCACCCACACTGGCTGCTCCTTTAAGATAGTGTTTTGGGAGAAATTCTCTGGTGAAGAGCAGTGGTTGAATGATCCTGCTATACTGACTGCGGCTGTACAAGGCACTCTTACATTATATTCCTGTGCGAGGTTATACTTGCTCAGTAATTTCTCTTTCATAGGTTGAAATATTATTGCTTGTTTTGTGCATAGTGTGTCCTGATGAACATTAAGATCACTGTTAATACCACCACAGGGTTCTTTATTCATGATAAATTTCCTGGTGTCTCACAGAGCAGTATTTCTAGCACGCCTTCAGAGCTAGAAAGATAACATTTCTATGATGCTTAAGTGCAATCAATGTTTTCAGTCCTACTATCATTCTCCAGATAATACTGGAGTATTTATCACCCACAGCTATACTGAATGAAAGCCAACAGTCAAAAGAATATTGTTTTTCCACAAGACAGGTAGGAGCAACTGGACCAGCACACACCACCCCAGTTCAGAAGACTGCTTAAAAGCAGATGCAAAAAAAATTAGAAAGCAAGCTCCTTAAACATCTGTTTGGATGGGGGTCTTGGTGGATTTCAGTTGTAATGCTGTAACTGAATTTTTTTATTTTCTTTGTCCTAATCTGACAGAGGATCTGAGGACAGTGATTAAAAAAGGCTCATCTTGAGCCCTGAAAAGATTATCTCAGAGTGGTGTTGAGATGGCCGAAAGGTTTCAGCTTATGTTTATAATTGCTAGTATTTGAGTGCAACTTAAAATGCAGTGGTAGCAAATTCTGAAGAGCTTTCAGATATTTTGGAAGTTATTTGAGACTTCTTACGTGGCTTCTTATTTTACTGTTTCAAGCAAAATTAATGTAGTTCCTGTTTATGTGATACCACTCTCCTGATGGAGAAAGCTGAAGAGGAAGGAGCCATTAATGTAACTATAGTACTCCTTTATTTCCTAGCAGCAACTTTTTTTCAGTGAGGAAAACTTCTCTGCAGAAAAATCTTCATCTGCAATTAGTCAAAAATGTATTTAAGATACTCTGCTGTGCAAAGATCTGCCACTGTAACTCCAGGGAATTTAAGGTATAAGGATTTACCTAGTTGAATCATGGAAGTGTCCAAATGTATTGCTAATGCTTCTTGGTTTTAGCTGGAGATAGTTCGTTATGTACTGAATTGTGTTTTTAGGTGTTGAAGTAATTGAGGAGCCTTTTCTCTAGGTCCGTAGGTTTATTCCTTCAACTTTAATGAGCTTGGAGGGAATGGCCAAGCTGTTCAGAGTTAGCTACTGTCATACAGCATCTATGAGACAGATGCAACTGTTCTTCCGTTAAAGATCTCTTGTCACCTAGGATGAACTAGGGAAAGTCATCTTGGGTGTTGGTTCACAGAAGAATGCCAAATCACTATATACACTCGCTAGTGAGCCTTTAAGCTTAAAACTCACCTCAAAGAGTCTGTCAGCTTATCAGTGGAGTAACTATCTGACAGGCTGAGTTTGTCAGGCCATGCTGACAGTATTCCTCTGATGTGAAGGCTTGCAAGAAGTGCTTTTAACTTCATACAAATATTTTTATAGCAGTCATTGCCAGTCTTTCCTTCTGTGTTGAATGGCTCTGGTTGTTGTTAGGGATCAGTCTTACTCTTGGAGTCTGACTGTAGAGTGCTTAGGTCTCTTAGCTGGGCTTGGAATACAAAGAACCCCAGCTGTTGTTTCTCTCTTGAGCTGCAGCAAGCTCCTTCCTGTTGTCTTATGGCTCTTGAATTTGGCACCAGCTGCTGACTTGTGCCCACCTCTGGGAGGATCATGAAGGGTACCTGATTGTGTTACCTGTAATAGGATGTGCTCATCAGCTCAAATCTTGTGGGGAATGCCAAGCAGCTCCCAACTACAGCCCGGAGTACTTAACTTGTATAATTTAGAGCTCAGATTACCTTCAGATAGTTACACAGCAGTTGCGTTGGGAAAGATGTTGGCTTCACTAGGAATGTCATATGCCTAACACAGGGGTCAAGGGCTTGTCCTGAAATTTGAGCTTCATCAGTCCTTGGAGTGAGAGGAGATGCCTTATAACCAAAGCAATCCAAGGCAAGCAATACCACTAACCTCATGGTGTGGGTATGTTTCCAGTCTACTAGAGCAACATAGGAAGTCTGCTTCCTTACAGGTTGAAGAAGACCCTGGGATGCCTTTCCATCACTTTAGTCAAGTACTCTAGCCAGGAGGTTGTTACAGAAGGAAAGGAATGTAGCCAAGAATGGAACTTCTGGCATAAGTGCTGATTTCTTCCTGAAACTGTAACTGTTTCAGATAGTTAAGTGGGAAAGCTGAAACTCGTTCATGGATTGCTCTCCCAAACTCAGTTTAATATTCCATAGAAACTGGGCTAAACTGTTGATACCTCTAGTCTTGGGACTAGATGTATTTAAACACTGAAGTGATGTTTCTAACATCAGTCCTGATGGCAAGAAATCAGAGATGGTTTTTGTTGGGGGAAAATATGCCATGTTTGTTCACAAAGCTACTATACTCTTGTGTGGTTCTTGCAATCTAGGTTGTGGAGGGAGGTGGTGCAAGCAGACCTCTTGCAGTAGGATGAGGGGGTGGGGATATGATGATGACAATGCCTTTTTTTCAGATACTGCAGTGATCTAAACTACCGATTTCACTGAGGTTATACCCACAGTAGGTACACAACTGTATAGACCTAAAGTGCAACTAGAATGTGGCAGGCTGGAGGAAGAAATTGTGCAGCTGTTGTAGGATAGGGATGGGACTGAAAGTGTGTGAACACTTTTTTATCTCAAATTTACTTATTAGCTGTGTAGTAAATTGCTTCTCAAAAGAGGAGGAAGGAAGGAGAACAAGAAGGTTTTTTAGGTTTATCACTTTGCCAGCTATTCCCCTGATGTGGTTTCAGTGGAATCAGGCATCTTCTCAAACAGCACTTATGAATGAAGTTGGAAGCTAATCTCCTTAGTTTGGTGAAGGTGGTACAGTTCAGAAAGAAGCTTGTTTTCTTTCAATGTGTATAATGCTAACAGATTAAAAGAATGCCCTAATAGGGGACAGTTGGCTTCAGAAGTGTGCTTCAAGATGATATTATTTCCTTGTTAAAGAGTAACTTCAAATGAAGACCTCTGTATTTGTAAAACAAGAGAACTGCATCCAGCACTTCAATAGAAAAATTAAGAGTATAATTTCAGGCTCCAAAGGCATGTAACATATTAATAAAATGTCCCTACAATTCTAATGTATTATCAAGATTACGAGATTATCTTTCCACCATTTCTATGCTGAATTGGTCAGGCTCATGATGAAATAAGATATATGGTCAATGTCTGCTGTTATCTGTCTTATTTTCCGAGTCTATGAAATAAAAAGTAGTATGTCAGTATTTACATGTTTTCTTTTTCTCTAACAACAGTACAAAAGAACTTCTAATAGAGTGACTAGTCCTAGACAGTGGATGTGTAAATCATGTGATGCTCATTGCTTGGTTGAAGACGGCTGAGAGAAGGCTTGTGCATCAGAGGAAAGCTACACCTTTCTTCATCCTGTCAGTTGCAGTGGAGCCTTGAAATCACAGGGCCATGCAACACTTTATTCTCTGTGAGGCATAGGATCCTTTAATAAAGATGAATAACAGCCTCTCTTTTTCTAAGAAAAGGTGTTCTGTTTCTCTTTTCTTAGTTGTTTAGACACTAGTTTAACAAAAATAGACATGCCAAATAAATAGAAACTAGGTGAAATCATAACTAACATTCTTTATCCCTTTGCTTTTCCATCTACTTTTAATAATGGCAATCATTCTTTATTTCTCTTATGGAAACAAATGGAGGAGACGGATCAGATAGGCTACTTGTCTCTTAGGAAAAGAAATGACAGTCTTTGGAATGGGCTCAGAGCAAGCAACTGCAGAAGAGTTGTAATTGTGAAACTTGCTTTTAATGACAGGACTGGGGAGAAGTAACTCAGTTTATCCTTGCTCTCCATGTCTCTTCCCACCTTCCATATAAAAGTGTATGGAATAAGTGTTGCACTGGCTAGTCCTTCAGCTGCTATTTTCTCACCTGATCAATTCATACCGAGTGATATGTACTCTTGTTTATGAGCAATGTGAAACTTGGAAGAAGAAGCACAAGTTTAGTCAGAAATGAAAATTGCCTACATGCCTTGAGTATTACTTGCAGTGAGTTTTCTCTCCTCTTAAAGAGAAAAGTATTTTGCAGACATCAAATTTTTTTTACCTTATCACCTTAGTATGCAGTGCATGAAACATGACCCGGAACGGAGGTGTACCTTATACTGTGAGAATGGTGAAGGTAGACTGAATGATGACAGTGCTTTTGTTGAAGCTGATAGTAAGACCCAAAAAAGGGATGGGCAGGGAGAGGGAAGCTATTAAAGGTGGTATCCTTCTGACTTCAAACTTTAAAAATTACCTGAGACTGAGTGTTGTGCTTGCTCATATGTTAGGTCTGCAGGTTCATTGGTTGATACTTAGCTGAACATGAGCCAGCGGTGTGCCCACATGACCAGGAAAGCCAGTGGCATCCTGGCTTGTATCAGAAATAGTGTGGTCAACAGGAGCAGGAAGGTGATTGTCCCTTTGTACTCAGTTCTGGTGAGGCTGCATCTTGAGTGCTGTGTTCAGTTTTTTGCCCCCTACTACAAGAAAGACATTGAGGCCCTGGAGCGCGTCCAGGGAAGGGCAATGAAGCTGTGAGGAATCTGGAGCACAAGTCTCATGGGGAGTGGCTGAGGGAACTGGGATTGTTTCCTCTGGAGAAGAGGAGGCTCAAGGGTGACATTATTGCTTTCTACAACTTCCTGAAGGGAGGTTGTAGCGAGGTGGGAATCATTGTCTTCTACCAAGTAGTGAGCTAGAGGGAATGGTCTTAAGTTGTTCCAGGGAAATTCAGGTTGAATGTTAGGAAAAATGTCTTCTCTGAAAGAGTGGTTAGGTATTAAAACAGACTGCCTAGGGAGGTAGTGATGTCAACAGCCCTGGAGGTGTTCAAGAAGCATTTAGATACTGTACTGAGAGACATGGTTTGTGTGGATGATATGTGGATGTGTGATATATGGATGGTTGGACTAGATGATCTTGGAGGTCTTTTTCAATCTTGGTGATTCTGTGATTCTTTAATGGGTGGAGAGGGAGTGCTAGCTATGACAGGATGCGTGCTAATGTTTATTTAGTGTCACAAACAGGGTCTTGGTGTCCAAGGGCCTGGCAGGAGGTATGAGCTGTTTTGTCACCAGCTTTATTTGCTGCTCTTTGGCTAGCTCATTTGATTCTAGTTACCCAATAGTGCCAGCAGAACTGGAGAAGCTACTGTAGAATAACCAGATAAATGGGTGTCCTGGTTTCAGCTGGAACAGAGTCTATTTTCTTCATTGTGTCTAGTATGATGCATGTCTTGGCTATAGGAGAAAAATAATGTTAATACACCAATGTTTTAGGTCTTGCTGAGCAGTGCTGTATGGAGTCAACAGGTGCACAAGGAGCTGGGAAGAGACAGAACCAGAACAGCTGACTGAAACTGGCTTTAAGGGATGTTCTGTGTCTTTGAATCAGAGAATGGCTTGGGTTGAAAGGAACCCCAAGGATCATCAAGCTCCAAACCCCCTGCCACATGCAGGGCCACCAGCCTCGATATCTAATACTAGACCAGGCTGCCCAGGGCCCCATCCAACCTGGCCTTGAACATGTCCAGGGATAGGGCATCCACAGCCTATTTGGGTAGCCTGTGCCAGCACCTCACCACTCTCTGAGCAAAGAACTCCTCCCTGATGTCTAGCCTAAGTCTTCCATCCCTCAACTTAAAACCATTTCCCCTTGTCCTACCATTATCTACCCTTTCAAAGAGCTGACTCCCCTCCTGTTTGTAGGCTCCCTTTAGTTACTGGAAGGCTGCAATGAGGTCACCCTGCAGCCTTCTCATATAATGTCATGCAGAACTATAAAACTGGGAAGTTGGCTGGGTGGGCTGTTTCTGCTCAGGGACTGACTGGGCATTATTCAGTGGGTGGTGAGTGACTGTGTTGTGCATTGCTTGTTTTGTTTAAAAGAAATACATGTTTTATAAGATAATCACTATTTCTCTTCATTTTCTGTCTTATTAAATAATCTTTATCTCAACTTGTGAGTTTTACATTTTTCTGAATTTTCCCTCATTTTACTTGAGGACTGGGGGAACTAAATGAATGGCTGTGTGGTGCTTTACCACCTGCTGATTTAAACCACAACAATGGGAACCAAATGTTTAAGATCTAATGATTTAAACTCAAAGGCTGTATGCTGCTGCACCTGAATGGGGGAAGAATGTGTGTTGGTTCACAGCACAAAATGATTATACTAAAAATGGAGAAGAGTGAAGAACTGCAGGGAGCCTGGCTAGTTGTTTTGCTCTGATGTAGAAGGATGTGTGGAGATTTCAGGTGTGTTGTGTCATCCTCAGAAAAGATGCAGTTCAGAAATGCCGAAGCAAGCACTGATCAGGCTTATATTCCTGGAAGTAGGACAACTCTCAGTGTAATATTATGCTACAGGTTTTTAATCTTGTCAAGAGTTAGTAGGCTCTTCTTTCCAAGTGAATTGGTGGCTCTTTCCAAGCTGAATCTATTAGCATGCAAGATATTAAGGAAGAACAGTGCTTTATGAGTGTGTTTTTACAGATACAGGAATACTCTCCCACAAAAAAAAAGGTTGGCTTTAGTGAAGTAGTGTTTCTGAGCCAGATTCATTCAGCTGAGTCATTTCTGGCAAGTCGTAATACCTGACATGCTGCTTTGCCTTTATGTCTCTGTGAAGAACCTGTGTGCATTTCAGTAAAGCCCTGAATATTCACTAGAATGAAGTTGGATTAGTGGAAGGAAAGAGTGCCCTCTTCTATGAGAACAAGGGAACTGGGCTTTGGATATGCAAGATAGACTTCCCTTCAAAAGGAACTAAACAATGCATCAGATGGGTGAGTGCAGGCATCCTAAAGTAACTGCAATGTAATGGTTGGTAGTGGAGAATAGTTGGCCTGAGATGAACTGAAGCTAAAAATGACAACATCTGAAGTGCTCAAGTCCCAAGTCTTGGGTGATGCAGCAGGGGAGAGGTGCATAGGCAAAAAAGTAATCCTAATTAAAAAAAACACAAGCATGTCTTTCATTTGATTTCTAGTGCTTCTTAGTCTCTAGTAACAGTGTTCCATGTAATGGGACTGTCTTTTTTTTAAAAAAAAAAAAGCTTTTTCAAATCTCAAGGACTAAATACTAAGTATTCTGGTTATTGAATTTGTAAGCACAATTTCAAAATTAGTTTGAAATACCCTGAACAATATCTTTTACTGGAACTTGAGAGATACTGTGTGGTGTTCTGGAATGAAATCTGAGCAACACTGAAAACCAATTCCTAAAGTTCCAAACATATTTTAGTGGAATGTGAGGTGAAGGGATACAGAAGATGGAAACTGCTGCGAAATAGAAGCATCAACTTGATTGGAAGGAGGAGGAAGAGCAAACTAGGCAAATGGAGGTAGCTGGGCAAACAGGTTTCTGCAGATTACATGGTGGAAAAATACGAGGTGAGGCTTCATAGCTGCTTCATACGTATCACTACTCCACTCAGATCTGACAGATGCATACTCATCACTTAAAGAGAGAACAAGCACATTGTTGGCTTGGCACACATTTAAACTACATGTGCCAGCACACGTGTGCTGCAGTTTAAGCAGGTCAGCCAAATGCCTAAGGCAGGCTGACTTCATGCCAGTTTTAATTGGCCAGTCAGACTTGGCTAGCTATCACTTCAGCTCGTTTCCCAAGCTATGGCACAGCATTAGCATCCAAGCCAAGCTGAATGTGTCTCTACAGAAAGATTACGGGAGACCCTCAACTTGCTTTACAAGGATTGTTCTGAGTTCTGCCTTGTTCCTTGCTTTGAATAGAAGCTCAGTGCATTTTCACCCTGGAGCTGGTTAAAGGGATGGATCTGCATATATAGAAACAATTAGCTAAGGATCTAGCATTACCCTTGTAAATTGTGGGGAAAAAAATGAGAGTTACAAATCCAAATTCTAGCAATATCTTTTGTGGTCATATCATATAAGCCTTTAAAATTAATAGATGTTTTCATCAGACTGCAACATGTCAGGCAGCGCACAGCTGGATCTAAGTGAATGTTGTAATCTGCTTTCTGTGTGAAACTTAGGTCTGGTGGGATATTAACAAAATGAATATGTGGCTTTATTTTCTGGAGGAACACATTGAGGTACTTTTTTAATGACTTTATGTAATGGGTTGTCATTAACCATATATGAATAAGATGACAATATCTTGCTAATGTGGAGTGGAGAAAATGTGAATTTTCACTGAACTTGAATTGGAAAGAATAGTTCTGTGGAGGAGTATTTGAGACAACAGTGAGGGAGCTTTTCTTGAATTTCTTTAACCAGTTTTACAGATCTGAATGCAAGCCAGTGGTGTGTGATTGCAGCCCAGAAAGCAAACAGTATCCTGGGATGCACCATAAGAGGGGTGGGCAGCAGGGAGAGGGAGGGGATTGTCCCCCTCTGCTCTGCCCTTGTGAGGCTCCATCTGGAGTACTCTGTCCAGGCCTGCGGTCCCCAGCACAAGAAAAACATGAAGCTTTTGGAAAGGGTCCAGAGGAGAGCAGAAAGATGATGGGAAGGCTGGAGCACCTTGGCCATGAAAGAAGTCTGAGAGGAATTAGACTTCAACCTGGAGAAGAGAAGGCTCTGGGGAGACCTCATTATGGCCATCCAGTACACAAAGGAAGCCTACAGGAAAGATCAGGAGAGACTCTCTTCCAGGGAGTGTAGTGGTAGGACAAGGTGTAATGGCTTTGAACACAAAGGGGGGAGATGTATATTAGATAATGGGAAGAAGTTCTTCGCTGTAAGTGTGGTGAGGTGCTGGCATGGGCTGTCCAGAGAAGCTGTGGATGTCCCATCCCTGGAGGGGACAGGGCCAGATTGGACAGAGCCCTGGACATTCTGGCCTGGTAGGAGGTGTCACTACTCATGGCAGGAAGGTTGGAACTAGATTGTCTTTAAGGTCTCTAGAATCCCAAATCAGTCTGTGGTTCTGTGATTTCCTGAGAACTTGTTCCAAGGCTAGGGCATTGCAGGAACTGAAAAATATTTAGTCCTAGGTCAGGTGAACCTGGTGAGTCTGTTCTTGGAGTCAGGGATGTTGGGAACTACCTACAGCTACACTGAAATTTGCTTTCCTAATTTCTCTGCTGCTATTAACATCAAAGCTGATAGTAGCATTAATTTCACTGAGCAGCTGCAGGGTCCAGAGAGCTTCTGATTTGTGGAAATCTGTATTTTTCAGCCAGCTCTTGGATGAAGCTAGTGATCTATCTTTTTTTTCCTCTGCATTCTGTGTGAGCATGTATGAGTGCTGTCCCTGAAGCCTGGCAATCGGTGTGACCTTGTGCATCACCCCATCCATTTTCCTTCTTAGTGTTGTGGGGTTATTTCTAATCGCTTGGCTGCTGCTTGGATGCACAGTGCCAAGGCAGCTTTGTTAGGAACTGCATTGCACTGGAAACAAAGCTGCTCCCCCAAAGTCTCAGTGGGTCGCTTTCAATGCAGATCTAAACAATGAGGGACAAATTTCTGTCAAGTACAGCCCAATTTCAAGGCAGCTTCAGCTGCCAATTCAGAGTTCCCTGCGTAGGGATGTCCTGGTGGCACAGAGCCAAAGATAACGGGTCTGCATCATCTCTTTGTGCAGCCCCTGGGTAGGGTGCGCTGCCAAGGCTGCAGTGCGCTCTCAGTCCAGTGATTTCCCCTGCTGCTGGAACAGCCCCTCAGAAGCTGCTGTCAAAACTGCAAATGGCTCTCGGGCTGCTTGCGGTTGCTGTCTGTGACCACACGGCCTGCCTGGAGGGGTGAGGAGCAAAGTGATGCATAAAAATCCATGCTGCTTCCTCATGCTGTTGTCTTGAAAATCAGAAGGCTTTTCCCTATGGTGGAGGCAGGAAGTTGCTTTGTATAGCGACTTGAAACTGCTGTAATCAATAACTTCTCAAAACCTGTCTGGGCAGTTCTAGCAGGCTGTAGTAATATCTGTTTACCCCAGAAAAAGTAAGAATGTGGGAAGAAAATGAGAAGGAATTTTGTTTGGGTTGTACAGCTGGAAAAAAAAGCTAACAGAAAAAACACACCCAAACTTCTGCAGACTGGGAAGATGCACAGTCTGTTTTAATAATGATAAAGTCGATATGATCAGATATGAAGCAATTTGTCAGTGCAGACTTCTGCCATCAATAACCAAGCTGTCCCTTGAAGACAGCCTCTAACTCAATTACAGCTGGGTTTGTATCTTGGCAAATTAAATTACCCTCAATTTCAGCAGAGTTTGGAGGAATTAAATATAAAGTAAATATTTGTTTAAGAAAACCAACACCATCCATAATCAGCTATATCATGCCTGAGCAAAAAGCCTGACCCCTTAATTGGCTTAGTGCATTCTTCCCATCCAAGACTGCTAATATTAAAGGGTACCCAGGATGCCCTCTGAATTCAACACTTTGCCCAGGTCCCCGAGGTTCTGATTAGCTCCTCATCAATTGCCACAGTCAGCTGCCATTAACTGTGCCTGCACAGCTGGCCAGGGCTTATAATGGAGGTATGCTGTTTGTGTGTGGCTAGACCTCCTGTGTCACCGAGCTGCTTTGGTAGTGCCTGGTTGCCTGGTGTTTCTTTGAGATTGTGCAGCATCACAGGGAGATACAGATCCATGCTGAACTGGTAACTGATGAAATGTTTTGAGATCTGTTTAGCAAACAGTATTTCGAATCATGGGCAATGGAATATTTACTTTAAAATTAAAAAGAATGTAATGATTCCAAATAACTTCTTTTGAGAACACCATGGCTTCCAGATTCTTTTTTATCAAGAACTCTTGGTCCATCTGTAGTTCAAGCTTTTTAGGAGAAAGCCAGTTCAGAATAAAATTAGCTGCTGAAATCATTGGGGGATGTAAGGAGATCTTTCTTCTTAGGAGTGCTGTGCAGCAGTGCTGGAACAGATCACCCAGAGAGAGTGTGGATTCTCTGCCTTTGGGGCTTGTGAGACCTGGGTTGGCAAAGAATTGACAGTGTTCTCCTTCAGGGTATTTGTTGGACCAGAGACTTCCGAGGTCCCTTTCAGCCGATGCTGCCGTGGTGCTATGGTTGAAATTCTGCATCCTTCCATCTGTACCTCCTCATTTTTGAGCTAGGGCTATTGCATCTTTGCTCTCCAATGGTACGATCTCCTGAGATCATAGCAATTCCCACTGTGTCTAGAGGAATTAAGGAAAAAAAAAAAGACTTGAATGTTTCAAAGCAGGTTATGTTTTGGTACTCAGTTTCCAGAATCAAATTGTGGTTCTTCCTCCCCACTTTACACCCTGTTGCCTGTTCTGTTGGACTGATACAAACAAACTCTTCTTAAGCCAGATTCAGTGATTAATTTCAAAACAGCTCTGCAGAAAGATTACTATTAACTGAAATAATCTTAGTGATGCTATTTTCTGTATGGCTTTGCAAGCAATTTTATTTGGACAAATGAGACCTTGAGGATGGGGAGAATAATCATCATCAAAGAAACATCATAGAATGGCCGGGGTTGAAAAGGACCTGAAAGATTATCTAGTTTCAACCCTCCTGCCTGTGGGCGGGGTAGCCAACCGCTAGACCAGGCTGCCCAGAGCCACGTTTAGCCTGGCCTCCTGGCCTTGAATGCCTCCAGGGATGGGGCATCCACAGCCTGGACTGGATTATACTGGGAATGGGTGTTCTGAAGGTTGGTTTCCTGTCCCAAATTTCCTTTTCTGGAACTGTGGTGCCAAATGTAATGTTACCAGTAGATAAGAACTAATAGGATTAAAAGAAGAGACCATCTGAAGAATTCCAGTCATTTTTCATTTATACTTCACAGCTTAATCAATCTATTTTTATGTAATTGAAATATTCCTCTTGGGTCACCTTGATATTTCCTATTTATCAATTTGCAGTGTAATTTGTGGATACAGGCATTACCACCCTTCTCCAAATGAGAGCTGAGGTATTTTTTTGTTAGTTGGCGTTTGAAGGCTTATTCCATAGTTAATTTTACCCTGTTTATCTTGTGCTTAACAGAACTTAACGTGCAGTTTAGAGATCTTACATTACCACAGTGAGATTCCAACTCTCATTCAAGCAACTAATGCTGCTGAAGTAAACACAAGTACTTGTTCACATGCAAGTTCTTCTGTAAATAAGCCTTGCAGGATCAAGCCCTGTTTCCTGCAGGAAAAAAAAATGAAGGATTACTTCTCAAGGCTGGCACGGTAATTAACAGGATTTGGGAAATACATTCTTGCAGCTGCTTTCAAAATTAACTTCAAAGATTCCATTAATCCCTGCCTCAGAAAAAAAAAGTGATTACAAATGTCTTCGGAGAAATATCTACTTAATAATGTTTTAATTCAGAATATGCTAATAACCTAAATATTAAGCAAGCTACCGTTTGTGCTAATTATGTTGATTATGTTTGGTGTTGGTGTAAATATTCTGTTTAGAACACTGCATTGAATTTGAATACAAAATCAGCAGGTTTTCAGTGTGTTGATTTATAAATTGCAGCACTGCTTTGGTGAAAGTGGGGCATAGTTCTCCTCTGTGCTATTAGAATCTATAAATACAGCACTCTAAGTGGGTTTCTGCATCTCAGATGGTGATTCTCTCTGCTCCTTCTTATTAGATGCCTCCCTCTTCAGCCTGGAAGCATACTGGGTGCTAGTGCTGAGGACTCACCTCAAACCCAAAAGCTCTGTCTGGTCAAAAGTGAGCTAGCTGCACTTTGCTGATTGAGCCAAATGCCTGAACTCTGCGAACACCCCCATGATTAAGGCACTCTGTCCATTGGGTGAACTAAGCATTTTATGTAGACTTATTCTTAAGTAGTTTAAATGATTAAAAGGTGCAAGGATGTGAATGCTGAGATTCAAGTTCTATCATTTATAGAAAGATGTAAGGAATTTGCACAGGTAGATATTTCTGGAGGTGCTATATTTCGGCAGCTTGGTTCCACCAAGCTTTGACTTCTTGCCTTTTGAAGCTAGGCATGCCTCTGGGCAAAGGGGGGGGAGAACAGAACAGCCCTCAAATGCCACCACAATTTGAATCACATCTGTTCATCTCAGCCCAGTTCTGGGATTTTAATGTATAAAAATAGCCATAGGAGATCCTTAAAATTAATGACAATCAATAGTACAACACTGCTTGACCCATGAAGATAATGACAAAAATAGTCAGAGTGCCAGGGATTGTTTAATTTTGACAGCCAGTATTGAAAGATGAATCCTGGCACTCTTGCTCTGGCAATATTATGCTGCCCTGGCAACGCAGGATGGCCAGAGAATAGAAAATTCCCACTGTGCAAAGGGACATGAAGAAAGTGCTACGTAGGTTTCTACTCTTTCACAAAGATCTGAGATTCTAGGGTGACAGAAGGCAGGAAAAGGTGGTAGTCTCCAAAAAGTCACTTTTACCAGAAACTGTTAGTCGTATAAATGACTGCTTTGTACTGAAGTATACATGGATAAATGTTTTCCATTCCTGTTGAGCACTCAAAGATCTGATCTGTGATCTCATGCAAAGATGTGCAAGAAGTCAGCAGGTACATCGGACTCACGGATACATTCAGACAAAGTATTGCTCTGTGTTTGTTGCTGTTACCTTAAATGCAGGCATCAAAGGACAATTTTATCTCATAAATATTCAGTCTGTGATATGGGGAAAAAAGTGGGGAAACTTGTAAAGGTGGCAAAATAAACCAATGAGAAGAGTTTACTTTTAACAGTTTTCATAGTGATATTCAAGCTTCTCTGGGACTCTTCAGTTCTGACTGTAAGTGTTCTTTATGTAATTAGTGGCGTTTAACATCAATCTGTATCACAAACTGGTGTTGGAAACTTAAAATTGGAGTTAATGTGTGACAGTTTGTGCATGGCTCCCCTGTCATACACCAAGACACATTTTATTGTTCTCCATCTTCATGCATTTTAATATACAATTCCCAGGAATCTCCGGAAAAGAAGAATTTCACCAACTGACACTGAAATTCCAAATTCGACGGAGTATATCCACTTGTTCCATGTGATAGCTGTTTGCTTTTTGCCCCTACTTAAATTTTGGGTCTTCATCTAGTTTCTGACCTAAATTAAATTTTTGCTAGAGCTTGAAGAAGGAGTGTTGCACAATAACCATTGATTTCAGTCAGTTCCAGGTGTCACCTCATCACAGAACTGTTTTACTGTGCCATGCATGTGTATGCAGTGATCAACCAGCAACAGTAAATGGTTTCCTCAGTGCCCACTACTTGTTTGTTTTTTTTAATTGAATATTTGATCTTTGTTTTCAATAGCAAATTCATACCCAGTATAAAAATGCATGGAAACCATCATTTTCTTGTAGTCAGTAATTGCACGTAGTGCACTTAGACAGGAAGTATATGGAAGATGAGGCTATATGAAGGATGTAGCTGTGTATGTTTTCTGTCTTTATTTATATCTAATTTATTGCCTTTAGTGTGTAGGAGTGGGCATGGAATTGCAATGTCCTCAAAATTCCACCTAGGGAAAGAAGGTAAAAAGCACTATGAAGTAACGATGCAGTAATGGTGGTATAAGTGTGCTTTGGGATCTTCCTGCACCTATAAGCTAAGTGAGTTCAATTGTGGCTTATTTCATTAGTCTAAACCTCTCTGGTACCTTCAGAGATCAACCAACACTAAGTAAAAATCAGCCTAGAACTTTGTTTCCTTCTTTGTTCATGAATGACGTCCACACTGCCTGCGCAGATTTGAGGTACTGAACTGGAGATACTTAGTCCTGTAATCAGTGGGCATCAACTTGGTGCATTTCCAGGTTGTTCTGCTGCAAACTAGGAAAACTACAAGCTGTACCTGGAAAACTTGGGAAATCCTTAAGTGGATATTTACAACATTTTTATTTGAAGAAAAGTTATACACTTATAAGTTACTAAAATATATTTTTCACTACTTTTCTCATTCTGGTGCTAAAGCAGCTATTTTTGTTAAAGTAGAAGGCTGTGAAAAAACACCGATGAAATATTCAGATACATCTTATACACTTAACAGAAAATTCTGTGTAGAGAATAGATATCAGTGGTAGCAGCACAGATTAAAATCTCTCTTGGCATACAGCTGGCTGGCCCATGACACAGATGCATTTCATGCTGCACTGTACCAACATGTATTTCCTTCTGTCACACACCTAATGCCTGTTGTGTTAGAGGCAGACCTGGTAGCAAAATGAGGCTTAAGAAAAGCCTAGGATTTGTGCAGATTTCCCTGCTGTTATCTAGTTGATGAGAACAGAGCATACTAATGATACACAAAATATGTCAGTGAAATAGTTGTTTTAAAAAAAATCTGATTCAAGGCCACACCAGCCATTTCTGATATTAACTTTACAGAAACTTTCCAATGTTTCTGTTTTTTTCTTTTATTCTTGAGAGCTCTTCTTTTTTTTCTTTACTGTAGAAACAATATACTTTTAAACATCTGCAACCCCTGTTTCACTAGGATGCAGCATGCTATACCACATGGGCCCTGCACTCAAGTGAAAGATAAAACCATTCAACCCATTTGTCAGAGCTTCCTCCTGTCTCACCTCCTGATATTGGGCTTTCCATAGCTCCTCAAAAGTAATTCCTCTGCCCCAAGAAACTTCATAACCACTGCCTGGATACCGTCCCTAATGCTGAGGTGCAACTTTGAAGTGTTGCTGAAAGGGTCCCGAAATCTGAATACAAGAGGGAATGTAACAAAAAGCAAAAATTAGGTTTGGGATTGCAGGATAGGTTAGGAGAATGAATAGAAAACCTCACTGCAGTAATTTAATGTTCATATTGAGAAATCATTCTGGCTGAAAACTCACTTTTTGCCCTTAGTTTGTACACCTGGAGACTAATTCTGTAGATTTTACACTACATTAGTGAGCTGCACTGTATGGCACTAAGAATTTAACAGGAAAGTAAACCTATTCTTCTCCTACTGTGGTTCCTGGCAGTAGCCCTTTTTCCTTCATCTTCTGACAAATTGGGATTGACTTTGATTTTTGGAGACATTTTTAATGATGTGCCTTTGATGTTGAGCAAAACCACTGAGTTAAAATTAATATAGCCCCAAGCAGTCATAAACTATGTTTCCTCCTATGCAACGTAGCAACAAAACTGTTTATCCTGTTTTATTGGATAATCATTATGGCTTTAGACTCATGTTCATTTTGGCTCAGATGTTTCCTCTTCAATACCCAATGGACAGTTTATTCAGTGCTTCTGTCCTAGTCCTTGCCTCACAGAATCTGGGGAACTTCAGAATCTTCGGGTGATGGGAGATGGCTATGAGTTACAGGAAGCAAAAGGATTAGACTACTTTTAGCTTTTAAAATGTGGTCAGTAACTTGGGGATTGTTTGTTTAAAAACAAAGCTCAGAAATTCTCAGAAATCAGTACTATTTTTTTTCCTATTTAAATATTATTAATTTCATCTGTTGGCTTTGAGGACAGTATCTGTTATACCAGATTTTGAAGGGCTTTAATCCATTGCTTCTTGAAGATACTCTTCCTCATGTTCAGTCCTTTGTTTGGAATAACATTGGAAACCTAAGCCTTGTTTGCAGCCAATGTGGTACCATTGTGAAAGGTGAAGAAAGAAGCAAGAGGCTAATGCTAATAATATCAGCATCTTGAAAATGTGCTTTTTTTTTAATAGGTCCAGTGAATGTATTGGAGTAAAATACTGAAGGCTTTGCAAGTGGATGAATGTGTTGTATATGGCTTTTTTTTTTTGTAACAAGAAACTGATTTTCTCTTTCAAATCCATTGGTCTTATTTGGTATACAGCACAGTGCTTTTAGATGAAATTATGTATGCAGCAGAGAAGGAAGGGCTATCAGAAGCTTGTTTAAGAGACTTTCAACCTTTATTCTATGTCTAATGGTCCCCAAACAAGCTTTGTGTATTTAGCCTGATTTTTAACTTAGAAAACAATTTTGACCTCATGAACAGAAAAAGTCTTCAGTGACTGAAGCTGAGATTTCATTTATTTTCTTTATCAGAAATTTCTCCTCTCCCAAAGGGGAAATCCTGAGACATGAAATGCGTGCTTCCCTATTCCAGCACTGCAGCAGCAGCAGACCAAACCTGACAGGTATAGCCTGGGGAAGAAAGAGAAGCCTTCATAACAGCTAGGCAGCACAGTCTGAAATACTCAGAAAGAACATCTTAAAAAAAAGCATTTAAAATTAAATTTTATAAAAAGTAATATAGTTACTAGATTTTTACTTTATAGAAATTGGTATTTTATTTTTTTGGGAGGTCCTGGTAAATTTACACTGAAATCTTGTTTCAAATAAAGATCAAAATTGAAATATTGAAGTATTAACAAAGCTTAATTTAAAGGCGTAAATGTTAATGTCTTTGGCAAAACTGGCTTCTGGGTGGATTTAGTGACTTATGGCTGTTGTGAACTTATACTTTCAGATAAAAAAAAAAAAAAGCCCTTTAGGATCTTTTTTTTTTTTGGCATTATTAGCCAGGTTTTCTTTCCTGTTGTAGACTGTGAAGCTCCAGGGAGAAACAAAAATATATTTCCATTGCATGGGATGGTAGCTACAGACTCAGTCGTTTTCTGTAGGGATTCTGTCACATTGCACAGTGTGAGATGAGGCAAAGGCAGCGGAACAGAGTCATGCACTGAAGTCTGCCACAGGGAGGAAGATGAGAAACCTCACCATGGGCATGTGGATGCATGATAGACCATATGTAGCTTTTTTGCTGCCCTCCTGAGGGGTTTGAAGAACTTCTTTCTCCCCCTGGCTTTCTATAATGAGAGCTAAGAGTAAACATGAAGGTTTTGTACTTACATCATGAATACCCTGAGAATGCACACACAGTGGGAGATGAAGGACAGAAACTAGAGGAGTTTTTAATCAACTGCTCTGCAGTAAATACCTGAGGATAAGTATGCCTGTATGATTTTTTCATAACAGAATGAGTATGATTGTCCATTTTTTAGTGCAAACCATGTGGTTTGCTATGCTGCTGCAGTTGTTAACTTTCCTGATGCATGAAGATATGTTACCTCTGAATGCAACTAGATTTATTTACTGTAAACTTCATACTCCTGGTTTTTCACATGGACAGCTCTAGAGGATGGATTTTTTAATCTGTTTCAGTAATACATATAAGTATGAATAATTTTGCATAAGGAATGCAAATTTTACCAAACAAGTTTATTAAGCACCTTAATTCCACCTGTGAGATGTTCCCTCTGAGGGATGCAGTATAGGGTTTGTTTTTTTTTTTTTTTGAGTAGCCATTCCTAAGCTAGTAAGTTATATAAGTGTAACCACGCTAATACAGCTTTGCCATGGTGAATATCTGTTTGGGCTGCACTGGCATTTGCTATAAGTCACTTAGTATTTATTCACAGTATTTTGCATGGAATGTCATGAAGGTGTTCTTTAGACTAAGTGAGTTGAAGTGGGAAGTTCCATCTGTGTTTGAGGACAAAATGGAAAGCCTGACCAATGTCAAAAGAATCCCACAAATGGAGGCATGGCAGAGACCCGAGAGAATGTCTTACTGTAGCTCATACCTTTGCACTGTTTTAACCTGACTACACATAGCCCATCACTAACAAGTGATAACAGTGTACAATTACATGCATATTTACATACCTGTGCCTAGATGGTACCAAGTATTCCTATTCTGACTGCTGGTTTTTCTAAACAGCATTGTAAGAGGGTGAGTGACTATCCAGGAGATTGGAGGGAAATCTAGCTGTAACTGCTAGCAGTTCCAAGATGACAATCCAAGTTTGTTCTAACTGCTTTTTCTTTCCCTCTTCTACCAGAGACAAGGAACCGGAGCTACAAATGGAAAAGATAAGACATCTGGTGAGAACGGTAAGTGTAAGCTATATTTCTTGATGGAGAATATTGAGCCAATTAAATAGATGTGGATATTTACTGTAATGACAGATGTCAGACAGCATCAGTCTTGTTTTTTCTTCCTCTGACCTTTTGCATGTTTTTGAAAAACTCTAAGGGCTTCGTGGGATTGTGTCCTTTGTATATTCAAACCATGTACTTAAGTAGAGATTTGCTCCTGAGTTCACACTACGTAAATCAAAAAGAAATCACAGATGCAAATAAAGCTAGGACAAGATAGTGTTTGATATGTGAGAAAAGGACAGAAGAGAGAAGATTAAATGTTGCAAGTAGTTGCTACATGAATAAGGTGTACAAAAGTAAATAATTACAAAGACTTTCCATAAACATAATTTTTTGTGGTCTGATTAATTCCACCTAACTTTAGGCTGATAACTGAGGTACTAAAGTTAGAAGCCACTTGCACAGAGCGCATCTGAGAGTTAATGGAGTGAGGATGTGAATGGGCAAATCATAGAGAGTGATCACACAGCAAATGAGATCCTGACTTTGTCATTCCACATTGTTGGATGAATCTGAATGCATGCTCCACTGTTCAAAGGGGCAAGTTATGTTTTTGGCCCCTAACAGAGGGGTAAGCAGAAACTAATTTCTACTCCATGAATGGCACAAAAAATTCGATCTGGAAAATGTTTTCTTTTTTTTTTTTTTTGCTTTTAAAAAAAGAAAGAAGAAAACCAACTGAATTTTCAGTAAAAACATTTGGTATTTAGTTGAGAACTTATTTTATTTCCTATAGGAGGCAGAAGCACATTGCATACCAGCGATCATGCAATTAAAATCCTGTTACCATCAGCAATATTTTTCAGAGGAAAACATTTTGATCATCTTTAATTATAGACTCACCCGAATATAAGACAACATCATTTTGTAGACTTTCATGAACAGGGGAGTGATTGAGCTAAAAAAAAATATGCTGTTTGCTCTGTTTGATCATCTAGCTCTAATCAAAAGATGTTCTGGTAGTTCATCTTCTTCAGTGAGAAGCAAGAAGAATGTAAGTGTCTTCTTTGAAAAATTGAGGGTTTTATTGGGATGAGATATTTGAGCAGTTATTTTAGATGTGCATTCTGGCCTTTGTGTTGGTCTGCCCAGGAATGTGGAGCCCTCTGAGGCAACATATCCTAAAACACTGAGTCCTTTTTCTGCTTAGTTTTTGTGTTACAGTGAGGTGACTTTCCCATAAGAGTTGTTTGCATAATACTACAGTAAATGAAATCAGTAGATGATGTTCCCAATATGATAAAACACAAATTAAAAGATGGAAAAAAGAAATAAATATTTTGGCTTGTTATACTGTTGAATTAGTGGGAACAAATGCACCCTGACAGCAAAGCCATTTGCATCCTGAAGTTAACAGGAAAGGAAGGCAAGCAAAATTATGCCAACCATTCGGGCAGCATGGAAAGCATGTTTTTCTCTTTACTGTTAAAGCCCATTATGAACTGAGCTCATTTACTATGAATTTCTTAATAAAAAATAATAATTTCATAATAAAATCGTTCTGCTGCCAAATTCAGCTGAGATTTACTTATTCTGCAGCCTTTTTAGGGGCAAATTTCTTTTTTCCTCGAGGAGAATTTTGACTGGCTTGCGTTATTAATTCAAATATACAATTCTGCTTAGTTGTAGCGCAGTTTTATGCATGGTATAAACAGGCAAATGCTTACTTCATCTTGGTTAGATAACGTCAATTATTTTTGTAATGAAATTATAACCAAAAAAACCTGTCACCTACATAAAAGAAAGCAGCAGCAGGGGAGATAGAACACTCCCTTTTTTCTCCCAAATCCACATACTTGCAAGAGAATGAAGTAGAATTAGAACTTTCAACCCGAGACTGAATTCTAAATCAAAGAAGCAGAAAAAGTCTGTCTGTCCGCACGTTATTAGCTGTATGTAGTTAGAATTTGAGCAAAAGTGATTTATTCTTTTGGACACCGGGTGTGCTGTAAAACCTACTTACAAAATGTAGTGTACTGTGTATTGCAGAAGTCTGCAAAATGTGCATGTCTTGAATTTGTACTGTGGATGTTCTTATCAGCCACTTCTTCAGATGGTCATTTCCCTGTCAAAATAACTTTCCCTCTTGTTGGAATGGGAAGTAGAGAGGAAGAAACAAAACCATCTTTCATTTTAGTGTAAAATACAGAGTCATTGTTTGAGAAATTGAACTGGCCTGGTCACTGTCCTTGCTCTTGATTACAAATCCAGGAAAAACAGCTGAGAACTAGCCCTGACAACTAGTAATGATGCTCAGATCTTGTTACAGTTTTGATTCGCTTAATGGAGGAACTGATGTGGGTGAAGTTGTCTGTGGAGAGTGAATTTTGAGTCCATCTCTAGGCTGAGTCAAAACTGGAGAAACTAAAGCCAATGTCTATGACATCAGTACTCTCCCTCTTTGAAGATATATATGGGGTTGCTGGCACTGTAAAGCATTTAAGGAAACTAAATATCTGAAGACTCCTTTTATAGTAGTGGTAGGTTTGATTAATTGTTAATCAAAAAAGTTGTTAATGAATGTGTGTTGTTTGATCTTTGGGCAGTGATACCATATACTTAGTCATATTTAGTCACTCCAGCAACAGCTTCTCTTAGTCTTGTTAAAAATCTCTGCTGGAGGTTTTTACAATAAAACACAAAATACAGGCACAGTCCCATCTTCCACTGAGTTGATGCAGCCTTGTTTTAGCAGCCTTTCTCACTGGCACAAGGGGATGTGCAATGGGAAAGACAGCTTCAGAAAAACTGTGTGGAGCAGTGATGTGTGGCAGTAATGTGCGACAGTGTGTGTCAGAGCTTGCAATAATGGGAGAAGAAAATCCTGTACCCAAACTGTACTAGTTATGTTGATAAATGGAGTATATGGGACCTTCATTCATCAGCAGTATCTTCCTGCAGCTGCCTTGAATTTTCCTGCAGACTGCTAAGTGTTTGTGTCCTTTTTCACTTTCAGAATACTGGACATTAGCAGACCTCCACTATATTTTTATAGCATACACCACTATATCCTCCTGGCTTTATGCAGCAACAAGCCAGTAATTCTTGAAGGTGTATCTGTATTATAAATGCTGAATAATTGCTTGGGTTGGAACAAGTTCTACTGATGTTGAAGGTTAACAGCAAAACTCTCTGTGACCACACAGGATGACATTTATCTGATTTGACCTTTTCAACAAGTTGTAGTTTGTTCTTGATCATGACCTGTAAAAGGGCAGATAACAATTCATCTCTTCCTAAAGAATAACAACTATTGCATTACAGTGTGTTATCATGGTATATCAGTGGCTTGGAAAAGGCTAGTGAAGTCATTGTAAGAGTACCCAACAACTTCAGTGGGCACTGAATGTTGCAAGGTGGTACCATGCAATCTACTCTTTACAGACTAGCATATTTAACAGGCTAGCAGCTACGTCAGAACCAACTATTATTTTCTTTAGATTTACAATACTCCTTTTTCCTATTAATAGATCTCATTCTCTCTTCTGTACCTAACACGTGATTTTTGTTGATATTTGTAATCATTATCTCAGGATATTATGTCTATCATTCAGCAATATGAATATTAACAGTAATAAAATCCATTTTTTTTCACATGATGAATTCTGTAAATGCCCAGCTCTAAGTAAAAAGAAAATGAACACTTTTGAATTAAGTTGCATGGTGGAGTCAGCCTCTGCAGTAAGGAGAAGATAGTTGTACTGAGAAACTGAATCCATTTTTTTCAGTTTCTATTCTGTTCTCAAGCATTTATCCTGAGAGTTCACAATATTTGCTTTGGGTGGTTAGAAAACTGTAAATGGATAGAGACTCTGGGTTTCTTCATCTCTTTTGTGTACACCATGGGTTGGCTCCGCACAGGAGCTTATCTAAAATGGAAGCATCTGAATTGACTTAAATCTGAATACTTCTAGAAAAAAAAATTAACAATAACTGTAAAGAGTTGTGCATGTTGGGATGGAGCTCTCATTAGTAAGTTCTCATTTTTTTGCATCTTGTAATGCGGTCCATTCACCAACTTCAGCTGCTCAAGGAATTTGGTAAATTACACACTCTGTGCCTACTGCATTCAGAGGAGAATGCTAGGTCCAGCGGGTAAATAATCATCTTCATAGTAAATAATGATCTTCATGTGGAGTGCTTGGATCAACAGTGCATTATTTCCTGGCTAGAATTCAGGATCGTTATTATAGTAGACTTTAATATAAATATTTGTTTGAGAACTCAAAATTAATTTTCCACTAATATTCTCCAATGACTATTTAAAAATATACTGGTTTTGGGAACATCCCAACAAATGAACTTGTGGAGAAAGATTTCAAAAAAGAAGGGAAAACATAAGGCTGATTTGTGTAAATATTTAAATATGCTCATGGAATGTGGGTTTGCCATGTCCGCCCAGATCCAGAGGTCACATTCTTCACTCACAGGGAAGGATAGTGATTGAGCTGTAGCATTGTAATGCCTTGTGCATTTTGTTTTTCCCACGGAACATAGCTTGTGAGGCAAAAGATGAAGCAGGTCTCTCTCTCTTTGATCATCCTCACAGCACTAATCAGAAGTTGAGAAGGGTACCACTATCTGTACAATGGTACTACTAAGTGTAGTACTGAATTTTCTTGGGTATTCTGTTGAGTGTTGGGAGGAAATGGTCTTGCCACTTTAACTTTCCTCACTATGGTATTCTGGTAAAATACTCTTGTCCTTTGAAAGCAGAGCCTCACAGAAGATGATCTCCTAGTCAGGAAATGTCTCCCTCCCCCATTTCATTCAATCTATGCCCAAAACCAATTTTTGTTCCATCTCATAAAACCCACCTGATTCTGGTGGGGATTTAGGAAGTGAAAGATTCAACGTGAGCTGGCAATGTGCGCTTGCAGCCCAGAAGGCCAACTATATCCTGGGTTACATCAAGAGAAGTGTGACAAACCAATAGGGTGAGGGAGGTGATTCTGCTCCTCCACTCTGCTTTTGTGAGATCCCACCATCCATGGCATCCAGTTCTGGAGTATCCAACACAAGAAAGACATCGAGCTGTTGGAGCAGGTTCAGAGGAGGCCATAAAGATAGATGATCAGAGGGCTGGAAAACTTCCCCTATAAGGACAAGCTGAGAAAGCTGGGGATCTTCAGCCTGGAGAAGGGAAGGCTCCAAGGAGACCTTATAGTGGCCTTCAGTACCTGAAAGGGGCCTACGTGAAAGCTGGGGAGGGATTTTTCATAAGGGCAGGTAGTGACAGGGCGAGGGGAAATGGTTTTAAACTGGCAGAGGGTAGATTTAGACTAGAAATTCGGAAGAAATTCTTTAGTGAGAGGGTGGGTGGTGAGACACTGGAGCAGGTTGCCCAGTGAGGTTGTGGATGACCCCTCTCTGGAAGCACTCAAGGCCAGGCTGGGTGGGGCTTTGAGCAACCTTGTGTAGAGGGAGGTGTCCCTGCCTATAGCAAGGGGGTTGGAACTAGATGATCTTAAAGGTCCCTTCCAACCCAAACCATTCTATGGTAAGTGTGAAATGAGAATTTTTTTGCTGTACGTCAGCCCCCAAATCTCAGAATAGAAAGTCTGTGTTTCAGCAACATTCCTAGATGTCTGTGCTCCCATCAAATAATGTAACACCTTCATAAAGCCTAAATACAAAAGTGTTTGAACCCTTTGCATAGTTACATAAGTTGTATTTTGTCATGTAGAGATTGCTCAGGCTCAGACAAGGGTGTAAAAATCCTGTGTGAACTCAGTGCTGTTGTCTGCAGCTGAGAGAATTTCAAATGACAACTGGGAGAAAGCAAGTAATTCTGGATGAGTAGCTATGCTGTTGAGATGGGTTTCATGGTAAAAACTGTACAAGGCAACCTAATCCACTGAATTTTAGGCACTTTCCTGGGGACACCCACACAAAAAGTTTAGCCAGAACCAAACCAAATATGTCCCAGGTCCTCTTCTGGCCTGTATCTCTTCCTTTGCCCTTCTGATCTGTGTATCAAGGAGTCCAGCAGTCTCCTCAGAATGCCAGCATGTCTCAGCTGAAGACAGATCTAGCCTTTAATAATAAGGCTCTCAGATTGTTCACAGATCTTCCCTAGAGAGGATGCTGAAAGGAAGAAAGGGGAATTATACATGAACTTCATTTCCTCTCCTAGGTGAATTTCCATTTCTTGAGGCCAGAAATAGGTTTAAGGTCTCTCCAGAGAAATGCGGTGTGCAGAAGAGTGCTAACAAGGATAGTTCACCAAAAATTTTCTTATCAGCAACTTCTGATGTTTTTCTCACTACAAAAACTTTCAAAGCAACAACTTACATGTTTTTGATAAACTGAACACCTTCTTTACTGAAGCCTCATCTACCCCCACGTCTGCACACACAGTGGCCATCTGGTTTCTGGGGAAAGCTGTCTGTTAGAGTTTAAAGGAGAGAATATACCTGACTGAAACTTTAAATAATAGTTTCGAGAGCCCAGATCTGTTTGTATTCTCCTGTTATCTGACACACCTGGTGTGATATTGTGTATTACTGCTGGATTTCATTGGGTGAGGAAGACCTTTCATTTTAAAATGTTTAGTCAGAAGCATCTTAAAGCATCTTATTAAAAGTTTCAGTGATGAACAGAGCCAGCAGTGCTCATGTAGTCCTGGCCAATGTCCTGTCTTCAGGCTTCCCTGGAAGTTTTCATTTTGTGTATTGTTTGCAACTACCCTCATGACTTCCAAATAAGTCCATCCCTAGATGCAAAGAATACTACATTATGCACATGCAGTGTTTCCATGTGTTGATTCCTGATGTTAGTTATGCAGCTTTTCTGGTGTGTCATTTTGTTGTTGTTGGTTGTTTTTTTTTTCTTAAAATAACTGCACTTAAGAGGAAAACAATGGTTTCCTATCTCATAAAAGAGTACCAGGAAAGCAAATCATATGCAGAAGTTTCCAAGGGAAAAAACAAACAAAAAAACCCACCACCACCGGCAACAACGAAAAAACAAAAAACAAAGCAAAACAGCACAACTATAAGGAACTGTTTCAACTTTTTGAAGTGCTTTAAAGGACTGAAAAATATGACTTCAAAATATTTTTCTCCCTGTTTTTTTTTTTTTTCCTCCCTTACAGGTCCCTTAAATAGCACCTTTGAGTTGGAAAAACCCTCACACTTAGTGTTCCTGCCACAAATGAATCTGTCTAGGTACTTATATGGTCCTCACCACTGTAGTAACTGAATGCTTTCCAAGTATTTAAAAATAGAGATAACAATAACAATCCCTGCCTCGTTTCATCTCTTTCTTTCCAGCTTGCTACAAGAATAACTTGATTAATTTATGAGATCTTTGTTGTGTACACAGTGCCTGCATACAAGCTGGGATACGTGTGTGTATATGCCTGCTTACATGTGGTATTTTCAAACTGCATGCATACAAATTCAACTCAATTTCTGAAACATGAAGAAGTGAACACGTATATAAGTGTACATGCTTACCTATGGACACTAATATGGTCTGCTCCTTTGCACAACTTTTGCAAGAGGTAGCAGTTAGTAGGGCTGCAGCCATCTTAAGCACTGCGATTAGAAATAGTCCAAGGAAATAATTATAAATTATGCTTAATGATGATTCAGTTTCTATTCAGTTTCAGTTGTTTAATAGATGATCTTGGTCCTGTTGCATGAACTGTTATGCATACACTTCAGGAAAGTTTATACTGTCAATAAACCATGCTCAGTTTGGACATAGAGGAGTAGTGAAATTACCTGAAAGAAAGGAGCCTTAACAGAGCTGTTAAGTCCCAACCTGAGCCTCTACAAGATCCCTGCAACATTATTGGCATATTCATTTGTCTTTTGGTATTTTTTTTTTTGTGCGTGGTTTTTGTTTGTTTGCTTTGTTTGTTTGTTTGGTGGGGGGATATTTGCACTGAATGTGTCCTTGTCTTCTAATTTGTTCCATTGTTTTTTTTCTGACTTCTACTTTCTTCCCTTTGCTGATGGCCACAACTTTCCTCTTTTGTAAGGTTTGCCTGCTGCTTTGCCATAGCAATGATCAGAGAATCATAGAATGGTTTGGGTTGGAAGGAACCTTTACGATCATCTAGTTCCGACCCCCTTTAATAGGCAGGAATATCTTCCCCTAGACCACGTTTCTCAAATCCCCATCCAGCCTGGCCTTGCATGCTTCCAGGGAGGGGGCATTCACAACCTCACTGGGCAACCTGTTCCAGTGTCTCACCACCCTCACAGTAAATAAGTTCTTCCTAATATCTAGTCTAAATCTACTGGTGTCCTGTCGCTACCTGCCCTGGAAAAATGCCTTCCCAGCTTTCCTGTAGGCCCCCTCCAGGTATTGAAGGCTGCTACAAGGTCTCCTCAGAGCCTTCTTTTCTCCAGGTTGAAGATCTCCAGCTCTCTCAGCCTGTTCTTGTAGGAGAGGTACTCCAGCCCTCTGATCATGATGACTATGTGGCTTTGATCTTGTAGCATTTTGGATCCAGGCATTTGGGAGGTGTCCAATTTTTTTGGATTTCAGTAAACATTTGGGCACCTGGAAGGTGGTCCAATCTCTCATCCTTTCTGAGAAGCCCGTATGTAAAGATTAGGGGTGGGGGAAGCAGTTGTAAATTAAGGAAAACAAATGCTGATCTGGTGGAGCTGGTGGATTTTGCCATTCACATGACTCAAAAAATATGCTGGAGTTCCTATCAAGTTGATGAGGAAAGGCAGAATGAAATTATGCCTTTGACCGTATTTCTTCTGGAAATCAGTTTGTAATTATCAGTGCTCTGCCTGCCTATGCATCAGGGTAAACAAGACTTCTTTCCATGACTGGTACATGGCTGACATGCGCAGGCTTGCTTCCACAAATGTGTACTCATCTGAAACAATGCTGTCATCAGTACTCTGAGAAGAACATTCAGTTCTGCTTTGCTGCTGATAGGAACCCAAATGAAGAACCCAGATCAGCTAGTTTCTAGATAGACCTAGTAAAACTAATAATGGTACCTCTGAAATGAATCTGTCCATATATCATCATGGATAGTTTGCCAATAGTATATAAGCATTAGAGTCAGAGGTGCAAGAAGTGGTGTATTGACACTAGAAGTCCTTGGAGCTAGACTGACACAAATTACAGATGTCTCTTTCCATGTCCACAGACTCTAATAACAGGTGATTAAAAGGCCACAAGAGGTGGATGTAGCTTAGTAGCATGATTTTTCTAATTTAGTGGAAGTGAAAAATGAAAGGGGAGCACAGTCAATGCACAACAGAGGTTACCAGAGTTTACTGTTACAGAAACATTACTTTAACTACATATTATCTGCTTTGCTTCATATATAGGCTTTTGTTCTGTGGTTTTTTTTTCCAGAAGACTTGGTTTTCTAGATGAAATGAAAAATCTTTTCCACTTATGAATTCCTTGTCCATTACTAAGTCACTAAAAAATCCTTTTTTTTTTTTTTTTTCCTGATGGTTTTCAGGCTTTTAATTTGTAGCACAGAGCCCTTAATACACTTAGCTTGATACTCCAAAATTAGCTTGCAATTTGGTATTATCAGGCTACCTTCTGCAAACAACTAGCATTTAGAACAGCAGGAGTGTTACAGACATGATTAAAGTTTGGTCCTTAGCTGAACATCCTTATAGGATCAACGTAGTTAAGTCTGCAGAAAGGAACTGGATGCTACAATGTAAATCAGCACACCTCCAGTCCTGACGCTCAGAATTGGATTCTAGGACATTATATGAAGTGCCCAGGCTCCACATACATTGTAAAAGAAGGTTTCTCATCCAATTATATCTCCGGTTCCTAGGCTGAACAGGAGTCATTAAAATCAGTGACAGTAAATTCTGCTCCTCTTTAGAAGTTTGGGGTGGAAATCCTCTTTTCTGGTGGTAAATGTGTATGTGTGAGACACCTAATGCTCTATTTATCTCTCTGTTGACAATTCTTCTGTGATGTGATAGGACATGCAGAGATGGGATTCAGAAAAGCCAAGGTGCAGATGATAGAACTGAAATTGGCAAGGAATGTGAAAAAATAACAGAAGGGATTCTTTGGATACATTGGGCAGAAGAGAGAGGAAAGGGAGAGTGTACTCCTTTTGATAAATAAGAAGGGAACATTGGCTTCAACAGACAGGGAGGAGGTTGAGGTATTCAATAAATTCTTTGCATCTGTCTTCACTGGCAGTCAGGCTTTTCACTTCTCTCATGTGCCTGAATCTCTAGGTGGAGATTAGGTGGGCAAAATCCCCCCCACTGTAAGAGCAGAGCAAGTCTGAAACTACCTTATGAGGCTGGTCATGTACAAGTCTATGGGACCAAATGACATGCATCCCAGAGTCCTGAAGAAACTGGCTGATGTGATTGATGAGCCACTCTGTCGTATCTGAAAAGTGATAGTTGACAGGAGAAGTCTGTGGTGACTGGAGAAAGGGAAGCATCTCTCCTCTTCCTGGGCAGCCTGATCTGGTAGGTGATAGCCCTGCCAATGGCAGGGAAGTTTGAACTAGGTGATCTGTAAGGTCTCTCCCAACCTAAGCCATTCTATGATGCTTATTAGAATGAGCTTCTCTGGAAAGCTAGGTGTTTGGAGATCTCAATCTGATTTAGCAATAAAATAGCTTCTGACTTGCTCAACCCTGTCAAGGCTGAGGAATCTGTGGGTGTAATGGAAATGCTAAGTAATAGCCTAAAGCAGTGATTGAGCACCTGGTGGGAAGGCAGGGACAACCCAGGGGAGCTCAGGTGCATGCAATGTAACTGGAAGGGCTGGAGCCAGCATCCATCCCCTCTCATACCTTTTTTAATGGTTGGCAGTGGAGGTGAGACTGTTTGCTGGAGATCTCTGTTTATGGCCTTCTGAAGGTGAGCAGCTATTTTCCTTTGTTTCTGCATCTACGGCTGCTGCACTCAGGCTTATCCTCTCTTGCTGCAGCCTGAAGCTCTGCTACCCTGCTGTCTTTGCTGTGTTTTCCATCACATTATAGCGTTACAGGGGGTAATGTTATAGAGTCTGTATGTCTCTGAAATCAAATAGATACTCCATGGGATTTTTCAGTATATCAGCTTTGGATGTGGGCATCTAATTTCTCCTCAATTCTATTTCAAACAACTCTGTTCTTATTTAGATCTGGCCAAACTTAGCTTCGTTGTGCAACCTTTTCCAGCCATTTTCTGTATGGAAGTCTAGCATCCAAATATTTCCTGGCTTGAGGAGGTCTTCATTAGATAGGATACTGGATTTGGAAGCATTTGCTTTGGTCAAGCACACTCAGTTCATTTTTTCCTCAGTCTGCGCTCGGTTAGGAATAGGAAGGACTGAGAAAAATGGATGTCTTCCAAGGAGGAATTTTCAAGAAAAGAAGAAACTTTAATAATGTCAGATATGGAAAAGACATTTCAAGAGTCACAGTGGAAAATAGGGCAGGGTGTTTTGGCAACT
Organism: Chrysolophus pictus; assembly: GCA_037305975.1. Taxonomy (NCBI): domain Eukaryota; kingdom Metazoa; phylum Chordata; class Aves; order Galliformes; family Phasianidae; genus Chrysolophus; species Chrysolophus pictus. Next base: position 87,945,703 of record CM074576.1, on the reverse strand, counting down.
TGTGGGAGATACTGTCAGTATTGCAGAGACTGGAACTCTGCTCTCAGCATTTCTAGGGTCTCACAGCAGTATTATTTAACAGCAGTTGATGAATGAGTATTCTAACTGTATTTTGAGTGTATCATTTTTCATTCGAATTTATACTGAAAAAACCCTGAGACTGCTGGTTGACTCTAGGTAGAAAAGCATTAATTATTTGTTAGGTATTAGTGAAACACTGTCACTCCACAGTGACCAATTTACCAGCTCCTCTAAATGCTGCCAATAAAGAATGGACGTGTACAAATGTATTCATTAGCACAAACTAATTAAAATCCAGGCTAATAGCCAGAAAAAGAATACTTCATTGTATGATTTTTGAATTCATTGTCTGTATTAATCTAACACTAACTGTCTTGGCTCCACAGTTTCTAATCTTAGTTAGAAATCTCGTGCAAAGAACCCAACCAATGGACAAGAGTTAGCCTTTTGGATTGATTATGACTTTTTAACCCTACTTCTAATTTTATGGCTATTTCAGAGGTGCTCCTTCCTGAGAATATATTGCAGCAACTCTTTCAGACACAAAGTGTAGGATAGCGTCCCTTGCCTGAACATCTTTAGTTTGATTGCACTGTGGTGATGCATTAACTTCTGATGCAGTGTGACTTTTTTCTTCTGTAGTTCACAGTTTAGGTTAGCCTCAATCAGTTCTTTTACTTTTGTAGGGTTTTGGGGTTTTTTTAGGGCTTGTTCTGTTCATTCTGCCTATTTTACATCTGCACTGTTTTCTCCAGCCAGACAGCACTGCTCTGTCCTTTTCAGTATTCTTAAAATAATTTAATTCTCATTAAAATTGGCAGTGCCTTCCATTATTATTTTTCTGACTTTATCAATTTAGAGATTGTAAATGTATAATTCGGACCAAAGGGTGCTAGATATAAAGAGGGCATTAAGTCCATTCCCCTGACCCCTCCATTCTTTCCACCATACACTGCAGTATGTGCCTTGCTTTAGTCACAGTCCATAAGCTGCTAATTTCATCATATCCCTCTTATAGAGTGGGAGGCAAATTGGAGAGGAAGGATCACTTGTATCTATTGCAATTACATCAGTCTTTCCCCATTTCAATGTGAGGGCATAAGGCTGGGCAGTACGTGACCTGGAGATTGAAACCTTCACTGCTCTACCTGCATAATATCACCACAGTATGTGAAAAATGACTTAATTTCAATATTTTATTTTCAAACCAAATGACAGAGTTTCTGAAACTTGTACTTCCCATTGAGTTCAGGTGAAGGAATGTCTGATACAGCTCTGCAGCTATAGATGCTGCAGAGAATTTCTGGCTACATTTAAGAAGGGAAGTAAAAAGTAAGTATGGTGAAAATTCTCCACTGAGTTCTCTGATCAGTAGCAGATGCAGTACAACTAAACAGAAGAATAGGAGGGGAGAGGTTAAATACAGGCTGAAGATAGGTTTAGTCTTCTGGCCTTAGGTTTCAGTGGATTAATGCTCAGGGTAGTGTAGAATATCAGGTGTGGTACCTTTGAGAAAAGATGGTGATGTTGCTGCTCCTGTGTAATAGCAGAGCTCTAGTTATGTTTGGGCAGCATGATGGGAGTGCATTTGTCCCCATACTAGTTTATACAGCGAAGATGAGAACCTGATATCCAGATCCAAATATCCCACTTGTCCCTCTGATAACCAGCGGCCTGAGCCTACAAAGAGAAGGAAGTTGAGACAGATCCTGAGGCAGCTCGATTCAAAGCTGTTTGGCATCTCGAAGCAGCTACCTCTTGGTCTAGCAGTCAGCAGGCTAATTGCTGGCAGACAGCACGAAGCACGGGTAGAGTATGATCTCATCTAATGATTTTGTTCGTAAAGCAGATAGCAGTATTTTTCACTAGCAAAAATTTCTTTGTGACCTTTACGAAGAATCTATTTTTAACTAAACCTTGAAATCTCTTGTGAGGTCTGCCTTTAGGAGACAAAGATGTGTTCTGCTGCCTAGAAGTTGGAAAAAACCAACACTCCTATCTTCTGCTATTCGAGAGGGTAGGAAGGCAGATGGAAGGTGTGTGATTTGGGACCTCTTCGTCAGTGAGTGACAGATGCTGTCAATGGAGGGCACAGACATGGGCTTTGCCAATCAGTCATGAGCCATCATTCTGTCAATAAGCACCATTTTGTCCCATCTCAGACAAACTTAAGACTTTGGCTTAAATTCATTTTTCTTTCAAAACCAGGGGAAAGAAATAGCTCTACTAGACTCCAGCACAAAGAGCTCTAGAGATTAAGGATCTATGGACAGTATTGCATATCTGCAGCACAACAGTAGATAAACCCAGTGGAACCAGCTACATGGCCTAGAGCTCTTCTTCCTTTGTACAGAAGTCTGATGCACCTTGCCTGCCCTGACTATTGGACCTCTTTCAAACTGTGGCCCATACCCAATGCCATAGAAAAGCATCGCAACTGTTTTTGAAGTATTTATGGTTTTTGAATGAGGAATCAAGCAAGAGATTGATTCATAAGATGGATTCCACTGGGGTCTTTAAGCTAAAAGCCATCCCTTTATGAAGAGCCTCAAAAAGCTGTAATTTTTGACTATTTCCTCCATACCTGCCATGCCACAGGTAGACCTTGCAAATAATCTAGCAATCTAGAGGCTGTTCTCAGATGAGGCAAAACTAGTGTAGAATTTTGGTCTTTGTTCATCTTTTTAAGATTATTTATGCTAACACTAGCTTTTTCATTATTACGTGGTAGACTGGTTGAAAAGCAGAATGAGTTAGAATGAGAAAACTTCTTTTCCTTCGTTCTTTTTCCTCAATAGAAAGTGCTGCACGCCCAACCAGTTAAGATAGCTACATTAAGTAGTTTCTAGTGCTTCTTTGTAGTTTCTCCTCTATAAATGTTTGTGTGAGCTTCTAACTCCTACTGCCTTTGGTTCTAAGTTTCAGTTTTTAATGAACTGAAGTGTAAGGACATCCATAACTACTGTTATTTCTGGAGTGTGCACCGTGCAAGATCATTGAGAAGCTATTTTACTCTACAAAGCACAAACAGATCCAAATTTACTCGAAACTTGATATGAAAGCATTTTATAACTACTGGAATTGTGACTTAACACAGTTCTTAGGAGATCACGGTAATTTCCTTTGCCTGTAAGTAGTTTTCTGCAGGAAGTACTATCATGAAGCATATTTAGGGGCATATCTCTTGACTGAACTTTCAGGATATAAACTTGCAAGTAATTAACCTGAGCTGAGATAGAGCAGCTGCTTCTATTCTGCTGTGTGTTTGTGAGGTTCTTGGCAAAGCAGCAAGAGGCAGAGTACAGCTTCTACTTTTGTTCAGCACAACTTAACATTTCAGTGTAATTACTGAGTTAGAGAGTGATCAGCTAGTTGTCAGCCTCCTTTTCAGGTGTTGGCCATACCTTTTGTTGTTGTAGGTTATGCTGCCTGGATGTGACAAAGGAATTGATAAACTTGACCAAGCATGCTAGAAAGTAGAACAATGAAAAACAATGGAGATTTTCCATTCAGGTAGTTCAAGAAAAGATGTTTTGTTTCTCCCTCACTAATGGTTTGCTTGAGAGGAAAGATTGATTGATTTGGAAAAAAAAGTACTCTGGTAATTTCTAGAAGACTGTGCGTAGATTGAGATAGGCAACAGAAAATAGAGAATCAGGCTTTCAGTTGTTGCAAATTGCCATAGCTGTGCTGTCTTCAGTGCTTACACAAGGCCCTAGAGGCTTTCACTATCCTGAAGCTTTTTACCAATCCCTGTCTAGTGACAGTAGGTAGTTTTCTGCCAGTGTGACCTCTCATTCTCCTTATTCTCATGGATGACATGAATGTGTCCATGAGAGTGGGGTAAAGAATGTGATGCAGTGGAATGCCCTGGTGTAATTCCAAGCTACTGGCCCTCCTGCTGGGCAAGTCATACTGCTATGATAGGTCAAGTTACTTGTTCCTTACTTTCTTTCCATCTCCATAAAAGCTGAAGTTTCCCTTTCATCTCTTTTGTGAGCTGTTTCTTTTCTGGTGGGCTTTCTTACTGTCTCTTTCATGCTGTGTTTCTGTCTTGTTGCTAATTCTTTCTCCTCCCCAGAGAATTTCATGTCTCCTCAGGACAGATAGGTCAAGCACTACTTCTTCTTCTAACTGCCTCTGCTTATTTTCTCAGGCAAACTTGTTTGCATCTATGTTCAGGAATATATGTTCATCAGAAGAGGGTATCTGACTAATGCTCTAATTTTTGGAGTCATGATTAACCCTTAGCTGAAGTCTCTAGTTTCTGCATGGTCTCAAAAACAGTTACTGTTTTTCAAACTAGATTTGGCCAGGGCTCAGATGAGTAGACAGCAAAGAAACACTAGAAAGAAGAGCACCACATTTAAGAAGATAAAGCAATCTTTAAAATAGTGTGATTGGAGACGAGCACTTTCAGTTGTCCTTTTTTTTTCTTCCTTGTCAGCTTGAGAATAAGAGAGGGAGTAAACACTGAGTTTCCCAAGGAAAAGAGAATAAAAATATTTCATTTGTTATCTTTACATTCAGGTCTGAAATTCAAGCAGTAACAAAAACTGGTGGATTTCAGTTAGGAGGAACAGAGACTGGTTTTGGGGTGTACTGTATACTGTGCATTTGCATATGTCAACACTTGCAGTTTCAGCTGGTGACTTATGTCCTAGCTTAAATCTGTTATTGCATTAACTCAGCTTGTGTTCTCCGATGCAGAGGAAAGACATGAAATTTTGTCATTCTTTTAGATGTTAACATTGTTAAGCTCATGTTGCTTGTAATCCTCAGAAACAGAGGAAGGAAAAAAGCCTATATAGATTATAAAAATATGGGCTGGAGTAATGATCTGAGGTTGGTCAATTGTGTGTGTCAGCTAAGATGGTGTTTCAGATTGGTTTTATTGACAATCTGACATGTCTGTAAATTCAAGCAGAACTCAAAGTGTCTGTCAAAGCTTAAATTCAGGTAAGGGAAAATGGTTTTTTATATGTTTCAAATAAGCAACAGAATTAAGCGTGAGAGAAATCCTCAATCGCAGAACATGTGAAGGAGAGCTTTGATTAGCTTTTGTGTTCTGTGTAATCATTATAAATAACAAACAAACAAAATTTTTGAGCCTAAAACTTTGAGGAATTACTGGCAACCCTCAAAACACCAACACAAGAGTATCCATATTCCTTTTTTGGCCCCTCTTCAAGATTTTGTCTATCTATATCTTCATTTCATTTATTTACAGTCTTTACTCGCATTATGTATACTTATTTTGTTTGCTGTTGTCTGGATTGGTGGCGAGGCTGAATCACTGAGCTACTGAATTCTGCTGGTTATCAAATCCCTTTTCAGCTGTATAAAGCCTTGCCAAAATTCAACTGCTTCAGCTGAAATTTGCCATGTTAGTTGCTTGCTGTCAAGCAGAATTTATTTTGGAGCGGTTCAGCAAAGTCATCTCAGTTGTCTCAAAAATGAGTCTTGAACAAAATACTAGCATGTCTACCAATTAAAAACAATTTCAGGATGCCTCTATTTGGATTGCTCTGAACTGTTATCATTTTGAACAGGAACTTGAGATTTACCATTTGAGATGTGGCTTTTCTATATTCAAACATTGCCAAGTTGTAAATGTTTGGAAAGATGAGCCTTACATTTGCATGCATTCAGTGAAGCAGTTAATTTTTTTTAAATCACTGAGCAAGGTAGTAGGCACCAAGACAAGTAACCAGTGCTGTCTTTGTGGGGCGTGAGGAACTTAGTTTTTTTCTAATTGCTTCTGCTTGCTACATTTTGGCCAGGAAATGGAGCTGTGAGCATGGTGTGCCTTCTGTATTACCAAAGTAACACAGTTACTTAGGAGGAAGTGTATCTTCTGCCTTGAATCCAGAGTGGACAAAAAATACTGCTCTGAGGTCAAAGGATGGAATGTTGGAGTTCAGAAATTCCTGTCAGGAAACTACAGCCTAAGAATATTTAGAGAAGGATTAGTAGTTGTGAATGGAAACGGATTAGAAGGGAGGAATGTGAAAAGGCATGTGGTAACTGGAAGAGACCAAGAGCCAGTTAGTGTGGGAAAGGGTTGGGATGGAGTTCTGAGGTTATGGGATACTTGGTATGATGAGGATCTCAGCTGAGGAAGAGATGAGGTTAGGCCAGAGTTCTACAGAGAAGGTAGAACAGAAAAGGCCACTACATCTGAAGACATGAATGAGCAATGAAGTCCTTGCCCCTGATTGCCCATACCTTCCATCTTGTAATTGTTCCTTTTCTGTCAGCCTTGTAAAACCCACAAGCAAAATATGTAGCTCGTCTCATTTCCTACTGATTTTGATTGAGGACAACAGCCTGCTACTGCTATCAATTATTTAACCAAAACAAGAGGTCTGTGTGGTGGATCTAGCAGTTTCAAATAGTTGTGTTGAAGAGCCATATGGGTGTCCGTATGTTGCAGCGGAATATATATATATTTTTTTATTTAAATCTAAGGAATATAACATGCTCCTAAGACTACAAAGGTTGCAAAGTCAAGAATTTGAAATAGAATTTTTTGGAATTAGAGTTGTCTGCACAAAATTAACAGAATTAATTGCACTGTAATTTGTCATACACTGACTTTTTTGTGCTAAACTTTGCAATGTTAGTATCTTTTCAAGATAGCTCTATGTATGCGATAAACATGCAACTTAAGCAGGAGAGAAACCTTTATTCCCTGGCCTCAGTTAGATTTTTCATGTCAATTAGACTATCTGGCAGTGGGTTTAATAACTCTAATTGCAATTGCTGCACTTTGCTAAATCAATGACCGCCCTTCCTGATAAAATTGTTTTTAAGTAGCAGTTGTTAAGATGCCTCAGGTGAAAACTTACTGAGGTAAAAAGAAAGGTAGGTGGAATAGGAAGCCTTCGCGGCTTCTAATCTCACCTCAGTAAAATTGTCAGTTTCTAAAATTCTTTTTGCGTTTTCCTTTTAATTTGCGACGTTTTATAGTCAGTAGCAAACTCCTCCATCATTTTACAAATTGCAGGGGTGCCTTGTGAATCTACAAGGGTATGAAACGTAGCATACATTTACAGCAAAGAATTTCTTTTTGAACCTTGCTGAGGCTTACTGTCTAGCACTTCTCAGTTCAGTGCCTGGAAGTTTTTCTTTTTAAACTATGCTTGAGATATGGGGTTGCATTCCCATCCAATATGTAAATATCTTTATTAAAAAGGGGGGAAAAAAGCACAAAATCACAGTGTTCTCCTCAAACGAATGAACATAAGCAGTAACCACGTCCCAAAATCTCTGTGCAGACTAATGTCCTTTCTCCCTTTTGTCTCACTGTAAGTCTTTTCAGCACAAGGCAGAGATCTATCTGCATATGGAACAAAGACAGGAATCACATTTCCCTGTGTCCTTGACTATGTTTTGAGGCTGTGTATATATATTTCATAAAGGTGAAAAGGGCAATGCCAAGGGGAGTCTAGTAGGGTGATTGTGCTTGAACGTGTTTGCTGGAACTTCTGAGGAAAATGAGTTGCTGCTGAACCAGAATGGGAATGAGAAAAGGGAGGGTGGTCTGTTCTGAAGAAGGAGACGGGGAGTATTTCAGGCAGAAGTCTTGTTCTATAGCTTTGAAGGCTGAAAAGCAGTCTCAGTTGTGGGCTGGTACTTCCTTGCCACCAGTTTATTGCCAGCTCAGGAATGCACGTACAACCTCTCTTTGTGTCCTCAATGTACTGTATTGGTTTGCAAAGTGTACCATCTGTCAGGAAAATGAGACCATTTTCTCCTCTCTGCTCCACAGTCTCCTGATATATATGAAATGTTAGCAGTACAGTCCTGTGATTTTTTTTTTTTTATTGGAAAACCTTGCTTGCTTCTACCAATATCGGGAGGGGAAAAAAAAAAAGATTTCTATACATGGTCTGCAGAAGGTGGACATTCTTTTTCCTTGCTACACACCAGAGAATAAGCCTGCTGCAACCTAGACTTAATGATCTACACTGTAGTCAGGTGCTTGTCAGAACCTATAACTACATATTCATGGGAGAACAGTCCCTCTACCCTTTTTTCTGAAATAGGATCTGGTTACTAAATGATGCTGCTGACTCAGTGCCTAGAACCTAGGAGGTTTGGAATGTCACTTTTTCATGAGATGGTCAAAGGAAAAAAAGTTCAAGCAGGGTTTGAAGTACTCTCTGGTGCCTGACCTTGATCATTAATCTCTGCTACTTTGAAAAAGCTTGGAAAATTACATTACTCTCTGCCATCAGTCCTCACTCAATAAATACAGGCACTAAAGTCAGGAACGAGAAATCCCACAGAGCTTTGGTATTGACTTGTTAGAATTCCAGGCTTCAGCCTTGCAGTACAGTAACTGCCTATAAGTAATGAGCAAGCTGCTGAGAAGGACAACTTGCCCTTCTGGATATGTTCCCGACTCTTTCAGAAAATCTATTCATTGCCGTTTTTCACTCTGTTATGCCAAACAGTAAATTGTCCTATGTGCCAATAAGGGCATCTCTATTACTCTGTGAGAGGAAATTTGTGGGAGAGCTGAGCTGCGTTCATGTTCTGTCTCAGAGCTAATAGACTTATTATTAACATTAGCATCAGTTTCTACGGCAGGATAAAAAGACTACAATGTGTGATATTTGTGTATTTTTTTCCATTAAGGAGTGATTAAACACTAATTTGTGTTATTTGGCATTTAAAGAAGTGTATCCTTCTGTAAAATCCAATTTCTGAGCTGAATCAGCCAGGACTTCAGTGCTGAAGCCATGCCTCCTCCTCACCCATAGGTGCTGCATGGGACCCAGGAACAAAAGAGAGAGGATTTGTGCTGGGGAACTGTACTGAGAGTTGTTCACTATGTTATATGTTTGCTTCAAGAGCTTACAGTCCCTTGTCAGTGAGGACAAGGGTGCCTCGGCTCAGATCAGCAGTGAGAAGCACCACTTGCAATGCCTTCAAGACATTACTTGTTTTTCCCAGCACATCAGCCATTTTATTTTTCCTTTTTGTGATCTCAGTCAAGAAGTCAAGTGATGGCTGCCTTTGACACCCGATAAGTACAACAAAGTTCCTTTTGGGTATCTCCACTTTTCAGCAGAACAGCCACAGCCATCACCTGTCTTATTATTGGCTAAATGGCACAGCACAGATTTGGTGTTTGCAGTCATTTGCAAATTCAATTATAGTCCTCGCAGTAACTGTCGTTTGTCTGCTTATTCAAATGAAGTATTCAATATTGCTTGTTGTGGTGTTAACTGTAATCCCTTTTAGGGAAATAGAAGTCTTACTGAGGTACGCTCAAAAAAAGGCTTATATAAATGAAACAGTTTCTCCTTAGCATGCAGAAATACGTGCATACACAAAAATTTACTATCCTTGAAATAAATGGAAATTACGGAAAGAGGTGCTGATATGTTTTTTTTGTCCGTTCAACTGTTTATCTTGAGAAATATATGCAGACTGTTCAGTCAGCTCCTGAGGGAACATAAGAGGATCCAGATCAGCTGCACAACTGGCAGTTTCACTGGCAATCTCAGCAGAAGGAACAAATGTTCATTTTGACCCTTTGTTGAAGGTGAGCTGTTCTCTTCCTCACTAGCAATGGGATGGAAGCACACAGATGGAGTAGTATGAGAAGGCATGCACTACTTCTCTTTGTCTTCCTTCCCGAAGCAAATTAGGTTTCTCAGCTGCTGGAGTGTCAGCACAGTACCATTTGTTCAGCTTACATAATTTATGTGATGGGAAGGAATTTCGCATGAAGTAGCAAATAAGTTTGTCCATATGAAACTCCTCACTGTGGTTCAGGTGTCTTTCAGAGTCAGGGAATGTGATCCATTAGATTAAGCATCAATATCGACATTTGAGCTGATCACCATGAACTCCCCTTGCTAGAGAACTAGATAATATAAGAAGGAAAATTGAGGATGAGATTGATGCTACCCTAAAATGGATGCCTGAAGTAGGTCAGAAGGATGGCACCCTCAGAGTGCTTGTTTTTCTCCACTGGGCAGTGGGTTTCTTTGTAAGGTGAGTTTCTGTTAAGTTCTGATGTAAGCAACTACAGCTCAGGTTAGCTGCATTGTGCTCAGGAATTGGAGAGAGTTTTTATCTAGAATCCATTCTGTAACCGTTCAGGCTAATGAATTTCTGCATGATGTGTAACAAAGCTTTCCAAATGGCTGTTGGGCAAGACAGCCCATAATATACTGACAACACTCTGCAGCATATAATTCCTTCTGATCCTTTCAGAGCCGTATTGGTACAGTATCTGTTTGTTTCCCCTTACTACTATTTCTGTTTTACATTCTCTTGAGGTGCCCCTCTTCTTTAGAAATGTGGGCAGACCAGCCTGCAGGGGAAATAAAAATATAATGCGGTTTTCTGTGTTCAGTGGAGACGTAGTAAACTGAAATTAACAATTCTGTTCAGATAACAGCCCAAGCAAAAGCAAACAGTGGAAATTTCCTAGTGCACTCCTGCAATGGAATTACTTTGCTTTGTCTTGGAAAACTACATCTGAGAGCAGAGGATTTCAGGAGTCAGAGAAATTTAAATTCTCTGATTTAAATACACTTAATGAAAGACTTTTACTATGTGGTGCGTTCAGCAAAAGACTACCTGGGGCTGGACTGCATCAGTTCAGTACTGTAGTGGTTGCATTTGTGGATACTGGAACTGAAGTTATGAATCCAAGTGATGCAGGAGTGTTCAAAATCTACTGGTGGGTAATGGTGAGAGTCAGCAGAAGCCCAAGTTTTGTGATGAATTGGTGTCTATCAGGGTACACTGTGCTCTTTGCTCAGACTGTGACCTTGGAGCTACTTCAGGAGACTAGGGTTTACATCATTCGCATCTCTGGGGCTCTACTGATGAGATATGTTTGGTTTTATGGAGGAGTGACAAAATCTTTCACCAAATACATTCCTAAAAAGCCCGAATAAGATTGTTCAGCTCCGTCTGTGGGCTGGATTAGGTATCCCAAGATCCATTTTGTTCTGTCTTCAAAGGACATCAACTGCCTTCCTGGTCATTTTTATGACCAGGTAGCTGCAGGACTTTGAGAGTGGCCCAGCTGATTCCTCAGGCACTCCCAAGTTGACATGTAATGCAGAATGTTAATAGCGTACAGATTATTAAATCAGTGGCTTTTTCATGATGGGGCTCTGCCAAAGTGGTTATCCTATTACCAGCACACAGAAGTGCCTGTATTTATCCCAATAGAAGTTGCTATGTTTGGACATAATTTATTTCTTTTGCGTTTAATCTATGCAGTAAAGTAAGTGCTTTTTACAGACAATCTAATTTACAAGGCATTTATAGATACCATGTGATAAGATGGGATATGGAGGTACTGAAATGACTCCTTAACTATACAGTGCTGAATGGCAAAGCTCAGGGTTCTTATTACCTTATGCTGTCCATTGCTGAGTGTGCAGTTAAAGGCTTTTAAAAGTGGTGATGGATTTTACAAGAGGTGAGCCTTTTCTTTATCGTTATTTTTCCAAGCTCTCACATAACAGTTTTCATAGAATCAAAGAAGGGTTTGGGTTGAAAGGGAGCTCAAAGCCCACGCACCCCAACCCCTGCCATGAGCAGGGCTGCCCCTCACCAGCTCAGGCTGCCCAGGGCTCCATCCAACCTGGCCTTGAGAGCCTCCAGGGATGGGGCACCACAGCTTCTCTGGGCAGCCTGTTTTCATAAAAGTTGCTCTGAAAAATTAAAATAGAGCTCTCAGTTGCTAACAGAGTTCTGCTGGTGTACAGTGATACCTAGAAATTGCCCTAATTTTGCTTTGAAGATAAGCAGAGCAAAATTGACCTCTTCCTTCATTTTTTTTTTGTGTGAAGAGAAACATGTTCTAACTCTGTATCATGGTTCTTTTGATTGACTCTTCTCCTCTTTCTGATTGACAGGTTTTCTTCTGTAACCTGTGCCATCTCCCCCAGCTCATCTTACTTTGGCAGTACATGAATTTGAGCCCCCTTTTTTTGCTACTTTTGTGTGGCGTATTGTGATCGCTGCAATTTCTGTGAGCTTAATCCTTAGCTAACCTTATAAACTGCAAAGAGAGAGAGATGGTAAAGAATAACATTCCTGGAAAGTGCCTCTGCTATGCAACACGAGGGAAGCAGTATCACATCTGAGGATGAACAGCCTTTTTTTGCATTTTCTTTGCAAGGGCTCTCAGGTACAGTTGGTATTCACATAATTAATAGCATCTGCCAACTCATTTTGAATTGGTTCCCAGTGGTCTAGAGCTACAAAGCATTTTGAAGGGCTGGAGGCTACATCTCTATTAGAATATAAAATGGGATAGTGTCTTTTCTCTGACTTGGATGCAAAGTGGCATAGTATGGCTTGCATCAGTAGGGTTAAACTTTCCATCCTGCAAAAAAAAAAAAACCTGGGTGTTAACATCTCCCCTGCCCACAGAGAAGAGCTGCTGGCCATGCCATCTGACCACAGTAGCCAGGCAGCACCTGGCAGAGGGCCATTTGGCACAACTCCAGCCGTGCCAGTCACGCCACTATTTCATGCTGTAGAGAAGCTGTGAACAGTGACTAAGCCCTATTGTGGCCCTGTAAATTTTGCTGGTGCAGCCACATCCTAGGTAGCAGCCTTCAGGCTGTTCTCCAGCCTTTATTTTAAACGTTTGCAGCTGAGGACACTTTTGCAAAGGTCATAGAACTGAGGAGTGGTGGAGGGGAGAGAATTTATTATTCTGCATTCATAAGTGCCTACCACATTAGGGTTCCCATCTATGACTCGGAGTGCCTGAATGCTACCATAATAGGAAAGTAACTAATCATATATTAATCAAGTGGTTGACTAGAGAGGCAAGAGGGTGGTTTGCTTCATGCACTGCTGAAATGCAGCTCTTTCCACAGCAAAGCTGTTTAAAGGCACAGTGTTAGCAAAGATAGGAGAACTGGAAATTGCACAGGAAATTAAAAACACATCATAACAATTCCCATTTAAAACTTGGCTGAAGCATTGGGGATTGCACTCATGCAGACACTCGCATGACTTTAGACTGAGATTGTGAGGAGGGTAATGGCTCGCTTTCTTAAGGGTGGTACTTGGGGCAGGTCGTAGGGATCCCTGCTGATAGGGCATCATTCTGCAGTGATATACGGTCATGACTGTGCCCTCTCTTTGTCCCCAGCACCACTTCCTTTTAAATGCCAGAGACTTCTATTGGCTTTGGAAGTCAGTCTAGCGTTCCTCAGGTGCAGGTTTAGCTAGCAGGAGTTGAGATTATACAGCTGAAATGGCCATTTTCATTTGCTCTGTAGTTAAACTTCCACAGTTTAGTCTCCCCGTGGAGATATGAATTATGCCTTGTAGTTTCTTAGCCAGAATAGCTTGTAGATCCCCATTGACACATACATACGTATCTATACATCAGTTATGCATTTATAAGGTATTTGAAAGGTCTTTAATTGATAAATAAATTATTTTGGAGATGAGGAATGATTGCTTAAATAATATTTGCATTTAAAGAAAAACAATATTTATTTCTGTATTACTTGTTGAGCAAAATCAATCTACCAGTATTTGGCTATGAATTGGTTGAAAATACAATTTTTGTAAGTTGAATTTTATTACAATTTGCTTTGGCTTCATTATATTTTACCCCAATGTGTGTATCGTTTTGTCCTACTTTATTGAATAACAGAAAAAATATTTCTGCTCTTCCATATTGTTACAACTAGGAAAAAAAAGATTAATCAGACTCATACTGAACTAATATTTTCAAATTCATAGGAGAACCACCACTATTTTGTACAGCAAAACTAGTTTTTTGAATTAGAGCTAACAACACTGCATTATGACAGCAGAGGTCAATTTAAACAAGAAAAGATTTTGATTCTCTAATGAGGTCATCTTTTTTATAACAGATTGTAATTTATAGTGTAGTAGGAAGATGTTAATTCTTTTCTAGCATGTTTTGAGTAATATCAAGGGGATAGTTAGTGTGGTTCAGATAAAAAATAGCTGTTACATTTAATCTGATCACTAATGATAACCTTTATTTTACTTCACACCGTGCTTCTGAAGTCACAGGAGCTTACTGTGCTCCAAGGGTTGCTCTTTACTTCCAGAAATTATTGCTGTGTGGACGCTGCACTTTCCCAGCACCTCCCATCTTCAAATAACTGGTCATGGAAAATTAACGCCTTTGTATAAGCCCATAACTGCCCCCCACCATTGAGTGCCTCTTTGCTGATACAGACAGAGCAGACAGCTTTTGACTTCGGAAAGTGGCTCTTGAATGTCTGAGTTTGTTATGAAATGCAGAAACAAGAACAAATGTAATGATGCATTCCTTGTAACAAAATGTGTGCATCACCCTGCAGCATTTTTAATAAGTAGGAAGGAAAAGTATTGTGTTGTTCTTAAGCTAATTTCTGTCCATAATAGATATAGTATCTGAACCTTTGAGTTGGATTATCTCTATGAGTCAGTTAATAGTGCACTGTTGATTATTTGACTTTTTATTCAGCAGAAGAATGCGTTAAAAAATAAATAAGTAAAATGAGGCAATGTCAGCTACCTTCCTTTCTTCTCCTTGGGCTTGGGCAACATCCACTCCTTCAGCATTCCCATCTGTTCACATGCCTTGTGAAGTGAGAGCCTCCTTGGGAGCAACCGGGTGACCAAAACAAAGCCTCAGAGCCAACTGCAGGGTTATGTAGTCTCGGTAACTGGCTGGAGATATTTTAGTGTTGAGAAATAGATTGTTTCCTTTTTTCAGTCATAAGATCAATTTGAGTGTTATTTTTCCCCATGTTGTAGAGGAAGAAAAGACAAGGTTGAGTCCCCTAGCTCTTCCTCCTTTCTGTCCTTCCCCAAGAAGGCAAGACCTTGTCTTTCACTTCCTCACCCCTCAATTGAATACAGAGGAGAAAGAATGGTTGTGCCATCTCTTGGCTTTTAAATTGGCAGTTATACAGACTAAACTGTGGCTGTCCCTACACCTAAGCACCCATGTGTTTTCTCTGTCTGTTTGCTTTGTGCAGTCTAGTCAGAAAAAAATAACTTTTCTTATAACGTAAAGATAAAGGTAATTCTCTACATGAATGTCAACATCTGTGAGATTTCTGCCCATTTTTGTCCTCCTTAATTAGAGACTGTTCTGCCTCATTGGACAGACTGGTGTAATAGCTTGAGATCAGGGTGGCATAAACACTGTCACAGCTTGAACAATCTTTTGAACGGTAGGAGGTAATGATCCTGCCTAAAGCAAAATACTGCTTCAAGCATGTCATGGGGCACTGTGATTCTGTCCCACGTTTCATTTAGCCTTTTTCTAAATGCTACAGTTTACCCCGTGAAAAAATGCAGTATTTTTCTGAGTACATTCCATCTTCAGTATAGTCCCATCATTCCTACTGAATGTGGGCTGGGTGAGCAGAGGTGGAGGATAGCACTTAAAGACGTGAAATGACACTTAGAGACTCCAGCCCATACAATTTTTCATGCTGAGTATTTTTCCAGTTAGTGACAAGCAAACTCTACTTCATCTGGTGAATGGAGAAATTCTGACGATGAAGAGTGAGTCTTCTTTTCCTCCAAATCCAGCTAATCAGCTTTTGTCTGTCAGTGAACACATCTAGAAAACATTAGTCTATTACCTCTTTGTTCAAGGCCACGGAAGATTTCTTTTTAGGTTTTTGGCCCGTAGTGAATAAACAATGTTCTCTTTTTCCAGCATTGTTGTAATTCAATTTTTCTTTATACTAAAAAAGTAAATGAAAGAAATTGCTGAAGGCATATTTGTGAATAATTACACTTGCACCGCATTTCTCTAGAGTTGTCTGCTGGGTAGATTTGAACGTGTAAAATTTTATTGTTTTCCTTGTTACAGACAGTTTCATTATCCATCCAGTGTTTGCAATGGCTCATGAGGCACTGCAGCAGATTACAGAGATAACTTTCTAATGTTTCATCTGGAAATTGAATAAGTAGAACTTTTTCAATTGCAGCAATGTGAAATGAGCTTTCAGGATTTTAGATTTGGAAAACAGCTAATTAGATGCAGTTTCAGGCTCTCCTGCTGGGATGACTATTGATATACGAAAGTAAAGTTTGGACTGTGCAAGTTGTCTCAGTCTTTAGGACTATGAAATTAGTCTGTAGTGCCAAACTGGTCATGGGCATGATGATGATGGGACTCAACAAGAAGTCAGTGTTGTACTCCATGGAATTCATTCTGTCACAGCTCAGATTTCCCTAAGATGATACATAGCTATGATTGGTTTTTTCCACCTCCCCTGTTGCTGGTGATCCTAGCTGGTGAAACAAGCTGGCACTTTTGGTGACTCTACCGATTCCGATTTCTGAGCCCCTCAAAATCATGAGTCCTTTTTGAATTGAGGTCTACTGACACAGACCTGTCATGTTGGCCAGTGAAAGAAGATCAGAGATCTTTGATATCCGTGTGGAAAAACATGCACCCAAATTAGTCTAAAAAGTGTACATACCAACAAAATTGTGTGTATGACAAGGAAGGGAGGGAATTCAGAACTAGACTCAAAGTCCAGGTGTAACCCGTGCAAGAGCTTGCTGGCCTGCTGACAAAGAAAATTGTCTGTGTTTGCAGATCACTTCCAAGGTAGTTATTGCTTGTGAAAGAAAAGCTAGGCATGGGAGTCAGTGAATGAAAGAAGGACATTTGCATGGACTTGCATTCAATTTACTGATTTGAGCATTCAATCTTATTAACCTGCATGTTTGAAATGTGTGAGCAGAATTAATGGATAAAGATAATTAATGGCTTAGGTACATACATTGTAGAAAGGGTACAAAAAAGCTTTGTCACTCTTACTGGTGCTGTAAGGTCATCTTTATCTATGCAAGTCCTCTATGTAGGTTGGGTTTTCATTGTGATTAAGTGGGTCTGTTTTTAACTCATACTTTTAACATTAACTAACCAGTGAAACAAAAGCAGTGGTCATAGTGGGGTGTGATATTTTTCCAATCATTAGGCTACTTTTAGTAAAGCAACATAATCTAAAATCTGAAAAAATATTTTTCCTTTAGCGTAGACAAAGCTGAAGGAGGTACACCATTACATTCTGCTCCAGATCAACAATCCATCTGTTAAAGTGTCTGTGTTTTGACAGACATCAATAGAAACTGTTTGGGGGAGAACTGCAAGACAATCTAATTCCCAGCTTTTATAGAATACCCCATTTAGCTCTTTTCAGTTTAACACAAGACTTACAATTCTTTAAACAACTGTCTGTGTATTTCTATATATATTCACGTATACTCTCTGTGAATTCAAATATGGATATATACATACATGAAAAATAGAAAGATGGATATAGGATAGAGGATGGATATAGGGAGAAAGAAAACACAGGTATGTCATGCATTATATGTAGGTAATACACATGCTTCATTATAATGTACATTAATCATTTGTGTATTTCTATACCACTCATAAGCAAGCAATGAAAGTCTTAGTTACACTTTAAAATATCTTTTATTTTGAACACTTCTGATTTTCAAGTCTAAATCATGTCTGAAAACAGATGATCCATACATTTCTATTGATTGAAAAATAAGGTGCAGAAAGAATTCATTAGGAATTTTGGTTTTCATTTCAACAAGAATGGATCCAAAAATAGAAGTAAAATGGATCCTTAGGTATGCTGTTGTAGCACAGTTGATTTTAATGCAGTAATAATAATTCACACCAGGCAAGTTTAATTAAAAATTCTAGTGAATAAATACTTTTTTTTTCTGAGACTATAACTATTACTAAGATTGGTGAGTCACTACTGCAAGCTAACATTCTAAGATTGTTGCAGAACATAAATTGTACAAGCCAGATTTCATCAAGTGTTACCAAGGGTGTCAACACTTCCACTAGAAGTGAAGTCAGGCAACCTGGCAGGACTACAGAAATACTGTTCACCACTGAAGAGAAAAAAAAATTGTATGGCCAAAGCTCAATTAAGTTGAAGCTGGCCAGTACTGTGGGGGACACCAAAAAGGGCATTTTAGAATATGCTTGCAGCAGATGGAAGATCAAAGATAACATTGGTCTGTTACTTGATTAGGATGGTTGTCTCACAAAAAAGAACATAGATAAAGCAGAGATATTTGATGCTTTTTTGCCTGTCTTCAATGCTGATGATGGTCTCTGGGGGTCACAGAGTTGGAGGACCATCACTGCAGTTATGATACAAAACTCCCAATCAACCCTGAACCTGTGCAGAATTTGCTGCTACAGGTGAATGCACAGAAGTCTATGTAGCCCAATGGGATTCATCCCAGGGAGCACAAAAAGCTGACTGATGTCATTGTGAGACCTCTCTCAATTATTTTTCAGTGGTCTTGGGAATCTGGAGTGGTCCCAGTTAACTGGTAGCTGGCATACATTGACTTTTCAAGAAGGGCTGGAAAGAAGACTGTGGTAATTACAGGCCCATTAGTCTCATTTTGGTGCCTGGTAAAATTGTGGAGATTATACTGGGAGTTATAGAAAAACACTTGAAAGACAGTGTGGTCACAGGTAACAGCCAACATGGGTTCACCAGGGGAAAATACTGTTTAACAAACTTAATTTCCTTTTGCTGCAAGGTTACCCATCTAGTTGACCAACAGAAGCCAGTTGATGTTATCTTTTTGGATTTCAGCCAAGATTTTGATACTGTTTCTCAGAGTATCCTTCTGGACAACATGTCCCAGCATATGGCCAGACAAAACTATAATGTAATGGGTGAGCAGTTCACTGATGGTTTGGTCTCAGAGGGCTATAGTAAATGAGCTGGCAGCCAGTCACCATGGGTATTCTGTAGGGATCCATTTTAGGACCAGGTCCTTCAATTTCTTCATTAATAACTTGGGTACTGGTCTGGAAGGTATATTAAATAAGTTTGCAAATGCCACTAAATTGAAGGGGAGGCCTGATGGCAGCTGCAGCTCCTCACAGGGAGCAGAGGGGCAGCGCTGAGCTCTGCTCTCTTTGACAGCAACAGCACTTAGTTTCATTGATTTCAGAGCTTATTAACTGTTTATTTCATTACTAGTGTAAAATTTTTGCTAAAAATATATCAAGAATATTTCTCTGTAAGTGATATCCTCTTCAGAATAACATTAACGGGATCCTACTAATGGAGGATCCATTTTGACGTATGGACAAGTAAATCAGTTTTCATTTTCTTATTGCTGATTTCACAAAGTCACAGGGGGACTGAGCCACAACGATGTGAGTTCAGCAAACAACTTTATAGAGCAGAGAATCTCAGTGGTATGTTGAGGCTGGTGGAGTGAGTATGTGTTCTCACTTTGTTAGTCCAGGCAGATTAGAGCTATTGTTGCAAAGAGGACAGAAGTTTTCCTACAGCTGCACTTTTAAGCTGTGAGTGGATGAAACAAAATTCAGCAAAGTCAGCTGGGCTGTGTCTGTGTGGAGACCTAATATAATTGAACTGAAGCTGAAGAATGGGCATAAAGGAAGGCAAGGAACCAAGGATCGGGGCTGAAAGGCAATAACTGAGCCTGTGAAGAGTGGCAAAAAGAGAGATTGAACATAAATGATTCAACGGGGAAGAGCAGTATGTGCTGGAAGGGATGAGGCAGGAAACAAGTGAAAAGAATGGAAATTAGGAGGTAATATCTCTTCCTCTTATCACCGGTGATGGGATAGGAATAAAGATCCTGTTCCTATTTTAAAATATTTTAAGGTGCCATTGTCCTGAAGTAAACATGTGGATGTAACTTCTGCCTCGTGGAAGCACAGGAGTATGTCCCAGCCCCTCACTGTTTATTACTCAGGCAGAAGAGGACTTCGTCATATGTCAGGTTGTTGTGTAATGAATTCTGAGCACCACTTGGATGTCACTTGTCAGTGACTTAGCTATAAGCAGGTTCTCACAGCTGCTGCTGTTTTGAGGGAGGGGTGGGTTTGATCAGCTGTATTAGCCAAAACTGTAAAAGCCAAAACAGGTCCCAGAGGTTTTTCTTTTTAATATGCTCCCCATCATCATGGCTGCGTTTGTGGAGGAGAGAGGGACATGATGTTCCATGTGTGCTGTCCAATGTTTGTGTCTATGTGAAAAATGTATTGATATTTTGTTTTGCTTTCTTTGGCAGATGGACAAAAGAAAGTTCAAGAGGAATTTGACATAGACATGGATGCACCAGAGACAGAGCGGGCGGCGGTGGCAATACAGTCCCAGTTCAGGAAATTCCAGAAGAAAAAAGCGGGGTCCCAGTCCTAGCAGCTACCTCATAGCTGAAAGCAAAGTAACCCTGAAATGATTTATCAAGAAAATGAGAAATATCACAAAGATGCATGTACAGAAATGATCAATATTTAAAGCCCTATTGGCAGATAATAAACCATAAGCTTGTGTGTGACTTCATCCCAGGTGTTTCACACCCATTATCCTCTGTAACTCACCATTTTACTTGATGTTGTAATAAAAAGTTAGGGTGAAGTAATTAAAGTGTCTGCCTTCATCTGTCTTTTCATATAAATCTAGCAAGCGCAGCGTTACAAATGAACCCAGCCCAGATGCCTATTTTCCTCTTCACTTAAAGCTTGGAGACATAACGGCACCGTATGTTACAAGGATTTTGCTGAGGGATGAAAGCATGTGCCTCAGCCCTGTTTGCCTCATTTGGAGAATTCCAGCTGCCGACCAAATGTAACAATAAAATCCTTTTCTCATAATAAGCTTAAAGTAAAAAGTTGCAGACAGAAGCTGACAGGAGGATAAGAGGTGTAGGAAGCCAGAGACATTTATTTTTGCCTTGCAGTTATGCCAGTAAAGTGGCTTAAGTGGGGAAATTGTCATTGTCCTTCCTGTTTGAATGATAAAGTCCAGCTTGGACCACATTGACTGTTATGGAGGAAAAAACAAAAATCCAATTTCAGACATCTTTGGAAGTTGTGTTTTTTTTATTTCTAAAAATAGAAGCTGACCCTCTGTACTCTGTTCACTCTCCATCTAGTCAGTAACAATTTCTGTGCCATTTCTCTTATTTCCTTTTGTTTGTAGTGTTTGATGAGTAAAGCATAACAGACTCCCTGTCTCTATCTCCACTATTTGTAATTTAAAGTGATTTCGCATGAAACCCTGTATCACTGTATTAGCCCAGTTTTTTATTAATAGAAAACAGCCACAATGATGTTTCTTATATTAGGACATTTATTTTCTCCCTACTGTAGAAGGGCAGGAGAACAACTGCAGGCTAAACCTGAGTAAAAATCTTGCCTGGCTTCACACTTGATCAGAAATTAGCGGCCTATATAGGGCACAGGGAAGGTTCAGAAATGGTCTTCATGGTTTCTTGTGGTCAGAAAACTGAGCTATTTAGATGGAGCAAACAGGGTATTCGCTACACAGAGACATGCCCCAAATCCTACCCTCTTCTCAGTTTCAGCAGCAGGTGTAAGGGTCCCAATAGGCATCTTCATCCCTGGGGAAATTAGAGACAGAAGTGTTTTCAGAAGGATTGGTGTTTGCAGCAGTTCTCCAAGAAAGCAGCATGATTCTCACCTCCAGGCTGACAGAGGTAGGTGTGCTGAGAGGTGGCGGTCTGCCTACTCTTAGCTAAATAGCCTGGAACTGAGGCTGCTTCAGGTGTGAGAGATTTAGGTTTAATTTCCAGCTCTGTGTAGTGGCATTTGCAGTCTACTCTCCCACCTGCCACCACATGACAGAGGACAGAGCGTCAGGCCTCTCACATAAACTGGAAGCTACCACAGAGAGATAGGAACGGAGGGAAAGTGAAGATCTTATGCTGCTGGCAATCACCTCCCATGCGAACACCTTGGAGCAATGATACCGAAAAGATTCAAAGCTGTGAGTGAAAGCCAGGCTGCAAGACTGCAGCAGGAAAGCCCACAAACTTATACGGGTTAAGGCACTTAAAGCACTTGGCAGCAATTTAGTGAGAAGCTAAAATGTGATAACAGGCAGTAGAAACTCTGGTACCATGCTTATTAGGAGGAGCCCTCAG
Organism: Chrysolophus pictus; assembly: GCA_037305975.1. Classification (NCBI taxonomy): domain Eukaryota; kingdom Metazoa; phylum Chordata; class Aves; order Galliformes; family Phasianidae; genus Chrysolophus; species Chrysolophus pictus. Next base: position 87,923,707 of record CM074576.1, on the reverse strand, counting down.
AGATATTGGGTAGAGGAAGTCTTATGGATCCTGTGGGCAACGCAGAAGTGATGTGCAGAGACAGTGTGTGAGGTGTTCAATAAACACAGCAAGACTGGGCAGGAATTGACAGGACGTTTTTAGATCTTAGTTCAGGGATAAGCCCCTAAATGCTGCCTAGATGCTGCCTTAGGCACCTTTGTCAGACCCTGGCTGTGTGCGTGATATACTATTGCACATAACTAGTAAAGTCAGAGTTCTTTGAGCCACAGCTGAGTGCTTCCACTCCAGGAGAAGCATTGATTCTCTGTATTTAGGAATTCCACAGGTGAACCTCAGACAACACTGCTACTGTGCTCGAAGTGTAGCTTATGGAGGCTACAGACCCCCTCCCCCCCCTTATCATTCACAGAGACTGCTCATCATCTAATAATTACCTTAGTATAATAATTGAAAAATTGTACTGGATTTGGATTGTGTTGGTGTCATTTTGTTTAGATGAACATATGTCTGTAATAAGGGACTACGTTTGCGTTCCGCATTATGTCATGTGAAATAGCATGAGCTCTGTAATAGCTATTTAATTGAATAAAAACTCTGGGTAAGCACTAGGCTTTTATATTTGATCTGACATTCCTTGGACTTAAATTTCCTACACAACAGGAATAATCATATGGTGGGGACACAATGAAAGCAATTACTTTATTGGAGCACAGCAACGAGGACTGTTAGTAAATGAATTATGTCTCTTTCAGTAGCAGGGATATTCTTTAATACAAAGTTTAGAGTGCATCTTATAAATACAGTCTTAATGTATAGTGAAACGTAATAAGGAAATAGTAAGCTCATACAATATTATTTTTAATGGTGGCTGCCCTTGTCAGACAGTGCCCTTTTTATGAGACTCCTTGCATCACACATTCAGTTCATATTCCCAAAAGAAGAAAGCTTTCTCGCTCCCAAGTCTTTCTTTTCATCCTTTGTGTATAGCCAAGATGGCAATTTTTAATTTCCTTTCTTATCACTAATTCATGCTTTTCTAAGACCTACCTGGGTATTTCGGAGATGAGGGAAGTAGTTTGTTCCAACCAAGAGTTTCACTAAGATAGGAAAAAGAGGACACTTAAACATTGCAGGCATTAATTTGAGTCTTTAACTTCCAGACATTCACCAAGCTTTCTAGTTCACTGACACTATGTAGTTGGGGGTTACCAAGTCATGAAAAGCAAGATTTAAATTAGGTGGATATCTGTGCTGAAATCCCATCACTTCCTGTGGGTAACACGAAAGATCATTCAGAACAGCATGTATTACAGAAAACAGGGTTATGACTCTCAACACGTACACCCACACCCTCCCCACACACATCTGTTTCTGCTCCAAATTACGTATCAGATTGTCCCAAAAGAAAATAACCTATGCTTGAATAATCAGAACAATTACCCAAGCATTCGATAGCTCTTGTTCACATCGTTGCCTGGACCATGAAAGCAACCTATAAAGCTGAACAACAAAGGAGTCTATTAGAAGCAGAGAAACACCATCGGAAGGAACAAGAATGCTGAAATGAAAAAAAACTAAAGGACATGAATTCTATCAAATTAAATGCAGACAGACGAGCCAAAAACCAGCCTGCATCTTGCAGTTATAACTTTCTTTGAACTCTTCTCAGACTACTAGCCTACTGGAGGACTGTGGGGATGTGGGGAACCTGAGGTCTTGCAGAAAGCAGAAATTCATCTTGCATTGACACTAACAGCGGAGGCTCCCACAATAGAGTTTTTTCTTTTTTTAATAATGTATCAACCTGAGGAATTCATTGTCAAACTAAAATGTTAGGAGGACAGAGCTTGTAGTAAACTGACAAAATGAATAACAGACTGCTGGGAACAGGTGAGATTCACCTGCATCTTCTAGAGAAACTCATAAAGAGCAGCTGTTTTGGGTAACCTTTGCCTCACACTGGCCTCACTTCCAGGGAAATAAGCTATGCCAAATTAACAACAGATTTTAGAAGGAGTTCTAGGAAGGTTTGGGGATTTTACAAAAACTGTCTTTATTAGGTAAGTGTAGAGAAACTGTGGTATGCCATCATACAACCTTAATACACTAGCACCATCCTGAGAACAGCTATAATTCATAAATTGTGGTGGCTGCAGTAAACAAGAGAGGTGGGTGGTGGTAACCTAGGTGTACCTGGATTTTCAAGAAATTCAGACAAGGTGTCTTGGGAAAGTCTCTTAAAGAAATGAAAGAGTCCCGGAGTAAATGGTAGGATTCCCTTGCAGAGAAATAACTGGCTAAGGGACAGGAGGTGAAAGAATGAGATGTCCAGCTCTCACAGAGTTGTGGTGTTGTCAGTGGGACTCCCAAACAGCATCATATGTTTTGGAACACACTTACAAATCACTTGGGGAAAAAAAAAAAAAGAGAGACTAAAAGCAAGGTAACACATTTTTACATCAATCCTTTCTACATTAAAAATCTCATTTCTTGCTCCCTGTTTTACAGAATGCTTGCTGAGAGCCATGACAAAAGAAAGGTCATGTCAGGACCATGAGGGTACAATTAGCACTGGTTGCCCCTTCCCAAGGCCCAACATCAGGCCCTGGGACCATCTGCTCCTGCCTCATGAGGGCACAGCTGGGGTGGACTCCTGCTCCCCACAGCCCTGCCATGAGCCCTTGGCCCACCAGAAGGTCACAGGCACTGTGGAAATAAGTGCACTTCCATCCTGCGTTTTTTGTGCCCTTTGTCACCCAAGTGGCTTACAATGTGGAACAAAATAAGCCTGTTTTGCAGCTGTACAGTAGGGCAGAGGAGTCCCCACACAGCAGCCACCTCTCTGGAGATGGTATGATCCTGTGAGTTGTGGGTGCTGTATCTTATGCCTTAGTGATTGCAAAGATCACTCCAAGCAGGTCTGGGCAGTGTATGAGTTCCTCACTGGGTAAGACAGCATTTCCACAAAGCCTTCTTGTCGGATACTAGCAGCTGCTGAGAAATCTGTTTCAACCAACAAGCAGTACCTCAGCTTGTACAACAGCCTTCTAGAAATTGTTCTAAAGCACAGTAACCATACGCAGCTGTGCAAATGTGCAAGTAAAAGCATTTACAGCAGTATGAAAAAGAGAAGGAAGGGTGGCAGGGAATGACTGGAGCGAAAGAAGAGCGTGTTTAGGAAAGGAGAAAAAAAGACATCTCTGCTGAAACTCTCTGAGTCATCTGAAGGTGTTTTCTATTCAGCTCAGGTAATTTTTTGTTGTTTCATTCTTATCTGCAGCCTGCTCTCTGCCAACTTCTCCCCAGCGTGTAACACATTCTGTCACAGCCCTGTCACTGCGCTTAGCACTGACTGCAGAGTTGGTGTGATGGGGCAGTGGAATCCAAGTACCCTCAAAATCAGGAGTTTGGGGGCCATTGAACAGACACCATGTCCTTGTCCCTCATAGCGAACCCTCACATTTGATTTTATTCCAGGGGTAACGCTGTAAAGAAGCAAAGCCACTTCAAGGCAAAGTTGCCATCACAGTTGCCATCAAAAGATATGTATGCACTCCAGTGAATCTTACCTTCATGTAGCATTTCCCAAGCACTTGTCCAAAGTCCACAAAGGAAAAGTGCAACAGAATGGAGGTATTCCCAAGCAAGGCTAGAAGCATTCCTTACAGTCATGGTCCCTGCTCGACTACCTCAGAAAACCAGCTGGAGCATGTCAAAATTCATTGGTCATGAAAGCCAACGCTTGAGGGGTATGTGTGGAGGAAGGAGGAAATGGTACTCAGCCAGGCCATATAATGGCCCACAACAGGCACATGGCAATGGTGAATGTCTTGTTCTAGGTGGTGGTGTTCTTACGTAGACAGAACCTGATGCATCTGGGAGGCATCTTAGATGCACTCTGCTACCCTCAGTTATTACCTGCCAGATCCCATTTTAGAGCTGGCAGCTGTCTGTGGAAATTTCTGGAATAAAGTCATGGCCGGAACAGCTGTATCACCACTGAAGACCACTTAAGCTAGGTTGCTTGATATTTCCTTAAAACTCATAAGCCAGCAGATGCTTTGCAGCAAGGAGAAGCTCGCTAAGGTGTATGCTGAAAGAAAACAGTTTGCTGTGAAGGCTAAAAGATATTCAGGCACCAGTGTCATCTCAGTGCCATAACTGTAGGACAGTGCAGTCATTCCTCTATACCCATTATCAACAATTTACCACTCAAAAATTTGGACCCTTTAAAGATCCCTTAAGTTTCCCTGAAGAACCCCTTAAGTTCCCTTTAAGGACCCTTAAAGTTCTTTACTATGAGAGTGGTGAGGTGCTGGCACAGGCTGCCCAGAGAGGTTGTGGATGCCCCGTTCCTGGATGTGTTCAGGGCCAGATTGGATGGGGCCCTGGGCAGCCTGGTCTAGTATTAAATGTGGAGGTTGGTGGCCCTGATGACCCTTGAGGTCCCTTGCAATGCATGCCATTCCATGATTCTATGACCTGATCTAAAATCTTTTTGAATGTGGTAATCACAAGCCCCAGGTCTCAGGAGAGGTCTGGAGTGGTCCATTATTTAGTTGCCTCAGTAAGGGATACAACAAATGGATTAATCTAAGTGCTTCTTTTTTTTTTTCTTTATATCAACTTCAAGGTGCACACTATATACATGTTCAAAGCATGATGGAGAAAACCAGGATAACGTGTGCTTACTGTGGTAAAATTAATATTAGATACCTATTCACTATAAATATTCAAACACATATATCCTTCCCCATCTGCAATCAACATAATTGTCCTGTGTTGTTTTATACAATAAAGACCATCTTCAGAGTGTAAAGGTAAAAACAGTAGCCATGCCACTTATAATATATTAAGATCTAGTTATGAATGGGTTATTTAGTCCAACTCCTAAATTGTGAGAGCACTTTTTTTTTTTTTTAATTATCCCTGAACTCTCCCTGCCAAATGGACTCCTGCCCTTCAATATCTGTAGCAGTGGTGATTCTAAAACTTTCCTTGACAGCTTGTTCTGCAGCTGAACTTTTCTTAAAGCTTTTGAGTTTTGTTTATACTTAACCAAAACCTTCCCTCCTGCCACTTCAGTTGTTCCAAATCACCTATAACCACTTGTAGGCCTCCTTTTTTTAAACTCTTAAATTATTTTTGTTATTCTCCTTTGAACTCTGCCAATTTATCTGTGTGCCTGAAGTGAAATGCAGCCATCCAAATTAGACTTCACCGACGTCAAGCACAACAGAATAATTATCTTGACTATTTTACAAGCGACAGTCCCCTTACCACAAATCTACATGGCTCTTGGCATTTCCTGTGACAGCATTATTTTGTTGGCTTAGAGCCAAAACCTCATTTCCCAGGAATCTGGAGCCTCTCTGTGATCTCTTTGTCTAGTCTTTCCCTTCCCTTATATGAATATCCCATTTTTTAAAGAGACTATACTGACTGTAAAACACCTTTAACTTTATGGCCCCACTGCACCTGTGCAATATGAGAACGATATAGAAATTCACGTAGATGTCCTTATGCAAATTGGGCAGGAACTGTAACTGGTTCAGACTTTTTTGTGCTTCTCCCTTTCCTATTAATAAATCATTACAATCAGGTGCAAAGGCTTCAATAATCTCTAAATCTACCTTTTTTTGGAAACTTAGAAAAGGTTTAAATGAATTCCTATTTTATTCTAAAAAGTTAGCTTGCCTTTACTTGCAATGTCCAATTATTTGATAAGAAAAGTCTGAGTATCTTATCTAAAAATAGGCCTTGAAATAAGCCTGAGGACTCTTGCCCCTTCTCAGTGCATTATGTTTTAATGCAAAGTTAAACTGATGCTATTACTCATATTTGGTAGTAGCTTCCACCATAAATATTCCCACTGAAGACTTCAGGACTAATGGGAGCGTGAGGAGATGACACTTTGCCTCATCAAGAACACAAAGCACAGTGACTTTCTGAACTTAATCTGCAACTTTCAGCAAAGTGATATCACTCTTTTTCTTCTTGGGAGCAACATCCACATTTAATATATACTGAGTGACATAAAAATAACCTGCAGTATAGTGGCAGTAATGAAACATTGTGATGATAATAATAATTACAGCACAGGAAACACTGACATGTCTGCATAACTCTGTGACATTTCTCCTAAATGCATTAAAATGGCTCATACCATACGCACATGCTTTGTGCAGCATGGGCTTAACTATAATCCTCCTCCGGGTGTAGCCAAGCCCAGTTGTGGTGATGGCATTAAGCTGGCTACTTTTGGCACCAGGGGCCTTGGTGGTCACATCCTGAAGAGCACTGGTTCCCATCGAATCGACAAGGGAAATGTGTTTGGTGTCCACTTAAATATCATTTGGAGGTATAGGGTCAGCTTTGTAGGAATACGAAATTTTTTGTTGTTTTATCTGAGATTTTCAAATAATTACATGAAACTTCTCACAATCCTGCACAGCCTTGAGGTAAGAAGGATAATTTGATACCTGACTAGCACACATCTGCTTGCCTGGCTGGAAAGGTACCTAAACCAAGCAGGAAAACCTTACTGCCAAAACAACAGGCAGCTGAGAAACAAGCACCACCACTAAACCTTTTGTTTGAGCGGCCACTGGGTGGTGGAATCAATACACCTCCTTAAAGCCCTGAGTGGTTCCAACAGCAATCACCGCCTCTTGAGCTACAGTGGTCGAAGAAGAGGAAGAAGTGGATGCAGTGGTGGGAGACAGTAGCAAAGCATGGTGACAGGGTTGAAAGGAGGTGGGTTTTATAGTGGAAAGGGGTATGGAAAAGGTGAAGGGAACATTAATAATGACAGCGCAGTAAGGAAGAGGCAGAGTGTGGGTAGAGAATTAGAGAAGAAGGGTAGGTGGAGGGGGAACAGTGGCAGGGAAGGGAGCAAGCTGCCTGATGTTGAAGAGCTTGAGTATTTCATTCCCCACTCACTCTTTTGCTCATATAATGAATTACTTTGATATTTCCCATTCAGTTATGTAAAACTAAAGGGTGTAGTGTTGTCTTCAGGGGATACCTGAGCATCGACACTGAGGCATTGCAATATGTTTCAAGTTATGCAAGGCAATTGGCAGGCTTATAGGAATCACAGCTGTGCTGTGTAAGTTCTGTCTTAGAGTTAAAAATAAAAATATCAGTGTTTGATCATCCATCCTGCAGCTTGCCCTCCAAACTTTCCTCTGACATATGGTACGTACAGTCCCAAGAGAATCTGTGAAACATCTCTTGCACCGAGGATTTAAAAGGGAATTGAGAGACATTGTATTTGAAGAAATTAAAATTGTTGTTTAAGAGGGAAAGGTAATTCTTTTTCCTCACCAGAATTCTTCTGTTGTCAATATTCCCCTGATAATAGAGGTTTTTATTCTGCAATGGATAGGTTAAGGCAATCAATTGTTTTCATCTGACAAATGAAAAGGGATAAAGCACAATTTGGAGGTAAGTAAACACAGAAGTCACTTTCCCCTCAGCATTAACTCAGATCTCAATGGACATTAGACCTGTGTTTATTGAAAGACACGTTATTGCTTTGGATGCTGGGATTTCAGTAGAATAGAACACAAACTCCAGCTTATTGACATCTGCTGCATAGCAAAAAGATGATCAGCTCCTCTGTTTATGTGGATGCACACAAGGAGAAAACATTCATTACGCATCATATTCCATTTACTTTTATACAGAAGTAGTAAAAGCTATTTTTATAGTTAAATAAATACTTTTCCATAGAAGTAACTGTTTTCTTAGCATGACAGACGTACCTACATATTCTTCATTGTTATGTATGTATGTGACTTAGTGCCTTTTATATGAATTAAAAGTCCATTATCCTGAATCTGTGCTGTGCATTGCAATTGAAACCCTGCAGGCTCTGCTGTCAATAAGACTAAATTAAATAAGCAATATTCAATAGTATTTATAGCTGCCAAGGCTTCAAGGTTAAGGCTAGAAACAAAGAAAACTGTAAAAGAATAAGGGAAATCCTGAAAGCATCCAGTGGGAAGAATTCTCTTGAGTAACATTTTTGCCTGCATAGAAGCAGACTTTGATGAAACGCACAAAATACTGAATGTCACTTTTTCATATGCACAGCATCCCTTCAGTGCCAATGCAGTCAGAGCTTCCGCTCAAACATACCAGAAGTGTGCAGCTGGCATACAGAAAAGTAGGAAAACTGGAGAACAGCCCTGACCTCCACTGCATGACCTGAACTTACACCGTGTCTGCCCTTGAGTTGCATTTGCACTGTGAGCCACCATGCTGCACACTCAGTGTGGGGCAGGGAGCTGGGCTGAGGGTTACAGCACAAGGGAGGATATGAGACAGAAGTGTTGGATCAGCCAATACAGACCCTATCAACAGTCCCTTCTTGCTCTTGGATACAACAGCACAGGTGGACAGCCCATGTGCAGATGGGCCCCATCAACCAAGGGCTCTTCATCCTCCCTTGAGAAGCAGCTTTGGTGAGGTGTTCCCACCCAACAAGGCTTGACTGATAACATAACAGATGGCAAAATGCGTGTGTGGGGAATGGATTGCTTCATCAAAATGGATATTCATCAGAAAACCTTGAAGATATCACCCAACATCCTTTGCAACTCCCAGAGCAGCAGCCAGCTTACCAATTCTGGCAAGTCCTAACTCTCTGCCTTGGAAATAGCTGACAATACATAGGTGATGGATTTAATGCTTGCAGAATGCCACTGAAAAGAAAATGCTTTATATCTTGAGAATACAAAATCACATAGTCAAGGGAGACACAGTTACACAGAAATTTGATATCTCAGCTATTGCAAAACTTTTGGGGACTGCCTGAACCATTGTGGCTCGTACAGGCATGCATTTGTGTTGCTTTTCCTTTGCCCTAGCAACCAAATTTCATTCCCTCTGGATTTCCCTGCTATTTCTTGCTAAAATGTTCTCAGATGAACAGCTCTTCCCTTGATACACTACCCATAAGTCTTGCTTGGGTTGCTGGAATCAACATTATTATTTTTAGAAAATAGGCTGAGGACTCTGATGCAAATCACTGTTTACTTTTGTTTGCACGCTTTAGGCTATGCTATTCCCTCTTGTGAATCCATTTTCCTGTGCTCTGTCAGCAGTAATATTTGCTACGTGAGATGATTAGTCCAGGTAAATTAACTCCCTTCATTTGCCTCTTCTCAGACGTAAACTTACCTGTTGATTTACACCTGTTGTCTGCTCTTAGCAGCTATGGGCACCTGCATTATTGACCATAAGACAAATATTATTCTAAACGTTTTTTTCCAGTTTGATAGTAGCTGAAAGAACAGCCTTTTTTGTTGGTGGTGTTTTTTTTTTTTGTTTTCTCCTTATACTATAAGTCAGGTTAAAATAAAAGCAAGGCCTGTCAAGCTTATGTAAAACTAGTTAGGAATTCAAACAGTATTATTTTTTATGTTATTAAATTTACTGTAGTTTCAGGGGTTGACATTCACAAAAGCAACCATTTGAAGTCACCGGCACTTATGCACTTTAATCTCCTGGGTGCTTTTGAAGATCTTTCGCAGACTGTATAAATGTGCTATATTCAGTTGCAACAATTTTGTGATGGATGAAGTTTCTGTCAAGCAGGGAGGCTGAACACCACCTCTCTTCGCACTCCATTTCAGTGTTATTACCAAGCTCTCAACTAGAGCAAAATCAATCTGATTTAATTTGCATCAGCTCCCAGTTATTAGCCACCCATTTATAAGCCTGACTGCAGTGCCGTCTGATTGCTTTCTTGATACCTCCGTTGCATCAAAAATGAAAACCATTTTTCTCTTGCTGTATACCTGCACCTACTAGCAGTTGTGTAAGATGTACCTGCAGTACACACTGGAGAAAGAACTATTACTGTAGATCAGATATTTTCCTCACAGCTGTTGGAATTAATCTCAGACCTGCTCTTTCCCTTGAGATCTCCCAACTTGTGAGACCAGGCAGGGCTCCACCACATTATTTGCAGCATGGTTCAATGGATTCTGTCCAGGACAAGAAGCCTAGCTCCAGAAATCATACAGTCACAGAAAGAACCTCCATTTTCCAGTTCACACAGTTTCAAAGAAATTCTGAAAATGCGAATGGAGTGCGACCAAAGCAATGGTGCCTGTAATTCCTGGCATGTGCAAATAGCATTGCTGAGGTACAGCTACTAAGCACTTCTTGCTGGGATTGCAAAGTGCAAGAATATGGGATGTCTGCATTTATCAGGGAAAGAGTGCAGCAGCCTGGTAATCTTCATCCCTGTATAAGTGTGCTCCTCTCATCTCCTTGCTGCTGTCTCTGCTGTGTTTGAAATGGCTCCTCCAGTACTGATTAGTAAAAAGCTCTAAGCCGAATTTGGTTAACCATGCATGGGTCATCACCTCCCCCAATTCATTCTGCCCGTGACGTTTGTTTGTTTGTTAAATTTTCACTGCCTGCTTTAGATTCTTCTTTGTTGATGTCATTAAACAAAACATTTTAGTAATGAAATAGTACTTCCTAATATTTACATACACGTATGTAATGCTGTAGCACTATAATGTGATGGAAAGTACAGCAATAATAGCAGTTGGCACAATCCTAGGCTACAGCAAATGAGAACAAGCCCAAATGCAGCAGCCTCAGAAACAAAGGAAGAAAAGCTGCTTATCCTTAGAAAGGTTCAGGTAGGCAGGGATCTCCAGTGAGATACCCACACCTCCACTGCCAACCCTTACATGAGGTTTGGGAAGGGGTGGATCTATCCCTTCCAGTCACTCACTACATGTGCCTGAGCTCCCCTGGGTTGGCCCTGCCTTCCTACCAGGTGCTCAGTCACTGGTTCAGGCCATGATTTAGCATTTCCACTGCAACATACATAAATATTTATGTATATATGTATATAGATACATGCAACTAGTCTTTTTCCTTTCTTTTTTCTTTCTTTTTTCTCTTTCTTTCTTTCTTTCTTTCTTTCTTTCTTTCTTTCTTTCTTTCTTTCTTTCTTCCTTCCTTCCTTCCTTCCTTCCTTCCTTCCTTCCTTTCTTTCTTTCTCTCTCTTCCTTCCTTCCTTCCTTTCTTTCTTTCTTTCTTTCTTTCTTTCTTTCTTTCTTTCTTTCTTTCTTTCTTTCTTTCTTTCTTTCTTTCTTTCTTTCTTTCTTTCTTTCTTTCTTCCTTCCTTCCTTCCTTCCTTCCTTCCTTCCTTCCTTCCTTCCTTCCTTCCTTCCTTCCTTCCTTCCTTCCTTCCTTCCTTCCTTCCTTCCTTCCTTCCTTTCTTTCTTTCTCTCTCTTTCTTTCTTTCTTTCTTTCTTTCTTTCTTTCTTTCTTTCTTTCTTTCTTTCTTTCTTTCTTTCTTTCTTTCTTTCTTTCTTTCTTTCTTTCTTCCTTCCTTCCTTCCTTCCTTCCTTCCTTCCTTCCTTCCTTCCTTTCTTTCTCTCTCTTCCTTCCTTCCTTTCTTTCTTTCTTTCTTTCTTTCTTTCTTTCTTTCTTTCTTTCTTTCTTTCTTTCTTTCTTTCTTTCTTTCTTTCTTTCTTTCTTTCTTTCTTTCTTTCTTTCTTCCTTCCTTCCTTCCTTCCTTCCTTCCTTCCTTCCTTCCTTCCTTCCTTCCTTCCTTTCTTTCTTTCTCTCTCTTTCTTTCTTTCTTTCTTTCTTTCTTTCTTTCTTTCTTTCTTTCTTTCTTTCTTTCTTTCTTTCTTTCCTTCCTTCCTTCCTTCCTTCCTTCCTTCCTTCCTTCCTTCCTTCCTTCCTTCCTTCCTTCCTTCCTTCCTTCCTTCCTTCCTTCCTTCCTTTTTTTTTTTTTTTTTTTTCTGTGAAGGAAAGTACTCTCTGCACTGCTGTAATAGACAAAACAGGGATGCTAAAAAGAACCCTGTGCCATGACCTTCTGTGATAACTGGATCCAGCCCCATGGCAGGTCCCAGAAAAAATCAAGTCTTTCTGAGCTTCTGGGTTGAATGAGAAGTATCTGCTCAGTCAAACCCACCTTCTTCTGGCACTGAAATTCCAATTTCTGGAGGGCAAAACACACTCACCCATTGCCTATTAAGGTCCTGCCGCATGCTTCGGAGGCTGCAGTCATCTGCCTTCCAACACAGCTTTGAAAGTATCCAGTCACTTTCTCCAGTAAGAAACTCACATTGGCTTTAGAAAGAGCTCCTGCCTGAGATATCAAAGAGTTTATCCCAATTCCAGATGGAGCTGATCCAATCCATTATTCCTTCATTATTTATATAGCACATACATTTACTCCAGCAGTGCTTATGTTACACATGCTCATGCGATACCAGATGTAAATAGTTAATAAACTTAGTAACTGTTAATGCAGACTTGGAAATGCATCTAATAAATCCCTCAGTAACAGAGGCCAGGCAGTGGAGGTAGGCAGCAAGGACTGTTTGGTTTTCACCTAACTTGGAAAAAAGAGAAACCACAGAATGATACTAAAGGTATTACTTCTAGTGAGGAGATGAGGCTGCTGTTATGTAACCCAGGAATTTTAAGACTTCATTTCATAGCAATTTACAGATACTTCTTGTAGAGTCAAATATCAGTTGGAAATCTTGGGAAATGGTTTATTCTCACATATTATTTTTCCTCTAGCATGAAAAGAAGGAAAGAAAGCTACAGCTTAACATTTTGCTTCTGTGACCAATACTTGAAAGAAATCTGTTTCTCATCTACATAAAATCAAATTAATTGATCTAAGCCAGATTTCTTTCTAAATATTCTCTTCAGCAAAATAATTATTATTTTCCCATTCACTGCAACTTGAGAGACTTTCCGTTCTGCTTGTTTCAAAAAGTATATTGCTTCTTACTTGGGTAACAGTTGCATTGCTCATATAAGATGCTAGCCTTGATCTCTGGACTTTTTTTGTGTGTGTGTTTTGTTGCTGTTCTTACAGTTTCCAGCATCATACAGAGATTACTTATCCTCCTGGGGGGGGGGAAGAAAAAAAAAAGTGTATTGCTTAGAGGAGTAACCTTTTCAAATTTTATTGGCAAGCTGATAGATGATTGTCCTTGTACTCCAGTAATGGAAAAACCAAAGCAGCTAGGATTTCTTCTAGATGCTGGGCTCTAGCTGTCGTCCTTTGTCTTGGAATTGTTGCATTTAATGAAATTGAGTCAGGAAGAAATCAGGGGTAATACATTTCCTTAACTGTGACCTTTAACTTCAGACCTTCCAGGAGTATCTGTGTACGATCATTAACTGAACTGTGAATTAGAGATGATGTTATTTTCAGCTCTCTTTTATGGACAAGTGACTGATTTATAAAGATGCTGGATAGAAGTTAATTAAGTCTGAGGTGAGTTTCCAGCCATCAAATACAACTGCCATATTTAGCTATATGTAATGTAGGTACAAACGTATACATTTAAAAATTCTGAAAGACAAAAGCATTTAGATTTGATATTCTGATGTCTATAAACCCTGCCTTTCATGTAAGAGCTCTGACAATTTCTTCTGCACAGGTGTTCAATTCTTTCAAAACTGCACGTGTGACCTTTAAAAGAAATTACTCTTTTAAGAACCCTCCTGTGTGGGTTATTTCTGCTTTACAAATGAATTTGAGCTCCAAGGTCCAGGGGAAGCTAATGGGAAGTATATTCACTAGGCAGCCTTTTTCTCTAATTGAATTTCTGGAGAGGAATAGTGAGAGGAACTGGTGGCTGATCTGTTCGCCTTGGCATCTGGCTAAGGCATTTGGGATTGCATAAAGCAAAAATGGGTGTGAAAGAATATGTGCTGATGTTCTTTGCAGTCCTAAGAAGTTTCTTATGTAAATGCTGTGCATTTTTTCTGCTGTGCACCTCTATATCTTACTATATTTGGTATACCTGAGTTAGTCCGCTATGTTTGAATCCATGTGATAGAAAAAGGAAAAAAGAAAATCATGTTCATCACACATCTAAAGCATTTGTGTACAATTTTTCATGTGAATCAAAACAAATAAGGAGAACATCATTCAAAGTTTAACATTCAGGTTCTTTCTGTAAATCAAATACCAACTTTCTTTCCATCCTCAGAAAAAGACTGCACAAGTCAGCATAGAGCTGTACAGTGTCAGATGCTTTTTTCCTTAAAAAACAAGGCAATTATTTGAGTCTACCAACTGTTCCAGTTCATGTGTAGGAACTTTCTTGAAATGAGAAATGCAAAAAACCAAAACTGTGTAACAATTACTGCTGTTATTATTTCAGAAAACTACCTTAACCTTTTCAGTAACACATTTGACAGGATTAGTCTCAGAAATATAAAGAGGAGATATCTTGGGCATACTTCAAAGATATTTCTGATATAGATATTACAACATTTATTCATATAAATACTGTATTATTTTTATCTTTCCAGTCAGCCTCACCTCCATCCCTACAAAGGTGATGGAGCAACTGGTTTGGGGTGCTGTCTTCAAGCAATTTAAAGAGAAGAAGATTATCAGGAGTAATCAACATGGCTTCACCAAGGGGAAATCATACTTGACCAATCTGGTAGCTTTCTATGATGTCATCACTGGCTGGGTGGGTGGGGAGAGAGTAATGAATGTTATCTACTTTGACTTCTGCAAGGTGTTTTACAGTCTCCCACAGCATCCTTGTAATGAAACTTAGGAAGCGTGAAATTGACAAGCGTATATTAAGGTGAACTGAGAACTGAGTGGCAGAGCTCATAAGGTTGTGACCAGTAATGCAGAATCTAGTAGGAGGGCTCCCCAAGGCGCTCCCCAAGGATTGGTACTGGGTCTGGTCTTACTCAAAATCTTCATGAACAGTCTGGATGAATGAATGGAGTTCATTCTCAGCAAGTTTGCTGATGATAAGAAGCTGGGAGGAGTGGCTGAAACACCAGAAAGCTGTGATGCCATTCAACAAGATCTGGACAAACTGGAGAGTTAGGTGAGAGGAACCTGATGAGATTCCAAAAGTGCAAGTATAGGGTCCTGCACCTGGGGAGTCCTACACCACATGCATCAGTAACAGATTAGGGGCTGACCTGCTGGAAATGAGCTCTGAGGAGAAGGACCTGAGTGTCCTGGTGGGCGACAGATTGGCCATGAGCCAGCAGTGTGCCCTTGTGGCCAAGAAGGTCAAAAGAATAGTGGGGTGCGTTAAAAAGAGTGTGATCAGCAGGTTGAGGATGGTGATCCTCCCCCTCTACTCTGCTCTGGTGAGGCCAAATCTGGAATATCATGTCCAGCTCTGGGCTTCTCAGTTCAAAAAAAGTCAGGGATCTTTTAAAGAGAACCCAGTGAAGGGAAATAAAAATGATGAGGGACCTGGAGCACATCCTGTATGAGGAAAGGCTGAGATCTGGGGCTGTTCAGTTTGGAGAAGAGAAGGCTGAAAGAGGGATCTCACCAATGTTTATAATACCTGAAGTACAAGAGTCAGGTCAATGGGGGTGGACTATCAATGACACAACATAATGAAACTTTCTTTAAGTAATGTGTTTGTAAATTCTGTCTATTAAACAGCTCAATTATTAACTTCATTTACAAATGTTCTACTGTCCAGTCACTTGTTTTGGAGATAGCTATTATTTGCTGTCATACAAATCATAGAACACAAGAAGTGAGAGAAAGGAAAGAGGTGTCTTACAGCTCTTCTATGTCATTGTTCATGTATTAAAACACTAAAAAATAGCACCGCCTGACAATCATTGACATCTGTTGAATGTTTATGGAGACCAAACAGTGGATGTGAGCACAGTGGGGCCATAGGTAATGCATCTCAGCCATGGTGATGGTGACAGTGATAGTGGGTCACTTCCTCTGGTGCAGATATTTACAAGTGTGGCATGGAGGCTCTTGTTCATAGCTGTCAAAAATACTGAGCTAATGGTGGTGATTGTGTTGACAAATACTGTTATATATCTGAGAATCTACTCAATCTAATAGTGTTATTTTGCTCTTTGTATCAGTTATATTTTCCATGGAAATAAATAGGAGGGATTACTTTCAGTGCAACCTATGTATAATGCTAAGGTTGAACAATTGACTGAAGGGTCAACCTCAAAGACTTCTAGGAAATGGGGTTTCACCAACCTGGTGGCCAGTCACTAGTGGTATTCTACCGTGCTTTACTTTAGGGCCAGTTCTCTTCAATGTTTTGATAAATGACCTGGATGCAGGACTTGAATGTGTACTATCTAAGCTGTATCTGAGCCAGCAGTGTGCCCTGGAGCCAAAAGGGCCAACCATACCTGGTGATGTCCCAGGCCCAGCTAGATGAGGGCAGGAGCAGTTCCCTCTGTGCTGGACTCACCTCCAGTGCTGGGTGCAGGTTTGGCTGCTGCTGCTATCACAGTGTTTCCTCAGGGAAACAACACAAAAGGGACAACATGAAAAGGGATCTTTCAGAGAGAAATGCTTCCATCAGCATTCTGGGATTTTTTCTTCTGAAATTTTCTATATGTCTGTAAAATTCACAGCTTTTATAAACCTTAAATTATTATTTTTTTAATATTATGTAAGTTCAATAAAATTGTAATGCATTTTTATATTTCATAATCATTTAAAACTTCTTTGCATGTGTGACTGAAGCCTAAGCCTTAAGGGATTTAATACTTAGCATATTTCTGCAATCTGGCAAGGTTGCCTTTCTGCTAATGCATTTGAGTTAGGAATTTATACAATAAATACCATGACAATTAACTGCGAGAAGAAGCTAGAATTTTGAAAATTAAAGATATATAAAAACAGAACAGGACCATTTATAATACAGGATTTCCAATGCTCTCCCCACCAAACATATGTTTTACTTAATATTTCAGTTCACATCATACATTGTACAAACATGAATCAGTCAGGATTCCCTCTTTTTCATCTTTCCAAAGTTATCTTTATCTTCAGAAAATGTAGGTCAGTCATCAGTGAATAAAGGTTTTATTCTCAAAAATCAAAATGTGAATACAACAACTTGACAATAAACGTGCAACAGCAAATTTGATATTTCTCTATTTTTTTAAAGGAACGGTTACTTTTATGAGCAAGTAAGCTGTCATAGGTTCTCTGTTATAATTTACCCTTCAGCTAATGCATAATGTCAGAACTCAGCACATGAATGATGAGACTGTTCTAGTTTTAAGACTGCCATAGTTTTTAGCGATACTGTATTCAAAAAAGCAGATTTCACTGCAGCTTCACCACCTTCAGGAGGCTTAAGAATTATGACAGCAAATATAAATGAATACAGAAATGTAATCCGTAATATCTGTAAACATTTTAGGTTTCTTTATGCTTTCACATATAGAGCTGAGTATTCTCAAAAATTCCCCGTGGTCAGGGCTGACGTGATCAGTCTGTTGGTAGATAGGAACCCTCCTATCCTACAGGCTTTACAGTTTAACTGATGCCTTAGTGAGAGTATGCTTTGCTACTGCTGCAGTATATGATCTACACAAGAACTCATTAATTGCCCTTCCTACTAAGTTGAAGGCAGAATGGATGCTTCCAAAATTAATTTCAATGTTACCAGCTGGACATCACAATATACTTTCAAGCTACAGGCAGTTTTTAGTGTTCTATCTATTCTGTCTATCACTACTAATGATTCACTTTGGATAGACTTTTGAAAACCTATCCCTCTTTCAACTGATTGCATACCATGAGACACAGTTCAGAAACAGTTTGATATTGTTTTAGATTGAATGGTCAGAGAAAAACAAACTTCACTCTTCAGAAGTGGTCTTCACTACTTCAACTGAAAATGGAGCTTGTAATACAGGAAAAGTATTTGCTATCAAGATTTATCTTTTCAAGGTGTGAAAAATCTTGGGAAACAATCTTCTGTCATTATCTAATCATTGATGAGAGCAAGCATGGACTATTCCATGCTATATTTTTATTCTGTGGCAGTCACATTCTCTTCTGTATCTCCACATTTCTAAGCTAGAAAAATAGTTTTACACTGTTATTCTCACTAGTCGTATTGGATCAAACACTGTGAACTGCTCTGCAGACTGCTTTGCAGACAGCCCCTGCAGTTCACTACTGTGTCAAGGGAACAGGAAATGGCTTCTGTTGAAGCTCATGGCCATTCTCTCCTCAGCCATGCAATATCATTTATATACTCACTGCAAAAATGCAATGCTTCTTCTTTTTGGAGATGCAGTTTGACTCATTGATGGATCATTACAACTGCAGTTACTTTTACAGTCACAGTGCGTGAAAGGATGTAGTTTTACCAGCTGACATAAATCAAACCTAGCCTCAAAATTAGTCTTTGGTCATGCTGACTGTTTTGCTTCCTTTGTGTGTTGGACTAACAAATGGCTCCAGATGCTTTGCCACTTACAGCTTGTATTTATTGCCTGGAAAATATTCATGGAATAAACTGATCATCAAACACTAAGCTACAGTAAAATAGCAGAGCAAACCTAGCCCAGCCAGCCAGGGTAAAGTTAGCAGGTATTTACATAATCTGCTATATTCTGGAACATAATTAATTTTTTTATTTTTTACTTTGTAGTTGTGATTTTTTTGATGGCTCAAGGCTTCGAAATGCAAACAGCAAAAATAATATGAACAGCAAAAGCTGAAGACCTTTTTGTGGTAAAGATGTACACAAATACATTTTTTTCTGTTAGGATTTACTCTCAAACAATTGTGTGGTTTAGGTGAAAGAAGCAGAGTGCAACAGCCAGCTCAGAGATTCAGGAGGTAGTGGTAGCTCTCAGCCTCATTCTCTGGTGTCCCAGGTCTCTGCACATCTCTGGAAGGTTTTGAAGTCTTAAGCACAACTGAAGGTACTTCTCATCCGTGGTGCGTGGAGGGCACTTATTCCCTGCAGCTGTCACACAATTCCTGCTGTGCTTGGTCCCAAAGGATCCCACTTCTCTTTCCAGAACCACTGTCTGGTTGTGATCCCCTCCAGCCATGACCTCAGCAGCATGGTAGGGCAGAGCTTCACCAGTTTGGGCTCGTCTCTTTAAGGCAGCAGAGCCTGGTTGACGGCCTACAAAGTTCAGTGCTCCATCTTTACTGAGGGGTCCAACAAAAACATAACATCGAGATGGAAGGCCAGCTTTTGGCATATAGTGTAGAATGAGCAGCATTGTTAGTTTGTCCATCTCCTTGCTCAGGTGGCACATAATCAAAATAAAGTTGGTCCTTCTAGGCACTCTTCCATACAGTGCTCCTGGGAAGGATTCGGAATTTAAAAGTGTAATTTTGTTTTGTCTTTTAGGAGCTTTTATTGACTAGAAGTGGTTCTCCAGATTTGAATTTTTTCTATTTTTTTTTCTTTGTTGTTGTTGTTAATGTGCAACCCACAGGCAACTGAGTGCCATAAAACTCTGCTGTCACCTGCTCCCTTCTGCTAGAGGCTTTTTGTCTGAGGCAAACCTATTACCTATTCACTTGAAATCAAATTTGGGGAAGGGAATCTGCTTCAACCTGGCAAAAAGAAGCTCCCTTCTTTCCTTAACATTAGTGAAGGGCTCCAATATGTGGTTGCTCAGAGGGCATAAAATGCACCTATTTAAACAACTCCATTTGAGCCTTTATCGTTCTAAAATTCTTCTTCAGTCCAAATACTTGAAATAATCCACATTCCTCAAAGAAAAAATAATAAAATGTAACAGAGCACTTCAGTTCAGATTGTACTTCTGCAAAGGTAAGATTTTTCTCTTTAACCCCCTCTTCTGTCCCCCCAGCTGACCCTATCTCATCTAAGCTGTTGGCAACATTTTGTTCTATCACTGCGTTCCCTTATCACTTCTGTGCCTTCTACCTGTCCCTTTCCTTTCTGCTTGGCTACTTGATAAAGCCACAGCATTAATCACCGGGTAAAATCATTCTTCTTTCCATGATGGATCATTTTTAGAGGAGCTGTTTTCAATCAGCACTAGCTAGTCTTCAACGAGGCAGGCTTCTGAGTGCTCAGCTCTTCTGATGGTGTAACGATTTAACCTCCATGCCCGTCTGTGGCTCTAGGAAACTAGTTTGAGGTAGCAGTTAAAATTATGCTGTATCTCATATATGCAACTTCAGGCACTTAAAAACATTTTTGCTTCCAGCAGAGATGAAAAGAGTAGGATGATATGAGAAAATGTAAGTACTTCTGAATTTCTCCAGCAATCCTAACAGAGATCTTCTCATTCTCTCTGCAGCCTCTGTTTCACATGAGCTCTCTGCTGAAGGGTGACTGGAGGAAAAAACCTTTAATCACAGACCGTGCCAGCTAGTTATCTGTCAGCAAGCCTCTATCACTCCAATCAGTAATTTAGGAAGGAATGCTGTAATGGCAATGGCTACTGAACTACTCATTCCAACAGCTTATTGGAAAGCAGAATTTCTTTGATGTCCATCCTCCATTTCATCTTACTTTGCTTTCCTTCTCACCTTTAACCCTCTCTTGAAGAGAAAGGTACTTCATGGACATGGTCAAACCCCATCAAAAAAGACAAGTGCTGGTGCCTGATGAGATGCAGCAGTCAGCCTTCAGTGATCAGACATCTTTCCATCTGCATAAGCAGGAAACTTTTCACTATTCAAGTTTGTTTATTGCCTAAGTTAGCTAAAGGCCATGAAATGCTAATGTTAATGCTACAAGCACATTACTGCCTCTTTAATTTATTTCAGCTAACTTCTGTTGATGGCATTTGGGTAAGCTAAACTGCCAGTTGAACTGGATTTGTTGTGCAGTTCGACGTAAAACCATGCTGGAAATAGATCTGAATTCAGACTCATCTAATTAGGAAAGCATCATGATAGTCAATGCAAATGTTTTCCAAGGCACTGCATCTGTGCACCATGCATCAATTGCATATTGAGAATGCAATATCCATTTTCTAAGTCATAAAAGCCATATAATGAGAGAAAACATGCACTTTCAGCCTGCCTGTGTGAAAGGCAGAGCAGACCTCAGGTGGTGGTGCTTAAGCCTTTGTAAGTAAATTTTCTAGGTGAAATAAAATATGAAAGAAGAAAGAAAATATGCAGGGCAGGATATAAAAGAATTCTGTGCAATGTGTATTTGTAGCGAGTGGCAGATTAGAAACCCCCCCACCCTTGCAGCATTAGGCTGCATACGTAACACCGTTTGATGTGTGAATTATCAGCCCAAACAGCTCATTTTTGCAGCCTCCAGCACTGTGAACTACCCTGATCAGTCTGGCCTGCACCTCCTCTTTCTTCTCTTCTTTAAAAGTGTGTTTATATATTAGAGTACGAACGTACATGTGTATATACATATACTGAGATACACATCTGTGTGTATATACACAACCCTCAAAAATGCTGCTTCCTGAGCAGCATGTGGAGAACAAAATCTCATGGCTCAGTTCTTAAATAGCACAAAAATAAGACTGAAAGTGGATCAGATTCTGCATCAGTTGCATTAGCACGGTATTTCTCATAACTTCATTGACTTCACTGGGGAGAAAAATGGAGGCGTTTGATCATTGGGCATGCTCCCAGATGTGTTATCAGTTTCCTTGCGGCCTGACCTCCTAGACCTGAGCGTATTAGCAGTGATGGAGAGTCTGTCCTATATATAAATTTACTTAGTGAACTATATACTTCTTCTCCCTTTTTGCATCTCAATACTGAAGGGAATTAGCTTTCCACAAAAGGTAAAAAGCTATTGGGAAAATTATTAGACATTAAAAGCCTTATTAGAAAATAAACAAATAAACAACAAAAACTTCAAATCCCCAAACCTCCCCAAAGCCTAAAACATTTCCAAGAGTTCTTACATATGCTAAAATCGGTAGCTACTGGCATGCAATTAATCAGTCTTGCAGGGCATGAGAGTACTAGATTTTGGATAAAAACAGTGAAAAAATCAGTAACATTGCTAAGGCAGAAGTGTTAGTATTCTTACAGATAGAACATCATTTCTTGGAGAGGTTTTCTGGAGCTTTTTGTTAGAGCATTTAAAATACCATAAAAGCATCAGAAGTGCTGTAGAGTAGTTTTCTATGCTTCTAAAGTAGTATAGGAACCCTTAAGATCTGTGCAAACCCTATCCTTAAAAAATAAGAGCTTGTTTCCAGTGACTAAACCTAACTAAAAATAACTAGCTCATCAAGTTGAAAAGAACAAGCAATTTTATTCAAGTTCATCCTGGGATTTGATTATTCTTTTCAAAATGATAGAGAACGGAAATCCTGAAAATCAAGGCAGAAAATCATCTTGATCTCATGGTTCTGTTTCCTTGCTGTCCTCCATGATAGCAAAGACTGCTCTGCAACAAGGTCATGAGCGATAGGGCAAGGGGGAATGGTTTTAAAATGAGACAGAGGAGATTCAGGTTAGATATTAGGAGGAAGTTTTTCACTCAGAGGCTGTTGAAGCACTGGAACAGGTTGCCCAAGGAGGCTGTGGATGCCCCATCCCTGGAGGCATTCAAGACCAGGCTGGATGTATCTCTGGGCAGCCTGGTCTGCTGGTTGGTGACCCTGCACATAACAGGGGGTTGAAACTCGATGATCATTACAGTCCTTTGCAACTCAGGCCATTCTATGGTTCTATGATTTTTGTGTGTGTGTGTGTGTATGAGTATGTATATCATGTTTAAGTATATATATAATTTCTGGTCTCTCACATCTGTAAAAAAAGAACTTTCAGGAAGAACTTATTCAAAAAGTTAGCACTGTTACATTTGTAGAACAAAGGAGTCTTTAATGTTTCACACTCTTACGTGAACATTCATTGTAATGTGCATTTTCCATCAGGAAATAATTGTGTCATAACCAACCACCCTGATTAGCCGCAAAACACAAATCTTTTAGAAAACTCATATACACTGATTCTGTGTGAGATTGAAGAAATTGCCATGTTCATTAGGAAAACTAAAAAGACCATATGTTTACATATCTTGACTGTCATATAGAAAGCAGATAATTTCAAAGATATTCATGGTTATAAATACTAAAAATTCATAGTAGTAAATGCTTTACAAAATACTATGAGGGCTGCCCCAAAAGTAATGTCTCCTGATTTATGACGATGGCCCATGACATCAGAGGAGGATGTTGTTGGGATTGCAGTAGAGGCTGAACCTTCCCACAAATATTCCGCTACATTTTGTTGTTGTGTGTGACAGATGGCAGCAGAGGGGCCATCTGACACAGTGGGGTCTCACCTGGAAGTGTGTATGAAGCAAAGGTGTGTCACTGAATTCCATCATATGGAAAAAATGGCACATAGTGACATTCATTGATGCTTGCTGAATGCTGATGGAGAACAGTCGATGTGAGCGCAGTTGGGCAGTGGGTGGTTTATATCGGCAGTGGTGACAGTGATGTAAAAAATAAGCCACGTTCTGGATGGCCATGAACAGACATCACACCACAAAATGAAGAGCATCTCCATCAGCTCATCTGCATGAATTGGCAGATTCTGACCAGAGAACTGTGCACGAAACTGAAGGCCAGCTTCAATGCACTGGAAATGATGGTGGCGACTTTAGAATATTGCAAAGCTACACAGGAATGGAAAGAAGAGATATTAAATGATTTGTTCATGTACAGATTGCATTCTTTTTCCTCTTCTGCATTTGTTCATGTAACTAAGTAACATTGGAGAAATCTAGACAGTCCTGTGCTGATCCCCTGGCTTACTTTTAATTGATCCATGATGGCTCCCAAGATTATCTGTTCCATGAACTTCTCTGGCACTGAGTTCTGTAGCTACCAGGATCATCTTTCTGGCCCTTTCTGAAGATGGGCATCACATCTGCCAGTCTCAAATCTGCCGGGACATCCCCAGTTAGCCTGTGCTGTCGAAGCATGATGGAGTGTGGCTTGGCAACCACATCTGTCAACTCCCTTAGCACTCTAGGGTGCAATCCATCCAGCCCCATGGACTTATGAGAATCCAGCTTTCGGAGCAGTTCCAAAACCATCTCAGCATGGATTATACATGGCCTATTCTGTTTCTCATCCTTATCTACCAGAACAAGAGGCTGTGTGCCCAGGGAGTAACAAGTCTTACTATTAACGATCGAAGCAAAGAAGGAATTAAGTACCTCAGCCTTATCGTGATCCTTGATCACTGTGTTGCCCTCGGCATCCAACAAGGGATGGAGATTCTCCTTGGCCCCCTCCTCTTATTGATGTATTTATAGAAATATTTATTGTTGTCCTTCGCCTTAGTGGCCAAATTCAGGTCTAGCTGGGCTTTGATTTCTCTATTTTCTCCCTACACAGCTTCACTACACACTTGTAATCATCATAAGTTGCTTGCCTGTTCTTCCAAAGACCATAAATTTTCCTTTTGTTTCTGAGTTCCAGCCAAAAGTCTCTGTTCAGTCAGACTAGCCTCCTTGCCCAGTGGCTCATCTTCCATGACTTGAGGATAGTGAGCTGCTGCACCTTTAAAATAACTTCCTTGAAGTACTCCAAGCCTTTCTAGGCTCCTGTGCCCTCCAGAACTGCCTCCCAATGGACTCTCTCAACCATAATCTGAAACAGGCCAAAGTCTGCTCTCTGGAAGTCCAAGGTGGCAGTGATGATACAGGAAGAACTACGTAAGGACTATGAAAAAGGACTTCAGAGTCTTGAGGCGACAGGGAAAGGGTTTGGGAGCACAAATTGTGTTCTCCTCTATCCTTCCTGTTATAGGGAATGATGAGGGACTAAACATGACGAGCCAATGGATTAATACCTGGCTTTGAGCCTGGTGTGTCCAGCAGGGGTTTGGGTTTTTTGACCTCTGCTAAATTTACTGCCTACCTGAAACAACAATAGGGGATAGTAATCTGAGAGCTGTACTAGGGAGGGAAGTTTCTTCCTTACATCTTTAACCCAGGCCTCCAGGAGGCAGCAGACCTCCCTGTGTAGAGGGTCTTGTCTATATACTGGTCCTTCTGCTCCCTTCAGAAGAGAGTCACCAGTGACAATGACCCGTTGTTTTTAATTTGCTGAGGAGGTTTTAATACTAAGTGTGGTCTGGCTAGACTTTGATGACACCTCCAAATGGGAAGTATCATCTCCACCACCGCTCACTTGTCCCTGCAGAGCACTGTACCTGCTCTGCAGGGGCAGCTGGGGAGGTAGGGGAACCGCTGGGCGGCTGTGGCTGCACTGCTGAACAGGGACCCTGCCCCCCAATTCTTCACCGTTGTTGTTAGGGGAGGAGAGAACAGGGAGTTCACTGTAACAGGAACACTGTCTGCCTGCCAGTTCTCTCCTGTTACCTGTTTGCAAGGTGGTAGGTGATGTGCTTCACATGGAACCTCACTTGGCTGCCTAGATCTCAGGGCTGATAGAGACTGGCACCACTGGTCTTCCTCTCATGCTTCCTAAGGCTCCTCAGCCTCTCCACCTCCTCCATCACAACAACCACAAGGCTGGGTAAATCATTCAGCTGACTGCACAAGTGCTGTCTCCATCACCTTGCATTGCAAAGGCCAGCCTCTGACACCCACTACAGCAAGAGACCTGGGCACAGCATGTTGTTGGACCCCTATCTGAGTCTCCACATCTTTCTTGGCAGCAGTCTTCCTTTCATGTGTGCATGGGACCTCAGTCTGGCTCATAAAATCATAGAATCATAGAATGGCCTGAATTGAAAAGGACCATAATGATCATCTAATTTCAACCCCCTGCTATGTGCAGGGTTGCCAAACACCAGACCAGGCTGCCCAGAGTCTCATCCAGCCTGGAAAAATTGAGAAACTGAGTTGCACAGCGTTGCACAGAGGAACAATTGAAGAAAATAATTCTGCTGGAAGAACTGGGAAAATGTAAGTAACATAGAAGGACTAGTAGGACATTTGCTATCTTTCTTCTAATAGTTTAATCTACTTCATTTTTAGCTTGCTATGTACTAAAAAGCAACAGCATTCTAAGTATTTCCTGTAGTCTTTGATGAAGAAATAGCTGAACTCTCAAAATCCCTACGTTACCGAATTTATTCATCCTGAAGTCTCCAAAGAGAGTCCAAACTTTGTGCCTGATGGTTTCCAGCTGCTGGATGCAGGCCATTGTGATTGCTCTTGCACAGTGACAGTGCAATGCTGACTCATTGAGTGCTGGCCCCAGGCAGGAGAGGGGCAAAGGAGAGTGAATCACTTCTTCTGATCCTCAAGAGCAGAGATGATCTATATGGTTGGCTATATATATTCCTCTGTATTGTTATGGATGTGCATTTTTAACACACAGAAAATATCTGTGATCCCAGGTGCAAGCTTTTGTGTATCACAAGCATTTGTGTATCATAGAGCCATCAGGGCGCATTTTTTTCTTAACAACTTAAAATAAAACTAAACCATTACCTTTTTTTTTTTTTTTTTTTTCCCTTTTTTTTTTCACCAGGAGCTTGCATTTAACTGCTTTCCTTCTCCAGAGGTTATTTTGTTTTCTGTTAGGCTTTCTCTAACAGATATTTCTGCTGACAAACACATTTTTTTGTCCTCTAAGTATATAATAGGACACTTAGGGAAGTCAATAAGACTGGGGAAACCACTTTGACCTGTCTTTACTTAAGCCAGATCACAGTGATGTTAAATGAACTCCTTTTAATAATTCATCCCAGCAGAATCTGGTTTAGTTTTAGCTAGCTCTTACAGAAGAAAAAAGGTTTTTGGCTTGCTTCTGTGCTTCATCTCGCAGAGCTGATGAATTGCTCCCAGGCTGCTGTCCAGATGCTCCTCCAAGCTGAACCGCTATGGAAAATCCTCCACATCTTCCTCCCTTTTCTTCTAGACAGCCAAAGCACAGTATCTGCACGCCTTATGTCAGCAGCCCTGATACAAGCAGTGATAAAACAAAAAGACAATTACCTGTGCATTTTCCCATTAAGAAAAGAAAAGCTCTTCACCTTCTGATGGACAGGATTAACTAAGCCTTCTTTCCTTGGTCACCACTGGTACCAGGAGATCTCAGGACCCCGTGTGGTCACTGAACAGAGGAGCTGTGTTATGCATTGCAGTGTTTGGGATTGCCTAGGACAAATGGATTTTCCACATTTTGAATGGAAAAAATTCAGATTTGCTAATGTTGATGAGTAAAATGTGGGAAAGCAACCCAAATACAAGAGAGAGAATTAACAGTGGTTTTCCATAGACACACAGTGGGCTCTATTCAAAGTGCACAAAATCAAAACCAAAAAGAGGGATTTGACAATATGCATTGATATATCAGCATCACCTGGAAAAGAAATGGTGTTCATTTTTTGTATCTGGGGTTGTGGAAGTAGCGTGGGTTCAAGTTGTGCAGCAGCTTCCCCAAGGGCCAGGGAAGAGAGGCAGGGAGGTCTCTCTGCAGAAGCTTTTTGGTGGAGGGGCCCACTTGCAGAAGTCATTGCTTCTTTGCAACGTAACTCCAGGACAGGAAAGCTGCTATCTGTCCCTCAAAAGTGTTGTGGCAATTAAAAAAGAATCATAAAACATGAAAATCGGAGTAAATTTGGATTAGTCATATGGGATATTCTCTTATGTTATATGTTCAAATGGCTTGAAAGCTTTACGTAACATCCTTATTTTTATAGTCCTACTGCTCTTTTGTCTGTCAGACAGGAGCTGCTTTCTGCCCTCTGACAGATGCTCTTTGAGTTGGCTGGGGTAAAATCCAGCTTTCGGAGAGCAGCCACATGAACACTACCTAGGGCTCAGAAGTAGCCAAGAAAACAGAGGACTTCAATAAACATTTATTTGGATTACACTTTGGCTTCAACTTGTAAGCTGCACCAGCAGGAAAAGAGAAATGGAAATGTCAGAAAAGGTTGTGACCTTTAATATGTATGAGCATTTATGGAAAGCATAAAACAAAACACCAAAAAACGTCTAATATATATGCACCAGCCTGTAGCAGTGTTCTTTGCCTTTGGTAAGATGACTTCACCACAGCAGCCTGCAGCTCTGTTGTGCTATAGTGGTACCTGACCTTGGGACCCATCACTGCCAGGGCAGCCGGCAGTCACTGCTGCTGCTGCTGGTCCCCAGAGGGACCCCGGGTGCCACCAGGAGCAGATTTGCTTGACTGCCCTCAACACCATCTATGAGCATGGCACACAGGATGCATAAATACGGTTTTGCCTTTGAGAGTGGAAAGCATTTTGACAGCATATGACGGAGAAATGCATGTGTTCGTCCCTTAGGATCTTCTTTTAAGGTGGCTGTTTCGTTGTTTGAGGGATTACTGTTACACCTGAAGTTGTCAGTTATAGCCACTGCATTTAGTTTATGAAAATACTGGAGTGTCTTCTATCTCTGCTTAGGAGTGCTGTTCTGAAAATAAAGTTTGGAATAAAAGCATCTCAGGGTAAAAACACACAGACCTTCTGCAAACATATGGAATACAATGCCTTTAGAAAACATGTAGTAAATACTCGAGTAGAAAAAGAAGGATACATTTTCCAGAAGTACAGAAAAAATTCAGTTTTTAAAAAATCCATCAACTTGCAAGTTTTTCTCCACAGTAACATACTTTGTTATAACTACTGTCTTCAGAATTTTCTTTCTTTCTTTTTAACGAACATATTTTTATATATACATATCCATGCATTGATTCAGTAGATGTTTTCAAACATTCTGAAGTATTCTGAGATGTAATTGGTGTCCTTCATTGTAAAACTGCAAAGGAATTTTTTTTTAATTAAAAATTGACACTTCTTCAGGCAGTATATATTTAGGTTTGGGCCCAAGAGAATGCTGCTGGTTGTAAACATTAGATATAAAAGTTATCTGAAAGTCATTAGGGTATCATATATACTCTTTTCAAACACAGTCATTGGGTAGCAAAACATCAGAAGATTTCTGCACATCTGGAATAACTAGGTTCCCAACCTAATGAGGTTGGGAAATGCCAGAATGAGATACCCTTGCAGTACTGTTGGCACTTACTCTTCTGTGATTAAATGCATTATGACATAGGTTTCAACTTTGTGAGGCTATATCCTTCACCTCCCCAACCCAATCCTACTTCCATGAATGGGAAATTACTTCCTGTTTTTATTTATAGCACCCATGTTTCATGCAAAATTCACTGCTCCATGTCCAAACTGAATGTAAAACCATGGAGGTTTCATGATTTTCATTTGATTTCACAAATGCTATCACCAGTGTCCAAGCACTCCCCCAGACATCTCCGAGTTTCTTTGCATGAGAGTGTGGTAAGCTGAAGTAGCAATTACCCACAGTCTTTATCACAGCAAATTATGGTGTAGGAAGACGAAGACCAAAATTTCAACTGATTTTTCAGAGCCCACCTATGATCAAATTTGGAGAACCTAAAGCTAGAAGCTTCCCCCCAGTGCCTGTAAGATGTGCAAATGAGGAACCAGAGAAATAAGATTTCTTTTCCAAATGTGGAACTATTCATCTCTTTCCTGAAGTTCAGGATTGGTGCTCTGCTACTATTAATAAAGAAGAAATCTGGTCCTTGCAGCCCAAGCTCTCCATGTGCAGTTCTCCCCAGTAAATCACAGAACAATTTAGATCTAGGGAGTTATCCTGCACCTGCTCAGAGTGGGGCCAAGCTCAGATGTCTCGGGGCTTGCCCTCTTGAATTTGGAGTACCTCCAAAGATGGAAACCCCACAACCTCTCTGGGCAACCTGCCACCAAGCTTGGTGGAGCTGAACAAAGCCCTGAATTAAAACCTTGAGCGACCTTGAAGAAAAGACATGATCCCTGCAGCCTTCCCTTCCTCATAGATACAGTGTGGGATGGATAAAGCAATCAAGCTTCAGAGGCATTTGGTTACACTCCTGATGTATGCTGTAGATGTGCCAATGAAAAACTATACCAGCAGATTTCTCCTTATAAGATATACAGTTCCAAGTTGCCTAGTGTCAGAAATGTTGCTGTACTCTATTTAGAGATGAGAGTCCTATTTTCTAGGTATAAAATTAAATGAAAAGTTCAGAGACATCTGAACGTAATGCTTTGACATCCTTGAGGTGACATCATGTCCTCATCAGAGCCACAATAATATTTGACACTGCCACTGTCTCTAAATGCTGAAGTTTTCAATTTTGATTAAAGCTGCAAAAAGAACTGTGCTGTCAAGCAACATCTTGATGCATCAGCAGCACATAACATGTCTACAAGGCAAGACCTGATGATTTTAAAATTGTGGCAATTTTTGCCAAGGTGTTAGCTCTTGTTCTTTGCCATTTTTCATTCCTGAAAAATGCTGCCATTTGCTTTCTTTATTACAAGCTTATTTGCCTGCTTCTCTTAGCCTAACTCTCTCCCAGTGGTGGGCTATATCATGCTTTCCACACACCTTGAGCCTGCTGATAAGTTCAGGCCCGTCCGCATCAGCTGGTTTCTCTGCTGCTTCAGCTTCATAGTCAGCTGAGCAATCATTAACCTAGAGGATAAAATTCTCTTTCAGGCCCAGCATGCAGAGATACAGAAGTGCTACACAGGGATGCAGACCAAAGCACTGGGTGTGGGATTTTAATCCTGGGTTTGGTATCAGCTATTTCCATCAAGGGTGCTGAGACCCAATGCCTGTCCAGCTGCTCCCTTCTTCAGAAAGTACAGCATGGATAAAGCACAATAATCATTGGATGTGACCCAGAATTCTTTGTGTCTTCAGATAATGGCAGAATGTCGAAAATGCCATTATTTTGCTCCCAGGGCAAAAAAAAAAAAAAAGAGAAATGTGCAGCTTACCAAGACAACAACAGAAAGTCTGAAACTTGCCTTTTCCTATTTTATAAGGAAAAAACAATGAGTCCAAATGTGTTCTTTCTGTTTCCAGCCTGTTTTGAGGTAGAGAGTGATATCAGCTGCTTCCTGACAAATGAGGAAGGCTACCAAGGTCACCTAAAGGGTGAGGATCTGTTCTGGTATTGGGAGGAGCCTTCTGAAGCTCCTACCTAGAAGATGAATCATAGAATCTCAGAATCACAGAAGCACAGAATGGATTAGTTTGTAAGTGACCTCAAAGCCCACCCAGCCCCAACCCACTGCCATGGGCCCCACCAGCTCAGGCTGCACAGTGCCCCATCCAACCTGGCCTTGAGCTCTTCCAGGGATGGGGCATCACAGTAACCCCTTTTAGCAGAGGATGCAGCAAATACACTTCCAAGGCACCTCCTGGTCATAGGAGTGTCTGGAAAGTGGTGGCCTGCACTGTTGAGAGGTGTGCAGAGAAATCCTCTTACAACACCGATGACAGCTGGCTCTGAAATGCCAGACTGACCAGAAAGGACCCTCAACCCTTCTCCAATCCCCCTGCTTGGATTGGCAATACACATGTGCCCTAGGAAGAGCCAAGAGAAGCCCAAACATAGGCCTGCCCTGCACTCGGCTAGGTGTGTGAACAATTCCTTGCTCACTAGTTTTGCTCCAGCTACTAAATTCCTAGTCTTCCACAGGTCCAGGCTGCCCTGAACGGAGTTTCACCCCCTCCTTCAAGTTGTA
The DNA here is from genome assembly GCA_037305975.1 of Chrysolophus pictus. Lineage (NCBI taxonomy): Eukaryota > Metazoa > Chordata > Aves > Galliformes > Phasianidae > Chrysolophus > Chrysolophus pictus. The sequence goes on along the minus strand of CM074576.1, from coordinate 87,892,419 downwards.
TCTTGGCTCTCTTTGAAGTAATGGGAAAGCCTCAGAGTTATTTTTAACAGGTCTCATCAGCTGCATTCTGCCAATGCTGGGCTGCTCCACCTGCGGTGATGCTGCTCATAAGTACTGGAATGGGTTCACCTTCAAGGATGATGATTTAATTACAAGTGCAAAGAGCTATGGCCCAGTGTGTCAGAGACTAATGGAGGAGCTTTTCTGCTCAGTGGAGAGTAGCTTGCCAGTGCAGCCATTCATTTCTTTAGGCGTACAGTGACACACAGCTGAAGCTGTTAATGTTTAAAAAGAAAAAAAAAAAAACAAAAACTTATTAGAGCCAGACAAGGATACTGCAATAAAATAAATGGCTTTTGGTGCTTAATCTGTTTGTATGTAGGTTCAGGTGTGATTATGTACTCTGCCACCAACTGTAATTAAGCTTTCCCTTTGCTCCTGACCTTGGGGCTTAAATGTAATTTGTTCTATAGGTAAGACTGGTATGAGCTCAGTGTTTTAATGTTCAAATTGATTTAGGTTACATTCAATTTAAATTTTCTCATGGAAGCATATAATTTTACTATTACTAATGTCTGAGCAATTACCCAGAGGTGAAGAAGCTGACACAGAGCAGTGCCTTACATCTCTCAAATACTTTCCTTCACAAAAAAAGTATCACTGCCAGGTGCTTTGGGGATAGAATAACTCACCTCCAAAACAGCCCCATTGAGCTCCCCGTTTCCTGCATGTCTCTGGTTTCCCAGATGCATGGGAGGCAGCAGTTGGATGTTGTTCATCAGCACGGTGATGTGTGAGGGTATGGATCGGCTCTTGCACCCATGGGTGGGAGGTGCTGCCAGGCAGCAGAGATTAAAGGAAGGGGAAGAATATCCCTAATGCAAATGAAGCTGCATCGAGAGACTATTTGTAAGCTCTCCATCCAGCTGATGTGCTCGCTTTAGGGAATGCTGCATCCTTAGGATCATCTACAGCTTGGGATGATGGAAGATCTGTCACAACACATGGGTCAATGCATGCTTTGTATTTCCAAGTTCCCAGATGCAATGCTGCCTTCACTCCCTACTCCCCCAAAAAGCCTCCACTGCACTAAAAATAGCACCAGAACCAAATTTCCTATTACACTGTTGAATCAAGTGAATTTTGACATCTCACAATGACTGGCACTGTTAAAAAAGCATACTGGATGAATTTTAGAGATAGTTTAATGGAACTTGAGCAATATTCACTAATGATGTTACTGTATGCTACAGTTTTGGTGATGCGTTTCCTTAATGACTGCATTTCTTTGAGTTTTTAGTCTTGTTTCTGTATTTTGTTGTGGATATCCCTGCTCTCTCACTATTGTGTGATACCCTTTTATGAGACATCTATCTTACCTGTTTTCAGTTGAGAGTCCAAAGGTCTGAACCGTATTGGTTTTTTTTTTACATTTTCTCACTGAGACTCAGATAATCTGACAGATTCAGACTAAGAGCCTGTAAGTTCCAGAATTTATCTCAATGTAAAACTTTTTATTTCCATACTCAAAGAAATTGTTTTTGGCATAGCACTTCCATGAGTGAAGTTAGGGATCATTCACTTTCAAGCTCAGTGCCAGAGATTTCAAAATCTTAACTTACGTCAATATTTCCCTAGAAGTTCTATTTGTTTCCAATCCAGCAATGCCAGAACAAGCACCTGTCACATCCTTCCTGAAAACCACAAAAAGCACATCCCACACAGACAAGTGTGCATTTAAATCCCAACTACTTCACTGGACAAGAAGCTGCCACCTCTTCGTGTGACTCTGTGGGTTGGCTCCAGATGCGAATTCTTGCTGGCGAATTTACAATGATATTTATACCCGGACAGGAGTTGAGACCCCCTTGCCCTTGGGATGCCCAGGCAAGCCCAGAGAAATTTAATGGTGCAAAACACTCTCTTTTCCCTGTTGCATCCCTATGGTTGGCCACGTGAGCCCATTAGGCAGCTGCGGTGACCTATTATAACCTGACTAACACTCTATCTATCTATCTATCTATCTATCTATCTATCTATCTATCTATCTATCTATCTATCTATCTATCTATCTTTATTTTAAAAGAGAACTCCATTACTTCTCCTGCTAATATTCTTGGCTCCATACATTTTAAACCCTGAATTGCTGGGTTAGCATTTTAGGCAGCTGAGCATCTAGGTGAGCACTTACGAACAAGCTTTGTTTCTGCTCTCGTGAGACCCCACAGAATCACAGAATCACAGAATTGCCAGGGTTGGAAGGGACCTCAAGGATCATGAATCTCCAACCCCCCACCTGGATTACTGCATTCAGTTCTGGAGCCGCCAGCACTAGAAGGACATGGAGCTGTTGGTCCAGATGAAGGCCATGAAGATGATCAGAGGGCTGGAGCACCTCCCCTACAAGGACAGGCTGAGAGAGCTGGGGCTCTTATCCTGGAGAAGAGAAGGCTCCGGAAAGAGATCATTGCAGCCTTCCAGTACCTGAAGGGGCCTACAGGAAAGCTGGGGAGGAACTTTTTATAAGGACATGTAGTGACAGGATGAGGGAAAATGATTTTAAACTGACACAGGGTAGTTTCAGACTAGGAAGAAATTCTCTCCTGTGAGGGTGGTGAGAAACTGGAATAAGCCAAGCACCTCTGCTTCCCACCAGAAGCAATTATCTGCTGGTGCTAGCAAGGAGCTGCTTGCCCCATAGCCCCCTGCCATCCATAGGAAGAAGCAAGGTGTCTGCACACATTGCTATGGCTCTCACATGGAGGAAGACAAATGCTCATACTTTTCAGCCCAGATAGGTTAATAACGTGCTAGAGGAGTTTGCCTTTCAAGATGTCCCATTTATTCCACCTATTCAATGTCCATACCTTAAGAAAAATAACAACAACAAAAAACAAACTCAGCCAATCAAAAAATCCGTTCATACACATCCAGCTGTGCAAGAAAAAGTCTTTTGGTATTTCAAAATTGAAAACATCCAATGGAAATCACAGATTCATAGAATGGCTTGGAATAGAAGGGACCATAAAGATCATCCAGTTCCACACAACCTAGATCAGGTTGTTCAGGGCCTCATCCAACCTGGTCTTGAATGCCTCCAGGGATGGGGTATCCACCATGTCAAAGGCCTTGCACAGGTCCAGGTAGATGACATGGTTGCCCTTCCTTTGCCCACCAATGCTATCACTCCATCATAAAAGGCCATCAGATAGGTCAAGCATGATCTGTAGTTCATGGAGCCATGCTGGCTGTCTTGGATCACCTCCAAGGTTACTTATATTTATCCCTGGTTACTCAAACCAAGGAACTAGGCACAAACTTATTGTCATTCACCCAGCTGTGAGCTGGAGCTGGAGATCATCTCGCACCTGCCTGGGAAAGTGGGAAACCTACTTGCACAAACCTCCTTTTCACTCTCCAGTTGTCCCAACTAGTTTCCATGGCTGGTTTTGGTTTTCGATAGTATTTGGTTTGATAATGCCTCAACTTGCTTATAAATCCTAACTCCTCTTAGCTATCTACAGTAACCCTGCTATGGATCTCACCTGGTTAAAAAAATAAGCAGTCAAAAGAAAAACTTTTAAATGTTCACAACTGTCTTTGGTTGGAAAGAGGAAAAACAAGCTCATACCTAAAAACAAGGAGAGGGAATAACTGCACTGGGTTTAAAGTAATTGTGTTAATGAGAAAATTGAAGTTAAACAGTAAGGGAATAAAGAAGGATAAAAGGGTTCTTAGAAAAGGCAAGAGTGAGGGAGTTGCTAATTCATGTGAGACAAAAAGGACAAGTTAATTAGTATCTGTGAATCATTGAGGGGTTAGCTGAGGTTGAGACACAGGGAAAAGTATAATGTAAGAAAGAACTGGTCTCTCTAAGGAGGTGTGGTTTTTAGTAGACAGAAGGCAGGGAAGAATTTTAGCTCTTAATTTCATCCTTTGAAGTAGTTTGCAGGTCTCCTCTCACCCTCAGGACTAAGAGAGGGTCACAGTTATACGCAAGATGTGCTTGCCTTGATGGTCTTGTATGTTAGCACTTGTCTTCTGAAATGTCAAGCTCTTGCAAAATGTGTCTGTTGTTGTTGCTGTTTTTTTTCCCATTTCCACATATATTTTCCAAGAGGGCATTTAATGTGACAGGTGTGTATAACATATGATGGGATGTAGACATATAAGATCTTTGGATTTTGATTGTTCTGTTACAGGCAAGTGTTTAGAATTGTACTGGCAGAGAAACATCAGTGCATTTTCTCTTATCTTGTCCCCATAAAAAAAACACATACTGCAAAGAGGGGACTGTTCCCAACTATATTGATCTGGGACGACAGATCTCCTGTCTCCAAACCCTGGCTTGATGAGAGCAGGACAGGCATTCCTTTCAAACTTCTGTTACATGTTTAACTAGCTCTACAGCTCCAGCACTCTTTTGAAAATTAAGAGTCAATAGAGCTCCAAAGCCAAGAGGACCATGTGTGTATTTAACCAATTTTAACCAGTCATGGACCTGCCATCAAATTCTTTGAACATGGGGCCCCCAAAAGTGCTTTCACTGCATAGCAGGCATCTTTCACACAAATGAGGAGAAAGCCTTGTTAAATCAAAGAAAGTTAGTACTTAAATGTAAATTTAGGGGAATACAGGGGGCAAGAAGGATCCTGGAATGTAAGGTGAAAATGTCCTGAGATGCAAATCCTGAACAGTACAGAGAAAAAACAGCTTTTGTATGTAAATGCAGTAGTGATGCCCCAGTCAGCTCAAGCTGAGTACACTGGAAATACTGCTGTGGGAATTAAAAAGAGTTGGATTGACTAAAAATCAGATCTCCAATGAAAAAAAGCTTTTTTTTGTGAAATTTTCTACTGGATATAATAAAATAAATGTATCTCTGTATGCCTAAATTAAGTTCTTATTAAGAAAACTTTTCTCTATGGAAAAAAAGTCAGCAAAGCCAATAAATAAGTTCATCTTTTTTCAACATACATTTTTTTTCATACAATCTGTAAATACTCTGTGATCAATCCTTGCATTTTTAAAATTATTCTTTACAGAAGCAAAAGTGGGTGGTTTTGTTGTTGTTGCTATTGTTCTTTTTTATTATTTTTTAAAAATGTGTTTTAACAACATATTGGTAAAATAGACCAGAAGGGAAATGCTTATTTAGTTGAGCGAGATCTCACCTTTTCTTGGTAGTCTACAATAAGTACATACCTCAAGGACATCTTCATATGGCTTCTTTTGTAGAACTTTCCAGAAATTTAGCGCTTAGGCTTGACAGAGCTAAGGATGGAAGTGCAACTTGATTCATTTCAAGACACTTAAAAACTCTGCTAAGTTAGTGCCATTATAGCAACATAATTGCAATAATAATAGCAATGAAACAATTATACATAACTGCATTTTTCTATTTTAAAACAACTTGAAAGGAGCATGGTGCAGAAATGTTTGAATTAGCGGTGCCCACACTGTCAGCAGCCTGGGAAATTGCATGAGTTTCTCAGCATGCTCAAGCTAAACGAGTTTTATTGCTTTCAGATCCTGGTTAATATTTCCAACCAGCACTGAACAGTGCGAGCATGAAGGATCACTCATTGGGGATGCCCTACACCATGTTTTCTTGATCAGGACACAAAAAGGTAGACAGAACACACACAAGGAGGCACTTAGCAAGACAGCTCCAACACTATGTTAAAACGAGTATTCAATCATTTATATGTACTTCGTATAAAACAAGTAGAATTACTTCTCATGTAATCAAAAGACACAGTAAAGTAATATGAGCTGACAGCTTCACCGTAAAACGATTTTCTTCCTCTAAAGAAAGGCATGTTGGTCTTCGAACTGGAATAACATTTTCCTCCCTTTTCTCCTATTACCGGAAAAGGTGCATTTTTTTGCCAATCCTTACATAAGCAACTCACCTCTGTGTGCACCGCTCCCAAATGGACTAAAGAACCAACCCTGGGGAGTAAGTCGAGTAACAACAACACACTTCTTCTCATCCAAAATACAGTGAAACCAAACAAAAGCCTTCTGGCTTCAGATGAAGGCAATGCAGCACCTAGGTTAAGTCTGAGGGGGAAGAAGCTGCACTGGCACTATCCTGGCTCTCTGCCCCGTTAGCAAAAAAGCTTTAGGAGAGTGAATCCAATTACTTTTTTTCTGAAAGGCATTACTCCACTTTTCTTTTCTGACCGAAGTACAAGAATACATATTTTAGAAGACAGTCATGAAATGCTTAGGGAAAACCAACGCTTAGGAAAAACAAGTATAGCAGAAGGCAATGGAAGCAGACATCACAAATAAAGGCAGAAGACCCTTTTATTTCGCATAGACAAAATGCAAAGAGTGTCTCATTAAATTAATATTAAAAAAACAAAACAAAACAAAACCAGTCCCCTCACTCCACAGACATCACTCATCCTAATTAACAACAAAAAAAAGAACAATCAAGGACCCATTTTCTAATTAAAAAAAAAGTGCAAAACATGACAAAAGACTTTTTGTTTTCCCAAATCAATGCTCCTGCTGAATTCACAAATAGGGTGATTTTTTTTTTTTTAGTGATATTTTTTTTCCCTTTTTAATCTTGTCCGATGGAACTTCCAGTTAAAATGTTTAAGTTAAGTCTTCATGCACTTCGTAGAAAATCAGTAAAAACACAAATGCTTGTGAAGATCAGAAAACTGGACTCTTTTACCCAAAAATTCAGATGCCCAGTCAGATGAAGGTCACACTCAGACAGAAAAAAAGCAAGAGAGTCTTTGCACTGTCTGTCGCTCATATTATTATTATTTTTTTTTTTGTCAAATATTTTGGCAATCTTCTTCTTTAATTATAAATATTGGAATTCAATAAAAAAAAGGTAGCTTTCATTGGATTTTTTTTTTCATTGTAAATATTTACAGCCACTGTCCAGCCATGCTCTTTTTGTTATACCAGGGTGTACGATTTTGCGTAGGGGTTGTTTCCTTTCAAGTGGCCCCGGGAGTCCAGCAGGGATTCTTGGGAGCTGCTCATTTTGGCAGCCTGTCCTAGCTCAGCTCCTTCTCGCTGAGGTAAAGTTGCCACAGCACCGGGTTGCCATGACTGAGCTTCTCTCGTGGAGGACGCCTCCATGGGGATTGGCTCCAGGACAGTGGGGCGCTTCAAGGTTCGGCTTTTCTGTGGCTCCAAGCAGGCTTGCCCCAAACCCAGGTCTCTGCTTGCGCCTTGCACACCGCGGTTCAATAAAAAGTCCATCCGAAGGTACGGTGGCAAATGCACAAGATCACCTGGGGAGGCAAAAAGGAGAAAAACATCCTTACTTATAGCCCATGCACTGGCTGGGGGTTTTGGGTGGGGTGGGTTTGGTCAACCCAGCAGAGAATCTTTAACTGACCCGGCAGCAGCATTGACGATTATAATAATAATACATCATCATTTCTCAGATGTAATTATGTTGTGTTCTTACACAGTCAATGGTAATGGACCAACAAGCTATTTGGGCAGCTCCCTCAGAATGTTTTGTTTGTATTTCTTATCTTGAAATAATGACTGTAGTGAGAAGCGCAATGTATTTTATACATTCATTTATACACTCAAGGCGCAAAGAAGATAAATTGAAAAAAGCCAGAAGTTTTTTTTTTTTCTCAAAATCCTAAAACAAAAGATCTCGGTCTTCATTTGTCAAAACCTGAACGATGTGAATGGCTGGGAGCTTTCCATGCCTTATTTTTCATTTTGAATGGAAACCTCCACGATTAGAATCAATGACTTCCAATCTAGAATCATTTAAAATCAATTCAAGAAAGTTAAGGTTACAGATTTAGAGATAATTCTGAATAAAAGTACTTCTGTCCAAATATAATAGTTGTTTCCTGCCATCCATCATCATTGTTTTTAAGCCACTATGATTTTCCACCATTAACAGTCCCATGGCCAGCAATATGCTGCTGTTCTGTGGCAACAAAATGCACTGCAACTGGCATCCTCGCTCTGGTATTACCCTTCTTCCTTTCTGTTCCCTTTTGCCAAGTAAAGTCTTGACAATACTCACATGGATATACTTGTATTGGCATGAAAAACATGCAAGAAATAGCATTTTCAGAACCCCTTATTTATTATTTTTCCTGATTCATGAGCATTTCTATTTGTGTGTGTTGATGGCTCAGTCCAGAGGATCTGCCTTTGCGAAGCTGCTGAGTTTCAGTAGGTGCCTTGGCCCTGCTATCTGGAATTAAGCAGGCGTAAGCATTACCTTCCATTTATCTATACATCTACGTGACCTGCTACAGAAATCAGATTGACTTATTTATTCTACCTTTGCCTGTTAGGTATTCATGAAATCGCTTCAAGGAAATGAGGGGCAATCAGATATATAATGACATTACCTTCTAAAAATATTTGATGGTGTAATCTCACATATTTGTATAAAAAAAGTGCCATTACAGGCACAGTCAAAAACAGCATTTTTGCTTCTTTACAGACCTCTGCAGGTATATCTCTTCCTTCTTATGGCTGGTGTCAATACCATATTATCCAAAGATGGGATGCAGCCTGAATGTCTAAAGCAGAAGTCTCTTGGTCCTACCACTTCTTTGTCTACATGAGCTATTTATGGCCATAGAAATCAAGGCTGACCTGTGCCAGTGGCATAAACAGTAGACCAGAGAAGCACTTATTCGTAATAAAACAAGCTATAAAAATTTCATTTTTCCTAACCAAGCTAAAAGCTGCTCAGCGCTCTAAAATAAAACAAGTCCTTTACTGCAATTCGTACCTGAAAGACTAACAGCGTCTGTTCAACTCAAGATTTCAGGTCACAGACCAAGAATTGCTGAGAAGCTACATTTGGACAGAACCACTCTATATTCCTACAGAAATCCCCCAGGCACTGTCTGACACCATATGCTTTGTTCTAGTTGCACCTCCTGCACAGACATACAGGGTGCATCTGCGGTGGTGTAGAGTGTTTAACCCCTGCAAACAAGACGTGCATATTTCAAGGTTAGGCTGACAACAGCAACATTTATGTAAGGTTGGAGAGAGAGGGGGAGGCTTGTACACATCATCACACATATTACCACTTGAAAAATGGACTGTGGCAGAGTTAATTAGCTTTACTCATTTGCCTTATTTTCTCCTAGTACCTCCCACGCCAAACACATCAGGCATATGAGAGCCAGTTCAGCTGAGACAGCAGTGTGCCTGACTCTGAGGTGAAGTACGTCAGGATGTGGACAGCCATTTCTGTAGCTTAACAAATCACTGTTTCTTGAAAGCAATGGGTAGGCAGACTATTAAAAGGGATGAGTGTTGAACCTTATAGAGATGAAGGCTGGTTTTCAAGCTGCTGTCTAGACATTTCTCACATGAAGTCAAGAGCCTTGGGCTATGTAAAAAAGACCTTTTTTTACTTTCTCCTCTATAAATCAACACAAGAAGACATAGTCAATAATCTGTATAAACAATATGCAGCTACTTTTCCGTGATTTTTAAAATGACTTGGGGCAAAGTTTCAACAGGATTGTAGAAATGAGAAACTAGAGAGTGGAACTTCTTCTATGGAGCTAGAAATGCAGTACACAATATCCAACACTGCTTAAACTGTGCACTAATTATTTGATATGCTGTACACTTTTTTTATATTATAAGAAGTGCCAGTGCTCTTTAGAATCTGCAAGAAACATCTTTCCCTGCAACTTCCTATACAATAAATCTTCAAAAACCATTGGAAAAATAATTAAAAAAAAAGATAATGTAACTTCGTTTCCTAGGATTGAAAGGGTATCACAGTATGAAACCAGCCTTTGATTTATAAGAACTAGCATATTTTCGACTTCAAAACATTGTCTTTGAACTAAAACCACACTTTTGGCATTCCTATATCAATTCAGAAGGTATTTTAAAGAAGATTAAAAGACACTTGCCATATGGGTTTACTTGGAGAGATTTTGGTTCTTGTCCTTCTACAGACATTTTTGGTTTCTTACTAATCAGATGAATGATAAATTTTTTCAGGCAAAACATCATGAAGTTTCAGGATGGTTCACTGCCTTTGATGCTCTAATTACCTCTTCTCAGCGGTGTGTGTGCCTTATTAGTAATGAAAGCAAACCTTTCAAGTGCGTGAGCACTACAAATGAGTGTGTTTAATAATTCATGTGTTTTGGCTTAATTAGTACAAAAGTCATTCAAAACCCATAGTTTTAAGATGCATTTTTTAAAAAAGGGAAGTTTGCTATATTTAGAAACTCTGATTTTGTACACAAATAATAAGCATCCAATCAAATCCAAATGTGGCAACTTAAACCTAAGCCTTAAAAGCTACCTCTCTGTGCTTTTTTTTGTTTGTTTTTTTTGGTCAGCCCTCTAATGGATTATTTAGTATAGTATATTGAAGAAAATGTTACCTTCAATAAACATTTGTAAATAAATGTCAAAAATCACCTACCACATATAGCAGAAACAACAGAATTTACCAGAAAGGGAGTAGTTTCTCAGTTAATGGAGCACTGAGCAAACAGTGTACTTTTATTTCAGTACAACAAAGCTGATACAAGAAGTTTGGAAAAAAAAACACACTGTATGTATTTTTAACCTCTTCTGGAGGTCAGCATCAGGTACAGGGAGGTTTCAGTTGAATTTCACAGGAAGAAAAAATATCACTGCTTATCTTTTCTGTGATTTTATTGAAGATAGCTTTCTTGTTCACAGATCTAAAGCACACTGTGATGCGCCCCTTTCTCCCTGAAGATTTACCTCATTCTTTCAAATGCCAGAGAATTTGCATGTATTTTTGCTTTCATCTGCTCCAGAAAAATCTAAAGAACTATGCTATATTGGATCCAGAGATCATCGCAGAGTGTAAAAAATATACTCTTATCAAGCTATCATGTGATAGTTATATGCATTTGATCATGAATCATAACTTCTACTAAAGCAAAAGCAATTTTTCTTCACAATGCTGCAGCACAAATCTCTTCAGTGCCGATGACTGACGAGTTTCAAGATTTGATTGCCATGTGAAAGAAATTCCACCTCACTTGCAAATTATTTTAGGAAAGTTTATAATGTAGGACTGGTAACTGTGGCAGGATATTTTAGTCAACAAAGGTAAGAATAAGGCCAGGTGAACAGGGTGCTCACGTGACTCTTATTTGAAGAAGGGAGTGGGTACAAAAGCTCTTACAGATGTCACAGGATCAGAGGGTATGCCAGAACTGAACCTGTATAGCTCAGTCAAGAGGGAAAAAGCACCTCGCTAATGCAGTTATTTTGATCTGGGGGGCTTCCTTCCATTGTGCAATGTGGTAGGAGTGTGCGAAGTGCTGAAGTGCTGGGCATTGTTTGCCTTGCCCTCTGTTTGTAAGGAAAGAGCTGATGGGATATTGTGTTCTCATGTGAAAGGAAGCAAAGGAGACAGAGCTGCTGACAGCTCGCTCTAAGTTCAGGTTTATGCTGATTAAAAAGTTGAGGGGGCTTCCCAGCTCTCCAGCACGGCAAATAAATCAGTGAAGCCTTTGCTGATGCTCACAAGCAGGCTGTTGATGCTCACAGGCTGTTTTTCAGGAAAAGATTGCCCTTAGGAAAAGCACATACTGTAAATGAGGAGAGACTGGAAAGTTTGCTAGACAAAGGTGAGAGGCTTTATGAAGAGAAATAGCACAAGCTATGTTTGGAGTCTTTGCCACTTCAAAATCTGGCACACCGTTAAAGCCAGCAAGCAGAGCTTCCTTAGACAGCTGCAGCTGGATTGACGGCAGCAATAAAATTCGCACAATTGGTGCTGTTGGTGTGTGAAGCAGGCTCATGCCCTCTTGCCCTTCACCTCCTGTCAGTGTGTCCAGCACAGAGCAGCCCACACTGCACCACCAGTGCTGCCACTGCAAGAAAACAGGCATGACAAAATCAGCAAGAAAAATGTGGATGAACTCACAAGGATCACTGAGTCCAACTTCAGGCTTCATGCAGAACCACTCAAAAATCAGACCCTAAGTCTGAGAGTACTGTCCAAATGCTTCTTGAACTCCAGCACTCAGGGTAGTGCCCACAGCCCTGTGCAGCCCGTTCCATGCCCACCGCCCTGTGGTGCAGCCCCTTTCCCTGACCCCCATCTGCCCTCCCCTGACACAGCTCCATGCCGTTCCCTCGGGCCCTGTCGCTGTCACACAGAGCAGAGCTCAGCGTTGCCCCTCCGCTCCCTGTGAGGAGCTGCAGCCGCCATCAGGCCTCCCCTCAGCTCCTCTGCTCTGCGCTGAGCACGGCAAAGGGCCTCAGAGCACACACCTTGCCCTCAGAGTCTTCCCCATCCTTGTAGCCCTCCTTTGGACACTCTCTGACAGCTTTATGTCCTTTTTGTACAGTGGCACCCACACTTGCACACAGTACTCCGGGTATAGAACCACCTTCCCAGTGCTCTTTATTTAATGATCACTTTCTTAGGAAGGTAGCAGCAAAATGGAACAAACAAACAGTAAAAAAAAAAATAATTTGGAAAGATGTTTTAAACTACCTGCAGGCACGCACACTCTTCACTTCTTTTGTCTTCAACTCCTGCTCAACTGCCCAAGAAAATGATGGAGCATTTGGGTCCAGCTTTTATACTGACTGAATGCATAATGACTTGTCCTTGCTGGATGAGGCCAGCAAAGCATCTTGATTGCATTTCAGTCACTAACCTGCAGCTTGCCAGGTTCCTTTGTCCACAAAGGCAAACAAGAGAGCTCTGTACTCCATGCCTTTGAGATTCATCCTAAATCTCATGCTTCTCACAATGCTTTGGCAGATGAAATAAGATCATGTTTGTGATCACACAGGAAACAGACAAAGTTCTTCATAAAAACACCAAGTTTCCCATTTCTAGACTGAGAAATCAGAATTCCCTATCACATCTTTGAGGCTGTATTTTACATCTGGCAAGTTTCATTTTAATTCCTCCATAATAACTACACTCCAAATGTTGTTGACTACAGTCACTGGAGTTACCTCTTAAGAGACATCAGGGTATGAATAAAACTGTAGTTCAGGAGCCAGATTTTCTGCCAGTATAAATCAGAGTAGCAATATTGATTTCAGCAAGACTGTAAATTGATTTATACTTACTGGAGATTAGGTTTAAGTGACTGAAAATGAGAATTCCACCTAATGTGGATCATTTTTTTAAAGATGATTCATTTTGTTGTTTAGATTTAAGCCTTCTATTTCCAAGAAAAAGTCCTAAATCAATGTGTTTTAGGGCAGAAGTATGGCTGCTATAGTTAAACTGAGATCATACATCTATAATACATCAGCATAACACACTGTGCATCTGTCTAGCAGGGTGACAGGAGATCTGATTATGATATTGTTGCCTTGTCTTGAAATGTCTAATGAAACAGGAACTGAAGCACTATATTTTTGCTTGGTACTTGTATATGCAGAACTTTGGTCTTACATACTGCACTTTTAAAAAAAACCATCAGTAGGTTTTGTACCTTTCAGAAGTAACTTCAATGTTTACAGTAAACTGTGTTATTGTCAAGGGCTTCCCCACTGCTGCGCTGGGGATGTAACATGAAGAACTGATTAACTCCAGGGGCCAGATGGATTTAGACCTATGAAGTACTCCTGTGGATGTTCAGTCCCAGAAGGCCAGTGCTCCTGCAGAAATGGGTCTGTTCTTTTTCAACTTAATGCAACATCTGTACTTTGAAAAAACTTGTAAAATGGACCTCACCATATAAATCAATACGTACTCCAAAAGAGAAAGTTAGACAAATTGTCAATAAATAATGAAACGGTGATAGAAAAGCACATTGCTCTGTTTCCATCTTCGCCTTGTCACGCAAGCTGCTTCATGCATTTTTAAGGATGTTCTGAGCCAGCGCTCTCCTGCCTGCTGGCTGAGCTCACAGAGCTGAGCTGCAGCCTGTGCTCAGGTGCCTGGAGTTAGCAACACTGCAGTTTCAAGACTAGTTTGCTGATTCTGGGTGCAGTGAATAGAAACAGTTTAATTATGCATCGCTTCAGCTGAGGGTTAAATCAATCGTGGCTCCGTGGAAAAGGGTTTTCATCACAAATTTATTCCTGGGATATCTTGAGAGTGCAGATTCACCCACCACAGAGGATGGAGGGGTGAGAAATTTGAACTGCACGTATGGTTCACTGGAGTCAGTGGGAGCCACTCTGTTGACCTCAACATGCTTTGCACTGTGCCCATCAACTCTCAGCTAAAACTGACTTTGCTTGGGTGATGGGCAGGCATAAGGCTCCATTAATAGTTACAGAGAGGTCAGACTGCAGCAAGGAAACCACAGTTAGCCCCACCCTGCTGCTCTTCTGTAGCCTGTCCGTGCATCTATTAATGGATGGATTGCTGTAGCCTTGTCTCCTTGGGTCCATCAGTTTGAATCACCCAAGTGTTGCTGACAAGGCACATCGCTGCATTTTTTTTTTAATTAATCCAATGGGATAAGAAGCCCAGCTCTCACTGTTAAGTTAAGGGTGCAGGTACAAAAAGGTGAACTATACTGAAATATGCCCATGTATAGGTACAGGTGTGCTTTAAAGGCAAGCATATTCATTAAGCTTACACTGATGACAAAGGTTGTCACTGCAGTTTGATTAAGAATATATGGACATACATATTTCTCTAGTTACATCAGTTCTCTAATTAGTTTAAACAAATAACGCAAGCATATTTTGCTACAGGTAAGGCTTGATTTACATGTTCATAAGCCATAATCTCTTATAAATCTAAAGCTAAAATAATGTTCCGTGGCACAGGCAAAGTCATTTAAAGCAGTAACACCTATAAATGACAGCAGGGACCTTAAAGCAGGGTTGGAGCAGTGCTTGTCTGTATGGGAGCAATTGCTCCTGGTTACCTTGGGCTGACTGAGGCACACACTGTCTATCTCAACACTATCAAGTTTCATCACTTTGACATTCTCCAAACTAAAATGGTATGAGCAAGCCATATCTAGTTATAGTGGGTTTTCTTTGTTTCTTTCTTTTTCTTTTTCTTTTTTTTTAATAAAGTGAGGTTTAAGATGCAGGCTTAGAATTGCTTTAAAAATGTATTATTTTAATTGAAGAGGATGTAGCATCTTTTGTTCAATTTTGTAAATTTCCTGGTAGTTCCAGAAATTTAACATTGCAGTTATGACTGTAAGAACACGAAAGTATATGAAAATTTAATGATAAATATAATCCTTGCTTTAGGCATAGCATTCTTCACTAACTGGAGTTGAATCCAATGCCTCCAAACGTACAGAAAACATGAGTAGCCTATTTTGTTAC
The DNA here is from genome assembly GCA_037305975.1 of Chrysolophus pictus. Classification (NCBI taxonomy): domain Eukaryota; kingdom Metazoa; phylum Chordata; class Aves; order Galliformes; family Phasianidae; genus Chrysolophus; species Chrysolophus pictus. Next base: position 87,877,161 of record CM074576.1, on the reverse strand, counting down.
TTGCAGCTGAGGACAGAAAAAGATCACAAAGAAAATAATCAGCTTTAGAAAAATTAAATTGAAATAATGAAAAAATCCCAACTATTCATTTTTATTAAGAAAGATCTCATTGCTAATAAAAAGTGGGCATTCTGGAAAAGGGCTTTCTCTCAGTAAGCTGCTTTTAACTGAGAAGAAAGCCAAAAAAAGAGTCCAACCAGTAGTATTACAAACTAGCGCAGTTTGGGGTACCGTATTTTTCTACAGGCATTGTTAATTTTCAAATTAAAATAACAAATCAATTACAGAGCAGTAGGAAAAGATAATTGTACTGTCAGACACTCCTAGTAAATTTCCTTAGGACTCAAGACCAGTTCTTCCTTTCCTCTAAGAAAAAAAAAATCTTCCTAACAACAGTATCACTGATTCATAGATGAGTGTTGTAAAAATAATTCAAATTACTTCTATTGTCACAGGATTGAGTTTAGCTTTCAGACATCTTGTGTGCTACCTAAAATGGAATTTTCACATTAGAATTGCACAGAAACTTTGTAAGTGAACAGCTGACCTATTTAAAGTCATGAATCACACCGATACAATTTTCCCTTTTGATCTCACAGCACTTTAACTTCTTATCTGATCCTGTTTAGGTTTCTTTTTTATTGTACTAGCATGGTTAAAAAAACTTGTAATGCAAACCTTCCTCTACAAATCCACTGGAAGAATAATGCAATGAAGTGATTTCAAGTATGTATTCATGTCAAATTAAATGTGGAATTAAATAGGTTTCATCTCTGCAGAACATTCAGTTTTCACAGCAGAAGGAGAAAAAGCTCCTGATGTTCTGCAGAAATAAAAGCTGAGAGATGATAAAAGCAATTTAGACTCATCCTCGAAGTGCCATTTCTATGATAAGGAGCAAACAGCACAGTCTGTCTTTTTGTGACACATTCCTAGTTTTCCTACAGTGTAATAGGAAATAAAAAGGTGTTCCAGTTACAAAAGAATCCAGTAAGATGATAACATTAGAGATGCACATCTAGGGGAATAATTTCAGAGCATATTATATATGTGTAAGTAAGCATACACAAAAGTTAACGTGCATGTTAAAAGCCCATGCAACCCTACAGGCTTGGGGCAGAGTGGCTGGAAAGCTGCACAGAGGAAAAGGATCTGGAGGTGTTGATCAGTGCATGGCTGAATATGAGCCAGCAGTGTGCCCAGGTGGCCAAAAATGCCAGTGGCATCCTGTCTTGTATCATGCTGGCTTGTTCTGCAGCCATCAGGACCAGGGAGGTAATCATCCCTCTGCACTTAGCTCTGTTGAGGCCGTACTACAAGTTCTGTGTTCAGTTTTGGACCCCTCACTACAAGAAAGACATGGAGGACCTGGAGTGTGTCCAGAGAAAGGCAACTGAGCTGTGAGGTGGCTGGAGCAAAAGTCTGATGGGGAGTGGCTGAGGAAACTGGGCTAGTTCAGTCTGGAGAGAGGATGCTCAGGAGAGACCTTATTGCTCCCCACAACCACCTGAAAGAAGGCTGTGGAGAGGTGGGGGTCAGCTTCTTCTCTCAGATGACAGCAATAGGACGAGAGGAAATGTCCTCAAGTTGTGCCAGGAGGGGTTCGGGTTGGATGTCAGGAAACATTTCTTCTCTGAAAGAATGGTTAGGCACTGGAACAGGCTGCCCTGTGAGGTGGTGAAGTCACCGTCACTGGAGGTGTAGTACTGAAGGACATGGTTAGTGGGCAGTGTTGGTGGTAGGTGGAGTGTTGGACCAGATGATTTTAGAGGCCTTTTTCCACCCTTAATGATTCTATGATTCTATTTTCTACAGTTATAAATATAGGCACGGAATTAATTTTCTCACTTAACAACAACTCTGCCTATCTTGCTGCTTTGCCACTTGCCTATTTTGATTTGTCTCCTTATGTCGTTTCCTCAGAACTGGACCTTAATCTCCCACTCTAGAGTCATACTGATGATTTCTTCATTCTGTATACACACTATATATGATGTGTGCATATGCATTTATATATATACATGTATATATTCTATTGCATTTGCAACCAAGCAGTACAAGGGTGGAACGAAAAAAGAAAAGAACTCATATGTAATAATTTTCATAGTTTGCTGCAGGATTCCTGCACAAAAATGTCAAATGTAGATTCTCCCATATCTTCAAGAAATACAGCTTGGGATCTGTAAACTATGGAACTGCACAACAATATTTTCAGTCTATCCAGAAAAATACAACATGCATGAGAAAAGAAGGCAAAAGGTAAGCTGGAGGCCTGAAGTCAAGAGTTCCAACCATTACTGAATCCCCAGTGGCTGAATTTGTATCGAATTCAGTTACTGCTGCAGCTCACAGAGCATTGTCAGCATCTTTTCCATAGAAAGCAAGTCTCTAAATAGATTCTCTAGCTATGTTACGCTTGCATTCATCATATGGAAGAAGGAAATAACTCCTTCACCCTTCAACTCATAGATCAGTGGAAAAAAGTTCACATCTTTTTATCTTGGATTACAAGGCTTACATTGGAAATACGCTGTGCTTTCTTTCTGTTGTTGCATACTTCATATTTTCCTTACTATGCTAAGCAGCTTATTTTAGCTGATATGATTGAGTACTAAAAAAGAAGATTTGTGTCCTGACCATAAAGTTTACCTTACTCTGAGTTGTTTAAAACTGCATTTATGCAATGTGAATGAAGTTCAGCCTCTATTTAAGGGAAGCCTTTAGACAATTATTCAATAAAGTATTTTCATTCTGTAGCTTAACGATTGTCTCCAAGCTAAGGTGTTGCCATTTAAAGTGTGCAGGATTAGTCAGAGCAGCAAGAAATTTGTTAATTGGACCAACAACGCTAATTAAGGTACCTTAAAGTATCTTAAATACTGAAAGAACTTCACTGTTCGTGCCTTTTCTAGTAAATGTCCAGCAAACCTAGGGCTATACTCACGCTGCTTGACTTAAATGCTCAGCTGAAGAAATTTGGACCACAAGAGGAACATACTTTCCTTCAAGTGAGGGCTTAGCAAACTTGTGTTCCTGCTTTGTGCTGTTTCAGGGACACAGTAAAGCACTCAGCTTTCCCATGGAGTAATATTTTTCTTGCCACCTTCATGTCTGTGGAATCAGTTTCAATTTTTATTTTTCTGTTTGCCTACCTGCACCTGCATGTTTTCCACACCCCCATGTAGGTTTCTTTCCCAACTGACTCCCTTCTACCATTTGTAGAGGAAGGTCTGAGAGTTTACTCTTGGGGTCCTTTAGATGGATTTTAAAATCTCCTGGTCTGATATACCTAGCGAATGAAATCTTTTCTCTAAATGTATATCTGAGATGTTGTTTGTCCTTTAAGGTTCATAAATAAAGAGGATGTCCAAACAGGAAGGGAAGAGAGACTGTCAAAATGAGCTTCTGTTTATTTTGTGATGGTAGACAACTTTCATCAAGAGACTTGATGAAATTTTCTAGATATCTCCTGTTCAAGCACTGGTCAGCAATTATTTCTTCTACGAATTCCATTACCAGAGGATGTGAGCAACTGATCTGTCTACGAAGAGATATACACAGAACTGGGAAAGCACAGACATATCAAAAGATTGCCCAGTTATTAAGTCCAATAATTTAATTGTAAAAGGAAAAAAAAAAAAAAAGCTTATTGTCTGAGCCTATTACCGAGATTTAAAGATATAAAAGAAATCTATTTTTAATAATCATTACTACTGCTGTCTTTATTACAGTTAATAATAACTGTCTTGATAACTCAATTTGTGGTTAATATTTTTTGAAATAGAAAGGAAAAACAATATTAGAAAACTTTTTCAACCTCTACAATTATCTTCCACCTTTTTACATTACAGACTTTGGCACAGTGGGAGGTAAGGAACAGTGTATATTTCTTTCTAATTTCTGTTCCACCCAGTTTCTGAATGCAATATTTGAATGACAACTTTGGAGGACGAAGGACTGACTCATTTGTCAACCTCCCAGGTAAACTTAGAAGAACAGCTGTTGAAACCTCTGACTATTAATATGACAGGGTGCCTCTGTCTTGATCTAAAAGGATCTAGCATAGCATAATCATTGCCCAGAGTGCCAGTTTCTTGAGGACCGACCAAACACTAGTAAGCATGTCTTTACTATGCAGGTAATGAACCACCAGCACAGGCTGCCCAGAAGCTGTGGAGTCTCCTCCTTAGAGACCTTCAGAAGCCGCCTGGAAATGGCTCTAGACAAGTGGCTCAAACATGCCCTGTTTGAGCATGGGGTTGGACAAGATGACCTCCAGAAGTCCCTTTCCAACCTCAATCATTTTGCGATTTTGTGGTACAGTAAGTTTTGCTGATACACAAGGACATGGACTACAGCACAATATGTTTGGCTGTCTGAATTATAAAAGAATAATAATGCCAAATATTCAGATCCTTCTGAAGTCCTGGTGCACGTCTCCAATTCAGTATAACAAAATTATTTCCATTTTTGGTCAGTTAACAGAACATTAGCCAAATTACTCTATTTTTTTAGATAAAAGTATGATTACTATTTTGTGGCAAAATCATGGTATTTTTAGCGCCCATGTCTGAGCTGACTTTATGAAACTGATTCTTGTTTCTGTAAATTAAGTGTCAGGAAAAAGGAGCAGAAATATAGAAGTTGGAAGCGGTTCTGACTGCTAACCTGAGTGTGTATCTACATTATCTGCTGACTGGAAGAGAAAAGGTCTATCAGAAGACTTAAAGTGAGCGAGAACATGAGGCAGGCAAATATTATGCATTACTAATTGCGGAAATAGAGTAGTGTGTAATGTGTAGAAGTTCTGAAAAGACAGTTGTAATTCATAGTTATAGTTCTAGAAATGATCAATTATTATGCTTGCCTAGACATTTGATGAGCCATCAAATCTAATTCAAAGTGACGGAGTGAATGAAGACAAACATTTTGATTAAATTTCTAAATGAAAATGGTTTGCAAACATTTGATTAATTATAGTTGTATTTTTAAGAACTTATGCAGAATTTCTGAAACGATGGCTGAAAGAATAAATATGTTTCATAAGTTTTCCCTGACTGGTTTTAGCACTAAACATATTGGTTTGTATTACTACTAAAAATTCTCTTTACTTACATGTTTTATTTAAAGATCTTCATAAAGTATCCTTTAATAGCTTATATTTATGGGCCAATATTTAAGTTGCTCCACTGGAACATTCAATTTATTTTCTAGATTTTGCAACTAATAACTCAGTTCATTTTCTTACTGCAAAGTAACGCATAAAGCCAAACAGGTAAAAGAGGTTCAAATTCAAACCATTTCAACTGAGTTAAAGATTGCTATAGGTCTGTAGTTCACTAGAGGGCCTACGATTATTTTTCAACCACAGAAGCTTTTTACTCAAGTCCAGGGACTGAATTTTAGCGCTGTATGCCCTTAACAAAATCTTTATGTGAATATATTAGAATATTTCCAAATACTAAGTATACATAAATAATGCATATGGAACACAAAAGGAAGAAAGTAAATTATTTGTTAAATAATTATAAAAATGTTTACTGACATCTGGGAAGAGAGGATTGTGATTTTGTGAATGTAGACGGTTCCCTTCAGCAGAGCAAGTACAAATATATTTTTTTTTAATGGAAAGAAACAAAAATTTCTGCCTTTATCTATTTTTACAGCTCCTAGGTTTGCAGTTCTGCTCTGTGACTACAGAGAAATCAGCCATTTCTCTCACTATATTATTTCCTACTTATTTTCCCTCTTATCTATCTGTACGATACAGTAATTTCCTGCCTTGTCTATTATAACTTCCTACCTTCTGCTTGGTTTTATTCTTCCCATGTTCTACTTTTAGCCTTCCCTTTCAAAATCCTTAATGCTCTTTTACCAGTGTCAGGTCCTGCTTTTGAATGACCTTCCTGGTGCCACTGTCTGTCTTCCATTTCTCTGTTACCAGAACAACTACTTTTATTTAAAGTGTACAGTAAGCAAAAGATCACAGGCTAGTCACTATTCTTTTTCACATGTATCAGAACTACTGCTTACTTTCTGTGTATATAAGTAGCTTCACCCACAATGGCAAATGTATATGCAATAATAAATAAAATAAAATAGATAATGTTTCAGTAAGCACATAAATATAATTGTGGTTTTCCCAGTTAGAATCCTTCTTCCCAAGGTCACATAATGTATTCTATAACAGAAACTCACATATTGTCTGAGAGGATTTAATAACATACTTGATCTCAGAGTATCACAAATAATCTACCTATGCTGTTGGGCACTAGATTATCACTAGAAGCAGCATTCTTTTTGAAGTAGAAATATGATTGAGCCTTATAAACAGATGTCTCTAAGGTACCTTCTGTCAGTAAGAAGCTGAGTGGGATTTAAATTTGTCTGAAGGTATAAAGTTCCATATCCCTTGAGCTCTTGCATTGTATTTATTTTTTTTGTTTTTATTTTCATCCCTTTAGATAATCCTAACTTGATATTTAGAAATGTCAAAGAGAGTGTAACAGCTCAATAGCATTACCAAAGGGATATTACATCCTCAACAAGCAGTAAGGAGAGAGTAAGTGCTTCTTCTACAATCTGTCTTCATGAAGTGTTGTGATAGCAAATTTTGCTCTCACGCAGAAATTATTGCTGTAAGACATGTTTTATTAGGGGGTGGCTTGAGTTGGAGATGGGCATATGGTATTTTTTCGCCCAGAAGGGTTTATTTGCCTGATGGCTGCAGCTGTAAGGGAGCAAATTTAATGGCCTAGACTGTGTCTCTCTATTCCTAAATTTCCAAGCTCCTTTTACTGCATATGAGAGAACAGATTTTACTCAAACGTTATATTAACTGGGATAAAAAGCAATTATCTCTAAATATTTACAGGATATATTGTGAGCCTTCTTTATTTCCTGTGATGTACCTGTCCTGTTAACCAGCCTAAGCACGGAGTGAAATGCTCGCCTCAAGAACTGAAATGTTACCTCTAACATCTCACCTGGCCGATGTGCCTTTGGAACGGCCATGTTCATCACTCGCCCTCCATCCTGAGGTTTGGGAGGGGATGCGGTAAACCTGCAAATCCCCGACTCTGACGGCGTGCTTGAGGTCAGACTGTCTGTGTAGTCATTAGTCCCTGCCGTGAGCTGCTCCGACGATGTGTCTGATATGAAGCATTCTGTAATGGTGAACTTGGCATGTCTCAGCTGCTCTTCCATTTTCGCATGCTCGTATGCTCTTGCTAGCTCTTCATATGTTGAGGAGGCACTTTCTGTGGAGACCATGCTGCTTCTTGCTCGATCTGTACACCAGAAACATGAATAATGAGAGAAAGAAAACACCTGCATAATCCTTTTTCAAATAAAAGAGAAGAATGCAACAGTGCTTCTTAATAAAAGGCACAACCTTTGAAATGACCAAGGTGATTTGAATTAGTTCGCTTCACTGTAAATGTCTGCACAATTTTTAGTCAGTGGCTTGATAACTACAGAAAATCTAAAGTGAAGTCTTACTCTGCTAGCAGCCTTATGTGATTTAGTACCAACTTGGTAGTTTAGAAGAAATAACCTTTAAAGCATGGGAAAGGTTTTTTTTTAATATATATATACAAAAATAATTTCTCTAAAAGTTAAATGCCTTAAAAATGTTAGAAACTCAGAGAACAGATTTAGCGAAACTAGGAATAGTCTCTTAACATTATCCTTTTAATGAATCTGAGATATTTCTGAGGGGTGACATCTGAGGGAGAAAAGAGTCTTTTTACATCTGTTTCACGCTTATACTATTTTTTGAAAAATCCTTGAGAACAAAGGCCAAATATAAAGACAGTGACTCCGAGACACCTATGTTCAGTTTAGACACCAGGTGAAATACTAGCTCCTTTCATACAGAACATATGGTCTTAAGAAAGCAATACTGTTCAGTAGCTATCAACCTGCAGTGATTCAAATACTTTTTCAGTGTTGCTGAAGTTAATGGGGACTTTATATTTGACACATGGCCTGTTGTGACCTAGAACCTGTTCTAACATTCTGGAAACATAGCACTGGTTTCTGCTTCTTTATGGGGTCAAATCACCGGTCAGTTGCACTCATCATACTTCTATTTCTGTTGGCTAGAAGAGAACTTTCAAAAACTGCTTGGGCAGAGGTCATGTCTTCTTATAAGATCTGTACAGTTTCAGACATCATTGGTGATGTTCAATGAACAGGCTTAATGTAATAGCTAATTCATAGAAATGGGAATCCTATAGCATCTAGAGGCAACTGTGTTGTTACTGTAGATCTCCATCTTTTTATTGTATGCTGGAGTTCTTGCACCAGTTTTCACTGCACAAAAAGAACAGTCCTGCTACTTGCAAACAAGACCATGCACTATTTAAAATGACAAGTGTTTCAACAATATGCTGTAACTTGCTTAAGATTTTGAGCTGGCCAGAACTTCAGCAAAGCTTTTCTTTTTTAATTCACTTCCCACTCCCTTGCCCAGAAACATCATTCTGTTTTTCACATTTGATTTGTAAATCAGACCAAAACAATGCCTTTTCAAATTTCTCATCAACTGGAAACTCCTGGAAGGCTGCTGTTTCCCAGTGGTCTGAAGCAGTATCTGTAAAAATGCTGGTGTTGTTTACATGCAGTGCTCCCAGTTTGATCCATGAGGTTTAGGACTCACAGTCTCTCATATTTCAAACCCTGGGGCAGATATTCCAGGAAGGCCAGCTTGAACATTTACTTTACATCTACTTTAGATAGGATGAAAGTTTATCCAAGCCCAGGGTGAACAAGAAGTGTAATTTCATCAGAAAATTTATAACGGCCCCTAATTAGAATACCTGAAATTAGTTATAGGTATGAATTGCTACAAGACATTTCTACTAAGCTTAAAAACTACTACTTTGTAAAGCTGGAATCATTTTGACATGAAATGATAAATTCTGCCAAATATCAGTAACATCAACTGGATTGCAAAATCTGAACACAGCATTGGAAAAGTGTTCAAAGATGTATCTTAGTTCAATTGATTACTGAAAACATAATTTGGCTACATATATCATGTGGTTTACTTGGGTTTACTCAGAAATTTTAAACATCTAAAGTACTTATGTTGCACTGATTCTCTTCTTTCCCAAGAGATGAAGAGGCATATTACAGCTACATTTCGCCGCAAGGAATCCTTTCTTGAACATGATCTAAAGCTCAAGATCAATTACATAAATCATTGTGCATTCAAGGGCAGACAAGGAGTAGGAGAGTAGTGATGCTAAAACATAGGCTATGAAGTCTGTTTACAGAATTGCACGTAGTTTGTCAATTAAACTAGACAGCAAATTGAATTCCCTGCCTTAGCCATGCTCATTGGAAAATAACTTTGGGTGACAAAAGGCAAGCACATCTGAAATCTGGAATGTCTATAATAAGTGTTTCTGAGACAACACCTCCTTCTTATGTTATTATTATTTATATTATTATTACTATTATATAAAGCTGTTAGAACCAATTTTTAAAGACTCGGGATCCTTCTACCTGAAGAAATCAATGAGAAGTTTGTTAGTTGGCTGGAGATATCTGTTGAGTGGCATTATTCTATGAAGACAACAAGCTGGTCTGCAAGTTTAAGAGAATGAATTCTGAAGAGATGAGAATTTCAACCTACTGGATGCAAGAGAAATCAGATCCCTGTTCTTATAGAGAGAATAAAACTAGTAACATTGTTGGTTTTTTTTAAATGGTGAAAGGCCAGTTGCATCTACTGCTCTCTCTCTCTAAGACACAGTTCTCTTACACGTCCCACATTTTTTCTCCCAAATCAGGAGAGGAGATAGGCAATTCTTCTGAGGAAGCCAGAACATGCCCAGATTCATTTCTGTCAGGTCTACATTTGAAAAATATTTTACCTTTTTTTCAAATGTAATCTGTATTAGATTTGCTTCCTAACTATTCTTCTGTATGATCATTTATTCATTCATTTTCCCTGTAATTTTGTCATTGGTTCGGAGTAGGGCAGAAGGAGATAGCTTTATTTTTCCATTAAAATTCCATTTATAATGTCAATACATCAAGAGGAAATGAAGACAGGCATAATGTGCATTCAGTTTCTCCCCACTTACATCTAGAAGAACAAAAACTATGTTTTTTCTCAGGAAACTTAGAGCTAGATGCTACAATATTTAGTGTTATGTAAGGATTTTGGTTTGGACTCAAATTGCAGATGCTCCTCTCTCCTTTTATTTTCAGCTTAGACTATCCTTACAAACATATTACATGGCTGGGGAAAAACAAACAAACAAACAAAAAAAACATAATTTGGTGTAGCTCTAGTCTTAAAACATCTCCACCTTTGACCAATTTGTACTCTTGGTTGCTAATATTGTCTCTTCCTGGTCAATGCTATTTCATGCAGCAAGTTCTACTTTTTCCTTCAGACTTGGGAAATACAGAGCTTTGGCAACCAGAAGAATTACTACCATCGCTTTCAAAGAATTCTATTATGCATGTAGCATTAGAAACTAAAGTAACAGCATTTGTTTTCACTAGAACTATATGCAGTTGTGGCAGCTGTTATGAATAGCCTATTGAAAAAAACACCCTAACAAGGAATAAATAACAGCACCTAAGCACCAAATGAAATATATAATGGACCAAGAATGCTATTGCAGCTAGCCCTATACCTGTGTCCTGTGAGGGGCTGACACTGTAGCTATCGCTTTCCTTGTCCACAGATCCTGCTGGCCTGGGAGTGGGCAGCCTCCAGTCTGTGGTGAGGGTATGAGCTGATATGGTGGGGTGAGGTCTGTTGAGGGTCCACTGACTAGCATAGCGGTTGCGAGCTGTGGGTCCTGTTTTGGCACTCCTCCTTGTGGTAGGATCTGCAATAGGGAACAGAGAGAGGTCTTTGCTATTGAATAGAAAATCCCTCTCAGAAGGGACTCATGTTGGTTAATAAAGGATACGTAACATTCTTTGTAGAAAATGAATTAATTCATTAATTCAGTTCATCCAATTTGAAAAAAAAATTCTTCATTATCAAGGAGCTAGCACTTTTTTTTTATTATTTATTTTTTAAAATACTCTCTTTCTAATGGAAGCATACATTTTTAAAAGGGAGAAACCTACCAGACTCTCACTGACATGAGCATTACTCCAACACAAGTAGTTCTCAGGCACCAAAACTACTAAGAAGTGGAAGAGCAAATAGACCTGGTCAGGGATTTCACACCACATCTCAAGTGAATTCTCAGGTAAATTAGCACTGATGTGTCCTCAGAAGCCTCCTGCACCAGGCAACTGCTCTGTTTGTAACAACATGTGCTCAGAAATGTGGTGGCATAGTTTCCTATTCCAGCTATTTCACTAATACTTTAATATGGTACTGATCAGCTACAGATCCCAGACATTTTTTTTTCAAGTAGTCAGGACTTAAGACACAGCCTATATCAGAGCCCACAAAGTTTCAGTAGTGACAAGCTCATAAAGATTTGACGATTTAGATAAAAAATAAGTAAAATGTCTTAATCTTTAAAAAATCTACCACTACTTATGTAAGCTCAGCAATATATATATATTGCCCAAGAGAAAATCTGGTGACCAACAGAGTGAAAATGAATTATCTACCAAAATCGACCTCTATGACTCTGTTAACAAATAATTCTTCTGTAAAAGTGATGCTGGTACCTAAGAAAGCAAGTGGAATAGAAAAAACATTATTAAGCAAAAAGAAAGTTACTAAATCAGCACTGAAAAAAATTCTCTTAGCAGCTTTTGAAATGATATTACTAACAATAGAGAGAAAGGGTATTAGAAATGAAAAATTCAAATCTATGCAAATGTTCTTTGACATTCAAATGGTGCACTTGTCAGTCTTCAAAGTAACAGACTTTAGCAGAAGCAATTTAAAAAAAATAAAACCAACAAGATCCAGATAATGACTCTGAACATTTCTTCTGCCTAAGGATTCCCAATAAGAATATGTAAAGAGGTAACAGACCATTTATGGTTTTTTCTGTTTCACATTTCACATCTTCCCCCCCAACAGCAGTGGAAAAATATGAACTTAGCACCACTGATAATTGATCCTGATAGTTCTGCAGCATGTAACAAACAGCTTCACATGGATAGCATCCAAAAGCACACTTGGCACAACACACCCAGTGTAGTCTGTCAGTATGAAACATTGGTAGTAGTAGCTGTGGAAAGCTGGTATGTGGCTGCTGCATGGCCAGAAGCAAGAAGATGTACCTGCTCTGAGGGAAGTCACAAAGGACAGGAGAGTGCTGGTGGGTAAGCACAGAGTATGGTGCTGGGACTGTTTGATTTGGGGCAGAGAAGGCATGGTGGGGAGGATTATCATCAATATATTGTCAGAGGAATAGAGAAAACAAAGCCAGGCTCTGCCCAGTGTCAAGACGAAAGGAAATGGGATCAAACTGGAGCAAAAGAAGCTCCGTCTGACCATTAGGAAGCACTTCTGTGCTGTGAGGGTGCCCGAGCACTGGCACTGTCCGACCAGAAACTGAGGAATTTCCTGCTTGGAGATCTTCAGAAGCTGCCTGCACATAGTCATGGGCACCCTGCTCTGGTTGTCCCTGCTGGAGCTGGGGTTGGACCAGAAGTCCTATCCAACCCCAACCTTTTTCTGATTCTCTGACTCACTAGGACTTCACTCATGGAGGAGGGTGGGAGAGCCTGCTGCTGTCGTGCAGGAGGTCAGTGCTAGTTCTGCTGAGCATGTGCCGAGCAGCATGTCTGCAGAAGGGACGTTGTAGCCAGGACTCAGCAAGCTCCACTGCCTGTGTGATGGAAAACAGAAGGCATCTGGTGCCCCAGCTGTTAAGATACCACTGCTGTCACATGCAGAAACAGAAGTGCAGAATGCTGAGGTGAGCAACCAAAAGGTTCATGACACAGAAAGGTTTGTAAGCATAAAAGAGCTACACAACAACTTGGAAATAGCTGTAAGGGAAAATTTGGCAACCACTAGGTCTGAGTGTGCTCGGACAGGCACGTTTGCAACCTGAGCCATGTGTCCTGCACAAGCAGCTTTACAGATATTGTAGTAGTTTCTCTCAAAGCTACATTAGTGTCTCAAGTCCAGCTCTGTGCACTGCTGCAATCAGGTCTTTACCAAATAACAAAAGTGTTGATGAATTTCTCTTGCTGGGCTGAACACAGATAATGCTCCTACTTACGAGTTAAGCCCCAGTTCAATTTGAAGCAAGTTTCTCCATGTATCCAGTGGACTGAAGCACATAACTGCACATAAAGAGATGAGGAATGGAAGAAACCAGTGCTATAGACTGCTGTGCCATGGGACAGGCAGGTAATTTTGGGTTGATACGTCTTTCCTTATTAGAAAAGGCAGGAAAAAGAATGGACTGCAAATTGGTTACTCATCCAAATTTGATCTATCCACATGACAGAAATCTGGATGATTTTTTTCCTCTTACTGGGTAGGTTTGCCACAGTGTACATGGACCAAAGGAAGGAGAAAAGATTCGTTCCAGAAGAAAAATAAAGGTATCTTGAGTTTCCTAATGCAACTGTCACGACTCTCCATAAACAAAAAAGGAATTCTACATGATGGTACTAATCTAATTCTCAAGAAATAATGAACCATAACTTAAAACTAACAGAGTTAGAAAATCAGCAAGGTCAGGACTACAACAGCTGTCATCTATAAAGACTGGTGTGGTAATAAAGACTAAATGAATATTTTTTAAATAGTCTTCATTTTAAGTGAGGCACAAATGAATTTTCAGCATTTATGTGCACCGGACTCACCAAGTAAACAAATTCTGAAACTGTCAGGGGATGAAAATAATCCAAGAGATTTCAGAGATTGGATGCTGCTAATGAACTGTATTTCTGTAATGTTCATAGTTTATATATATTCCATCAATCTGGTCAATTTCTTTTCCATTTGCATAGATATGGAATACATTCACGAGAAAAATTAAGAAGGAGGATTTGCAGAAGTATATTAATTTATTATAGCTTTTAATCACTATAAGAATAACTCAGTGTGAAGATATCTGGGAAAAAATAATTCACCATAATAACTAAAACTGGAAATATGACTTTTTCAGAAAAGCAATAATGAGAAATTCATTTCTTCCCTCACAGAGAGGTAAGGAAAGAGGACTTATTTTGAAATACAATATAGATTGTTCACTAAAAAAAAAATATTAGGCATTAAAAGCCATTAAGCTAATTTACTCAATCCATTTTAGAAATTAAAATCTACCATGCATTTGGTTTTATTAAAACCAAGTATGAACTATTTCAAATTACACTTGCATTTCAGATACATACACAATTTTTACCATATTGAATCATTAAATTCAGTTGTACAAGAAATGTTCTCTCCTAACCTAAATAGATTTCTCTCAGCTTTCAGAGAAAACCCCATGAGGATGCAGGAGCACCATATTCATTTCCTTACCACTTTCTACTCCCCAGATAACATATTCTCTTATATGCTTACTTGTTCCTGGCCGGGCATCAGAGACATCCACCAATGGTCCTGTAGCTTGTGACACAGACTGGTAATGTACAGTGTGGGTGACAGTCAGTGATTTTTGCTTAGATGTTTCTCCAAAGTCAGCATCAGTTAGTAGAACAGTGGATCTGTCATCTGCAAGCAAAAGGACCCATCAGATTTTGAAAATTGTATTTCATTTTTGTTCACATAATAGCTTTGGTGTAAGTTCCCAAACTTATTTTCAGCTGGGCTTCACCAAAGATAGTGGAAGCTCTCACCTCTGTTCAGGGCTGAAGATGGCTTTGAAGTGTGCACAGCAGCTTGGGAGCTTCTAGGTTAAATTTCAAAGTTCACAAAAAAACAAAGAATAGGTGTATTTTTCCTCATTTAATTTAATCTTGGAGTTGTGCAACCAAGACAGGCCATTAAGCATCCTTCTAAAGCTCAATTTTGTATAAATATTTTTGGCCATAATTCCTTTTCTCCTTTCTTTTGAATGCTGCCCTCTTGTCCTTCATTTTTGGAGAGCTCAGCTGATCCCTTCAGCAGTATGTTCATAGAATCATAGAATCATCAAGGTCGGAAAAGACATCTAAGATCATCCAGTCCAACCATTCACCTATCACCAGTGTTTCCTACTAAACCACGTCCGTCAGTTCAACATCTACATATTTCTTGAACACCTCCAGGTACAGTGATTCCACCACCTCCCTGAGCAGCCTGTGCCACTGCCTCACCACTCTCTTGGAACAGAGGTAGTTCTTGATGTCCAACCTGAGCCTCCCCTTGCGCAGCTTGGGACCATTCCCTCTAGTCCTATTGCTAGTTACTTGGAAGAAGAGGCCAACTCCCACCTCACCACAACTTCCCTTCAGGTAGTTGAAGAGAGCGATAAGATCACCCCTGAGCTTTCTCTTCTCCAGACTGAGCAATCCCAACTCCCACAGCCGCTCCTCATAAGGCTGATACTCAGTTCATTTATTTTCATTAGCATAATTATTAATGTCCTCAGTGTAATCACCCATGTCTTTCCAAAAAGAGGTCTTCAGATGTTGCTAACTAACCCTCTACAAGTCAGCTTTTTCTCCACAGAGGGAATATCGCAGAGGGGTGACCATGACCCAAGACTTGTCGTAGGATTTTCCTAGATTTAATAACTTAGTACCCCACTAAAGACAATGGAAATACTATTGTAAGGCAGCTAAGCATCCTTAAGTCCAGTGTTTTGCTCTTCTAGAAGCTAAAGACTTAGTCCTACCATCTTTCTCTGAACCAAAGAGTCCTGCCTGCAACAAACCTTACTACCTACCATAGGTCTGAAAAAAAATCTCTGGGAGCTTTGTGCAAATCATATGATTTTCTCACAATATAGTCAGTCCAGCTGACTGTGAGCTTTCCTGTCAGCTGAAAGGAAGCGTGTGAGATGAAGCTGGACCTTTGGAAGGAATGGAAAGAATGACTGAGTATCAACCTTCACTGCTGTAGTTTGGCTGCTTATTGCCTCTCTGTGGAGAAAAATATGTTCATCAAATTTCTACAGAGATCGTGCTGCCTGCAGAAAGCCAGTGCTATACTGCACTTACTTTTTTTCTCAGTTGTGACCTCCAAATTGCATTTCTTTTGTTTCAGAGAGAGATTTGATCCTCTCGATTGTGCAAGGCTTAACAATGATAAAATTCCCAGTGAATTTGTGCTCACAGAACAACTATATACATGCTATCATATTTTCTTTTGCATTCTTTATCTTTTTAGCCATTTATAGCAGTAATAGAATCCACAAAAAGTTATTGCTATGCTATGCTATATTGTTTTATAATGCATTTCTAGAGGTGATGGCAGCAATAGGACTTCTATGCATTTGCAATTCAGCAGAGGTTGATACGCTTCTTCTAAACATTCCTGTGTTATGTTTTTTTGTTGGTGGTGGTGTCTTTTTTGAGGGTTTTTTATTTTGTTTTAGGTTGACAAGACACTATTAATATGAACAGTTCTGCACAAAAACATATCTAGCATTTTTTATCCAAAGAAGGCCATAAATAGAAAGAACATTATGAAATCAAATTATTCTGTCTGGCAGAAGATGAGCTCTTGTTCAGGTTGGAAATAAAGCCTCTTCGCAGTAAACTATGTCAAAGCCTGCCAAAGTGACTGCTTATTCTGAGTACTTCGAGCAGAGCTGGCTATTTCCAAGGGACAAATTGCATGTCTATAGTTAAGGCACTAATGGTTTTCTACCAAAACCATGTATTGCTTTGCAATAAATTGTAAATCAAAAGTAAAAACTGTCTTCAGGATGAAGTCTGGCACAATACACTACATCAAAGCAGCAAACATAGGTAAACTTAAATTAAAATTTAAATTAAAAAAAAAAAAGTGTGTCTCAGTTTGAGTGTAGGTCTCCTCTTCTTCAAATCCACTGCACTGTTAACTGCCCACCATGCTAGACTACCTCAGGTATGACAGGATACAGGACCGAAGAAGTTTGTCCCTCCCCTAGTATGAGTATGAGTAGGAGGTGAAGAGATGCTGCTCCCAGTTCATGGTGGCTTCTCCAGCTACACAGTCCCTGGGATACTGTTATATTCTCAACCATCAATTTTCTTTTTCTGCATAGATTTTGATCCCCAAAAGTTGTAAGTTCAGTAAGATCAGTCATTCTGGAGGGTCTTTCCAATGTGTACCCATGAAGCCATGAGATCAGGAACATGTTGTGTTTTGACTGTTTTAAAAAAGCAAATGAATCTGTTTACGTGAGACTTCAGCTATATGCCAGCCACATGAGAAATACTGTTTTCTGACAACTGAGACGTTCTGACTTGAATTTTGCATAGATACACAGAAGTTGAAAACAAATCAAAATATTGACTGTATGATTTGATACAGGAAGGTGGATACAATATGTAGTATGTAAGTTTAAGGAGATGGTTGTTCAAAACTTTTGAATGCCAATGTTGTAGTTTCTGAATTTCATTTTCTTTATAAGTAATGCATGTGATTCTGCCATGTAGTCATGGCCAAAAGAGAAATTAAAATGAAAATAATTAAACTGCCAGTCTCCATTTCTTCAAGCTATTCTTTCCACTAGTTTCAATTTCCTAATGTCCTGAATTATTTTAAATATAGTATTGAGAGCACATAAAGCAGAAGATAATTCAGAGGAGAAAAAAACTGTTAATTTTTCAAATGTGCCAAATTACTCTGCAGGTCTTCTTTCTTGATGTTTGCAGAGAGAGGAAATGTGTGAGGTAAAGGATGTCTATCTAAAGTTCCTGTTACATTAACCGGTAAAAATAAGCCCAACAAGAGTTTACCAATGGTCTCCATCGTGTCCCTCTCCTCAATCAGAAGCTGTGCTCTGGGAATGTCTATGTGCATCCTCAGTGTTTGCTGTTGCTTGTTAAGTGTGTCTGATGTCCTGGTATTCTTGCTGAAACAGAAGAAAGGTAAACATAGTAAGAGTTAGCCTGACTGAAAAGATACTTGAAGACTTCCTAAATAGAAACATGTCCAGCTTAAACTAAAAAGAATGGAATAATAATCAGCAAAATAATAATACATTTTATTTTTCCCTCTTCAGAAAAAATATATGGTATTTATTTATGTTAGATTAATGCAGAAAGATTTGGTCTATTTGTTTCAGCAATGATCTCCTGAAAATTTCATACAGTTTTCTTCAAGTGTTGCAATATAATGAAATTAATTAAAAGTTTGTAGAATTGACCTTTTCTTTCATTCCTCACAAATGTGAGTAATGAAATATGTAGCTGATTGAACAGGTTGGTAGGAAAATGATGTCTTGTAATTTCTAATTATTTTTCAAATTTTCATTATTTTTCATTAGATTAATTCCAAATATCACTAGAATTGATAAATGAAAAAGCAAATAAATTGCTAGGGATTCCATTAATACTAACAAATTACATAAAATAAATAAAGGTTTTAGCTGTTGATGTTGAGAAAGTAAAACTGCAAATCTTGCTTGCATTCATGGATTATTTTTAATTGATTGATGCAATATTCTACAAAAGAATATAAACCAATTATTTTATCATCATGCAAATTGAAACAATTTCATTTTGAAGTTTGTGTACCAGAAAATGACTTCTTAAATAAGCTGTCTTCTAAAAGCAAATGAAACTGCACAGTAAAATGGAGTGCTATAATCATTTCCAGTACAGAGCTTGCACCAGGAAATTTTCAGATTGCACTAAAAACCCAGGAACTTTTTGCCCTTTCAGATGTAGTTACTCCTTTGAGAAGAAATACTTCCGAATACTTGTTTAGGTAGGGTGGCTGAGGAAAGTTGAGCTAAATGAGCTAATGGTATGATCCAAGTACTCACGTATCAAAGAGCTTTAAAATTCAAGTGGAGGCTCATTTTCTGGTGTAAAGAAGCTGCAAATCACTCAGTTTAATACCCCTTTGGCAATGAATTATTGTTATAAATGGAATCTTCAGAGGACTATTAAGCTGCTTGATGATAAGCTCACTTCTTTCTTGAGTGAGGGCCTCTACTCTGCAGTTTAATGCACTTTGATGTATGCTGGATGAGCCCACATTACTAGGTAATTTGCCTGAGCTTCCTACTCTGTCTCCACCTAACTATTCCACGTTTGGGAGGTTTCCCTATGTCCTTCTTATAAGGAATTTCCTTGTCACTCAATGGTCAGTAATTCAGACACACACTGAAGATCTTCAAGGCACGCAGGTGCATATCTCTGGCTGATTCTCACCTTCCGTGTTACACTGCTCTTGTGCTCCCCAGTACGATCATTATCTATGGCATCTCACAGACTTTAATGTCCCTATCTCTCAGAGATCAGGCATCACCATTGCCATGATTACAGATGGATAACTGAAATGCATTCAGCCTACAAATGGTGCCTCATTTAATCACTCTGGAAACAAAATAACAGGAGAGCTACCCAGGGCTGCCAGACTTGTCTCTATATATAATCAGTGGAGAATAGTAGTCACAGTGTCTTATTAAGCACATAAATTTTCACAGACATTTAGGATTCTAAAATGCAGATAAACTCCATGCTGATATTCTCGAAGTCTCTGCAAAGTCTCTGCATGGATTAGGTGCCACTCTCCTACTTGTTTTCACTCAACCTACAGAAATATTAAGAGAATCAGAAACTCCTATGTTATCTGCAAACCAAATATGCTGCCCTTCAAAAGTCAGGCTATGTTGGGCTTGTCCAAAATCATACAGCAAGACTGTGATCAAGTAGAAAACTGAATTTATGAGATCCAATTTCAAACAATAATCAATGATCCAATAATTATTGGATACATGCATCAGATATATATACAATTAATGCAGTATAAAATTAAGTCCAGTAGATGCATCGCACCCTTTGTCTGCTCACCAGAAATGTACGAGGCAACGTGATTAAATGACATATTTTCCTCAGAGGATGCAGACTTCGGGATCGTGGATAGAGCTAGAAGCATTTCTGCAGTGCAGACACTCTGTACCCCCACTATTGCAAAGTATTTGACCATTCACAAATAAGTGTTTGGGCCACAGTGGGCAGGAGGACATTTCCACATCTTTGCAGGTGTACTGTTCACCTGTCTAGAGGGAACTCTGAATTCATTCTTGGTACCAGGGAGAGTTTAGTACAAAATGCAAGGAAAATCTTTCAAGTCTGAAGTGAAACCCAAGCCTTTTTACACTCAGGAGAATTCTCTCTTAATCTTGAGTTTTGCCTCATCATGGGTGATCTCTCCTCTCTTTCTTGTTGGTCTAATTAATTCTCCTCTATGTAGAAGCACAGCGGTATGGAGTGTCCAAACACAGGACGAGCAGTTGGCAGAGGCAAGAATATTACTGCTGATTAGCATGCTATCTCTTTCTAGTTGATGAATTTTAAATTATTATCTGTAGACCATAATAGCTCAACTTTCAACTTAAAAAAAAAAAAAACAAACTGAAGTGCCAACAGCAATTAAGTGCCTCCAGGACTTGGCAGCAAAGCACAGATTTTTAGGATTGCAATATAAGTTTGGTGCCCAAGTATTTTCTAACCTAGGAAAATCCAGTCATCTAAAACTTTTAACAGCCTGGTGGATGTGGAGTCTAACACCTAATTCTTAAAGGGAGGAACCACATCTAATTGCGTGTTCATTCTCTCACAGATATAGAATTCCAAAACTTAAAAATGTGCTATAGCTATTCTTTATCTGTTGGACTCTGTAAGGGTCTATGTGTAATACAGCTCATTCTCTATATTTCAATGAATCTCTGAGCTCCAAATTATTGGGGATTGGAATTTTGTCTGGGGAATGAGTCGGTATTTATTTGTTGCCATCTTTTACTCTACCCAAGAGTCTGCTTTTGGTCACTGTTATAGGCAGATACTTGGAAACACCTAATCCTTTGGGTCTGACAGGGTACAGCTTTTATGTATGGTCTGTGGATAAACAAGCCCTTTTCCGGAGCAATACAGTGTGTGATCTATTTTAAAAGAGTGTTAAAAGAATAACCCCTCATTAAACAATCTTTCTAAATCTTTAATTAAAAAAAAAACAAAACTGACCTGAGTGACTGAAAGTGTCTGTATGAACACTGGAGTGTTAGAACACACCAGATATGTAAAGGGATTAAATGTGGCACTACATAAAGTCATTCTGCATGTTGGCAAAGAGTTAAGCCACCTCACTGCTTCTTAATACCTACATTGGTGGTTGTAAAAATACACGGAAAACTAAATCATGTAAACAGTCAGACAAAAGGATATTCAGGTAGAAAATATTCTTCACCCTGTGTTCAAAATTAGAATGCTCTATCAATTTCTATACTAATTCACAGAGAACTACTACAAAGAACTTGTCTGTATCTACCTTTTCACTGCAAAGAATCGTCAAAAAGCTGTGATTTTACAGAAGCAGGGATTTTTATTTGCTTGTTTAAGGTATCTGCCAACAAGTTGTGCAGCTCCAGTCAAACTGCTAACTGCTGGAGCTTATCCTGCTCCCCAGAGATTTGACTTAAATAGCCAAAGCTGGCAACTTTCAAAGCAAAGACTAAAGCTCCATTCTTAATCTGCTTTACACACTCATAAAAATCTCCTCAAAGGGCAAGGTACACATAGCTCTCCCCATCCCTCAGCCCTTCCTAGCAAGCAGGAATGCATTATGTCCAATACTCAAGGAACAAGGCACAACCCTCTCTCTTGATAAGTGTACCACAGCAGATTTTGTTGAAATCTAAAAGATACAAGACGTAAGGAGCTTTATAATAGGTCACTAGTGCTTTGGAGCTTTATTATCCTTTGACAGTAAATATACTAAATCTTCAGGAACACGCCTACCTGTGCAGCCTGTGGCAGGGGGCCTGCTTTGCAGGGTGGTTGGACTGGATGATCTCTAGAGGTCCCTTCCAGCCCTCACAGTTCTGTAATTCTGTGATCTAATGATGGCTGGTGGCTCAGGTTTGGGTTGTAGTTATTTCATGGCTATATCAGTATCAACTGAGAATGTAGCCTGTGGAAAGCTCCCCAAAACAGCATCACTGTGAAAGATCCAAGTTATGAGGCAGACAATTATGCAGAAGGACAGCTCTCAGCCAAAGACTGGGAAAGGATCCAACTGCTCTCCTAGTGTATCAGGTGGTGAGGGTAAAAAGCTCTGTAAGCTCAAGGTAGCACTGGCAGAGGGGAAAATGGGCCATTTATGCTGGAAGTTTAATAGTTTTCTAAGCATCAGAGGAATGAGACTCTGAAATGGCTTTCCAGAAGAGATGGTAAGACTGGTGGGGCTAAGCAGGGCTAAGGCAGAGGTTTACCAGTATCACAGAGATATTATGTGTAGTTGTCACTGGGACTAAATATCTTCATCCAGTAGTTCTATACAAGACAATAGAAGGTTTCTTTAGGGAACAGACACAGTGCATATGCTAAACTGTGCCTTTTTTGGGGGGCATGAAAATATATCACAGCACATCTTCTTGAAGTTGTTTAAATGTGCAATCTACTGCTAGCAGGTTTCTAACTTGCAAATAAGAACAGCATGAGCTGACCTTCATGACCAGTCTTGTTAAAATCAATGGGACTATGCACGTGTATCTGCAGATTGATGGCACAGAGCTGAGTTCACACTAAAACCATCTGTCACCATATCTTGGGTAAGTGTATTCTTACAATAGAAGATGAAATTTGTCATGAGTTAGTACAGTTCATTTGACGAAGTGTCTGTGACATTCTCAATGTGTTGCTTAAAAATAAAAAAGATTTTCTAGCTAACCAAAGATCTCTTGAACTTAGAAACCCTTGTTGATCTCATTTTCAAATACACGCATCAGTTTTAAATGTTCAATGTTTTCCCCAGACAAAACAGTAAACACAGAAGATATGAAATTTCCATCTCTAAAGAAACTGAGATGCCAGAACAGTCATTCTGCTGCAATTCCACAACTAAATTAGATTTCTGGTTCCTGAACTGATGGAACAAAATTGAAAAATAGTAAGTGGATTTTCTGCTCTTATATACCTTAGGGTATAAGCAGCTATATAATATAACTGAAATATTACATAAATATAACTGAAAAGTTTGGGTAGTTTCACATCCTGGAGCACAGGCCTTATGAGGTGAAGGAGCTGGGATTGTTCAGTCTGGAGAAGAGGAGGCTCAGGGGAGACCTTACTGCTCTCTACAGTAACCTGAAGGGAGGTTGTAGTGAGCTGGGGGTCAGCCTCTTCTCTTGGGTAACCGGTGATAGGACTAGAGGGAATGGCTTCAAGCTGTGCCAGGGGAGATTCAGGCTGGACGTCAGGAAATACTACTTTTCTGAAAGAGTGGTCAGGCACTGGAATGGAGGTGGTGGAGTCACAGACCCTGGAGGTGTTCAAGGAATGCTTGGATTTTGTGTTGAGGGACATGGTTTAGTGAGAACTATTGGTGATTGGTGGATTGTTGGACTGGATGATCTTATAGGTCTTTTCCAACCTTGGTGTTTCTGTGATTCTGTGATTCTAAAGAGCAATTAGTTTGGCACATATTATGAAAATGTTTTTCTGAACAGAAAAAAATGTCTAAGTAGACCTACACATGTTCTGTAATTTAATCTACTAATAGAATAATTCTCATTTTTTTTTACTGATGTATTCACATTCACAGATACTGTCCACAATTATTTTTCCCCTATTTATAAATATTAGTGTGTCTTAGTTCTTAGCAAACAGCCAAATGGTGTGTTTTGAGAAAGGTTTTAGCAATAGAAGACTTACTTCTTTGGTCTCTAAATAATGTTTAAATACAGTGTCATAGCTGACAGATATTTTCCAACTTAAAAACATTAAATTTATTCTTACCTCATGAGCATTTCAGCCAAACTCTTTGCATCTAGAAGAAAACAGAAGAGATGTCAGGCTGATATCAACCTACATCACAAATGAAAATCTATTTGATAGACAGATTACTAGGAGTTACTTGAATCAGCCATGTATAAAAGTACTGTCAATTCTCAGATCAGTAACAAAGATAAATGTATTTAAAAAATCCTATTTCTTTTTGAAACTGCATTTCAGTACATTATAACTTTTTGCCCCAAAAGAGCCTTGTTTAATTCCCCAACTGCACTGAAAATGCTCAGAGATATGCTAACAACTGCTGGATTTGAAGAAAAGTGAGCATAGAATAAAAAAGAAAAAACTGCAGATACTCTTTAGAAGTGGAGGCAGGCAGCTGAACAACAAGACTGTTTCTTCATGCCATGGTTAGCAAGTGAGTGAGTGAAGAAGAAAGAAATGCTGACATCCATCACTGGGCTGGAGCAGAAGCCGATCTGGATGAGCAATTGCCAGTCTGCCATTTTCAAATCAAACTCGACTGCATGGAGGTCTAAGCAAGGGAGATCTCCAAGGAGTCAGCTTGTTTGGTTGCTCTCAGGTATGAATGCTTTTCCATGAGTAATAATTCAAAACAACTTCTGGGTCATCAGAAGACTGTACACTGAACAGGAGATAGCTTATTCCCACATGGAGCAGCACTGCAGAATGAGGCACTGCTGAAGGAGAAATATTCCTGTTGTTGTCATTGCTGCTGTTATTAACATAAAAACCTGTGGGGATATCAATATTCCGGTGAATATCAGATCAAAGGACACAGCTGAAAGTTGGTTCACCCAGTATTCCTTGAGTAGTTTCCTGTGAAATTTCATCAACACAAGTAATGATTGCAAAAAGAGAGCTATACTTCGCTCTCCTACAGTCTGCAACTACACAAACTCATTTAAAACTGAGTTCTGAGTCCTTAAGTAACAGTATCACACAGTAACAAAGCAGCCCTCTGTGCAACCAAGTGAAGTAAATCTGAGAAGAAAACCATTCAAGTCCCAAATCTTGAAGGAACTCTATAGTTATTTGAAACTTTGAACAACTTCTCTTAATTCCTGCTTGTAAATCTACCTGTGTCTTCAAAGACATTTACTGAATTTGTCTTTGTCTTCTTCCTCTCACTTCTGAAGCTCTTTCTATTCATTAATTACCTCTGGGGTCTGCTACACCTACTGCAATTTCCTTACTAGTAATATCATTAAGTATCTTGCCTTTAAAATTCAGAGATTGCACGTAAAAACAAGCCACCATCTTAATGTATCACTCTAACTACATTTATATTAATTCTTAAAAGGAATGAACAAAGTGCTCTTTTCATTCGTAGTAAAACATCTTCTAATAACGTTCTGCATTCTGTTTCTCTGATGCTGTGCCAGCTTGCCAGTCTTAGGCTTTATGGCTCACCTATTACTGCAGCAGCTGAAATACTGTACTCCTTCTACGTTTGCCTATTTCATTCCTTTATTTTTAATCTTCCCTTATCCCTTTTTAGCACAAAGAACGGAAAATTCCTGCTGAAGAGGAGGGCTCTTTGTGATGTCTGATCTTATCCAAACAATACTTCATTTAGGCATATAGAGTTTCTGTTTTTCATACTGTTTGGGATTGGCCTTTTCTGTGAACACTCTTCTAAGTGGTACTACGTAGTATGATATGATGACATCTTTGTCATCGGTCATAAACCAAGCTACCAGCATGCTGCTGCTCCCAAATAAAATCCGAGACAGTTTGGCTATTGACTTCAAAGGATCCAGAAGTGGAGTTAGATCTGTCAAAGAATAAACAAATAAATAAGAAGTCCAGGTCCAAGTTGTTTTTTTTTTTTTTCTTTTCTTTTTTTCTTTTTTATTCCAACCATAAATGGTATAAAAATGTAAGAAGTTCCAGAGTTTTGAAGTATGTAATGCAGTTTCTCAGCTGTACTGACTAGATTGTTATTATGCTTTGGGTGACCAGCTCAGAAGAAAACGCTCACTTTGGTGAAAACTTTCTGAGGATCTGCACAGGTTCATTCACCCTTGTGCTTCTTCCCTACGATTGAAACAACTTCCCTCGTACATTCTCAGAAGCCACACAGCATACAGCTATGATCCATGCTGTATCTGGGAAAGATGTTAAGCTATCACTTACATGTGACCAATATTCAAATGCACACATGCATATTCTTGCTCACAGAAATGCAAAGGATATTGTCTGTGTATCACCAACCAAAATAGTGAGGCGTCATGAAAGACTACGTTACATGTCAATATCTGAATGTAAAAGTACTGCAGAAAATAAAATAATGAATTCAGCAGAGTTTAACTTACTAAGCAAGTTTTTGCAGTGGACAGCAGCATTAGTAAAGATAACAGTGCTTTTACTGGACACAGACCAGACAACAGCCCTCACTTCCATTCACTTCTCTAAAATGCTTAACATGTTTGGTTTGCCGTTTGGGAGAGAAACCAGGGTCCACAATAGAGTTTCAAATTGCATGCTGCCGCTTTTGAGCTACCACCCTGCACTGGCACTTTCTGCTTGGATTAAGATGAGAATAAAAACAACAGGAAAACTATTTCAGAAGTTAATACTGGAGAGTAAGTCATGGGTTTATCTGTTCTAATTGATCTGCTCCGCTGTTTCATGAACTCCAGCAGTCAATTGATATTTTTGTGCCTTGACTTGTGGAACTACTGAAGTGGGCAAAAAATAGGGCTTTGCTGAAAACTAGACTTTCCTTCTGAAATGAGTGCTCCTGGAGAAATAAGTCATACTAGATGTGGTACAGGAGGAAGACAAAGATTTACTTGTTTTAGTGTGCTAAAACAAGACACAAAAAGAGTAAGAAAGACTACTGCTCTTATGCTACATTTACTCCACAGAAACTGAAACCATGACCCTCATCTGAAAGAACAAATCTCCAAGTCTGAATGAAGAATGTACAGAAAATAAATCTGCAATTCCCGCTCCTTCTGTCAAGCACATTCAAAGAAACACATCTCTTGGAGCTACAAATGCAAGAATTACATTTGTAACTTGTACAATATCTTTCATAAAAACCCATGGTTTAAATTGTTATTTCTGATGTAGACTGAAGGAAAGCAACTGATGGATTTAATATCATGATTTAGGAAAAATGAGTCCTGTGCCTCAAGAAACACCACCGTGTGTTTCATATCGAGTGATTATAACAAGATATTTTCCATTTGAAAACCAATTCAGAAGAAAGTTGAACACGAGAACTACTATAGTAAAACTTTTTTTAAATAGCTACGAGGTTAGGAAAATGCACAAACAAGAGTTTTTAGATAACTTAATAAGTGTGGTTCTCTGAAACAGTAATCTTGATTGTAATAAAGACTTTTAGAACATGAAATATTCTCCAGAAGAGCAAAATATGATTAATAATAAGTCATTCTTAAAAAAGCAACAACAACAAAAAAACAACCAACAAAAAAACAACCAACAAACAATTATTATCAATCTGATCTTAGGAATGAACAAACTGATGGAAAAAAATGGTATGAAGCTTGATGAAATCAATGAAAGTAGACTGAATAATTAAGACCAATGAATATAGCATTGTCATCAATCAGCCATGTCAAGATAAGACTGTATTTTTATCAGAATAAAATTCTCAATATTTAATAATATTGAAAATACTCCCACTGAAATAGGATTAGATAACTTCTAAATATTATATTTATTTTTCTGCATATTAAAGTTTTGGTATCTCAAAGTATTTTATGATTCTGTGATTTTACTAAGAATGCATGATGCAAAAAATTACCCATCATATATGATTTCCAACATATAGATTGATAAATATCAAAATATAATTTTAAGCAGAGTGTATATTTTTCTCATATATCATAAGATATTACACTGTTGGTACTTTCCTCAGTCTGGAAGTAAATAAGATAGTGTCTGATAAATGTTAAAAAATGACACGAACAAGTTAGCTAGAATACAATGAAAATAACAAGTCACCAATCTAGACCATCAGGTAGGCTAGTGACTTAGCTATATTAGTATGTGGTGATATATATAAAAAATACAAGCCTTAGCTATACAGTGGAGAATATTATCCTATTGTAATGTGATTAGAGAACTGAAGGATGATCTTAATGGACAAGAAGTTAAAAGTAAAGTCCTAGGATGATGTTAGAGACAAAAAGGTGAACCTTGAAGGTATGTAGAGATGAACATAAGGTAAAAGAAGAAAGACTTTTCCTCCATATCTGGTGCTGATTGTCTGTTTCTGAAATACTACGTTCATTTCTAGCATACACAGAAGAGGAAAATTACTAGGAGATTACAGCAGAACCAGAGAAAATCCATAAAATGAACACATGATGGGATAGTTACAGAGAAAAATTCAACATCTGTTTAGCT
The DNA here is from genome assembly GCA_037305975.1 of Chrysolophus pictus. NCBI lineage: Eukaryota > Metazoa > Chordata > Aves > Galliformes > Phasianidae > Chrysolophus > Chrysolophus pictus. The sequence continues at coordinate 87,848,973 of CM074576.1, read as the reverse complement.
TTGCATTGAAAATATTAAGAAATCACTTGATCACTACTGTATAAAAAGAATATCACTAAAGATCGAAAATGTGACACAGAAAAGAACTTCTGTCCCTGTCTGACAGACAGAAGTATAATGGAATGAAATGGCTGCAATGTTGAGCCATAGCTTGAAAAATTCAGATAAAAAGTGAGATGTAACTTTACAGAAACGGTAATTAATTACCGATGACTCTCAAAAGTAGCAAGGATTTCTTTGTCAATGGCTATGTTTAACAGAAGTTATTTTTCTAAATTCCTATATTTGGAGAGGAAATCATTCAGATAAGTTATGCAAAGCCATACTGGCCAGTGATCATCAGCCTTCCTTAAGGGACTGCAACTCAAGAATTTAAGAAAAAACTAGATGTGCATAACCATGATTTCCTGGAGCCAAATTGCTCAAAATATCCTGCTCATTACTGGATGGAATTACACAATATTTCTGAGAAGATAAGATAATAGCATTTTCATTGCTGTTACCCCACCATTTATTTAATGAAGAAAGTATTGCTCAGAGGTAAATGACTTAAAAGATTTCAGATGAGAAAGTTATTATACAACAAGCTAAAGAATCAAAATGCCCTAATTTTCAGAGCAGTATCTGAACTATAAGGCTAGTTGTCCTCTTTGATCTATGAATTTATCCATGCCTGGGGGCTCTGTGTCTCTGTCCTTGTTGCAAAAATATCCAAGATACTATTACAAGAGACAAATGAGACCCAAAAGAGAGAAGAACAGATGCTAAGGTGAGAACAAATACCCAGGATTGACTCTGGTTTTAATATCATAAGCATATTTTGGTCAAAATACGAATAACTAAGCATTTTGGTGGTTCTTGGAAACTCTCAGAATCATGTTTGTGGATGATTAATGATGTTGCCATTTATTCAGTTTGTGATTTGGATGGCTTTTTTTCCAAATACTTTCAGTGTAATGTTTACTATTGTGTGCTACTGCAAAATGACACGACCAAAAGCAGAAGTGGCAGAGTGCAAGGTTCAAACATCTCACTGGGGCTCATCTGGCAGCATTTACTAGAAGACCAATACAGCGGAATGAATCGCAGATCTAAGGCTTATTTACACAGGAAACATGATTTTGAATAAAGATTAGAGAAAATAACAGGTCAGTGACAATGACAGGTCAATGAACAGTAAAAAGTTGTAATAGTTTTGGTATAATACATCATAGAGACAAATACAGGATAATATAATAGAATAGGGATGTGCTTTCTACCCGACTTTCATTTTAAAATTCTGGAATCACTGATAATATCTGATGTAAATATGAAATCTCTTCATCTTCAGAACACCTGATTTTACACTTCAAAAATATGATTTTCGTTTATTCAGAGCAAAAAGGGACAAGAGGGAGGGGGAGGGGGAGAAGAAAAAAGAGAGGAGAGGAGGGGAGGAGAAGGGAGGAGAGGAGAAAAGGGGAAAGCAGGGGTGGAGAGGGGAGGGGAAGGGAGGAGAGGAGAGGACATCAGCTGTGAGAACTACTTTCCCTTCTCTCATGCAAAATAATAACAATGGACACAGGAGTCTTTTTTTTTTTCAACCGGACTATAAAATGAAAAATGGAATTTATATTAAAAAAAACTATATGCTTTACTTGCTACATATTACAGGAAAATAATGTTCATTGGGAATACCATTTGGTAACATGCAGCGCCACTTAAACTTTCATGTTTGGTAAGTATGCACACATAGGAATAAAATGTGACACAGTGCTCATCTTACCTCGCAGCCTCTTCAGCCTCTGCTCCCTTCTCCTTCTCCGCACAATCAGCAGCATCACAAAAAGCAGTAAGACTCCAACCAAGATACAGGAAATGGTCACCAGCATCTTTAGCCCTTCGTTGGTTGCCAGCCCCTCCTCACTTTGCACAACTGACTTAATAAGTGGAGGGATTGTACCTGGAAACAGTGTCATGACATGAGATGCTTATTAATGAAGACATATTGAGTTCTCAGGAAACACAGCATACTATATGATTTCACCACATGCAAAACATTAAGAAAGACTTTTATTATATTCAAGATGGATGCTAATGCTTGTATGTGCAATGGCCATGCATGCATAATCAATCTTGCAGATATGTGTGCCATTGACAGCAGAGATTATCAGAAGTCCATGTCTGTTGCACAGATAATGCTGCAATCAATTTTTAAGTAGTATTATATCACTACAAAGTTGTAAGAGATCGCAGAATTGGTACCTGCCTATATTACTTCTTATAACAGAAAAATAGCACTGCTGTAAGAGATTTATGCTCTCTGCTTGGCTTTTCTTTGTAAGGGACATGTATGACAACACACACTTTGTGCTAAAGACATCACATGAATCCTCTACCCAGAAATATTCCTTTATCACATCTTAGGGTTTCAGCAGCGCTATTGATCTTAGATTCAGATGGGCAATCTGATGCTAATTCACTACAAAGTGTCTGATGTTACACTCATCAATAAAACAGAAGACCAAAACTGGATAGGAATGTGCAAATTTTGAGATTGAAATGAAGGAAATGAATCTACAAAGTACTTCCATTGGCAGGCAGCTCGCTTTTTCATTTTGGGACATATTTGCATTTTGAATATACCTGGTTTCCTGGTGATATGTAATACCTGAAGTTTCCTATTTTTTCCTTTATTTCTAAAGGACGTGAGAAGAATACAGCACTTTCTTTGGAAGGCTGTTTAGTCATGGAAGGCTTCTCGCCCATTTCCTGATTAGTACTAAACTGCTGCATGCAACTACAAATGAGGCTATAAAACACAGATTTCTTTGAAATGGATAGAAATACATAAGTATTGTGAACTGTGATGACTGTCAATGGAAGCTATCAAATTTTAACCAGCTACTGAAACATAAAATTGGCTACTTGCTTCCTAAAAGGATAGGAAGATGAGATAGAAAAACAGACACATCTTTTTTTACATTTTAATTGCTGTATTGTGTGGTATAGGTATATCCCATTATGGATATTTATGGGATATGGATATCCCATACAGTATGAAAAGAAAAGAAAAGAAAAGAAAAGAAAATTAAAGAAAATTAAAGAAAAGAAAATTAAAGAAAAGAAAATTAAAGAAAATTAAAGAAAATTAAAGAAAAGAAAATTAAAGAAAAGAAAATTAAAGAAAATTAAAGAAAATTAAAGAAAATTAAAGAAAATTAAAGAAAAGAAAAAAAAGAAAAGAAAAGAAAAGAAAAGAAAAGAAAAGAAAAGAAAAGAAAAGAAAAGAAAAGAAAAGAAAAGAAAAGAAAAGAGGAGAGGAGAGGAGAGGAGAGGAGAGGAGAGGAGAGGAGAGGAGAGGAGAGGAGAGGAGAGGAGAGGAGAGGAGAGGAGAGGAGAGGAGAGGAGAGGAGAGGAGAGGAGAGGAGAGGAGATACAAAGCAGTTCAATGACAGTGCCATAAGCACAATGGAAATATGAATTCTTTTGCATGATTTTTTGTTGTTGTTTTGTTTGTTTTTTAATAAAAACTGTTTGAGTTGCATATAGTGAGAAGAATAGTTCCCTCAAGAGATGGAGATAAACAGAAAAGGTACAACCATCCACATCAGGTACTTCCAAAGAAAATATTTCTTACAGACACAATTTGAATATTTTTCTAATTTTCCATGGTTTGGAATAAACAAACAGTAGGATTTTTTCTTCTAGTCTTAACTGAGATACCATTTTTGCACTACTCTAAAAGCAAAGAAAATGATTAGATGGAGAAATGAAAGAACTATGAACTCCTAAAGGAAACAGCAATAACTTTCTCTAAATCTCCTTGAATATTAAAGGTCCAAATTCTACTGAATTAGAGTCACACAGACAGTTGGATAAAGACTGTTGGGTTCAGTATTACCTAAAATAGTGTCTTGATCTTCCTAACACTTTGATTCAATCAAATGGCTTCAATTTCAGCTAAACCTTAAATATTTAGGCAAGTGAATATCATTTTGCATAGATCTTCTAAGTAAACTAAACCTTATACCACTACTTACAAGCTTAATTGAAAGAAAAAACTGCAGGTTTATGTATCCTTCACATTATCACATTATCACATGTGCAGATAAACAGCACTGAATTAAGAATTACCATAACCTCAAACTACTATTCATATAGAAAGCACCATTTTGATATCTGTTGTCTGTTCTCCTACGTTTTGGGTAAGAGTAGAAAAGTGAAAGGTTTTCCCAGAAAAAAGTCTCAAACAAATTGGGATTATTTATTTGTTTGTTTATTCATTCATTCATTTATGCATTTATTTTTAATTTCAGGTCAATTAATCATCATCCTTTGTTAGCCTGCAACTGGTGCTTCATAGGAGTTGAAATATGTTTCTGACCCAATTTACTCCCATTGCTTCATGTGACTTTAGATCTGTCATGGGTGTTCCAGTGTCCTGACTGTTCTTCACACTAGGAAGTCCCCTGGTGAGTGAGAATCAATTAGCATAGCTTAGAGCAGCTACCAAGCTGATCTTATTTAATGTCAGGCTACTGAGTAGCTGATCTCTGAGTCAGGAAGCTGTTTTGTAGTGCTATATACTATAGTTGCAGAATGCTAAAAATATCTCCTTAAGTGTTCAGTGCAAATGTTCTGAAAAACAAAGGGCAAGGAGGTCACAATATTCTGCAAGCTGAAAGTGGTTAGCTGAAATATCTATGAACAGAAAGCAAAGATCTGCACATAGATCTGTCATTAACCTTTTGACCCAGTTCTCCATGAAGAGATTTCAGGTTAACAATACATAGCACGATATTTCTCAGGAGCTCTAGTGCAGATAATAGCCAGCTACTGCAGTTCAAACGGATTGACTGAAAGAGGATGGATTTCTACAAAGTTTGTGAAGGCTTTACCTAAGACTGCTAATGTTCCTGACTTGTTCTTAGCATTTTATACCCTCAAGCATCCATAGGAGGATTATCTAATCTTCAAAGACGTATTCTTCTATTTGCTTTACCTTAAGGGCAGCAGTGACCTCTAGAAGCTGGAAGGGGCTAATCTCACATCACAGGAGAAATCAGTGGTAGAGGTAAGGTTGGCACTCAAAAGTAAGTGGCCAAAAAGTAAGTGGCCAAAAAGTTTCCACTTGTGGTTTTTTGGAAAGAAAAATTCTGTCTATGAAAGCAAAAAGATTCTGCAGGAATTACTGGCAGAAAATGTTTATTTCTAATCTGACACTATTTTCCAGCTTTGAAGCTCCTTTAAGCCTACACAGTGTATCAAGAATGAATGAATAGGAAGCTGGGACTCTGTAGAGATATCTTTTATTTCAGAAGCACTGAAATAGCCCTTCCATAAAATTCTTTATGTGGGAATACATGTAATAAAATGGTAATATGGATGAACTTATCATTTCAGTTCTGCATCAAACCTAACAAATTCGGAGTATTTGGAAACTGAAATTTGCTTTTCCGATCATGTTTTCTCCCCTCAACCTTGTGGTCATTATTTGAGATCATAGTGCCTCTCTATGGAACAATATAGTCTTGACAAGTCATGCTTGACAAACAAAACCATTGATGCCATAAGTAAGAGATTTTCAAGCTGACCAAAAGCAGTGGCCCAGGAAACTTAATGCTGCAACCATTTTTATTGTTTCATTTTCTCACTTTTAAGGATGTCATATAGTAACTCAAGATTAAATGCCATGTAGGTCATGATATGTGAAACCAAATTTTGTATCATCATCTAAGGAAAAAACAGAGTCTGACAACATTTCAGATCAATGCACTTTAAGGAAAGTTTGATTTCAGTGCTTTCAGTAAAAGTTTAATATTCCAGATCTGCATTTGCAGATTATTCCATTCTAAGTTACGGCTTAAGACTGCCCAAGACATATATATGTGACAATTATTGTAGAAAATAAATATATATATATATATATACCCCCGAAAGTTGGATGTCACTGGTATAAAAATACTGGAAAGGACAGAGGGTAAGCTTAGTAAAATGGAAAGAAGTTAGCCCATAATATTTGAATGAGTTATTATTGACAGCATCTTTACCACTTAATAAAACAGGTCCTAGGTCTACCTGGCAAGATCTATCAGCATTTGTACAAGAAGTACTTGGACCTTAGTTACTTGCAGGCCTTCAGTGCTGAGACAAAATTATTTTTTCTCTGAAATAGTGTGAGGACCCTGTTGCTCCTGCAATGGCTGTGGTAGCATTATAGTATGTGTAAGATGCAAAGATTTAAGCCCTGCCTGATTCACAGCCAGAGGTGGAGTGACTGGCAAACGGATGTGTTTGCTTTCGCCCTTTTTTTCTGGCTTTTACAGAGGTGGGCAGTAACCCCTGACGGAAAGGCAGGATATGACAATTCCTTCATCCCCTGTGTGCTGCTTCTGTCTGGGAATTGCCCGTTCTTCCCAGAGCCATACCAGGTTATTGTCCCAGACAGTGCTGCTCAGTGTGGGCCAGAACTGTGACTGGAGACACGTTAATACTACAGATTTATGAATGGTTAGAATTGGGGTGCTGTAGCTGGACAGCTCCCAGCTCTTGTTTGAACTTGCTCACTAGCCCTGTTTAATTTAACAGTACAGATGTAGCCAAGTGATTGCACAGTGCAGCACAATATCCCTGGCAACACAGCAATGTATTATATTGGACATTCCAGAAAAGCTCTGGCAGTTCACACTAAAGCAATTCAAAAGATTGCCATCTGGAGCCATCTGTACAGCCTTTTTGCCAGAAATATGGCCATTCCTTACTATAGAGTCAGCAGAAGCACACATGTGCCACCATCATTTCCAATAAATATGCCAGGATATGAGCTGGAGTGACTGACAAATTGGAGTGTTTGCTATCACTTTCTCATTCCAGCTTTGCAGGGACGGGCAGTAACCCCTGGCAGAAAGGCAGGATGCAACAGTTCCTCCATCCCCTGTGCCCGACTGCTGGGCATGACAGAGCCATCTGCCACAGCCATTAGCTTCACTCTCCCTTGTCTGTAAATAGGGATAATAGCATTGCCATTGCTTTGCCCTTGGAGAATGTTGTCTGGAGGCTTTCCTGGAAGACAAGCTAGTTAGCCACTCCGTTGTGTCACATAATAGCTTTTGAGTTGTGTCACAAGGACACTGTATAGAATAGCAATGCAGCTGGTCACCGTAGTGAACGGGCTGTAGGAACTAACTGTATGGAAAAAAAAAACCTTCATGGAACAGATGCATGAAATACACGCCTCTGTGAGCACTGGAACTAATGACACCTGCAGTCTTATGGTTACATGTCTCATGGTTGACTGACTTCGGTGCTGGAGCATTTTCTCAGCAAGGACAAATAATCCCTTTTTTCTGTCCGTCAGCCTATTGTCATGAAATCTATAGGCATTTTACATCTTTGAGACTGTCACTCCTCTCTCAGCTTGGCTAACCAGATTTAAAAAGGATTAACAGACAGGAAGACATAAGGAAAAACATCACATAAGAAGTTGGAATAAAAACAATGCCTCAGACATGTTACTAAAAAGATATACTTACTGCCATCATAATTGAGCGTTGCAAATTTGGCTTGCTTCTCTGCACAGCCAGCGCTGTTGCAAACCCTCATTTGCAATTCATACCAGGTTGCCTCCTGGAGGTCATACAGTATGTAGGACTTTGACAGAGATGTTCGCTGAGCAGTTGTCCAGACTGTTGTCCCAAAGGGCCGGTACTCCAGGGTGAAAGAAGTGATGGGGCAGCCACCATCATTCCAACCAATCAGGTTCAGCCTCACTCGTGTGGTGTTGATGCTAGCAAAGAGCTCTTGTTCCTTTGAAAACTGTGGCTCTGGTAGCAATGATATATTTCAAACGAAACACTTAAGTATTACAGTTACAGGGCTCTCAAAAATGTAATACTGAGAGAATAATTTCCAGGAAAGCCCTAACTTCATCTTAAACTCAACACCCATATATTCTACTCCTGTTTGCACAGATTGGCAAGAGTCAACTTAAAAAATGAAGGCAAAAACTTCTCATTAAATACCTCTGCTCACTGCATTACATAAGAAGGGAATTGGGTAGATTCTGGGAAATTACACCGGTTTTCATTTGCAGAAAACGTCCATTTCGAGAATATAAAAGTAAATATATATTTTTTAAAATATTGATATGTTGACTTTGCACATGTATTTGAGAATAATACACACTTTTAGTTTTGTATTTATGATTGAAGACATTTCCATTCAGAAGAGGGTTGTCATTTCTACTTACTGTTCTTGCGTAGGGAAAAAATGTTACTTTCAGTTGATATATAAATTAAAGTTCATAGTCAATTCTATGTAAGAAAGGTATACAGACAGTAAAAGCGACACCTTTGAACAAACATAATAGCAGTAGGTGGACAAAACATATCACCAACAGATGTTATTTATTTTAAATTTATTTATTTAAAATTGTAAAGTATGTAGCAGTATTATTCTGCTAACTGCTTAGCATAAAAAAAAATATTTTACTGTTGGACATTACAATTAATGTAACGAAAATGATAATATTCTATTTTATTCTATAGAGTAGAAGCACAAGGCTGGACTATTAGGTAAATAAATAATTGGTTGGATGGGCATAGTCAGAGGGTTGCTGTCAACAACTCTATGTCCAGGTGGAGGCTGGTCATGAGTGTTGTCTCCTAAGGGTTCATCTTGGGACCGGTGCTCTTCATCTTTATTAACAATTTAGACACTGGGATTGAGTGTACTCTCAACAAGTTTGCTGATGACACTAGGCTCAGTGATGCAGTTGACACAATAGAAGGAAGAGATGCTATCCAGAGGGACCTGGACAGGCTCAAAAAGTGGGCACTCGAGAACCTAATGAGGTTTAATCAAGGCCATGTGCAAGGTGTTGCACTTGGGTCAAGGCAATCCCAGAAACGTGTACAGACTGTGAGAATTCCTTGAGAGCAGCCCTGCACAGAATGACCTGGGGGTCCTGGTGGATGAGAAGCTGGACATGAGCCAGCAGTATGTGCTTGCAGCCCAGTATGCCAACTGTATTCTGGGCTGCATCAAAAGAGCAGTGGCCAGCAGGGAGATATGACTGTCACACTCTGCTCTGCCCTCATGAGGCCCTACCCAGAGTACTGCATCCAGGCCTGGGGCCCCCAGCACAACAGAACACTACTGGGAACAACTTTGATCGTGGTCTGACAGTGATATGACAAGGGGAAATGGCTTTAAACTAAAAAAGATTTATGTTAAATAAATCAGAAAGAAATTTTTTACTAAGAGGATGGGAGGTGCTGGCACAGGCTGCCCAGAGAAGTTGTGGGTGCCCCATCTCTGAAGGAGTTCAAAGTCAGCTTGGATGGATCTTGGGCAGCCTGATCTTGTGGATACCAGCACTGCCCATGGAGGGAGGGTTGGAACTAGATGATCTTTAAGGTCCCTTCCAACCTAAGCCATTCTATGATTCTATTATATGATTCTGTGAATGAGGCTACTGCTGTGCCTTGATGAGCTGTATCAAAATGTACACTTATTCATAATTTCTACAAGAATCAACTGCTGTGTAATATGAACTATTTTATTTGGTTCTGTGAATAGCTTCGTTTAGAGTTGCTTCTACAGCACTCACATTGTATAATGATAATTTCAACATTCGAAATCATAATACTCCATTCAATCTCTAGATGTAACATGGGTGTTTATATCTAATTCCAGAAAAAAATCAAAAGGCTGAGAGATTTGTTTTTTTATGAACAATTGTAACCTGAAGCATGCATAAACCTCCCCTTACTCTTACATTTCAGGTAAAAAAATCTGGAACATCGAATTACTTCTTTGTGTGTCACTGGATCATTGTCCCTGACTAATTATAATCTCAGCATGTACAGAAGTGATCTGCTATCTCTTCTGAGATTCAGCAAATCACACCAATTGCATTTGCTGTATATTTGCTCTTCCTTATGCCAGTGGGTGTTGAGAAAAATTTCCACCTTGCTGTGACACTTTGGAGATCTGCAACTGCACAGGTGAGATAAATATCATAGAGGATAGACACACCTTTCATGGTAAACTACTATGAAACAGCTCCCACATCAGAATATTTCTTACAACTGGTTTGAAGAGATGCAAGATGAGCTGATCTTTAGGGCAGTGTGCAAAGCTACCCCACTCTGGAAATAGCACAGCTCTAACTGGGTTGCCAAATCTGTTCATAATTGTGACGCACACTCATGTGAAACTACCCTCAGCAACTATGACCATGACACCCACTTCTGAGTTACTTAAGAACTCCATACATTTTGGCTATTTAGCCTTAGAGTATTTTATGCGAACTTCTATATTTTTTACCTCCCATCTTCCTTGAGCACTCAGACAAATAAACTCTTGAAGTAGAGGAAAAAAGTTCCTCTTGGAAATAGGAGTATTTGGAATTGCTATAGCCTCTGATAAGAGAAACCTTGGCTTCCCAAATATCTAGCAATCCATTTTAGAACAGAATTATTTATGATATAAGGAAAGAAGACCAGCTAATACGCAATTCAAGTTTTGCAGTGACAGCCTTTTCTATCAAAACATGGACATGTTTCCAAAGCCAATATTTAAAAATTCAAACCTGTCATCTAATCAAACCAAGATCTATAGTGGGAGGCAGGAGCTTTAGTGAGCAAATGGGACGCAAATCAACATACCTTTTCCAAGTGTTTTGGCCTCAATGATCTCGCTGATGCGTCCTGGTCCCACTCCATTCTGTGCAGTTAAAGTAAACTTGTACCAAGTGCCACATTTCAATGTTTCTAAACGGTAGGACCTCTCACTAGGACTAATGGGAAAACTGCCCCATTGCTCACTGTTATCTTCCGAATACTGCAAAATATAACCTACAGGCAAAGCACAAATAGCAATGATAAGCCAGACACGAATCACAAATTCCACAGGAAATATGACAAGTCATTTTAAAGACCTCATAAAACTAGAAAACTCCTGAGCACAGGAAGACATACAGCTCTCCCTTGACTAAGAGACATCAAGCAATATACATACAGCCTACTCTTAGAACTACTTAAATACCACTTTTATGATAGCTTCAAAGGGAAAAGAAAAGGATAGAGATTTCTAAATAACCTTCAATCAGCACCAAAGACCAGATGATGAACCTGGACCCTCAAAAATGAATGGTTAGAGATTACATGTCTGGAAAATCAGAGAGAGTTACTGTCATAACAGATGAGGATACGCTGGAACAAAGCGATTAAATCTGTGATTATACCAGCACAAGGAGAAACTGCTACTTACTGAAAGCTTTTATCACTACAATAGTGCAAATCAAATGATGATGGCAATACTGATCATTGGTTGTTTTGTGTGTGTGTTTTGCTGTTGGTTTTTTTGTTTGTTGTTTGTTTGTTTTGTTTGTTTTTGTGGCCATTCATAATTCTATGCTTATCCTATTAACATCTGACAATTTAGGAAGAAGCTACAATTAACCTGAATTATATTACCTCGGATAGAACTGCCACCATTGTCTCCAGGTATCCAGGAAAGAGTGATAGAGGAAGATGTAGTTTTGGAAACAGTAAGTCTTGGCTGGTCTGGTGGAACTAAATGGGAAATATTTAAAAACAGAAAACAGATTCAAGTTATTAGATGTGATCTTATCCCCATCTAACAGTCATTTATCAAATAACTGTTTTGAGTTGTGAAAAAATGTACTTGATTTCTGTCAAAGTGTCTGTTTAAATGAGATCCTTGGTTAAGATAGAGCAGACAAGTTCTCATTTTTTGTATTTAAAATTCTACACGGTTTTGTCTTTCAGTTCTGAACTCTTGATTTTCTTCTAATTTTGATTACCTGGCTTATCAAAAATCCTTTTAAGTGATGAGTTAAGAGATATGAACTACCCAAGCATTTTTTTCCCATTATTATTCATATCTGTTTGCTGAATTCCTAGTGGTAGGAAACAGATGTCCACTCACAAATGGTGTCACATTCATGATTGCCTTTGCAAGTAATTGTGGGCAAAAGAAAAAAAGTGCCTAACAAGAGTTTTTGCAGGTGTAGCTGTGAAGCTGAACAAATCTGGAAAAATTTCAGTTCTGTTGCTCCTCATAAACATTATGACGGTGTGTAAACTAAGAACCTCATAGTTCTCAGAACCAGCTGCTGACAAGGCACAGCAATAAGACAGATCTTACCTCCCATCCTCTGCACAGAGTAGAACTCAGTGTGAAAGAGCAAATAAAGAGCCATGCTGTATCCCAGCAAGGCACTCAGTCTAGGGAGAAGTGAAATTGGGTGTTGGGACAGAGACTGGATCAGGGAAATCAGACAGCTTAGGCTTACCCTAAAAGACCCTAAAGGATTGATTATCCAGTTGACCATCAAGATAAGTGAGTGGGCTTCCAGAGCTCAACATTCCAGGACAGAAAACAGTGAAGCCAGCTTTCTTTCCAGTCTTACAAAGCTATCATAAGTCTGTCATGTACTGGCAAATGTGTCGCTCATCTTCAAAAAGGGCCGGAAAGATCATCCTGGTAGCTACAGGCCTATCAGTCTCACCTCGGTGCCCGGGAAGGTCATGGAACGAATAATCTTGGGAACCATCATGGACCAATTAAAGGTCAACCAGGGGATCAGGCCCAGTCAGCATGGGTTTACGAATGGTAGATCCTGTCTGACAAACCTGATTTCATTCTATGACAAGGTGACCCGCTTAGTGGTTGAGGGTCAGGTTGTCGATGTGGTCTATCTGGACTTCAGTAAGGCCTTTGACACTGTCCCCCATAACATTCTCATGGAGAAGCTGGCTGCCCATGGTCTGGATGGGTGTATGCTCCGCTGGGTGAAACACTGGCTGGATGGCCAGGCCCAAAGAGTCGTGATCAATGGAGTTGAATCTAGTTGGCGGCTGGTCACAAGCAGTGTCCCCCAAGGCTCAGTACTGGGGCCGCTTCTGTTTAACATCTTCATCGATGATCTTGATGAGGGGATTGAGTGCACCCTCAGTAAGTTTGCAGATGACACCAAACTGGGAGGAAGTGTTGATCTGCCAGAGGGGAGAAGGGCACTGCAGAGGGACCTGGACAGACTGGATCGATGGGCCAAGGTTAACGGCATGAGTTTCAATAGGGCCAAGTGTTCGGTCCTGCATTTTGGTCACAACAACCCCAGGAAACCCTACAGGCTTGGGGAGGTGTGGCTGGAAAGCTGCCTGATGGAAAGGGACCTTGGTGTTCTGATGGACAGTTAGTTGAACATGAGCCAGCAGTGTGTCCTGGTAGCCAAGAAGGCCAATGGCATCCTGGTTTGTATCAGGAATGGTGTGGTGAGCAGGACTAGGGAAGTCATCCTGCCCCTGTACTCGGCATTGGTGAGGCCTCACCCTGAGTACTGTGTTCAGTTTTGGGCACCTCAGTACAAAAAGGACGTGGAGGTACTGGAGCAGGTCCAGAGAAGGGCAACGAGGCTAGTGAAGGGCTTGGAAAATCAGCTCTATGAGGAGAGGCTGAGGGAGCTGGGGCTGTTTAGTCTGGGGAAGAGGTAGCTGAGGGGAGACCTTATTACTCTCTTCCAGTACCTGAAAGGTGCTTACAGTGAGAGCGGGGAAGGTCTCTTCTCACTGGTGACAGGTGACAAGATGAGGGGAAATGGCCTCAAGTTGCGCCAAGGTAAGTTTAGGACAGATGAGACTCCAAAGAGATAGTAACGGTACACATTACACAGTTTAGACAAGTATTCTGCATTTGCAGATCTAGATTCAGAAACTGAAAGGGAGAGAAAAATAAGCTCCTGTTTCAAATTATTTGAAGCAATCTTCTCATGCACAGTACCACTATATCTTGCTCACAGAATCATAGAATCACAAAATGGCTTAGGTTGGAAAGGATCTTAAAGATCATGGAGCTCCAAACCCCCACCATGAGAAGGGCTGCTCCCCACCAGCTCAGGCTGCTCAGGGCCCCATCCAAACTGGCCTTGAATGCCTCCAAGGATGGGGCACCACAGAGCCTGTGCCAGTGCCTCACCACTCTCCAGGAGAATTTCTTCATAACATTTAACATAAATATTCCTTATTTTAGTTTAAAAGTCATTCCTCTTTGTCCTGTCACTATCAGAATGCGTAAAAAGTTGGGACTTCCTTCTGATTATAAGCTATTTCTGCCCCTCTGGCTATGACCATCCCACCAATTATTTATCCACCAAATAGTCCAGCCTTCAAGTCCTTGTTCAGCCAGGCCAGCTTCCTGCTTCCTCTGTTTGATTTCTTATGCTGGGAGATGGAAAGCTCTTGTGCTTTCAGAAAGATGTCCCTAAAGAGCTGCCAGCTCAGTTCCTTCCTATGTCCCTAAGGACAGTTTCCCAGAGGATTTCACCCAGCAATTCCCTAAACAGCTGGAAGTTTGCTCTCCTGAAGTTCAGGGTCCTGACTTCCACTCTTTGCCAGGCCCCTATTCTTCACAATCATGAACTCAACCACGGCGTTGTTCCTACAGCCCAGACTGCCTCCAACCTCATCCTCTTTAATGATTTCTTCCACATTGGTGAGCACCAGGTCGAGTAACACTTCATCTCTGGTTGGTCTGCCCAATACTCAGACTAGAAAGTTATCCTCAACAGACTCTGGGAGTCTCCTGGATTACTTTCAGCTCTCTGCGTTGTTTTCCCAGAAGATATTTGGGTGGTGGAAATCTCCCATCAGGATGAGAGCCTGCAAACATGTGTCCTCTTGCAGCTGAAGCAAGAAGGCCTTGTCAACAGGCTCCATTTGATCAGGCAGCCTGTAGTAGACCCTGACCACCAGATGTCCATTATAGGTCTGATCCCTAATTCTAATCCACAAACTCAACCTGGTCATGGTCATTTCTCAGAGGGAGTTCTTTGCAATCTACTTCTTAATATAGAGGGCAACTCCCTTGCCACTTTTGCCCTGCATATCCTTTCAAAAAGCTTGTAGCCCTCAACTGAAGTACTCCATTTTTATGTTTTATCCCACCATGTTTTTTATGATGGCAATTAGGTCATAGTTTTCTAATTTCACCATGGTTTCCATCTCCTGCTTTTTTTTTTCCCATGCTGCCTATGTTGGTTTAGAGGGACTTCGGCTGGGCTATCAGCCACGTTACCTTCTTTATGATCAGAGGGCTGGAGCAGCTGCCCTACGAAGATAGACTAAGAGAGGTGGGCTTGTTCAGTCTGGAGAAAAGAAGACTGCAGGGTGACCTAATTGCAGCCTTTCAGTACCTAAAGGGTGCCTACTAACAGGAGGGGAGTCAACTCTTTGAAAGGGTAGATAACAGCAGGACAAGGGGAAATGGCTTGAAGTTGAGGGAGGGAAGATTTAGGTTGGATGTCAGGGGAAAGTTTTTTACTATGAGAGTGGTTTGGTGCTGGAACAGGCTGCCCAGAGAGGTTGTGGATGCCCCATCCCTGGAGGTGTTCAAGGCCAGGTTGGATGGGGCCCTGGGCAGCCTGGTCTAGTATTAGATGTGGAGGTTGATGGCCTTGCCTGTGGCGGGGAGAGTTGGAGCTTCATGATCCTTGAGGCCCCTTCCAACCTAGGCCATTCTGTGATTCTATGAGCCCTTCCAAATTCCTCTGGGACAAATCTGAGGTTTTCTTCTGCTGGTTCCTGAAGTGACAGCGTTGCCTGGCTCTTCTTGGTCATTCAGCAGTACATCTCCTTTTCTCATCCAATTCAGTTTAAAGCTCTGGTGATAAGCCCAGACAGCTTGCTGCCCAGTATTTTCTTGCCCTTCCTGGTCAGTTGCATCTTATCCAATGTCAGCATGCCCAGTCTATCAAACTTGCATACAAGATCATAGTACTCAAAACCCTGAGTGTGATACCATTCTTCCAGCCATTCGTTCAGTTGGTCTGGGGGTCTCTGTAACCAGATTCCCAGCTTTTGAGAAATACAGATAAAATTGAGAGTTTTTACCTCAAGAGCAAGGAGCAATATATGAACTCTGCCTATCACACAAAGAGGATATGAGAGACAAGGTCAGAATTGAGATGGAAAGCACGGAAGAAGAGACACCAAAGAAGTTTATGATCACTGTCACTGCAAGAGTGGGAAAGAGGTGTTGATGCTGGTGACCAGTTTTGGCAAGGTAGTTTCACTGCTATGGTTACTGCTTGCTGGTCCCCGTCCAATGAGTAAGGCAGACTGGATGTCACAAATGTGTGATGCCTCTGTCATGTCTAGCAGTCCGCTCCCAGAAGGACATTCTTTACTTTGCCTCTACTTCAACCAGCAAAGTAAAACTCCAAGAAGCACTCCCCACTTCAGTGCCTTCTCAAGTAATAAAATTGCAAAATAATGAGCGCTGACATCAAGTGGAGGCTGTTGGTTTACAGTTATTGCCTAGCTTAAAAAGAAGTTGCATTTTACTGCCCTTACAAGCTTAAATAATGCTGAAGGAAACAAAAAAGGAAAATTCCCTACATTAGATGGATTTGTTCCATTATTATGACTGACTTGGCTTATTCCATAGAGAGGGACTGCACGCATTACTGTGGAAGATTTATTGTAGAAACTTTCATCATAGCTTCACTCTATCTATGAAAGATGGTGGTCTCACATATTAAATGCCATTCTGCTCTGCCCTTCTGGGAAGTAATATTGATTTGCTTTTAGTTACCACAGTTCAGTAAAAGCAAGGATATGCAATTTCAAAAATAGTTAGTGAAATATAAATTTAAGTTTTCCATTTCCATTCCCTGTCATGTTTCAAACATTGCAAAAGAACATCTTCAGCCTCTCTTGGATTGTAAGTAAGTTAATATATACTATGGCATTTGTTTCATGGCTTAGTGGACATGTTTATGCAGAGTTGCACTGTGGCTGAGAGAATCTCCTTCTCTCTTCCCATATATCTGCACTAGAAGCTTAGACTAGAGCAACTGGCTGCAGTATAGCCAACATTCCCAGCTCAGTGGTTTGCTTCCCTGTAGTATGACAATTTGCAGTCAATTAAAGCACACTAGGCATCTGAGCATTTCTTCAAATTTTGCTTTGGTGTAAGCAAAGAAGAAAATCTTCTTAGCAGTGAATTCTTGATATATGAATATACATGCTCTATTTGATATTACTGTCAATGTGTACTCCTGTATTGTCATTACTTTTATACATGTATACTTTTACATGTATACTTTTTTTACATGTATACTATTATACACGTTAGGAAAAAATTCTTTAGGAAAAATTTCTGTACTGTGAGGTGGTCAAACATTTGAATAGGCTTCCTAGAGAGAAGGCTGATAGCCCAAGCTTGTCAGTGTTCAAGAGGCAATTGAATAATAACCTCATTAATACGCTTTAATTTTTGGTTAGCCCTGAAGAGCTCAGGTAGTTGGACTACAAAATCTCTGAATATCCCTTCCAACCGAACTACTTTAATATATTCTAATAGCTACACTATATATATTTCAGCAGGCATATAGAATAGTTGGCGTTACATGCTAGCTGACCTTATACTGACATTTCATTTTAAATGGTTCCTCATATTCTCCATCAATAAAATTCTGCTCAAGAGTAATGAAGTTTTTGGCCAAGGTATCAGTACAGAGCAAATTTCTGTTGATAGCTTCTTAGAAGTTAAAGAAAAGGCCTTCAGCTCTTTCTGAAATTTGCAATATTTAAATGAATACATGTACTTCTTATAGGAATAAAGCGTAAGGTAATACTTGTGAAGAATGAGAAAATAACTGAATGCAAACACTCAATTGTCAATCTGACAGAAGCTTGAAGGCAGATTTAACTGCAAGTGCATTAACTGTTTCATCTAAAGCAAAACATCTACCATAGCAGAAAATGCTGATAGCTGAGTCAGAATGATCTGCAGAATACTATATAACATAATTCATAATTGCAGAATATGTATATCATATAATTAATTTGGAAGGACAAAATTTTTATTAATACACATTAGTACTAATGTTTTAGTATTACAAAACATGCATATCAGTGCACTACCATCGCATAACAATTAAAAGCTGTGATAATAATTCTCACATAAATTCTTACCTTGTACCTGCAAGTTCAAAATTATTTCATCTGATCCCCAGTTGTTACTGGCCACGCAGCTGTAGTATCCGGAGTCTTCTGCTTTCACAGTACGAATGACAAAACTGCCATTGCTAAAGATGCTTCTTCGCCCATCAATCATCACTAGACTGGGTGTCCCGTTACTACCTCACAGGAAACAAAGTGCATACATTAAAGAAGTTACAATCAAAGATACTCAGAATTGGATTTTTTTTTTAAGAAGCTAAGACTGAAAAGAAAGAAAATGGAGTGTGGGGGTGGGGAAGTGATGCTCTTTATTAAAGACAGTAAAGAAATATTTTTTGCTGGGAAACACCTGCCATTTAAAGAACATATCCTGGCCCAAGTTTGAGTGAAATTGAGAAATCACTCTTTAACTATCAACTCATAAAAATGCAAGAATAAAATTTCCTTCCTACAAAGTCTATCCTTATAAAATAATAGTTACACATATCAATCAGCGGTCTCATAGCACTACATTATCACTGCTTACACAGTGCTTAGATGAAAATAATAGATGAAAATTAGTGTCCATGTCTTTTTCCATGTGTGACTCTATCAGACTGTGAAACTACAGATCAAAACAGACTAAGGGGAAACAAGGTATATGCAAGACATATGGTTACAGACTGCACTCCAAAAGGTTATTTAAATGCATCAAACACTTTGCTTTTTCAGATTAATTCTGTGGCCCCGAAGTTAAAACAGAAAGGTCTCTGCAATTTAACATTTTGGATATTTACTTCTCTTCCTTGTTAATGCTTTCTAATTACCACAGGCAATTATCTTTAGTTCATGGAATTTTTAAATTCTTCCTCTGCTGTGATCTTGTGTGGTCCCCACAAATGACCCTTCTCCTTCCTAATGCAGTCATTTAAGATCACCATCTTCATCATCATCTGAATTTTAAGGAAATGGGATTTACTTGAGCTATACATTTAGTTGCTGGTTACCTATCCTTCATCCATTTGACTGTTGGAGCTGGGTCTCCAACAGCTTTGCAAGGGAGGACAATATCCTTCATCCAGGGAGTTGTCACTGTGCCGCTGAATGTCAAAATCCTGGCAGGAGCTGAGCATGAGAGAGTGAGAAAGACTGAAATGAGATACAGCTTTTGAAGGGAAACAGATATCCAGAACTAAACAAATCAATCTTTCAAAGCAAAGTTTTTAGGAACCTAACTTCATTTAACTCATATAGCTACCCCAGAACAATTAAAAAGACAAACAACTAGCAGAGAGATGAAAAGCAAGAGTGAAAGAGTCCTGGTGGATTGAAAAGAGTAAAACCAGTTACTGATCATCCTTATGTATCATCCTTATGTATTTCATAGTCAACGTTGTGAATGAAAATTATGTGGAAGACATGCTTCTCTCCAGAAACTTCCAGAAAAAGTCCACAGCAGACAGATATCTTACAAAAGCTAAATGAGTAATACATAACTTTTGTTATAATAAATCTTGATGTCACTTAAACTGCTAGAAAACTAATGCTTATACACTTAATAATGGATAAAAATGCAGGTAGTCTCAGTTTTTCAACCAGGTTTAGGTTGTTGGGATTAGTTCTTAATTTCTAATCTGTGCTTTCATTGGCTCAGGAATTATCTTTGTTTTGTTTTAACTTGTTTTTCACTTAAAACAGGTAATTTCTAAGGAGTTCTTCTCCACGTCTCAGTTACAGACTTGTGACCACAATTTTCTTATTATCTTTCCTGGTTTATTTTGGTGATTCTGGTTACCTACTATAAGCATACTTCTCTTAACTCTGTACATAAATCACGGAGTATGTGAGGCTCTTCAGAAGTGCACTCTGCCGCTTCCAGGCCAAATTGGTACTTAAACATGAATATCAGGTATACCATCCTAGGTGAGGTGATTTATGTAATCTTACAGTCTAGTACATATTATGCCTAGGCACAAGGTGGTGGTGGTAAAATCTGAGACTAAAAGTGCAGATAATTTCACTTTCCAGCTATAAACTGGGAAAGCATGGCAATCACACTGTTCAGTGGGGTGGTATAAGTGTGATTCTATAGAAAGGATTCAGATTGCACTGGTGTTTTTTTCCAGGTCAGTTAAAGGTAAGATGGCTCATTGCCACCACTTTGGTTAGGAGTGGAGCCAGCAAGGAGTGCTCAGTCTTTTTTGCAATGACAAATTGGAACCATTCTTGCAGATAGGAATTACGAGAAGTGAACGTGACTGATTTCAGAACAGCTTATACATTGCTGCAAAATACTGGATTGAATGCATAGAGAAGCTTCAGGTGGCTTTAAAAAAAACATTCAGAACAATATCAGCAACCATAATCTCTGTTGTTGTTTTAAAAGCAAACAAATAAACAAACAAAAATTGGAGTCTAGTAAGTTTATATTGGACTTAAAAGACAACCCCAAATTAACATTTATGTATATTATCTGTCAGGCATCTCAGTAGAGGCTATTCTATGAAAGAACACTGACTTCAAATGTGGAAATAAGAATAGCTTCTCCTAAGAAAATGTTCTGTAGAAGAACTCATGGAAAAATGTGGAGTTAATCGTGTATTTTTAGCTTAAGACCTTAAGACTGAAGGAGTTCAACACATGTCAACATGTCAACACACAGAAGGTTATCTCCCTTGCTTACTGAGAAAGCAGAGATTCTACTGAAGTGCCTGGAAGTTTCTTCTTTTCTATTTATTGCGAAAACTCAATTTTTTTTTAAATAACAAATCCTAGTGAAAATTCTATTTTAATGTATTCTCTTTGGGCTAGAGAATTCAAAGCTATTTTTTTTAAGCAAGAAATTTTCTCATGATTTTTAAGAGGAGTAGGCTTGTTACAAGAGCTATGAAATTAAGCAAAATAAACCTTCCTGTAGTAACATACTAGTACACTGCAATGAGTCTATCTGAAGTCCATAAACATGAACAGACTCTTAAGTCAGTTTTCTATTCATGCTATATTAGCTGAATATATCATCAATATGTCACTTTTGCGTAATATATAGAAATGTTAGAGTTGTGTTAGTTTCAGTGTGCTTTATTACTCCAGAATGACTCTTGATAGAAATAAATTGCTTTTTGGTCTTTAAATATACATTTAAAGACATATACTGAATATGGATACATGAAATACTGTATTTTTAATCCTGGTCTGCTTCAATCATGCACATTGATCAGAACTTGCATTTCATAATCCATTAGAAAAACATGAAAATGAGAGCCACGATGAAATAAAATTGGGACATTTGATCTCAGTGGATTGTTATCCTCTACTAATAATATATATATGTTTAAAATAATGTTTAAAATAATATATATATGTTTAAAAATCATGCATAAAAGAACAACTTGAAGAGCGAAGGGAAATTA